>CM059307.1:2442500-3042500 GCA_030340665.1 Neosalanx taihuensis
AGGTTTACTCAATCAGAATACACACAACATGCGATTATTCTAATGGTGACACCTTTGTAGGGTATGGACAACACGCTCCTTTCATCCAGACACAGCCCCACAACGGAGCTGCACAAGGGGGCCTTTGTCCCAGCTCCACCATGGGCCCCACCATGACATCGGGCTGACGTTCATGAGACAAGAGTGAGCTAATAGACACGGTATGAATAAAGCATGAAGAAACACTCAGGAGTCATTATTAGTATTAATATCCTTATTATTACTGCCATCAATCACATCCTACAGCCCTAAGCAGACAGGGGGGAGGAACCGCAGACCTGGCAACCCGCTTCATAAACACGACCCCTTCTGAGAAAGAGAGATCAAAAGATTGAGAGAGACCGTGTGAAATAATATAAGTTTGTATTCTCTTTTTCACTGCCACTATTCAGTCATTAGTGAGACCCCACTGCTGTCTCTCTGGTCATTTTGGAGCGCTCAATGTTGTTGTGAACGGCCACATTAACGTGCACTCCTTTCCCTTCCTCATGCTAAAACACACTGTCGAAGTGAGATGAACACACACAAACATGCACGCACATACACACAGACTGGCACTAACAACGTGCATCCAATCACACCCCCCATAAACTTTAACTCCCCATTAACAGATGTTCACTGGGTGTTCATTTAGTATTCCAGCCCCAGTTAACATCACACTGTCTGTGAGCCTCCATGGCAAGCGCTGTCCATTAGGAACCAATGGACCTGCTCTCACCTGAAGGTGCTATGAGGCTAATGCTAGCTGGCACAGCACTGCTGGTTAACATGCACAGACCAAACACCTTTATCAGTTTCAGAGTGTGAGAAAGAAAGGGTGGGGGGAGAGAAGGAGAGGGGGACAGAGAGAGGGAGAGACGAAGAGAAAGACCAAAACAAACCCAAGGAGAAGGCCACACTTTAACAGGGAACACGCTCCATTTCCACAACATCGTATCTTCAACATCAGATTTTTTTCAGCCAATCCCGGTGTATTTACACTGATAAAGAAGTCACACTGACACAGAGAGTCCACAGCCTCTCTCCCTCAGCCTCTCTCCCTCAGCCTCTCTCCCTCAGACTCTCTCCCTCAGCCTCTCTCCCTCAGACTCTCTCCCTCAGCCTCTCTCCCTCAGACTCTGTCCCTCAGCCTCTCTCCCTCAGCCTCTCTCCCTCAGACTCTCTCCCTCAGCCTCTCTCCCTCAGCCTCTCTCCCTCAGACTCTCTCCCTCAGCCTCTCTCCCTCAGACTCTCTCCCTCAGACTCTCTCCCTCAGCCTCTCTCCCTCAGCCTCCCTCCCTCAGACTCTGTCCCTCAGCCTCTCTCCCTCAGCCTCTCTCCCTCAGCCTCTCCTTGGCTTGCATTATTCAGGGACATATTCACACGGCCACTCCCCCCCAGAGAGCTTTACTGTGTCCACACACGTACACTGTCATTATAAGATGCACCTAGGTACAGGAAAAAGCCAGGAATAGCTGGAGTGGGTGAATGAGTAAAAAAATGCATTTGAAAGAGAGAGCGAGCATGGAGGGAAATAGGCCAAAGAAGAGGGTGGGGGAGAAAAAGAGAGAGAGAGATAAAAAAGAGAGACAGAGAGATCCCATAATCATCAGTGAATAAGTGTTGAAATCTCCTGCAGATTAGCTCAGAATTCAAGTTGGATGGATGTGTGTGTGTGTGTGTTTGAGAAGGGGGTGGGGGTGTGTGGTGGAAGTGCACACACACACACATCTGGCCCCTGTTGATCCGCTCTATCCAATCTGCGAGGCTTACTCTGGAATAGCAAGCTTTTATCACAATGACCTTGGATGGGATGGAGAAATTTGTCTAGGCATCTCAACTTCACTCGCTCGACTCGAACCCGACATGACTGGCATTACTGGCTGGGTCTAAACCTGAGCTCCGGGGCACCCTGGGGACCAGTGGCTTGGCCCCTTCCCTCCCAGTATCCACTCAGTCCTGCTGGGAGCCAGCCCACTCACAGCCTTTAACTCAGATGAAAAGCCCCGCTCCTAACAGCAATAATGACTCCCACAAACATACTCACATTTACATGCGCACACACATATGCAAATGCACGCAAACTTAATACGAGCGCTGCCAGGATGAGGTCGATTGTCTTCATTAAATGCAGCAGTCTCTCTCTCTCCTATTCTCTCTCCTATCAAACCCATCCCTCCCATCTCTCTGGTGTATCTCGCATAGATTAGAACGTTCTGGAAACACCACAGTGTCCTTTACCTCTCCCCCTCCTCCCTTCTCCTGTGGCTCTGTGTGGAGGTATTCACAAGGCACTCGCCGCAGTCTCTAACAAACAGCTCTTTTTGTACTTCTCATTTTGCAAGTCCACAGAGGAAAGAGCAGAAAGGAACCTAATGATATCTCCTGGCTCAACCCCAAGGAAGAGGATGGAGGGATGGATGGAAGGAAGGAAGGAAGGAAGGAAGGAAGGAAACCTGATTCAAATGAATTGTCATTATCAGGCTGCTGCTGAGTTTCCTATTGACTCATTCATTTGAATCAGATGCGTTGGAGCAGGGAAACATCTAAAACATGCAGGACAGTGGGCCCTGAGGACCAAGATTGGAAAAACACTGCAATAATTACATGTTCAACCATGTAGAACACTTACAAACCAACATGCATTACACATGACATCCATGAGGTGAGCTGAGTCACATTAACCCAAACACAAACACACAAGCAACGATGCCCTATCAAAATACCAAAAACAAAACTATCTAGGAATACATACATACTGGTTAGTGGGTCAGAGTCAGATTGCATCCTTTTTTAGAATAAACGAGCCGGCAAATGTTCCTGCTGTGTCTGCCTGTGGTCCAGAAGCTGAATATAGAGTGGCTGAGCCAAACCCCCCCCCCCCCCCCCCCCCCCCCCATCAGACCGCACCCTCCACCTGAGACCCACAGACTGTCCTGCCCAAACCAGCTTTGCACATTCCTGTTAAGAGGCCCCAGTCAGACCGTTCAAACAGTCAGAGGATCAAGGGATGGAAGAAGAGGCTGGAAGGATGAAAGGAGCGGTGAAGGGTAAGGATAGAGGGATGGAGGAAGGAATGGAGGGATGAGAGGAGGGATGAAGGGTTAGTATTGAGGGATAGAAAGAAAAAGACTGGTAGGAGAGCAGGAAAGATTGCAGGAAGAGAATCCAGGCGACTCCACAGTTAAACCCTTGTTTGGAGTATTCCCCAAACTCTGACAATCAGATTACTTTGCATTTGCCAGAGGTTTTCCCTCCCAGTCTCCCGACAGCAGCCTGGACACTGGGACCAGGACTCTGTGAGAAACAGACCCAGCCGGATCCAGACTTAAGACAGCTGTGAGCGGTGAAGAGGCTCAGAAGGTCGTGGGGGGGTAAAGAGGCTTACTCACAGGGGACGGTGCGGAGGTAGAGGTTGTCCCGGATGATCTGCTGCAGCTCGTGGTCCACTGAGCCCTTCTGAAAGCGCAGGTTGAGGTAGTGGCGCAGGTCCTTGTCTATAACACCCCCTAGAGGAGTGGAGGAGAAAGAACAGTGAGTTTTTTCTCCAAGTCTGACATCCCAGATCAGTTTGTGGCATTGAAGTCAGTTAAACCAAACCAGTCATAGCTGCCTTCAAACTTACAAGAGGTGATGCTAAACAAGTTACCATAAATAGCATCAAATGAGCTGGGCTTAGATGACGTTTCAATTTTGTTCTTTAGGATTTCATGGTTGAGCGCACATTGCCTCCCAGGGTTTGTGATACAACATTTAGCTCTGATGGAACAATACAAACACAAACACAGACACAGCAACACTAATGGTAAACACTAGTCTGGCCACTTCTGTTTGGACATCTGTCAGCCCTGAGCTCAGGTCGGAGGTGCTGGAAGTTAATTGGTGTGAGAGTCAAAGCCGTGTGTGTAATGTCCACACATAAATCAGAGAAGCAATCCCTGGAGGGTCCCTCATTCCCCCCACCTCTTCCTCCTCTTCCCCTCTTCCCCTCTTCATAAACCCTTCCATCCCTCCTTCCACTCCTCCCCCAAAGGCTCCAGTGTTGTGAATGTACCATCACTTTCCTCTGTAAATCTTGCTAGCTCAGCAAGATGGGGGGAGGGATGGAGTGATAAAAGGAGATGGAGGGAAAGAGAGAAAAAAGAGAGGGAGAGAAAGAGTGAGAGAGGTAGAGAGAGGGAGAGAGACAGAGAGAAAGAAAGGGAGAGCGTGCACGAGAGAGAGAAGGAGGCAAGGGCAAACCTCCTGGGAGAGATGAAGAGAGAGTGCTATTACGAGCGTCCCTCTAACATACAGCTTCACTTTTCAGGCATCATCGCCATGGTCATTGCCCAAGACGTCCATCACACCCTGGGAGAGCAGCCTGACTCTCTCCCTGCACCGGCTTAGGGTTGCCTCCCATCCAGGACTATGTTATATAGAGGTGGACAGATCTGCCTCCCCTAACCTTCAACATGAACTCAAATCAACTGATTTGGCTCTGCGCCTGGTTTAATTTAGGTCCTCTACCAACCCAAGGCAATGACATCTAAGTGCAATATTGCACAGCATGCGTGTTGACACTCAGTGCCAATCGCTATTCACCAGCCACACTATGGGTAATTAGAATCTCTGTGGTCAGATCAATTCATGAATAACCTAGTTTGGAGGAGCAAGTTTTTTTCTCGTTTATTTTCCTGTCATGTAGGAGCAATGTTTTATTTACTGCAATCACAGTGACACACAGTACAGACACACACACACACACACACGGACGTGTGCGCACACAGCAAAGACATTAACTGTATCAAATAATACACCTGATTTAAGGCAGACGAGAAAAAACACGTTGCACAGCCGCAAAAACTCACAGCACAACCCGCCAACTGACATTAGCCTTAGAACAGTCGACATAGTAAGAACCAATGACTATCACCCCCCCTACACACACACACACACACGTACACACACACGCAAACAGAAGAGTAAAGGGGCACCTCTCTCTCAGACGCGAGTACAGCCAGATGCAGTGTCCTCTCTCCACAGGTACGGCTTTGTCCTCGCAAACACAAGCCCAGAGCAGGCAGACCGGCTCCGCTGCTCTCCTGAACACCAGAGGAGAACAAGACCTCCAAGCCCCAGACTCTCTGGCTGTCCCTGCCTTAGCAGTCTGCTGTGTCTGCCTGTCAGCCCCAGATCACCACCACCTCCCTCTGTGCAGCAACGCTCAGCCACGGAGAGGGGAGAAGAGGAAAAGAGGCAGACGCGAGCGCGGGAGAGGGGATGAGAAGAAAAGAGAGAGGGAGACTGAGTGTGTGTGAGTGAGTGAGAGAGAGAGAGAGGAGGGGGCGGGGGGTGGTCCATGGAGAGGCTACAGAGGAAGAGAGCTCAGAGGATGGGAACGTACAATCACATCCCTCTCTCTATTGGTCGCTGGGATTCTGCAGATCTAAAGCTCCCCCTGTCTGTGGAAAACGAAACTGCAGCGGATCGTCTCAAACGCATGCTGGTTCAGGTCGTCAGAGAAATTAAGACCAGATATCAGACCAGACCAAATGTACAAATGATCGTTGCCTGTCAGCATCTACATGGAACGGCCTTGTGAACCATAATGAACAGAACACTGAAGTCTCCGTGATGCTTTTCTCAACATCTATCAACTGACTGGAGAAAAACAATGGAGTTGTTTCATTCAGTGGGCTGCTCTCTGAATAGCAATAATAAGACACTTCTATCATGATACTTGCGTCAGGGCATCTTATCTTGTCTGAGCCAGGTTTACTCATTTAATGCACCCCTTCCTCTCTCTCTCTCTCTCTCTCTCTCTCTCTCTCTCTCTCTCTCTCTCTCTCTCTCTCTCTCTCTCTCTCTCCCCATCTCTCCCCATCTCTGTCTCTCCTCTCAAGGTTTCTTTCCTTCTCTCTTGCGCTCTCACTCACACACAATCGGCAGAGAAAGGCACACGTGAGCACCCTCAGTGCTCCTACCATGTTAAGGGAGCACGTACTGTAACCTGCGTGTCTGTCTGCCAGTATTGTTGCAGACGGTGTGACCTTCATGCTAGCTCACTCTGGCTGTTAGTGCAGTGCGCCCACAGGGGCTGGCAGCGCAATAACAGGTGTCCTCTCTCTCTGGGCCCCCACCGCCTCTCCGTCCCTGTATGAGCGCCTGGGTGTCTGTGCGTGCACGCCTACGCCCGGCTGTGCCTCCCCAGGCTGGAGCGGAGGGAGGGGGGGTGGGGGGGTGGATCAGCGAGGTGGAGGAGGATGAGGAGGCGAGGAGGTGACCCCTGAGGCTGGCGTGCTGAGCTCACCACCAAGGAGCCGCGCACCGCAGGGACGCAGGAGACTGTTTGTCATCCCTCCCTTCCTGTCATCCACGACATCATCACCCCACTGATGAATGAGGAGGGGAGGAGGAGGAGGGAGAGAGGGGAGGAGGAGGAGGGAGAGAGGGGAGGAGGAGGAGGGAGAGAGGGGAGGAGGGAGAGAGGGGAGAAGGAGGAGGGAGAGAGGGGAGGAGGAGGAGGGAGAAAGGGGAGGAGGAGGAGGGAGAGAGGGAAGGAGGAGGAGGGAGAGAGGGGAGGAGGAGGAGGGAGAGAGGGGAGGAGGAGGAGGGAGAGAGGGGAGGGGGAGGCAGGTGACAGGGAACGACAGTGCTGCAGAGGCTCTGTTGCCAAACTAAGCAGCCATGGGGATCCATTGGGCTGAGGACACGGGCAGACGATGACACCTGTGTACTGTAGCTACAGTCCAACAGTCTGGCTGTTTTCACCAGCAAAAAAAGGTTGACAGTGTCCCAGAGCCTCTTCCCCAAATCCAGGCATCTGCAAGCCTTTGTGAGGAACAGATGAGCTACCCTCGTTCTGGTTCTTCAGGAGATTTGTGAGCCAAGCAGGTGTTCAGAGGAACACCTGGTACTGTTGGCAGCCCAGTGAGAGAACACCAGCTAGAAAGCAGCTGTTCCCCTCAGGGCGTCTGAGCGGAGAGGAACTAGCAAGCCACAGGCTAGCCAGCCAGGGGAGAGGCTAGCTAGCCAGGGGCCAGCCTGCCGCTGTTTACCAATCTGTTGATGGGCTCACCTGGGAGAACGAAACACTTCATAACCCTGATGTTTGACAAACGTCACACCGCCCTGCTGAGCCTGGATATTTTTACTCTTCAGTTCAGCAGAGCTCGACCCAGCCTGTGCACAGAGGAAGGGTGTTCATGGGCGCACACACCGTGATGCATGAACACACACGTCACTAACATGTGAGCCCCTTGATGAATGACCGGCTCTTCATTAAGACAGTGGGTTCTGCTGTCATCAGCACTGACGTCCCCCTCCCCCCCGCCACCCCTTCCCCCACAGCCACAAACACATGAGGAGGACGGCTCTTTAAAGCACGTGTGGATGTGCTTGTGCGTGCGAAACACGCGTGTGGTAAGAGAGGGCGCGGCAGACAGCTGTTTAGATAATTAGCCTAATCGGAAGATCGCAGTCGGCCAAAACCTCGCCAGCTTCACCAGCCGCCCTCATTTAGCGGCGTAAGTGCAGGCTGTCAAAGTGCCGCGGCTGAGCGAAGCCCTGCTCTCTGTTGTGCCAACATTGACATTCTGCATCAGTACTCAAAGGATGTGATCATTCAGACACTTCAGTCTTTCTCTCGCCCTCCCTCTCTCTCTCTCTCTCTCTCTCTCTCTCTCTCTCTCTCTCTCTCTTTCTTCACCTCCCTCTTTCTTTTCACACAATTTGCCACATACTCGCACGCCCTCTCGCCCCCGGCTCCCCAAGTCATTCTGTACTTGATGGCTTTGGCCTGATGATTTCTCCACACTGACCACTCCTACAGCGCTCCCATCGCCATGGAAATTGGCTTGTGTGCAGCCTTCCTGGCGGGGGGGGGGGGGGGGGGGGGGGGGGGGGAGGGGTGATGGTGGTGGTGTGGTGGTGGGGGGGGAAGCACACCAACACTTGGATGAGACAGGCTCCCATCTCCAGCACTGATAGCACTGCTGGGCCAGGAAATGGAATGTGTCCATCATAAGCTCCAGCGTTCCCCAGCACGGCCCTGCAGACAGGCAGCGCTCCAATGGATATCAACAGGGTGCTGCCTTCCATTATCTGCAGGCTCCATCTCCCCCTGGCTCGGTCCTGAATCGAGCACGAAGCGCACAGATACGGGCCGCTCCTGTCGGTCCTTAACGAAACAGGCACTGCAAACTCCCGGGGTTCCATCTCTACGGCAACAGAGGGGTTTGTGTAGTTGAGATGGACACCGTCTACCCCCACCTTCAGATTAACCGTTTGAAAGCTAAGCTCTGTAGGCAAGGCTCAGGAGTATGTGCACTCCTTAAAGGAGGCTGGCACTAAAACGTCAATCAATAAATCACAGCCTGACGGGGGGGGGGGGGGGGGGTCTGGTAAATAATACATCAAATGGAATGAAACTTCAAAAGCTAGTCGACGCTCCGGCTAAGCAGTGTTAGCGCTTCGCTTCCCGCTGCTTCACCCTGTCCCCTGCATCGCCCCCTCTCCTCTCTGTTTACCCAGATCTCTTTTCAGCTTTCCAGCTGCGCTTTTCTCTCTTCTCGTCTCGCCGTCCCTCCACAATCTCTCCATCCAGCGAACGATTTGGGAGTAGAGTGAGGGGAGGGGGGGTGTATTACACACAGTCTACCTGTGTGTTTATTTATTCATCCAGGAGTCAAAATCAAAAGGATTTGTGTGTGTGTGTACACGACGGCTGGTGAGATATGAGTGGGAAAACGTTGCTCGCAGGGGGAGATATTCCAGACGGGGCTATCAAAGAGCTGCCAGCTCCCCACAATACATGTCAGGGACACTGCACTCATCTCCACAGATGGAAGACGCAGTGGAGAGGAGCGTCGGGGTGGGGAGGGGTGGAGAAGGGATTTTAGGGCAGGGCGGAGAGGGGGGGGGGGGGGGGGGGGTTCAGGCTCAAGAGAGTATGAAATCAACTGCATCCATGGGTCAGACAGGTCCCACTTTAGGGCACTTTATATACAGAATAGAGTGTAACAACAGCCATCTTGAATGCCGAGCATCAGCATGTGAACCCGCTCACCTGTTCAGACACACAGAGACTTGAGCACACGTGGTCTGTTCCAGCCAAGCCGTTTTCCAGACAACACTTTCACCACCATTATGAAGACATTCTGCACATAGACACACACACACACACACACGAAAACAAGTGCAAACACACAGAAAGAGAGAGAGAGAGAGAGAGAGAGAGAGAGAGAGAGAGAGAGAGAGAGAGAGAGAGAGAGAGAGAGAGAAACCAAATGATATGATATTGCTCCCTTTTCATCCAGGCTTATTGTCTCTGGCTGCCTAACAGGCAAATACCGAAAGAAGACAATCCATATATCTGCTCAGAGGTTTCAGGGAAGCAGAAATATGCAGAAATCGAACATTTTCATAATGTACTGCTGAGGATTGGAGGAAAGTCTTATTAGTCACCATGAGGTATGTATCTCAGCCAGCTCCATTTCTCACCATATGAGTAATGGAAAGAAGGGAAGAGGGAACAATCGATGGTTTGTTTCTTAATTGGGCATTCATTAAGAGGTGGGGCGTGACTGCTGTAATCACTGATGTCCCCTGATAGAGCCATTTAGAGGGACTGAGCTGTGGAAAATCCATAGAGAGGGAGAGAAGGAGAGAGAGGACCGCGTTCTGAGGCTGTTCATTGCTCGTGGATTTCAACGGCTTCGTCATTCCTTGGAGGGGGGGGGGGGGGGGGGGGGGACTGTAAAAACAGACCCATACATCTGAACACACTGACACACACACAGGGCAGGGGCCATCCGAATTCATTCCATTTGTCACTTTATTTTCTGCAACAATCAACAGATGTCCCTGTGACTGATCCACCATCATGGACAGGACAGTTACACTGTCAGCAGTCTAGGCGGGATCACCTTAAAGAGAGGGGTGAGAACACACAGGGGCCAGGGGGAGTCTGCAGGACCACGACCCCAGGACCTGCACGGTTGGCTGGTAACCCTCCACCCACACCCTCTCTATTGAACCAGGGCTTATTGATATTAATGGTAGCCCTCTCTTGACAGAGGGGCCGCTTGGCTAATGACTGCACAGTCTGTTACGGAGCACCTAATACAAGCACACGCACCCTCTAACTAGGCTAACCCAATCAGAGCAGGGGATTTAGAGAGGCGAGCTGCGGCGCTGATAATGGAGGTTGATGGGAGGGAGATTAAATTTGGAGCAGCAAAATCCCACGCCCCGTTTCTCAAACACCCCGGCTTTATTTTTAGAGGTGAATTAGGGGAGAACGGTGTTTTAGAGGGCGTTTCAGGTCTGGGCACATTCCTAACAGCAACTCAACAGAACACAGAGAGGCTGGCAGAGAGGTTCTGTCTAAGTGTTGCTATAGAGACCGGCTGCAGCGAAACAAAGATGGAGCTGTACTTTATCAGACTTGAATATTCATATTAAATCATGTGTTAATGAACTGTGACACTGAGAGCCAACAGGGGGATGTCAGATAAATATTTGTTTTCATTTTAATTTCAGACTGGGAAAACCTCTGGGAGGTTGATACACTTGCAGAAACACACACACACACACACACACTCACACTCACACGGATCATCTAACAACTGCTTATCTCCTAGTGCGACCAACTGCCTTCTACAACCTCCAGTGTCACAACAGGCATGTCAAGAGCCAATCAGAGCCCACTTCGAGAGTGCTTCTCAATCCCATGTGGCTGTGCAGTCTATATCTCTCTCTCACACACACACACACACACACACACACACACACACACACACACACACACACACACACACACACACACACACACACACACACACACACACACACACACACACACACACACACACACACACACACACACACACACACACACACACACACACACAACCTTCAATGCCTACTCACACAGACACACACTCTCAAGATGGTATGTTACAATGCTACAAGCTCCTCATTCCCACGTAAAAACAGCTTTGATTCAATTCCCACACCCACTTCTGTTACCCGTCTCTGCTGAAACCAGCCCACCATCAACTCTAATGATGCCACAAAGCACCGCACTGATATTCTCAGAGAGCGAAGAGGTTAATTACAAATTCAACAGCAGTCAGCTAAATCCATTTGTCTAGAGGCAATTACAAATGACATAACCTTTCTCATGGATGCCAGAGAGAGACAAAGAGAAAGGGAGAGAGAGAGACAGAGGGAGAGAAGGTAAAAGAGTAAGTCTCTAGAATGCGTTGGTAGGGCTTTTCCACTTTGGGAGGAAACTGCTGTTGCAGCTTGGACGCTGAAGAGGGAGAAACTGAGAGTGTTTTTCCACAGTGATCGATACTGGCCATTTGCGGCTGTATGATGACCCCACTGGGCCCATCTCTGTGCTCCTAAACACACTCACCCAGAAGAGGGGGAGCATCTGAGGGCAGGGAGGGCAGACAGGGGAGACACGGAGAGAGGGAGACAGTGGGGGAGACTCTCGTGAGAGACATCCTCCTAGCTGATACCAGAAACTGGCGAGTTTCGAATGCGCAGCCATAACTGATGAGCTTGTATGTGTGTACAGCTTGTGTGTGAACGAGTCAACATGCAAAAAGCAGTGAGTTTGGATCTCTCCTTCTCTTAGTTGGAGTTCAGCAGGGAAAGGAGGCCCCACCTGTCGTGTCCAATCACTGCTGCCTGCTCACTGCTGAGAGGAAGTCTGGCTGAGAGACAGGAAGTGGAACTCCACCAGACAGCTCCACACCAAAGGGCCATTTCCCCTCCCAGAGACGTGTGCAGTCAACAGTGATCCTGAAGACTTCGAACTGGGGTCGGTATGGAAGAAGGTTTGGAGGTGCTGGTGGTGGTGGTGGGGGGGGGATATGACTCCTTGCTCAATCACTGTCACAAAAATTGCTTGCATGACACCGTGATGCTGCCAACATGGCACATTGCCCATGGGGGGTCTGGAGGGCACTAGAAGGTGAGGGGGAGGATTAGGGGAGGTTGGCCCTCACGCATGTGTTTTACTTCTAATCCGATTGTTACTGTTACTGACAAGCTCTACAGGAATCATAGCACAAACTGGCGGGCCTCAGGACTGCATCAAGCGACATTTAATGCAAAGCTACAGCTCTGCACCTTTTGATTCAGACCCACGTTTGTTGGGGGCACGGAAGGGATCATCGGCGCAACCCGATCTCATCTATATGCAGATGAAATAAATATTGATGTGCTGTGTCGCTCACAGAGTGTTCTGCTTAATTAATGAGAGGTCGCGTTCCCACCGAATCACTACCGCCGCCCTCTCCGACGATGGAGTCATCAGCGACCAAATGAGCTGAGCTACACGGTAACCAGCCAGGCACGTCCGAACACGTGCCCCTAGGCAACAACACACAATTAGACTCACACACGGATGAGGCGAAGGGACTGGGTAGGCGAGGGGAAGGGACTGGGTAGGCGAGGGGAAGAGACTGGGTAGGCGAGGGGAAGGGACTGGGTAGGCGAGGGGAAGGGACTGGGTAGGCGAGGGGAAGGGACTGGGTAGGCGAGGGGAAGGGACTGGGTAGGCGAGGTGGAGTGCGTGTGCGCCTGTGCGTGTGCGCGGAGCAGGAGAGGTAAGGTGAGTGAGTCTTCTCACTGTTCCAGATGGTTCTGTGGCTGGGAGACCTGAAAGCCAACACCTTGGGTACCAAGCCACCTGCCTCCGCATTCCGTCAAACCAACTCCATGTCCTGTGAGTGGATTACCCCAGAGCAAGAGTGCTATTTGGAGTGAGATCAGCTTGTGTGCTTAGCTGGAAGGCACCAGTGTTTACTGAGGATCCACAGGTGAGAAGACCATTAGCCTAAAGGAATATTCACCAGGATGAACATATTAGGTGGGAGCTGAGTTCTTGGCTCAGTACAAACACTGATGTGACTGTGACACATGGGGGGGGGGGGGGGGGGGGGGGGGGGGGTCACGAGGACGGAGAAAGGACCAGGAGAGGACGGAACACAGGACGCACGTGTCCTGAATAATCACAACGTTGAATCAAAGCAAAAAGATGATTCCCGAGTAAGAAAACCATTGATATGGAGATAATGAATGCGAGAGAGAGATATCGAGTGAGAGAGAGCGAGAGCGAGAGAGAATGTACGATGGGGAAATAACGAAATAGATTTTAGGCTGTGTCCAGTTGCCAGCGCTGCAGTAGTGAGTAGAGAGACATATAGAAATAGATAGAAAGAAAAAGAGAGAGCGACAGAGAAACAGAGAGAGAGAGCCTGCAGCTCTGGCCCTATTTTCAGCTCCAGTGGACAGAGGCAGCACAGTCAGTATCACCCTGTTCCTGTTTAACCCTGCACACCCCCTGATCCCTGCTCTAACTCCCACTGGGAACTGACATGGTCTTCAGCACCATATGGGCAGTATGTACTGCACACACTGGATCAACATACCAACAGAAGAACTTCTGTAGGGACTGAAGATAAAGTAAAGGAGTTAAACGGCTACCTCTGACCCAACAGTTGTGTTGTGGTTGGCCCCTGCTATGTAAACAAATGAACTAAACCTAAACGAAACACACACATAACCATGCACAAACAAACATATAAACAACTGGCAGACGACCAAAATGAAAGTGAGAGGATTTAGTGTTTCAAATCCCCAGTCAAAGTTGCAAATATTGTATCAGTTCCAGAACGGAGGGCAAGCTGTTGAAGCAAGACCAACAATAAACATTATAAATCACCCAACTAACCCCACACTGCACAGTACTTCACAATAGAAAACCCTCCGGTCTTTTCCGATAGCATTTCTCTCAGCAACCCAGGAGGAACTGCAGTATATGTCATGGACTACAAGTCCCACAGTGCTGGGACCAGTCAGCCTACAGTGCGAGCGGGTGCACTGTTGGGGTAATTGGCCCAGTCAGGATTGATTGTGAAGTGAAATGTCAGCCGCTCTTGCCACATTAGCAAGAGCCAGTCACAATAAATTAGCGGACATTCTAGTGATGTGTCCCTTTTAATTATGGCATGTGTGACAGGGATACAAATGGCCCCCCGAGGGGACAGGGGGCCGGGTGGAAACTGAAGGTAATCAGTGGATTCTCTTAATGTGGCCAGCGGAACACTGGGTCCTGCTGTGCACTTAGAGTCCCATGAAACATTTACGTTTCATTCAAGCCTGTTTCTCTCTTCTCAACCATTTCTCTCACTATATACATTCTGTTATACTTCTTCTTCTCCATCTCTCTCTCGCCACTTTTCTACTGAAATAGTTGCAGAGCGATTCACCAATTATTGTATCAGCTTCCTGTCCAAAAGAAAGCAGCTTTTCAAACATAATAAGATTAACTCCAGTGAATAAATATGTTCATATGCTGATGGTCTAAATCTAGAAAGTACAAATCAAGTGTTGTCAAGGCTCAAAATAAGAAGAAATACATGTTCTGAATGCTATAACCAAACTGTTATCCACTTGATTTATTTAGTAATGTTAGCTTTTAAAGGTCTATAATTAACCTTATCTCCAAGACTTCACTAAGATGTCTTGTCATAACTGTGTGAATTCCATCCATCAGAATAACAACATGCTCTCAGTGTAAATCAATGATGCGTTCTTCACTTCACAACACCTGAAACTGGAGCCAATCATATTCTGCTTTGAGTTCAGGCGCTAGATTCTGAGAGATTGAGCTGACATCATAAGGAGTCTTCTATAAGCTACATTTTCTTCTGTTCCCAAACCCTCTCCTTTACAGTTGAAGCCTCCCACTTGACTGTGTGTCTGTTTGTACATGTGTGTTTTATCATTGGCCTGTTTGTGTCTGGCTGTTTTCTGTGGCTCCAGACTGCCCTCTATGGGAGCAACGTGATCACTTGATTTCCATCATGATAAAACAGCACACAGCAGGGACCAGGACAACATCCTCGTGGCAGACTGACAACACAGACTGAGAGGCAAGGAACACTGCAGACACAGACGAGGGTTGCTATTGGCTGAGAGAGAGAGGGAGAGAGAGAGAGAGGGGGAGAGAGAGAGAGAGATAGAGAGGAAAGACAGCAAAGTGAGAGAGGGAGCTTTTTGTGAGAAAGAGGGAAGGGGCGTGAAAGAGGGAGGGAGAGACATTTCAGACCTCTTCTATTAGAGCTCAGATCCTTCTTATCAGCCCCATCAGTGTCTGGCTACACGATCAGACCTTAGGTTGCTGCTGCTGGGGCCAGCCCAAGGAAGTGACCTGACATGGAGCTGGATGAACCAGGGCTTTCGTTGTAAAACAGCACTTGGAAATAGGTTTCCAAGGTTTGGCCAATATTGTTGAAAGCTTTCTCATCTCATGTGGGGTTTTACAAGAGCTGAAAAAACTTTAACAACCAGGGACTGACCCTTGTAGGAATTAAGGGAATTCATTTTGGACAAAAAGTCAAACTGCTTTTGGCACAAGTCATCACAAGGGTTAGAGGCAAGTGATCCACAAAGAGCACGTTAAAGAAAGTTTCAATACTTTACATTGGGCCAAAATGGTTTTATAGATGTCCTTAGTGCAAGCAGTGTGAAACTGCTTTCTGAGAATTACAAAGTACCCTCTTTCAAAGTCAAAAAGTCAGGGAAAGAAGAGCGGACCGGGACATTTTTATGGTACCCTTTGAGCGAAAGCGCAACTTCTCCTAAAACTGCATTTCCCAGCGTTTCTCCTGGACTTTCATCTCCATCTGACTGGACTCCATCTTGTACCAGTGCTTTGACATCTTTCCAGATGTCAGACAGTTTGGATCATTCCCTCTTTCCTCCTGAATGACCTCCCAGTCCCTAATAGGAAGCAAGCTTCACCACGAGGGTTTGACTCCAGTCTGGAAATGAGTCTGAGTCATGCTCTGTAATAACAGCCCAGCTCATTTGTTCTCTGTGGCCTTTGGCACCATTGCAGACTGCGGCACAATCCGATTGGCTGCATTGTAATATTGTCATAATTGTATTACATGCAGGATGGTAATAATTTGCCATTAGGCAGAAAGGGGTTTGGAGTTTCGAGTCGAGAAGTGGACTCTGCCTGCCTTGATCGGACTCCATGTGGTGAGTGTGAGCTTGGAAACTGTGGACCATTAGGTCTTAAACTGGGACAAGTCTACTTTTCATCAGACACACTCTTAGATTCTCTCAATAATTCAGGGGCTCTGAAGCAGAGTATCTTTTAAGGTACATTGGACTGTACGTGATTAGACCATCTTCCTTTTCATCCCTGCAGAAACGTTGAAGTTATTTGTTTTTTTCCTCCCCCCTCATTTCACTTGCTCTTTTTATTTCACACAACAGAAAGACAAACCACTCCATTCCATACATATTTTGCTATGTGTGACAACATTAAATTTCAAGCACAGAAATAGCCTAAAACAGCCTGTCCAGTGTTTGACCCTCCGATGGCTTCCCTGTGTTTCCTCCACAATCTTTCTCTGTGTGTGTGTGTGTGTGTGTGTGTGTGTGTGTGTGTGTGTGTGTGTGTGTAGATCCAGTATGACTCACTTCCCAGGCGCCTCATGCAGTGTGAACAGCGCTAGCTCAGTGACTCAGAAGGGAACCGGGATCCCCTGCTAGTAGAACACAGTCATCTTAAGAACTCCTCATCTGTACATTCTGTCAGGCGTGTCACATGTGGGTGGGCTGCATGATTCAATTAAAAACACACAGGAGTTCCCTTGAGTCACCTTGTCTGATCTATCTAGATGTCACTTGAATATATATATATATATATATATATATATATCTGTCTGGTCCTGACAGTCACATCAGTCTTGATGTGACTAAACCCCTAGAGCAGCTCAGAACAGAGGTGGAGCATGCAGGACCTAAGCAGAGATTCCTCCAGGGGCAGAGCCAGGCTGAGGTCTTACGACAAGCTAACTCAGCTCCCCCCAGCTCCTCTCATCTGGGACCAAGGAGCCCTCGACCTCCGACCTCTCACTGGATAGAAGTCATCGCTGTCACACATCCACACAAACACACACACACACAGATGTATTACTGACACACACACTGACACACACACACACACACACAGTGTGTTGAAGCAGCTCTGCTGTGTCAGCCATGCTAACCTGTCTGGGCTCAGGCTCAGCTTAATGCATACCACAGCAGCGTTGTCTGTCTATTTAGTCTGCCTCTTAGGTCACCTTCAATCCTAAGGAGACTAACTCCTCGCAGTCTCGGTCTCTCTCTCTTTCCCTCTCTCTGGCTGGTCTTCCTTTCTCCCGTGTGCCATGCAATTGGGCTTCTAATAACCACATATAATGACATCTGTTTTTCTCTTCTTCATTTTGTACAGAGATGAGAATATGGTTTCATTATTACACTGCAATAAAAATCTGCTGAGAAAATGCAGCCGTCAAAGAAGGCTTTCAGCCACGGCAGTCTGTGGTTATCTGAAAGCTCTGATGCTTCAGTGCTTGTCTCATCCAGAAGAGTGGAGCTCGGTCTCCGGTGTTTGCACTGAATGTTCGCTCTCTCTTTTTCTCTCTTTCTCTGTGGTTTGAACTCATCTCATCAAACCCAACAGAATGACTCATTGGCACACCACCACACGTCTACACATACCTCCACATGCCCACTACCTACCCACACACACACACACACACCCACCCACACCCCATCCACACACATAGACGCACCCCACGCACACACACACTTCTTTGGTTGAGAGGAATAGAGAAGGGCTGGGATCTATCGTGTGCTAATTATTGGTGTTGCGTTTTAGATTCAGCAGAAACATTTCCAGACACAGCAGCACATTAACACAGTGACTGAACACTCGAGGCAACACTTTCCTCCTCCTCTCCTCTCTGTCACATTGAGAAAACAAAGAAGAAAATACAGAAGGAAACGCAGAAAGACAGACAGACAAATGGGACTTGATTGAGAGAGAGAATTATACAATGACCAAAAAATGCATTCTAGATACATATCTTGAATGTGTTGGCATCACACCCTCTGAATCACTTTACATACATGAATATAAAGTCATTAGTAAAGAGTGTGTGTGTGTGTGTGTGTGTGTGTGTGTGTGTGTGTGTGTGTGTGTGAGGGAGCCAGAAAGAGATGTCAGACTAAGAACAAATTAACGTATTTGTTTACCCAGAACCACTACTGCCCTGGCCATGACTCTATGCAGCTAGATCATCCCACTGCCCACAATTTGTGTTTATGGACGTGTGTGTGGGTGTTTGGGTGTGAGCGTGTGTTCAGGGTCCATCAGAGTCCTTGGTCAAACATTACTTCCGCGCAATTGCCCTCTAATTAGATGAGCAGGTTTAATATGTGATTCATCGCTCACCAAGATAGCAGCCCCCCTACCCCAGGGCAGTAACCATGGTAATGAGGGAGGCTATTTTGATTTTTTTTAATAGATAACTAAGAAGGCTTAGATACTATGTATGTAACACTGATGTATACACACACAGCCAAACAGCTGTTGAGAGGTTAATACGGTACACACAAGAGGGAAAAGACAATTGGATAGGAATATAAGGGTATTTACACACTCGTGTACGTATGTGTGTGTGTTCACAAGATGGTACATACCACCGTGTGTATGCATTTGATAAAGAGACACAGAGAAAGAGCGCAAACGAGAAAGAGAGAGAAGATGCAAAAGCGGTGCAGATGCATTTATATTCCTCTGAGCCTCAGGGGGACTGAGAGTGAACAGTGGAGGGAAGAAAGAGAAAACACATTGACTGTGTTGGGTGTTGACCTATTACACATTGAGGGGTTTTGTTTAAGAAGCACACCGACTCCTTTCATTTGCATCGTCAACCTAGGATAGACCTGGTAATGATTACAGATGACTGCTCTGACCCTCTGCTGCTAGAGGGCTTGTGGCTGGTCGTTTGTTGGAAAGCTATCAGAGAGGGAGAGGGGGCAAAGGAGGAGAGAGAAGAGGGAGAGGGAGGAGGAGGAGTAGGATGGAAAGGAGACGGAGGAACACTGTTCTGGCAGGGTGACAGCCAGCAGACTGAATGTGATTACTATGGGGGAGGTGGCTGTGGTGATATTAGTGTGTGTCTCTGTCTTTGTAAGTATAGAATTTGTGTTTGCATGTGTGCATGTGCCATGTTTCAGGCATGTGTATATGTGTGTGTACATGCCTCTGTGTTCCACTCGCAGTAGAGTGAACCAACCACAGGCTCCGGCAGGATGCTAGCTCATCAGGTGGCAGGGGAGATGAGCGCTGGTCTCAGTAAGCACTAAGCGCTGCCACATAATTACACCAGATGCTCAAATGGACCCGTCTACAGCTGCTGATCCCTCAACACACTGTTACACTGTGAGACACAAACACACACACATGCATGAGCTTGCATGGTTGGACATGCATACGCACACGCACACACACAGACACACACACACAGAAGAATAGACATGTTCTGGTCATTCCAAGTCATCCTAGCATGCTTCAGAGGGTGAGAGGGAGGAAGATAAAGAGGGAGACAGGGAGAACGAAAGAAAGAGAGGGAAGGAGAGTGATAGAAAGAGAGGGAGAGACATGGAGGGGTACAAAGAAAAATATAGAGAAAGAGTGGGAGGGAGAAAGGGAAATGAAAGGAGAGAGAAAGAAGAGCTGTTTGTGCAAGACACAGAAATAGAGGAAGAGAGAGAGAGAGAGAGAGAGAGAGAGAGAGAGAGAGAGAGAGAGAGAGACAGGTCAGAGTGCGGCCACTTGAGGCAAGCTGTGCTGCTCACACGAGGCTGTGGCTCACATGTCCGTCACTGTGTAGCAATTAATTCCTCTTCAGGATGTCTTCCTGCCCCCTGGGGTGTCCTCGTCCAGCAGACTGGCAGGGAGGACACTGAGGCCGGCAGGAGAGAAGGCCAACTTTATCTGCCCTACCCCAGGTAAGCCCCACTAAATAGAGGAAAGTGACGGAGAAGAACAAAATGGGTGGGAAGTAATTGCGGCGGAGACGCAAGCAGAGAAGGGGAGGAATGAGAGATTTGGACACGTCGTTCTGTTTGCCTGACCTTACTGCCAATCTCAGCACCGCCGGCTCACAAAGAAACCGACAAAAGTTACAAGAACAGATATAATATTGAGATAGACCACAGCCATGCCTTACCTCATAACACTGCACTGTTCTCTCTCACTCTCCTTTATCTACCTCTCTGTCCTTCTCCTTCTCTCTCCCTCCTCTCCTTTCTTCTCTCTCTGTCTGTCTGTCTGTCTGTCTTCCTCTCCAATTATCGCTTTCTCTTTCTCTCTCCTTCCCCCCATCAATCTCTTACTCCTCTCAACTTGCAGACTTCTTCTCAATTCAGTCTCCTGAGTGCATAACTAGCTGACAGAATCCCAACATCAACTTCAGCCTCAAGTAAGGAGAGAAAAGATAACTGGGTCACACACACACACACACGCACACACACAGTCCAACTGCCCACAGACTCCTTGGTGGCAGGCATAACCCAGTTCCAGTAGCTCTCTACGCTGGTCGTACATAATGTCTTCCACCCAGGCTCCTGCCAGGACCCTCCTTCAGCAGCCTCCACCACAGCTCCACACAGCCTCCCCCTCCTCAAGTGTGCCCTGACTGAAACCTTCAACTTCGTCCCTGGCTTTGTGAATTATGGCTATTTCATTAACGAGGAGAAATGCTAATCCCTGCTAAAAAAGGACAGGCGGTCCTGTTCTCTATTCTGGTCTTGGATGAGCCCCAGACTGAGCCCTCTCCAGGACTTTAATTGCTTTAAGCCAACATTAAAATAACATGCAGGGGTGGGTAAGTTATGTGCTTAGCTAAGGACAACGTAAACAAAGTAAACAAACTGTTGTGGATAATCCCAAATACGCTGTCAGTGTACTGTCTAGAGAGAGAGAATTTCGAGGTGCAAATAGGTTATTGCTGTCAAATAAGCCTGGGGTTTGGCATGGCTGTGCTCTGTTAGTATATTGGGAGGAGAGACCCTGAGAACTTAAGTGTTCCCATTCCTCAGTCCACTATCACTGCACTCCTTCCTGGATGCGTCAGTGGCCCACAGGCCAGCTGCTGTGTGGACAGTAGCCATCCTAAATAGGCAAATGAATCACTGACCAGGGAAGGCGTGAATCACATAGTCCTTCTGCCTTGTCATTCTCCGCTCCCCCCCACCTGGGAATTTAACAAGGTCACGCCACATCTCCCTCCGTCTGTCTACCCAGTGATGAATATCTCTGTCGCACATGCTCAGGCACGGATGCTCACACACACACACACACACACACACACACACACACACACACAACTGCAAACACACACATATATCTCCAAAGACACAACCGTAAACTCATACATAAGCCTCTAAGGTAATGGGGTGGAAATGGATGATCCTGCAAGTCCAGAGTCCAGGAAGAGGCCTTGCCGTACTCAGCTCATCCAGCCCCAAGCCACCATAAAGACGTTCTTCTCCTGGTTGGAGGACAAGACACCCTCCAGCTGGTCCTCCATTCATCTTGACTCCCAGCCCCGCTCACAACCCTGTCAGCTCCCTAAAAGCTGGCCCACCCTCTGAGCTCAATGGCATTTCAGACACACAAACCTCTCTCTTTCAATGCATATCTTTCATCGGGAAGGCTATTGACTTGATGGCCTCAGTATTCATAAGGCAAGATGGTGTGTAGGAGCTGAGGGCGTCCTGCTGCTCTAACCCCTGCTGAGAGGTCCTATTGATGTGGCAGCCCACCTGGTGGAACACACACAACAACACAGGAAAAAGAGAGGGAACCAGAACAGCGTAGAGAGAGAAAGGCTGGTTCTCTTTGATTTCTCCAGTAGCTCCTCCCAGTAGCTCCGGGGGGGGGGGGGGGGGGGGGTACTCATGTACCACTTAACAAGGCAAACAGATGATTAACAGCTTTCTATAGCCCACAGCAACCGCCGCTGAGTACCACGTTCAGGAGACCGCTGACGGTCTACAGTCTGCTTCCTGCTCCAGCGGCCATGACAGTCCACTCCAGTAGTGGAGGGGCAGGTCTAGACCACAGCCAGTAAACACTGCTCAACCTCAAGAGAGTGTTAATAACTGCACACTTGACCTGGCTATGTGTGAGGTGTGTTCTCTCTGGAACCCTGAACAGTCCCAGAAGTCCATGATGGGAGAGGGGTGAGAGGGGTGAGAGGGGTGAGAGGGGTGAGAGGGGTGAGAGGGGTGAGAGGGGTGAGAGGGGTGCCATCTATTTATATGACGTCATTAGCCTGGGGCCAGAAGTTCAGAGCAGCAGTGGGGTCAGGTTCACTCTGCACCTTTTACATGCCCTTGCTTGCTGTTTGCAGCACTTGCACACACACACACACACACACACACACACACACACACACACACACACACACACACACACACACACACACACACACACACACACACACACACACACACACACACACACACACACTCTCAATTACTTGACCTACATTACATATCTTGTTAGTCTGTGTGTGTGTAACATTGTGAAAATTTGAGAGAGCAAGTGAGAGAAACAGCTAGAGAGAGAGAGGGGGGGGGGGGTATAATGGAGAGAGAAATACGTCTTGAGGGATTATTTCCGAACACCGTTAGCGTGCTGTGGCCCCGCTGAGGTGAAGTTGTCTGAGTGAGAAAGACCCTGTTAACAGTACATCATGGGCATGCTAATGTTGCAGTGAGAGAGAAACCGGGAGGGACACAGAGAAAGAGGAGCAGGGAGAAACATGGAGGGAGAAACACAAAAAGAAACCAGAGAGAGTGACAAAAAGAAAGACACAATGTATGATCAAGCCTGTGGGTCCGACCAAAACACTGACATGTGAGGTTACACACACACACACACACACACACACACACACACTGTCAGCACCTTCACACCTCGTGTGTGAAAGTGTTGGGGACTTGGCAGCAGAGCAGAATGCCTGGTGACAGCAAGGTAGCAGTGGTACTCAGCACCACCCAGGTGTTAGTACAGTCACAGGGTACTTAGTCTGTCTCTGTGGAGGCTTGCTGAGGAGAACTGGGTACTGCATCCCTCATGTCCCATTCAGGAATTAGACTTGACAGCTCAGGAGAAATGGGAGTGTTGTTTTAAACACATACGATATGCATACAAACAATGTTTGGTCACGTTGGTATGATCAGTGGCTGATGCTCTTTTTGTAAAGCTCTCTCTTGGAAGTCACTTTGGATAAAAGCATCTGCTAAATGAATACATGTGAATGTAAATATACAGAAATGTTCTAGCCTGTTGCTACTAGATGGACTACAACACAGCTTCCAAGTATCTGATGCATCACAATGCTTTGGTAAAATGGCATTCATCGTTGAATTCACACAGGGTGAATGTTAAAGTGTTGACCGGTACCCCAGATAATCCAAGGGGCCTGTGTACCTCATCTCATTGTGTCTCTTTCAATGGCTGTGATGAAGTGAAGGGAGGCAATGGTTTAATAGCTGGTGATGTTGAGGCTGACTAAAGGATCGTGATACGATGGAGTTTCCTCAATGGGTTGGCACAGTGCTCGGCTTTTCAGCAGCTAATAGGACTGTGATTGGCTCTGCTGTCAATTTTTCCATCCCGTAGGCCCCTCCAGTTTGTTTAGCGTTTAGAACGACGAGCATTGTGGGTCACCCCTCGATGAAAAAGGATCCAATTAAACCTTGTGACCCAGATAGGTCAGTGGTGGTAATGGGCAATGCCGTCCCATTATTCCAGACTGGCTTTAGCATGGAATACACAGCACACTCCACAGAAGGTACACATGTACAGGTCCTGTGTACACATACAGTACAGGCATGTAGTCACACAAACTCCAAACATGCCATGGATTCTGTGTTACAGTAGGTATATGTACACACACTGAAGCAGGCATGCATGCACGCGCACACACACACACACACACACACACATTTGGTTTTGTTCAAAGAGTAGCAACCATGCCAACTAAAGTAGGCAGGGTTTGAGGGCATCTATATAAAGCTCTGCTCTCTGAAGCGTCTTCCATTCACTAGGTTTTCAATTGATCCAGTGTGAAGGTGTTGAGGGTAGACAGGCCCTTCAGGACACTCACTAGACAAGCAAGGAAAGGAGGAGAGTGGTGCACCTGCTTTGGACACACTTGTTACCATGCAAGGTCAACGTGAAAAAGGAAAGGGGGAAAAAAAGGAGAATGTGGAGAATGAGGGGCCACATCACTGGGACGGGCGTTTTCAAATGACAAAGGCTTCACTCTTGTTGAGCTAATCCTTTCTGGAGAGTCATTTTCTGACGAGCAGTGTACCCTGGGATAAAAAGCTTCTCTTGCCAAGGTTTCCCTTTGCCTTCCTTCCATTGCTCTAGCATGGGCATACACACACACACACACACACACACACACACACACAAACACACAAACACACACGAACCAAAGCCATAGGCATGTCTCTTGCATGGGGTCTGTGTGTACAAGAAAGGACAACAGCAAATTGCTGCACTGACGACCAAAAAACACACAGTTGTGTGTGTGTGTGTGTGTGTGAACCTGTTAAGAGTGTGCGTGAGAGAGAGATGAACATAGAAAATAAGTCGAGGGGATGCTTAGCAATGTGCCCTTTCTCCCAAGCCTCATTAGAATAACCGTGGCTTCTTTCAAGTTAGAACAATGCTTGTCCCATCACTCATACTAATGCATGCAGAGAAGGCAGCTACCTTGCGCCAGCTGAGGCTGAGAGGCGGGAGACCCAGTGCCCGCTTCCAGATCACATTATACTAAAAGAAACAGGAGGAGTGGACAGGCTGGTCTGGACCCAAAGAGGCCATAGCTAGAGTAGCATTTTTGTGGGGTCCCATTGTAAAATGAGGACCACTACATGAAGTACACATAAACAAAACTGGGGGTGCCAGGTATGCAAATGAGGGGCTCCATCCCCCCTCCAGGTCCCCCAGCCCCCCTCCAGGTCCCCCAGCCCCCCTCCAGGTCCCCCAGCCCCCCTCCAGGTCCACAGTGTGCCAGGTGGGAGACATGCGTCCAGATAGAAGGTTTATGAGGAAAGCTCATGCATGTACAGTCAGATGACATCTCTGCTTGGGGTAGGTAGGCCTTTGATTCAGCATTTGGCTGCAGATCAATTGGTTACAGGTTATAATGTTCCACTTTGCATAACATTGTCTGCTTAATGAATACATTCTTTAAACCTAACCGCAGAATACCAATGTGGTAACAACACTACAGAAAACCATTACCACCCTGCAACCAACTGACCCGGAAAGCTCCATGCATTTACATACTATGAGCGTGAACAATGCTTTGCAAAACAAAGACAGGGGAGAATTATGCTCGGTGGCTGGATAATAGAGAACAGTTGCCAACACATACATATGCTATACTGTAGAGAGCCTCGACTGTCTCTCAGTTTGAGATAATTCATTTGGCCAACCATGTGTGCCAATGGTGGGTGGCTGTGTGAATTGGGAACATTGAGTTAATTACTGCTGGTCACAACACTCTTCCACAGTAGTCTTTCTCTTCCGTAAAGACAGGAGACACATTCCATTGTAATGACAGAAGTAGTGGCTTTCACCGTCAGAAAGAGGGAGAGAGAGAGAGAGAGAGAGAGGTGGGGGACGATGCAGGGGGAAAGACAGAAAGGAAGGAATTGAGAAGAGGGAATAGCAGGAGGGCAGAGGAGAGCAAAAGAGAGGCAGGCTTGGATTATCTTAAAAAGCTCCAAAACACAGATGCCCAGAGAACCATGCAGGAGAGGCAGGTCACACACTCCCTTAACCTCAGTCTAATTACTGCATACCTTCTGTTAAACAACACACAGTCTACACAGAGTTATAGAGCGAAGGAATGGTGCCAGTTATAAAAGTGGTTCATCTGGTTCACACATTCCTCCTCAATATCATTATTATCTGTTTCAGTGTCTGTTTTATTGCCCAGTGTAGAATAGCCACCTGCTCCTCCAGACCACATACACACACCCCTTCCCTCTCCTTATAACTGCTTCAGAACTTCAAAACCAAACAGTTTAACTTATTTTTTACCTTGATTCCTTACCATTACTGCAAACTGGCACCCTTAACAGCAATCCTACAAATCTGAGCTAGAAGATTTTCATCATCTGAGACTTTCATTTCCATCACAACTGATATTGAAGCTCAGATTCTTAAGGTCTGTACAGGTCAGGTAAGGAAATGACTGCCTCTTGAATCTCTGTGGGCATAGATTTTCTTCTTACTGAAACTAGACTCCAAAACATGTCCGCTTGCAAACAGGATTCATCGCTTGCGTGGGCGGAATATGGTGAGCTTGGCCTCCTCACCTAATGGTGTGAGACGAAGCCTGCCCAGAGGGCCGTGGCAGATCTACAGCAGGGAGCCACCTTAACTGGGACTGATCAGTGGTTGCTGCCCTGGTTTGCTTTGACTACTGGTGTCCACACAAAGCTCTGGTGGGGGAAAAAAGAGTACAGCACAACAGGACAGCATATCTCAGGAGACCCCACAGGCAATGACCATGGCCCTCAAGTTCAAGGGAAGTTCAATGAAAAGCCATTCATACTGGTTTAAGGTATGGACGTTGTACTGGAGATTACTGCCTTTCCTAGTGGCCTGATGGTGTCTGAGGGGCAGTGTGGGTGCAGGACGCTGAGTACATGACTGAGATGATGGGCTTCTCTTGATACTCTGATGATACACCTCCTGGGAAGACCTGGGCTCTATCTGACTTGAAACTTCATCAGAGCACCCTTAATGAAGGGCATCTGGAAAAAAAGCTCAGCAGCAAATAGAGCCAACCCAGCACGGTTCCTCTCCCTCTCCTTCTTTATCCCAGACTCTGCCTCTCTTCTATTTCATCTCTCCGTCTCGTAGGATCAGGTCAGTGTGTGCCTCATTCGGTGCCAGGGCTGTTTCTAAGCACTTCCCCACTGACTGTTAGGAAGCATGAGTAATGTATGAGAGCCCAGGGACAGCAGGGGTCCGCAACTCTGCTGCCCCCCCACCCCCATTCCCATTCCCATCCATCCCCTGCCACTGGACTGATTTAAAGATGCTGCACCCCGTCTGACTCTCCATGGAAAATAATGGAATATGGAATAAGAAGCGGGACAAAAAGGTGTGATCGAGAATGAGAGAAAGTGAGGGAAGGAAGGTTTAAAGATTCCGTGTTTTTGCGGCCTCACTTTGGTCCAGGCTGAGAAGAGGCCAACCCCTCGACAGGGGAATATGTACAGGGGAAATCTAGGAGGGGTGCATTGACAAGGAGCTGAATAATGAAAGAGTACAGAATCTGTGGGGAGAGAGTGATCTAGATAAAAGTCAGTTCAGGGCCTCATCAATGTTTAGTAAGACCAGGAAAACAACCTGAGGATACTTTATTGACAGGAGAGGAAAATCCATGTTACCCATTTTCTTATGAAAACCACTGGACCCCACAGCAAGTGGGCAAAGTGAATAGAGCTGTTCAGCTCAGGGTTTTAAGTCTCGTCCTCAGAGGACCGATAGGATCCAGAATGCACAGCAGAAAATCAATGTTCTCCGGCATTCTCATTGCAAGGTCTCCAAAGACCCAGAATTGAAAGACTTTTACTCTGATAGATCTTCATTCCCTTTGAATCTGCTATAGCATACATACACTATCCCTCTTTCAACTTAAGGCAGGCACACACACACACACACACACACACACACACACACACACACACACACACACACACACACACACACACACACACACACACACACACACACACACACACACACACACACACACACACACACACACACACACACACACACACACACACACACACACACACAGGTAAAGGAGTCTAACTTTTGCTGATGCACAGATACCCAGACTTCCTAGTTTCTCCTGTGTCTCAGTTGTTCCATATCGATTGCTCTGTTTTGAAGGAATGAATCAGCAGAATCAGAATCAGAAGTGGCTAAAGTTGAGGGAGTTAGCTGAAGTTAGCTTTATATTTCTCACGATCCCTCCTTATTCTCTCCTCTTCTTCATATCTATCTCTCAATTGAGGTTAGCGTCTGTTCACACTCCCCATTGATTTGCATATTCTCCACTAGAAAACACTAATTTACATGCATAGGGTGGCAAAGAGATATGACACTTTCACCATACAGAATATGAACTTTGTCACCGCATTTCTGCTCTGGCAAAAAAATAAATGTATACACCGATAGGCAGCTATTTTCTGATAATGTCCATTCTACGGGCCCACAGTTTAACATTGTCAACTCCTGCCTGCCCAGACAGCTTAGATTTTTGGTTTGAGAAAATGGAAATCTGCTTCTATTTGGGAGAGAGATTCTTTCCTAATGTGTTCATAATAGCAGTTTGACAAAACAACAACATCAACTATATTTTGGTGTGACCAATCACATCGCACCGTTGGCACGAGAGACGCTTGCACTTGCTTACAACTGCACATCCAAAACCAGAGCCTGGCCTCGTCTTCCTTCACCTCATAAAAACCCTTTTCCTCAGGAAGTCATCTTGTTTACACACCTGCCTCCATGTCCCTGAACTGTTCCGCTAAATAGGAATTCCATTTTGACACTAACAGGTCCATCACAATGGATGGATGTTCTATAGAGCTTTCTTGGCAAGTGTCCAACAGAGCGATGTTCATTACAGATACGATCCACCTGGTGTTCCGGAACAGCTTTGCTGATGCTGCGGTTATCGGGGGAAACCCATGTGACGCCGGGCTGCCAGCGAGCCTGTGGCTCCAAGGGCCCGGCCGTCTGTCAGAAGTGTTCTGTGGGGCAACACTAGGCCTGAAGTAGGACTGACACGGGGGGGGGGGGGGGGGGGGGGGGGGGGGGTCACAGAGGCAGCTTGAGGTTCTGTCTGTTGGGATGAGATAGGAATAGTTTGGCTGAAGGGACGGCGGTCCAATTGGAAATGAAGGCTGCTTCTGAGAGCGTGAACACAGGTTGTGGGTGACAGTTTGAGAACAAATCCGTCCTCGTCGTGACACAGCCTGCCTTTCAGTGCTGAGGAAAGTTGACACGTCTTTTCGTCAGTGTACTGTTTTCAATGATGCAGTCAGTGTGTCCCATGTGAGGCCACATATCTGACCCACTGAGTCATGAGTGGATCAGCCACAGACAACCTGAGGGGTGGAGGGCTTTCACAATACCACCTGCTAGCTCTACGAGGAGCAGTGTCCTCTGAAAAAGATTTGAATGCGTCCTCTGAGGAGTCTAATATGTCCTCTGAGGAGTCTAATACGTCCTCTGAGGAGTCTAATACGTTCTCTGAGGAGTCTAATATGTCCTCTGAGGAGTCTAATACGTTCTCTGAGGAGTCTAATATGTCCTCTGAGGAGTCTAATGTGTCCTCTGAGGAGTCTAATACGTTCTCTGAGGAGTCTAATGTGTCCTCTGAGGAGTCTAATACGTCCTCTGAGGAGTCTAATACGTCCTCTGAGGAGTCTAATATGTCCTCTGAGGAGTCTAATACGTTCTCTGAGGAGTCTAATACGTTCTCTGAGGAGTCTAATACGTCCTCTGAGGAGTCTAATACGTCCTCTGAGGAGTCTAATGTGTCCTCTGAGGAGTCCAATATGTCCTCTGAGGAGTCTAATATGTCCTCTGAGGAGTCTAATACGTCCTCTGAGGAGTTTAATACGTCCTCTGAGGAGTCTAATACGTCCTCTGAGGAGTCTAATACGTCTAATGGATCTCAGTTGAACATGTGAAGCGATGGCTTTGAGGATATCACAGAGGAAAGCAGCTTTAGCACCACAGTCTTACTGTCAGCTTGACGGCTGAAACAACAGCCACCAACTCACTTCTGCTTTCTCTACTCTCGTTGCCGAGGTAACCAACAACACGGACGCATATTAACTTGCAAACACAAGCTGCAACGTTGCTCGCACAATCGTACACAGCGACTCTTCGCTTTCTAAACTTTATTGCAATGAGTACAATAGGACACTTCACACCCACTCGACACTAACGCAAGCCAAAAGTCATGTCTGTTGATGGATGTAGTGTGTTGAGTCTGACTAGACACAGCTGCTGTGCATGGAGAGAGTTGGGATGCTCAGTGGAATGAAAAAGGCATGGTGTTAGTGTGTGTGAGTGTGTGTGTGTGTGTGCGTGTGTATCAGTCCCACTGACAGTGTAAAAACAGCCAACAGTAGCAGGACGTCCCCACCTAGCCTCTCTGAACACACCCCTCAGTTTCCCAAATGCACTGCATGATTGGAGAAACAGCAGAACAATAACCCCAGAACTACAATACTGGATGGCCTGAATACTTCTGTGTAGAGGGCAGTGTGTGTGTGTCTGTATGTGTCTCGGTGTTTGCGTCAGTGTGTGTGACAGAAAGAAGAGGACTGTGTGTCAATCTTTATCTATGCTTATGCTTGTCTCTCTCTCTCTCTCTCTCTCTCTCTCTCTCTCTCTCTCTCTCTCTCTCTCTCTCTCTCTCTCTCTCTCTCTCTCTCTCTCTCTCTCTCTCTCTCTCTCTCTCTCTCTCTCTCTCTCTCTCTCTCTCTCTCTCTCTCTCTCTCTCTCTCTCTCTCTCTCTCTCTCTCTCTCTCTCTCTCTCTCCTCTCTCTCTCTCTCCTATGAAGACAAACGTGTGTGAGTCCACAGCGGGAATGCAGGGTACAGCACAGCACAGCGTACCTGGCCTTCAGAGACCTCCACCACAGGGACGGAGCACACTGCCCTGGAGAACACTGGCCAGTCCACTCTCACTCTCACACGCATCAATCATGCAGTTACAGCAGCATGGAGCGTCGACCACAGGCTGACAGCTGCTTCCCTCTCCCAGCAAGGCAGCCCGTTCCAGTCCCCAGCTTAGCAGCCACCCCTCTTTTAACAGCGGTTTGACCAGCGGTCTCATCCTCCTGGAAGATGAGGCTACGGCAAATGGCTCTCATCATGTGTGATGCTTGGCGGTGAAGCTGTGATTGAAAGGTGAAACACTAGTCCATGATCTGGTGTTGTGGTGAAGTATTTCTACAGATAAACTGTACCGGAGCCACCAAGGTACTGTGGAAGATTGACCCTCCTCCACCATCCTCCACCATCCACCACCCTCCCTGCCACCACTTTTGGCCACAGGTTCTAAAGAGGGTGCCAAGGGGTACATTGATGAGTCACTCCTCTTCTCCTCTTCTCTCCCTCTTTCTTGTAACATGCTCTTGACAGCCACACTGTGGTCAAGTGGATGTGGTTTTTACAGTGAAACTCGAAGGAGTTTCCGGATGTTTTCTCCTCGTTAGAGTGGTTAAGGTCAAGCTAGCCTGATGCTAAGCTTGTCGCTCCAGGAGCGTTGGTCACTAAAGCTTAATGAGTTTTTCTGGCTCAGATGCCAAGCCTGCACAGATGAAGACTGCCTCAAGCTCAACCTGGAAATGTCTCCTCATGCCTGGCAAACCCTTCCCTGTCCGTAGGACGGGAGGCAGCATCTGTTTCTACACTCTGTCGGGATTTGTACTCACACTGCCAGCGCACGCAACACCTCACTCTAACTAAGCTGTGGTCCATATTCAAATCACAGTACAAGACATAGAGTAATACCTCCCTGGCACAGTCAGTGGAATTGGCACTCAGTACGGTAGTAAGGTTAAGCTTAGCATGTTAAAGGGGAGCTGCTGCGTTCACTGTCCTTCAACAACTTGGCCAGGACAGAGAGATGTGAGCAGGACTGCAACAACTGTCCCCTTGATGAGAGAACACTGGACAAGAGAACATACAGAACATAACGCATACAATCTCCACGTCTGCGAGTCTGACTTTGTATACTGAATCTCTCTCTTTGCCTCTCTCAGGGGAATTCATTAAAAACCCCAGCTGACTAACTCTGCTCACTGCATTTATGAGACCTTAATTGTGCCCCACATTAGGTAATGCAACAATCAGTTGTTGTGGAGATTCTAATTACATCCTGTACAGAGCTGATTGCTGGTGGCAATCTCATCTAATCCTTGCCCAGGGGACTAATAAAGATCTGATGTTCAGCTCTGCTTTAGGCAAAGGGACCAGGATAGCACTACTGTACTTAGATTACACAAGTCATGAAAAATGCAAAAAGAAATTGAAGAAAAACGGAAATTGGGCAGTCGACTGTGCTTAATCACAGACACACACACAGACACAGACACACACACACTCCATCTTTAGTACGCCCAACTGATAGCAGCATTGTTCTGGGACACAGCTTTCGTTCCATCAATGCCCACATTGGAAGAATGTTTTTTGCTTTGCAGTGGGAGGAAAAGTATGCTGTACCATTGGCTTTAACCTTAGAGAAGCATTAGCAACATGATTGAACAAGAAAAATCCAATGTATTATTCATAAATGCCATGAACAACCTTTGCAAACCCACCATGCGTGTAAAGCTGGTCAGGTGTTAAACAGAAAAGACACTTTGACCTTTCAGCATTATCGGAGTAAAAATAACTGTTGACTGTTTCCCAAATCTGAAATTGAAGTTTTGAACTTGGCTGTGAAGCACCATCTTATCTGAAAGCAGTACATGCTGTGGTTGTACAGAAATATTTGTACAATAAATAATAAGGTATGAGATCACTGATGCAGGAAAGAACACAGTTTTTCTTAATGGGCGTTGGTCTCTTGTCCGGTTGCCATCTGCTTTAACGGAGGTATTCCTGTTAGCAGAACTTAGCTCAGGGCCAGTTTGTAAAGTTTTCAACATTAAAACACAAATGGAGTGATTTGATTGATATAGTATGATTAGACACATTGGACACACCTACTGGCCATTTGGGCATTTTCCAAGGTAACTTTAAAAAAGTATATTGAATTGTGTTTTTAATTAAAAAGAGATACTTATGTATGTTTTAGTACAGTATGCATACAGGCATTAGTAGGTACACATCCCCAAGAGATTGATGAATACAAACATGAGAAAATGTCAACAGCTTCAGTAATCACTTGAGGGAAGTGTCTCAATGAGATCACGTCAAAATGTATCCAGAGCTATATATTTAATTTGATCAAATCCCTTGGGTGTGACGCACATGCCAGTCCCGCAAAGCAGTGCTCAAGACTTTGATCCACAGCTTTACTGGGTTGAACTGATTTTTCACCCCAAAGTGGAAAAAAATGCTAATCATAACCTCTGCCTGAAATTTCAACTCTCATGAACGAGTTCAGAGCTTATGAACTCACATAGACCAAGAGTTTGAAGAAAGAATGCTCTTTTTGTTATGAGCAGGTGCAAAATAAGAGGATGCATTGCAACCCAGTCCTCATGAAGTTTCAAGTTGGCTAAGTATCCACGGAAACTGCAAGGTTTCAACACCAACGTAAGGTGCCATATGCACTATTTGCTGTCACTGAATTCAGCAAGACATGACAAGTTATTTTTACACCAGCCTAAGTACAACTGTGCTTAATACTAATTACAGCAAGCGTGTATCCAGACACTATACAGCTACTGAAGCTCACTAATTACTCAATTACCTGTCAGTGACATCTTAACAGCCATTAAGATGACCTAGACAGCAGTGTGCAGTGTACCTTGCAATATTAACACAACTTTCTGCTCCAAATTACAACTCTCATCTCAAATCTTTAAACACTGTGCCACACCCACATTGGGAACGCAAACTATCAGTGACACAGTGAACAGTCTTACGTTGTAAAACACCGATTTTTTAACATCAGGTTTCAGTAGTGGGTTAAACTGATAGACAACCCACAACTGAAACATGATACAACATGAGACATTTAGCAGAATATTTTAACAAGACGATCTGATCTCCAAACTATCAAATGCTCTGGATGCCATCGCACATCATCTAAACCAGCCAATTCAGTCCGATTTAACTTGTTTTTAAAAAACCAGCTAAACACGATTTGTTATGATCACAACACTTAGGACACGTAACTTGGTTGCACCTTAAGTACATTCAGCAAACGATGGTTTACAAACAGAAAGTTTGGGATCAAAATGCATTCAGTTATTTTGAACTTCGGAGATCCAGGAAAACAACGTGAACTCTTAAAACATTATATTGCATTAAAAAGAGCGCAGTTTAGACTTAAGCGGGGCAGAACTTTGCAAATCTGATAGCTGAAAATCAATGTTATTGCGCAATCATTTGGTCTCACCTTGTTTGACACACTTTAGGCGAAAGGGGTCTTTACAGTGTTTGACCACTGCTTGGACATCCCTGATGGTCAGTCCGGCCACAGGGGTATCATTGACCTCCAGGAGCAGCTCGTCCTGGGCCAGTCTGCCCCGCTGGTAGAGCACCCTGCCTGGGGGAACCTCACCGATGAAGGCAAACTGGCCATTCTCCGCGCCTCCTCTCAACTCGAACCCGAGCTCCCCTCCTGGATCCCTGCAGAAAACACTCTCGTGGACTTGGTTGGTCCAGTGGTTTTTCTTTTTCAGGTTTTTGGACATGGTTTAAAACAATTTGCTTTAATCGAGATCAGCCATGCATGAAGGTTTAGGTTCTTAGTTTGGGCTCCCCAGCTGGATGGAGGATAGTTTCAGCTCAGTCTCCAGGGGGAGGATCCATGCCAGCAGAGGACATCCAGCAGCTGGCTCTGCCTGCCTTGCTGTACTGGGAGCAGCTCCGCACAGCTCCAGCCTACTGACCCGGATGTGAAGTCTGGAGGAGGAGAGAGGAAAAGACTCTCCCCCGTCCCCAGCTTTCCGTGGAAAGAAAAAGGGGGAAAGAAAAGTTAACGGTATTTCCACTGGCAAACGTACCGTAGTGACGCAGCGGTTTGCCCGATTTTGTTGTTGTTGCGAGCAGCTTCAAACCTTTGCAAGACATGGGTTTCTGCGTGTTAACTCAAGTTATAAAACTTGTAAAAAAATACCATAGGCTACTCTAAAGTTACACATACCTTTGTTCCCATAACAATGGAACAATGTAGTGGTTTAAAATAAAACAAATACATCTACAACGTGAAAACATTGTAGAAAAACTAAACAAAAAACATGAATAGTCTGGAATAGTCCATGCTGATATTATAAGTAACTGATGACCTAGACTCAGACTACAGAGAAAACAATGAGAGACAGAAGATCCTTTGAGTTTTTTCTTTGTTCTTTTAATAGTCCATTTCAGATGACATGCAGCTTGACAGCATTTTCATGGAATATTTTAGAAACTTGTCCTGTTCTGGTTGTCAGTTTCAGGCTTGTTTTAAAACAGTATTTTGGGTCTCTTACTTTTTCAAATGCAGTATTATTGACTTCCCCCAAGAATAAGAATCACATTGTACTAATGCCAAAGTCCTGCAAGTGCAGAAACAACAGCAGAGAAAACGACCACATATTGCCAAACGTCTCATTTGGTGTCTTGGAAACGCTCGGAGAACAATGGCTGAACGAGCTGTCCTCTCCCTGGCAGATGGAGATTCTCCCTGCATTCCAGAGGTGGGAGGACTCTGTCGCGGAAAGCCGGGAAACACAGAGTGAGGGAGTATTTTAACAAGGGCAGGAATTCCGTGGATGCAGTGTTTGAACAAGGAGAGGAATTCTCTGTGCCTGGCAGATTTGGTGCTGAGTAGCCCTGACTGGCGACATGGGAGGCAGAGGTTTGGACTGGAACAACACGGTGGGATTGCCTATTAAGTGTGGCATGCAGGGTGAGCTCTGGCACACTGCTCCCAGGACTAAAGCGTGATGATTCTGTGTGTTTAGGGACCGAAATGTGGCCACACTGACAGCTCAAGCATGCACACACACACATGCATGTTTTAGAGTTTGATTGTATAGTTGTACATTCTGTGAGTGCTGCTGTTTGAGGGATGGGGGTTTGTTTCACTGTAACTTGATGATTATGACAGTGATAACTTCAAGGTCATTAAAGACAACTAGGACAAAATCCATCATCCTGATATTTTTCCGTGGAGAAGATCTGATATTATGCAGAATGATTGGAGCTTCAGTGTGTGGCCTTCTGTGTGGCCTTATGTTCTGACATACATATTAGCTCCATTCTTTTGTTATTGTCCATTCGGATGCTTGAAGCTCTCACTATGGGATGAAAACAAACTAATAGAACAGAGCATGTTTGATCCACACCCTCAGAAGGCCATGGGGAGGCTAAAAGCACTTGAAGTGTTTATTTTTCCACCGTCTGCTTAACCTAGCTGGCTGTTGCTGGTTCAGTCTCTCCATTGTGCCCTAAGGATGTAGCTATGCCAAGAGATGTGGGTATTATCCAGATGTTGTCGCCAAATTATTACGGTTCTACTCGCAAAAACACAGTCCTCGTGTTACAAACACAGCACAAACCGGTCAGCAGGACATGAGTGTGATACAGCCGAGCATACGAAGCCTCAACCCCGCACTCTCAAGTGACAAATGAATCTTTAGCTACATCTAATCTCAAGGAAACGCATGAGGGAACTGTTATATTATTCATGTCTTTGAATGGGGCTTCGAGAAGAACCCTATTTTTTTACTGATTCTGACTGAGTCTATAAAGGGAACTCATTGAGGATTTACAGTGTGTGTGCAGAAGTCTGCAGAACTGAGGGCCCCATAAGCCCTTTTGTTCACTGAGCCTAGTCCTATTGCCACACAGTGCACAACTTATTTTTAGTCCCTCCACTGTACTTACAGTGTGTGCCTTTGTGACAGGCATCTCCTAGTTCTCGGAAATGTCTGATGGATTTGAATCAACCTGCCAACTCCTGCTCTTCATTAAAGTCGTCCACCAACCCCATTATCTCTCCTGCTCTCTCCTTCAGCACAGGGCAGATCAGACCATGGCTGTAGTAACTGGAGGATATATTTAGAGGCTTTTACAGGCAAGTGATTGAAGCTGGATTCATAGCCTAGTTGGGGCCAGGCACTCTGGAGACTCTCAGTAAAAAGCTCTGCCACCACAGGGCTGCTGGACATGAATGAGGACAGGCTCTACTCCCTCCCTGCATCTCTCCATCGCTGCTCTGCCAACTCCCTCTCTCTCTCTCTCTCTCTCTCTCTCTACCATGGCTGTCTCTCTCAATCCATGCTTGTCTCCTCTCAACGCCTTTCTACCTGCCTGTCTCCGTCCCTTCTTTTCTACCTCTTTATCTCCCTCTCTCTCCGCCTTCCTACTTGCCTCCCTCTATCTCTCTGCCTCTTTCTGCCTCCCTCCCTGAGATAACTTCCATTCTCCTGCCAGGTCTTGTTACCCAGTCAAAACACGGCTGAGACAGTCTGAAAGAGAGCTTCCTTCTACTCCTGCACTGTAATCTCCTGCTGCTCTCCATCTCTCACATGGGAAGGCACACAAGCACTCACTCCAAAACACACATATCGTCAGGCATTGTCAAGACAGACTAAGAAATAGTCCCTAACCTCCTCTCTGACTTGAGCTGTGAATTGTTGATCTGATATGTAGAGCAGCTTTCATCTGGAAACAGGAATCACACCATAGCAACAACAATGGCAGTCGTCTGACCCGAGACCAGTGGAGACTTGCATCAGCAGAGCATGTCCAGGAACGACACTGGAGAATCAAGCTCGGCGATCAGTAGCCATCACAGGTTGAAAAGGACACGTTTTGACAGGTTTGCAAGGCCGCGGACTGTCTGCTTGGCATTCAAACCACAGTCATGTGGTTTGATTGCCCGGTTGGTGTTTAGCACTGGCATCTCTCTCAAGCCAGATCTCTCTCTCTCCCTGAGCGCGGGCTGAGTAAGTATCACGGCCAGGAGGGCCATGTGATGGCAGTGAATGATCGGGCTGTGGTCAGCTTTCCCAGAGGTCTCCTCTGTAGTCCTGTCACATAGGCAGAGATGCTAAAGGCTCTCATTGATCTGTTCCTGTGAGTGCTCTCTTACACACCACCATTCACTGAAGCATCCGCGTCTTATGTGACTACAGTACACAACAATGGATGGAATACATGTTGATGCTGGTCACTTGCATGGATCTCTCCGTCTCTAAGGTTCCATGTTATAATACATATTTATGACGCTGATTACATATAGAGCGAATTACCAGAAAGAGGTGATTTATGATCAGTCTTAAAATCATGATGCCCAAGCATCCAGAACAGGACAACCAGATAAAACGAATGTTGTGTACAAACCGCACTTTAAAAGAAGCGTTTTCGATACAGTCCATGACCTAGACATCTATACTGAAACCGGCGGGACCCATGCAGCCCTCCCACACTAATCAATGGCACTCTGGGCGAGCTTTCTCTCCCCTCCACTCCCTACATCCTCCCACAAGGCCGCTGAAAAGCGAACTCCTCATGTGCCGTACCATCTCGGCCTTGGCACGCTGGTACCCCACATCTCAATTATTCATCTCTGATTCCTCATTTCTAAGTGCGAGCAGCAGAAGTCACTAACCCCGGTCAATAAATATTTCCATTGCCAAGATTAGATGATTTCAGATGGCTCATATATGAAATCCTTTTTTTTCTCTCACTGTAAATCTGTCTCAGGGAGGGCATGAAAGACGGCATGTCTGTGAGACACGGAGGGAGGAAGGGAGGGGAGGGGGAGGGGGGGGGGAAGAGATGCTTTAGTTCAACAGTGACCCCTACTGTAGAGTGCTGCCAGCCTCCTCCATTCCAGGTGTGATCAGAGCACAGAGAGTGTGGAGATAAGCTGAAAGAAAGATGCAGGGATCTTCAGTATTCAGAGACTGAATCCTTCCCGCTTCCTCCAAAAGGACAAGACTGTGTTTACAACAGCAACACTTGTCTGACTCACTGTCACTGTGTGTCCATTTGTGACGTCTGTGCCCTTATCTGTCTGTAAAGTTCTACATGGCTGCCTCACGTATGGAATACCCAGCTCCCACGAAACTCACTGAACCAGGAAAAAGTTAATCCAGCCTAATCCCCACCTTGACTGTCCATGAGTGACAGTTGTAATCCAGAGTCAAGGCTGGTCGTCGGGGTGGGGGGCTGGGGAGCTGGGGGGCTGGCACCATCAATAATCTACTTTGTTTGACAGTGTCATTATCGGCTCTGTGGCTGCACCCCTGGGCCCTGGTGGAGTCTGGCCTGGCTTGGTCAGGTCCAACTTGTCAACAGCACCTCATGTTTTATGTGCCCTTCGCTGCCGTTAAGAATAATCACAGATTCCATGGTGCCTGAAAGATTTAGAACCTCTTGCCTTCCACCAGAGCCGTCCCTCACTGAGATAGGAGCAGCTGCCCCCATGCTGCCGACCAACATATCCATCACTCTCCTGACCGACACGTCCTCCCGTCCCACCCAGCCTAACCCTGTTCACATGCCTTCCAAATCGCCTGAAATATTCATGAGATCAATTAAAATAACTAACTGTTCCACCACCAAAACACAGGGGTTGACTAGATTACCATCACTTTGAATATTTATCGAGGGAAGGGAAGATCAAAGAGTTTTCTTGCTTGCAGAGAAGGCAGGAACTTGTACTGAGCTGTGGAAACACAGCAGAGAGAACGTTTAGCAACGACTTGATGTTTATTAAATGATTTTGATGTTGATTTAAATAGACACCTGGGGTTTGTCATATAATGCACTCTTGAAGGCTCCTATTAAGACTAAAGAAATATTTTTACAGAGTAAAGTAAAAAATTATTGTTTCAGTCCATTCCAAATGTCTCAGCCAGGACACAAGGAACCCTGGGATACTATGTTGCTCCAGTTTTAGAAGTAAAGTAGAAGATCTCAGAGATTTTCATTTTAAGATAAACTCTCCCATCAACATTCAGACAGAATGAACCATCGCCTTGTCTCATCTTCTCCCCCAGGTGACAACCACTTAAGAATCTGGACAAACAACAGAAGATAAACTCACTGATGGAATAGAAGAAAACTTTTCTATCGAGCACCTGAGAAAAGCGTACAAAGACGAAGGGCACGAGAAAGAGGTTCGATAAAAAGAGGGATGGAGTAAGGGAGGGGAGGAAGGGCATTCATTACTGCTCACCATCCTCTGCTTTTCACTGAGTGAACTTCATGGCTGTTTCCTCAAGGAATTCGTCTGCAGGACTGATGGGTGAGGAAGTGAACAGATCCTGTCCTCTCTGCCCACGCTGAAACATCACTGTGGTGAAAACAGCCCTCGTGTTTCCCAGCGAGCTGACATGGGGAGCGATGGCTCTCCCTTAGGTCATCAGGAGACTGGGATGTGTGCTCGTCTGTTCTGCTTATCCTGACTTCACCTTGCTGCCCAGGGGAGAAAGAAAGAGGGGGGGGGGGTATAGTGTGAGAGAGGGTGAGAGAAAGAGACGGGAGCGGAGAGAGAGCAAGAAAGAGAGGAGAGAGATAAGGAAATAGAGCACAAACCTTGTCTAACTGAGCATAGATATTGATTGTCATAAAAATGACAACAACAACAACACGACGAGGACTCTGCACTGATCCAGTGGCCAATGTGCTGAATTCACAAATGCGTGGTCAGCCCTTCATTTCACAAGGTCCCTTGACAGGAACTCAAGGACACAGGGAGGAAGCCTGTATTATCTTATCTTATTGAGCTGAATGTGTTATGGGAGACAGAACCAAATTGTTTTGAGAAAAAAGCAAGGAGCCAGGGATTGAAATTTGTTGCTGCAAACTTAGTCGGCCAGGGCAGAGAGTTGCATGTCAGATACAGGGCTTGATGGAGGCTGTATGCCCCTGCTCAAGCTGGTGCCATGGCAGAGCAGAGCAGGAAATCTGTCAGATAAGGCAGAGTGAAATCTTTCCATTCCCTTCATTCCACATTCATTCATCTTTGAGAACATGAGACTGAGATGAGATGCTGTCGAAGAAGTCTGAAAATTGAGTGTGAATGTAAAAACCTAAATTTTCTTTCTCTCCCTTTTCTCTCTCTCCTCTGTTTCTATCATTACACTCTCTCTCCTGCCCCATCTCTCTTTGTCTCTCTCTCCTCCCCCTATCCTGTTGTCAGGCAGGCATACCCAGATCTGTTACGAAGGAAATATCCCACTCTGATATCATGCTGACAGATTGCTTTCCACACTAGGCAAGATGGCTGCTCAAAGCTCTGTTGCTAATTCCCTTGGACATCCCACGCTTGCTGTGGACCAAAACGTTCATCTTCCCCCTCTCCCCCTCTTCCCAAGAAGGGGATGCGGTCTAATATTAGACCAGAAAGTCCAGCAGGCAGGCAGTGTTGGAGGCAAAGCCCCAGGCCCCTGAACAGCCCTTCCACATAATCACAGCCTCACAACTCAGACACAACTCCTCGTCAAAGGCAAATGAAAGACATTGCTGTACCTGTTGCATTCTAAAGGATGAGTGCATTGGCTACCAGGGTTGAGTGCTGGTACTGGACTGAGTGGCTTGCCTTGCAGGGTGGGACTGAGGTCTGGGATGTGCAGTGTGATGATGTGTCGTGTGGAGCAGAGCGAGTTAGCCCCCATGGGGTTCCTGGTTCTGGGGTGAGAGAGGCGCAGCAGTGGGAGAAAGATGGGGAGGGTTGGAAGCAGGGATGCCTACCCTATGGGCATCATTAGATGGGAGAGCACATATCATTTTGATATTGGCCTTTGTATGTCTGTACGCTGAGCAGAATTGAATCTTTTATTAAATAACTGCCCGAATACAATCTTGACAATCACACACACACACACACACACACACACACACACACACACACACACACACACACACACACACACACACACACACACACACACACACACACACACACACACACACACACACACACACACACACACAGTGTGCTGTCATTTGGTCAATTAGAGGGAAGAATTATGACAGGCGATGATGGAGCTGTGTTTCCTTCGTTACAGACGTTTTTGAAGTGACCTACTTGCACAGAAAAACTATCAGAAAATAGGAAAAACGTTTCCCAAAATGACTTCCTTATCTGTGCCTCCCAGTGTCATTTGGAAATGGGATAGAACCAGTGAGATGGCGAGGGTGGGTCTTTCTGATATGCTGTCATCACACTTCCATGCATTTTATAGCCAGCAGAACAGTGGGGGGTTGACTTCTACTGATGCTGCTTCTAATAGAAACCCAGCCCCACCCCCTACCCCCCTCCCCAGCACGCACACTAACAAACAGACATCACACACTCTGAGAAACACACACACACACACACACACACACATGCACACTCCTGCTAAAAGCACCCACCAACGTTGGAGGAAGAGCTGTCACAGACTAGTGAATGACGTGGGATTAAAGAACACAAGGTTCTCATAAGGATTATCCTCATCTCTTCCTCCCCTGCCACTCTTGTCCTCTCTCCAGGCCTCTCTCTCTCTCCAGCTCGCAACTCCAAATGGTTCACATTAGTCAAAAGAGTCTAGTCCTCCAGCCTATGGATTTCTGCTAAGTACACATCTGAACAAGGGCACTTGATCTTGAGCACAATTCACCTCAGACTCATCCTTCTGTAACTTTTCTCCAGTGAACACACAGGTGAATCACCTTTCATTCTTTTTCCCTCCAGACTGACCAAGTCTTTAACTGCTTTACGAGTCACCGAATAAACACTCGGGGCTAATTGAAATCGGAATGGACAAACACCTACTTTAGTTAATCGCAAAATGTGACAATGTGAAGTCAGGCACACACCAAAGAACAAAGATGATGGAGACAGGAACTGGAAGGAGGGAAGAGGGGGCACCTTCTCAGACACAGGGGTGGAGAGGAAGCATAAAGGAGATGTCTAATAAAGGGGACGGGGTGCATTTGTGGAGGGCTCCTGCTGTTAGTTGGAGTACCAAGATGGAGGCAGTCTGTCCTGAGGGAAATGGGTTTTTCTTCAGTCAACAACAACAGCCAAGCAGGAATACAAATGAGAGATTCATAAGTAACACCGCTGCCAAAGCCCTCAAAGCACCTTGTTAAATAAAAGACCTTGCTTGGCGCTGTAAAAAGAAATGAAAATTAAGTGCCGGGCTGGCTGGTGTGAATTTCAAATGATGAGAAGCCTCTCAGTTCTTCTCTCTTAAAGGTCGATGAGGAAGGTTAAACACAACTATCAACCGTAGATTAGAGAGATTAGGGAATACGAGATACTCTTAAATGCTAGTAGGAATGTGGACAGTACAATAAGAGATAAGGGTTGTTTATATGGGTATTACATCAACTCCATCGCAGACCAGTGACCTGGGGTTTTCAATCAAATGGAGTACTTGGGTTTATCTTACCCTCTGCTGTAAGAGGTAGTGCAGGACCAACTGGCTGACTTTAAACTCTTCTGGATGTCATACTCACTAAGCCACTTAGTGCCTTACTAGGCAGGGAAAGCCAAGCAGTGCCTGGTACGGCTGTCTGTTATGGCAAGAAGATAGCACTAGGCTTGGGGAGAGAGCGAGTGGGAGGGTGGTTTGGCTTGGTGTAGGAGGTATCACAACCAGCACTGATGTACATTTCCAGATACATTTTCAATCATCTCCTCCCCCCCCCCCTCCATCTGGTGAAATATTTCCATGTTCTCTTCCTCCAGCAGACATGAGAGACGTTGTGTTTCCTGGAGATCTTTGTGGCTCTCCCATCCAAAGAGGACGGCTTTTGAAACACCAGAAGGTCAGGGAAACTATTTGAGCACAACAGGCAGAAAATGCCATGATGATGCACACAGCAGCACTGCAAAGGTCACTGGGAGCTCTGACTTTAAGAGACCTGACACACAACAGTCTTTGGCCACAGAGCCAGGCTTTCTACAGCCAGGCTTTCTACAGCCAGGCTTTCTACAGCCAGGCTTTCTACAGCCAGGCTTTCTACAGCCAGTCTACGGCCCAGTAATCCAGTACAGCCCACCTGGAAGAGCTGTTAGCAGCCTTCCCTCCAGCCTCAAGTCAGGTCTCTCATTAAACTTAATGTGGATGTCCAAAATATAAGAGAGATATTATGTCTCTCCCTCTTCCCAGACCACACAGCAGGATGGGGAGGTGACAGATCTCTCTTTCCTTTCGTGCCAGGGACCTGGTTCCTGTGTGTGCTGATAACGCAGGCTAGGCTAATTAATTACCTGCTCCTGCCTTCATCCACCTGAGCTATCATAGCAGCACACAGTCCCAGGGACAGAGCCTGCAGTGCAGCCTCATATGAGGAGGACAGCAGGAGAACTTCTCTGGATCCCACCCCATCCCTCACCATGCTGTCTTCTCTGTACACAGTGTACCCACTCTGGGCCGCACTACAGCACTGCCATCACAAAATATATATATGTATTTACATTGAGATGCAAAAAGATCATGCTTTTTGTGGTTCAATTCCAGCATTTATCACGTTGACACGCAGACTGACAGTACAGTCATTCACTATCGGATTTTCTCAAGGATAGCTCTTCACAGGGGCGGAAGCCTTGCATCCGCAACTGCCCCAGTTGGTAATGTATGGCTCCAAAGTGTGAATTAATTCTCTCGGCTTCGCTGGTTATTTACCAATGCTGTCTTTACAACGATGTGATTGGGTTGCAGCCCCCTGCTCCCAACACTTCTGCCGCCTCGCTGTGAATTACTGATGACTGAATTAAGATGAAGCCCTGCAAGCCTATAGTCAAATGCTTGTCCCACTCAACTTTCCTTTTTCATTATCCTGGAGAATAAATATTCCGCAACGAACAGAACACGACCCTCCCATTCATCATGTTCCCATCCTTCAGAAGGTTTTTAGACCTCAACGCACACATGTACACACTCACACGCTCGTATATAACAAATCGTATGGGGTAAAAGAAGCTCAGGACTTCACTTGGGTCCTGTCAAGCAATCAATCACATCATCACTTCAGACATGGAGCCTTCACTCTGCTTGCACTCTGAAGTGTCTGTCTGTGTGTATTGATGTGTGTCTGTCTGTGTGTCTGTGTCTGTTTGTGGCTCCAGTGCTGTTACACCTAGTCTGCCTGCGAGTCCTTATCTCCAGAGATCACAAACTGCGTTTCCCAGAGGAACCTTATCAGAGCCAAACTCCACGCTGACCCAGGAACAGAGCTCACACCAGCATTCCTTATCTACACACAAATAGGGCTGATGCTAGCTGCACATCTCAGATTCACTGTCTCCCTATTGCAACCAGTCCATCAAATATGAGTTTGTATCCTCAGTTCTCTGCTCCTCTCTAAAACTCTCATTACTGATTGTAATCGGGCTGACCTGCTGCCCAGTCCCTGTTCCTCCAGAGCTCTGTAGAGATGTAGAGGGAGAGAGGGAGAGAGGGACAGAATGAAAGGGAGGGGGGGACTGACAGTGAGAGACAGAAAGAGTGCTATTTCCTAATTACTTCCTGGGAGTAATCCATAATTGTTTACACAAGATGCACATACTTAACACAAAATCATTACAGCCAACGGGAGATTATAAATGAGGCATTACCCAAACACAAAAGTGTGCGTTCTAACTATTACAGAACACTGACTGCGTGAGCAAGTAGAATCCAAAGCATCATGTCAGTGTCTTGAACTAAAACAGACCATTCAAACAGCTACGGAGGGGAGAAGCCATACTGTCACCTAGTGTTCAGAATATGAACAACTTAAATTTGAGGTTAGCTTCTTAAAATTCAATAGCATGCATGTAAACTTCCTCTCTCTCACTCTCACTCTCTCTCTCTCTCTCTCTCTCTCTCTCTCTCTCTCTCTCTCTCACACACGCGCATATGCACACGCACACACACCCACACACACACACACACACACACACACACACACACACACACACACACACACACACACACACACACACACACACACACACACACACACACACACACGCACACTGTGTAGACATCAGGGTATGGGATGGCTCGTTATATCATATTGATTAAAACACTCCATATCACTCATCAGACCCACATTTTCCCTTTATCTTCCATTGATTCCTGTCATTTCAACTGCCGTCCACTCCTGAGCGTATCAGGCCTGATGAAAGCTTCATGTCACAGCCACTGCAGAGCCCAAGGCTCATAACAGCTTCATTCACTTAGGTTTAATTACTGGAGTGGGACAGAATGGTGAACAGAGAACACTGGAATTCCTTTTCAGATGTGTAGAGCACGCTCCGCATCAAGCTCCCAGGGTGCAACTGGGTTAGGATGGGAGTTCTAATGAGCTCCTCGGACCAAGGACATTGTGTGGAGAACCAGACCATCATCATAACTGTCAGTAAACACAGAAGCACAGGTGAGAACTGAGGAACTGAGGAAGAGGCAGGAGGACCAAGTCTCTCCACACACACACAGGCCTGTGAAGCTTTCCTGAGGCTTCATACACACAGAGACATGTTCATCCAATGTTACAACACACACTCACACGCCAAGCTATTTCTGTAGAGTCAGGAACATGGAATCAGACATGAACATAAGAACCCACAGTGAGTCATGGATCATAGCATTGAATCTTCGGTCCGATTTCACAGAATTAGTCCGATTACGAGTTTTGGTTCAAGCAGAGCGACACAAACAGGCATCCAGAGAGACTAGGTCATACACCTCTCATCTCCTCATTGGCAGGCTAATGTCTATCACACATATTCTCTATAGCATGTTGTTGGATGCTGTTCCGTTTCCACGGGCAACAGCCTCTGTTATCTCATGGAAAGAGACGCTGTGTCAGCATGCTTAGAGATAGGAAGCTTTTAATAGCCTTTGTAAAGTTTACCTCTTCTCTGTCGGTTAACAGCTATGGAGAGCAGACTGCGGGCGGCCCACTGGTCTGAGTCGATGTCCTCCCCTGGTTCTTGAAGCAGGGCTGCTGTCCACACACAGCTGTGACTGGCCTGGACTACCTGCTAACCTGTGGGTGAAACACCTGTCTCAAGAGGACATGGGCATGAAATGTACATGCCCAAAACATCTGAACATCTGGAACTAAACAATCACAGGAAGAAAGTACAATTCCAAAGTCCCTGAAATGTAACAAGACTGGCCAAGACTGGCTTGTTTTCTCAATGTGTGTACAAGGCCACAACATTACTATTCATTGCTAATTGTGTGTTTTAGTTGTTTCTGCTAATTGTGTGTTGAGTTCCTCCTACGTTCTATCACACTGATGCTCATATTGTTTTCCAGCTTTAAGCCCCTGAAGGACAGTTTGTATTTCAGCCAGAAACATTTCTTTCTTTTTTTTCTTCTAAAATGCTGTTTGAAGGTTATTTTTGTTGTTCATGATTGATTGATTCAGCCCTACAACGTTCCATGTTCGTTATTTTGTGGTCACACTGCAAACATTGCAAATATGACATTTGGGACTTTTAAAAAACGTCCCGTGAAAGTCACATCGGGACGTTCTGTGTACGACATTCGGGGGACGTTGGCAACATTTGCTACATTCACGTAAATAACAGGTAGACAGCGTTGTATTATTATATTTTCATTGTCTATTTATTTATTAATTTGTATACAACTTCTCCTAGAAGATGAATAAAGTAGAATGGGAAATGACAAAGGGTGTAGTGGAGGTAAATAAAAGATAGTCCAGGAATGGAAACACTCCTTATCCTGTCCCACATACCCAGCTAGAACTTCATCTAAACGTCCTCCTACCCTTTAAAGAATCCTACGTTCTGACGTTCTGGGAATGTTCTGGGAACGTCAAAAGGCAACGTCCTATACACCAACACAGGGATGTTCTAAGAACATTCCCAGAACGTCCTGAATAACGTCCTCCTACCCTTTAAAGAACCCTACATTCTCACGTTCTGGGAATGTTCTGGGAACATTAAAAGGCAACGTACCTTACACCAACACAGGGATGTTCTGGGAACGTTCTGGGAACGTACAATTTCTAGCTGGGTATGTACTACACTTTGGTCAACCGTGTTGTTTTAAAGTGTAATAGAAATAAAGTTGGATTGGATTGGATTGTGTTTACCATGAAAGTGTTTTAATGAAATCCTATTTGACGTGGAAACCTATATTTAGAGCTAACCCGCCAAATGTACCCATGAAGACCTTTCATTCACCCTCTCCCCACCTCCTCACTCATTAGAAGGGCTGAGCTGGCCTGCAATACCTAGGCTTGATGCAACCCTTCAGCATTCTGTCCTCCTTTATTAAAACAATAATTCTAAGCAAGATTACACAGAGGTGAATGGGATTCTATTGAATTATTTATCATCTTTGGTTTATGTTATTGGGTAGAGACAATCAATTAGTATCCAAGTATCTTGACAATAAACTCAGTGTTCAGCATAAACACATTCCACTTTGAAGCATTCATCGCATAACAGTTGAAATAAAATGTATCATGGCAACAAACAAAAAATAGTTGCTTCTACTTAACTAAGTTCTTAGATAGCTCAGCTATAGCATCAACATGGACCTGAACACAGACAGAGATTTTTATACATTCAAATGTGACCTATGTAACGCTGGTGAATTATTTATGTATTTTCTCATGTGCAGCATAATCAACCTATTCTATACAGAATGCAAAAGTACAATGATGCTGGACGAAGGCATGTCCTTATTCTCAGCAGAGCAGTGTGGAACAGTTCTATGGTCTACCTTCAGGGGGCGCTATGAGTTAGGAAGTCAATGTTCACTAGATTATTACTGAAAAGCCCAAGGGAAGATAACCACAGTATCGGTTGTACTATTGCATGTGCCTAATTATGATTCCAGTTTGATAACCAGCACATTGTTTGCCACTGTACACTTAGCAATTATAAAATATTTTTCCCAGAATAAGTTGCTAATGTGCAGCAAACCACTATGGACAAACAAATGGTTTTCTCTTGCGTGTTATTGTGTGCTACAAAAAAGTGTTGTTCACAGTTTTATGTCACATACACATAAACCAACAGGCACACTGTCAAAAACACATGAATACACATTTTGTTTCCTTTCTCATTTCAATATCCGGAACGCCTCGACTTTATTAATAATGTATCTCCATTTCCACAGAAAACAGACAAGGGAGCTGAAGAGAAAACAGATGGATGATAACCGTTTCTGTGTATTGATTTTTTTTTTGCCTTGAGGAATTTGTCCCTTCCATAATTAGGTTTAAGATTACACAGGAAGTGCCTATAAGGGAACAATTATCATTGTCATTATGGATGAGGGAGGCCTGGACCCATCTGAGACATTCAGTCATCACAGTCAGCATCTATGCTTCTGTTGTTGAATAGATGCTTGGGATGTGTCATAAACAGCACCTTCCTCCTGAAACCTCAAACTGAAAGTCTCTCCACAGTGTCTGCACCTCTCCACATGGCTTGCTGGAGGTGGCAGGATGCCTTACACCCCCCATGAGCTCCACAATCACACCAACGGATGTTGAGCGGTTGAATACAACAAGCAATGTGACAAATGTTTCATTTTTAGAAGGTGAGACGAAACAATTATTTTGTGCCACAATCAGATGAATAATGAATGATTCATTCACAGCTGCACTCCACCCACCACTACTCTGCCAGCAGGGTGATTCTGTTCACACAGCCCAGTGAACACACATGGATGGATGTGTTCAAATACAGTCGTTGGGGTTTCAATTCATCATCGTGACAGGATCGCAGGTACCATTACGTCCTTGAATAGAATGTCAAGATGTCTTGAGGTGGGTGGAGTCTGTGTTCGTATCAGATCATGTGACTGCAGTGGACAGAATGTTAAGAGGCTGGGTCTTTTTTTTGTTGGTCTAATCCCAGATATTTGACATCAAAGCCAGTCTTTCTCAGAGGGCTATTGTTCTATAAAGGGACCACAACATTGAACGGCTCAGCTCTGAGACTAACCTCAGACACCTGTGCTGTTTTGGGCTTTCTAAGAGCTAAGACAGACGTCAACATGTTCCAATTCGAAAACGATTTGCTCTGTAGGTCCCTCAAAAGCAACAAGATTTCCACCTGATAGACACTCAACGCTCCCTGTGGGCAGAAAATAGCCCGCTGATGCCGAGTTTGTTTCATCTCCTCCCTCGTTGTCGGACATGAAGAAACATCAGGAGCTATTTATAACATGTCTTCTGAGCTGCCAGGGGCTATGCCAGTCTGTAGGAACATCTCTCTCCCTGTTGCCATGGAGCCCGGAATCGATGACATCACGAGAAAAGGGGTGGGGGGGGGGCACGAGGGGGAGGAGGAGAAGTGATGTAGGGCTGGGGGTGCAGGCAGGGGTTTGAAGATGAAAGTGCCATGCTGTGGGTAGGGGTGTGTGTGTGTGTGTGTGTGTGGGGGGGGGGGGGGGGGTGTAGAATGGTGTTCATGGCCAGTCCAGAACAGGTGATGAATAGCACCACAGACCGCAGGGATGGAGCCGGAAAGCTCAGGGCCCTTACACACACACACACACACACACACACATTCAAGTGAGACACAAATCTAATGCACCACATGCAAATACTCACACACACACACACACACACACACACACACACACACACGCACACGCACACACACACACACACACACACACACAGAGATGACAAATACATTTCCATGAACATGAAGTCGATTATGTAAAAACAACAGGCCGAAGGAGAACAATATCTCTGTTGTCATGGCCAGTGAACAGAGAGCTCTGCTGTCCTGCTGCCAGACACAACATCAAAAGTTGCTCTCATGATTACATCTGATGAGTCTACGTAGATGGCACTGCAGTAAAAACAAGCCCAACAATCAATCAATGGTTTCAGCAAACTTCTTCTTCCAATTTACGGCCCTTCTACATGTTCTGACAGACATGCAGTTCTGCCATGCCTCAAAGTTTAACAGACCAATGGAATGGAAGCGTTGACATTCATGTATTAGCTTAAACACTGGCTGCTCTGCAGGCAGCCTACTAGTTTTAAAATCCCTCATTTACTGCAAAGGGCCTGATAATGCTACCTGAAACAAACGCTTGGTTGACAAATAGTGTAAACGTTTATGAGTCCTGTATGACTGTATATGGACTTGCTAGCAGAGATGTAGTTTAGTGTATGTTGTGTATATTTGCAATGTGAACTCCTCTTTGAGAAGGCTATTGTCTACAGCTTTAATCTAGTCAATATGTAGCTTTGTTTTCTACAGTACTTTAAATATAATGTATATAAAGGTACAATGTTTGTGCGTAAGTGTTGATCCTATGAATACAATTCGAGACTTTTCACAAACCATAACTGGTCACCATCATTTTTTCAATCATGTGTTGATGTAACTCATTGATTTGGTGTGTGTGGGTGTGTTGTGCAGGGTTTTGTGTGTGTGAATGAGACACTGAAAGTGTGACTTGTGTTCCAGCCCGGCCGCAGCAGCGATAAGCCAGTCTTATCTGTCTTGTGGCCAACTGCTGCACATAGAGATAGCAGCTTGGGGGGAAAACAATGGGTAAACAAGAGCACAACACCAATAAGGTAGACAAGCCTTGTTGTTCCCTCTCTCCCATGCTCACAACATGTCCACACCCTCTGCTCCGCGCTAGAGAATCCTCAATGGTGTTGCTACTGTTTCACACAACAGCCTCACGGTCTCTCTCTTCCCCCTCTCACTCATTCACTTTCTCACTCGCTTGCTCTCACTTTCTCACCCACACCCTCCCTCCCTCCCTCTCCCTCCCTCTCACTCCTCACTGTACCTCACACTCTCTCTCCCTCTCCCTCCCTCTCTCCCTCCCTCCCTCTCACTCCTCACTGTACCTCACACTCTCTCTCCCTCTCCCTCCCTCCCTCTCTCCCTCCCTCTCCCTCCCTCTCTCCCTCCCTCTCCCTCCCTCTCACTCCTCACTGTACCTCACACACTCTCTCCCACATTCTCTCTCATACAGAGCATTATTTTCTTTCCCTGTCATTTTTTTTCTTCAGGATTCTATAAATACCCTCCCCAGCACTGAACTCTCCCTTCCATGGTGCAGCTCATGAGAGCTGGATCTGAGCCGGGCGTCACACAACACACAGCCCCCGCCTCGCTCACTGCCACTAATGACAGTTGAAGCATGCAAATGTGGCTTTCACACTCTTGACACACTTGCACCTGGCAGTTTGCACATGGGCACTAGATTGCGTGTGTAAACACCCTACACATCATGGCAACCATCCACATAAAAGCCAGTGGAAGTCAAATGTTATGTAGACAGAAAAAAATACATTAGTATTGCGTGTCATTACGACCAAAAACATGATAAGACTCTCCCCAAGTCACTCATCCTTCAACAGCTGGTTGTAAAATCACCATACCAACCATGATATATACAGTACCAAATGAAGGACATACACTGCACACAACTGTGTGATTCATAACCAACGATTAGGGCATCTATTTTGACACTGTGAGAGCATTTAGAGTGATGGATATTACAGCAGGCACTCTGGACAAGCATCTTATCCAGAATGACAATGCCAATCTTTTAACTGTCACCAGTGTGACAATGACAAACATCATAAGACCAGATGAGTAGAAACCAGATGACCACACATGTACCCTCGCTGGGCCATTTCTCACAACATGTAGATATTACCACACATTCTATTTTGCAGTATACAGTAATGTCCCAGCCCTAATCATTCAGGCGAGTACCACCTACCATAGCAAATGGTATGGTGACAGCACCAAGGTATTTCTGGCATAAATGTCAACAGCAGTTGAACCAATTCAGATTGGCAAGGAAATAGAAAACAGAAACAAAGACCAATGATGTAAAATAACAAAAACAGTGAAGGCCTGACATTCTAAAAGCACAACACTCAGGAGGTAAGAGTGACATACGCTGCAAAGACTGGTTTGTAAATGGCTTTTATTAGCAAAATAAGGGAGGCGAGACTACAAAGGTTCCCCATTCACAGAGAACACAAACAGACAGACTGTAGCAGTCTGTGTAGTTTACAGACCAGAACTGTGTTTTCACCCAGTCATCCATTCGTCCATTCATCCATCCATCTGACTACATGTAGTTGGATTTTCCAACAGCCTCTCCAGTGTTTCCATCCTTATAGAGACACCAAAGCCTCCAAACTCAAAAATACATTAAAATATACAGTAAAATGTGACTCCTCTGATCTCACAGTCTTTGACACTGTAGCGTAATATAAGCTCAGTGACCCACCGAGCAGTCTCCATTTTATTTCATTTTCAAAATGGCTGATAACAGTGGCTAACTTGGACTATTAAACCGCTCTCTCGATGTGACAGTGTACATCTCAGTATCGGACAGCTTCAGTGGCTGCGTGGCCTCACTCTACAGGGGGCTGTGGGGGCTACGTGTTGGTCACCATGGTGACCCACATACCTTTAGACCAATGGGAATACCGCTTGCTTGGTCGTAGAAAATGTGCACACCGAAGATACAGGGGGCTTTAACTTATGAAACATTTCACCTTAACGTTGAAACTGTTCAGCAGGCAAAATAAACAAGCATTTGACGAGGAGCACAGGCATGCGAAGGCACGAGTAGCAACAAACTGGACTCAATCTGGATCTTTTTCCCTCTGACAAGATGGAGGGAGAGAGGGAGAGCCTCCGTCTGAGGCAAGCATCCTTTTCCAGAGAGGGCGGCAAAAAGGAACCACAACAAAATAAAGAAACTTCCTTCTTCTTTCACAAAAAAAGAGAAAGAAAAGAAAGAAAAGAAAAAAGACCTTTAAAAATTACTGACGCTTTTACAATAACACGAACATTCTACACAAATGTTGTAACGCTAGTTCAAAAAGTTCCAAGACAAAAACATAAATAAAGCTGTTAAAAGTGTCATATAGTACAGCACTGGTCCGTCACCAATCTGATCCTCCAAACCAGTCTGGTTTTCACCTCCACACTAAAATATACACATCGCTCTCTGGTTCTGCTGTCTGAGGAGAAAGAAAGACAGAGAGAGACAAGGAGAAATCAGCGACTCTGTTAAATATGCTGGCAAGCTGGCCCTTGTCATGAAAAATATGTTAATGTGTGGCCTTGGCACTATAATTTCACTAACACCTACAGTAAACACAGCAGCATGTGAAGCCCAGTTATTAAAGGTGGCTATGATTGTAGATGATTCGATTACACAAGTTTGCTGTTTAATAACAAGGTGTGAGACTGCTGGGCAGAAGCTGTGCTCATGTCAAAGCAGGACAGGAAGGAGGTGGAGATCAATGCTCTGCAGATATACATGTGCAGCCTGCGGCTTTATCTCAATACCGTGTCTGGTAAAGGCATGCAAGGTCATGTTGAATGTGAACTCTGTACCCCTGCCCCTAGAAACACAAAAAGCACAGCTTCACTCCTGATCCCTGTCCTCCTTCCATACACCAGCACACCTCCACCCAGGATGACCCCCACGTGACCCCTGACCTGCGCCAAGATAACCGGGACTCGGCAGAAACAGGGAATGAGCCTCACCAAGAAATCCGCAGCATTGTCTCCGCCCGCCTCTAAAACAAGCCGCAGTCCTTCAGGTTGTTCTTGATGATGACGTCGGTGACGGCGTCGAAGACGAACTGCACGTTCTTGGTGTCGGTGGCGCAGGTGAAGTGGGTGTAGATCTCCTTGGTGTCCTTCCGCTTGTTCAGGTCCTCAAACTGACACTGGATGTAGGCTGCCGCCTCCTCATACGTGTTGGAGCCTAAACACACAGAATAATGTCAAGGATACAATTGAACAGGAAGTGAGCTCACAGAGTGTCTATTAAATTTGTAGAGCAGCCAAATAGACGGATACGCCGCATCCTGCTGCACTGCTTTCCTCTCTTTGTTCGCTTGTTAACAGGTGGACTCAAACATCTTCTGGGGTTCTGACACTGACAATTGTTTTAGCATGTTCACTTCAGGCCAATGTAAACCAGTTCCATAAGCTTTTATGGCCAAGGCGATGTAGGTTGGAGAGGAAACAGTCGTACAATAGGCTGGCGTTAGTGGTTTCCTGATGGTCTTACCGGCATACTCTGGATAGCAGATGGTAAGCGGACTTTTCTTGATCTTCTCCTCAAACAGGTCCTTTTTGTTGAGGAACAGTATGATAGAAGTGTCTGTGAACCACTTGTTATTGCAGATGGAGTCAAACAGCTTCATGCTCTCATGCATACGGTTCTGTGAAGAGGAAGAAAAAAATCCAATCAAAGCCTTGATTGGCTGGCTAAAATAACAAGTAAGAGTCTGCACCATGCTTTACAACAATGCTTTTATGTTTCACTGGTCAGAACCGCAAGAGTGCTGCCCCCTGTGGCAGGCCAGAGCTGGGAGAAGCTACCCCCAGAGGTGGCCCGGGTCTTCAGGTACCCCCAGGAGGCAGAGCCCAGGTTCCGGGCAGACAGGAGGGGAGGCAGACTTTTAGAGCCATCTCTGGAGTGGCTTGATTGCTGATTGATCTCAGGTCAAAAGAAGGAGCTAGATTAGGCCTGAAGAGGTCCTGCAGATCCTCTTCTCTGATTGCTCGTTGTTATGATTACAACCAGGTATCAAATATAAGTGTGATTATGACAGGTGACTGCCTCAGTACTGCATGTCTAAGGAGGTTCACATCATGTCTATGTACCCATCTCCAAGACTGAAGGGCCCGTAGTAACCATGGTCCCAGCAGAACTAGACTCAGGCGAACAGGCCAGGAGGAGAGAGGACACAAAATGGGGTCACATGATCAGGATGCATAGTGGACGCTGGTCTGACGCCCTCTCACCATCTCCTCGTCCTCAGCCAGGACCAGGTCATAGTCGCTCAGAGCCACGCAGAAGATGATGGCGGTGACGCCCTCGAAGCAGTGGATCCACTTCTTCCTCTCTGACCTCTGACCTCCCACATCAAACATTCTGAGGAAGGGAGTGGGATGCCATACAGTGTCAGATGAACACTCACCCAGGTGCACGCACACGCTCAGGTACACACAAATGTATAAGCACTCATGGTTTATAGAGCATCGTTTCTTACTTACGTCTGTTAATGTACTTACATCTTTTATCTGCCAGGGCAGTCCCCAAGGATTCATAGTTATGCTTAGACTGACTCTCAAACTAATCAACGGGAATACTTAGCCTCAAGACTCAAACCAATAGGATAATGAGTATGGTAATAAAATAAGCTCTGGAGAACTAAATAGCTGTGCTACAATCCAGCCTTTTTCACATTGAGTCACCAATACCAGTGGTTCAGCCCACAGGAATAAGCTATGTGCTTTTGTCCACGGGCTTGAGACACGTTATCTATGGCAACTCCCACTTGCTAGTGCAAAGGCCACCAGCTCTAATACACTTGGACAGGGTTTTCATTGTACTGCCCCGTGCAGTGGGGTAACACTAAAACCTAGCAATGCAAAATATTACAACATGGCTTGGAAAAGCTGCTTAGTTTTCTGTTCCACAGAAAAAAGTCGTTGGCGGCCAAGCAGAGGCTGTAGCTATGGGACAACATTACTCACTTCCTGTTTACGTCCCTCAGCGGAAGGCCAGAGCTGATATGACTCAAAGATGATGTCATACAGAAAGCTCTCACACACACAACATGTTGTAATAAGACAGCTGGGCAATCAGAAAGGGAATTTCTGCAAGAAGGTGACCTCAGGTCTTCCTGTTAGGACTGTCAACACTCTGGACTTTAGGATTGATAGTGAGGAAGTGGTGCTCACTTGAAGTGCAGGTCCTTGAAGGTGAAGTGCGTCTCCACAATGCCTGTGGTTTTAACCCGGGTCCTCAGTACATCCTGCTGGGTAGGGATATAGGTGGCCTGGGATATCCTGTCCAAATCGTTCAAGTAACTATGGACAGAGAGAGAGAGAGAGAGAGAGAGAGAGAGAGAGAGAGAGAGAGAGAGAGATAGATACGGAAACGGAGAGACAGACAGACTGAAATGTTTTTTTCACTGATATTCACTTTCACAAGGACAATAGAACAATTGTTAATCAAATTCAATCTTCACCTCTGTGTCTGATTCCATATCTGGAATTGAGGACAAGTCACAAAGTGACTGTCTCCCCTGTCTGTTGCTACTTCTGAACACCCTGATGACACAGCCTACATGAGGCTGTGGTCTGACATCATGGAATGACAGGCTGTAGATGAGGGTAAATGAGAGCTACATCTGTGCCATGTCTATCACTCGATCCCTATGGATCTGTTCCCTAACAAAGGGCACCAGTAAATCCAGATGACTTTGGAGTCTGGACACATGTGAAACGATACTGAGGCCATCCCAAAGGGTACACAGGGTGGGACAGCATACAGGGTGGGACGACGTGGCGTGGCATTTAGAAGCCTCCTCCCTTCACAAACAACCCCCCCCCCCCCCCCCCCACAAACACACACACACACAGCAAATCTATAGCACTCTATATCTCCCTCACTTCTTAAATAGCCCCACTGTGCGTTTGTTGCAAGTGATTACAGCACAAAAAGAGCTAGCATTTCCGCACAAACAAACAGCTCCATGGCCAGCCTGGCAGAACCCCTGTTTGGCAGAACGCCAACAGTGACGCAGGTGTTGAGGCACTGTGGCCATCGATTAGGGGGAAAAAAGACCCACAGCTGTGGCACTCCAGCCAGGCCAAAAGAAAATTTCACTCAAAACAAGACATTAGGGTTTCTTAGAACACCATGCAGGAGCTACCTCGGAGAGACTGCTAGACCAGAAATAAAACACCTCAGTGAAATCAACAAGCGAATTTCACAGAACAGGACACGGCCATGTTTTCGAACGCTGTCCGATCTTCCTCTGGTGCGTTCACTGCCTGAGAAAGGTTCCGACAGCGACAGGTCCCACGTTAGAAGTCAAGGACTCGACGCTGACTCGGCTGTGTGTTACCGACCTCACACTAACAGGGCAAATATTGACTGTCTCACTCTCAAAGTTCAAACGGAGAGCGGACGGTTGTGGTGGGGGTGTTGACATACTTGGAGGCAGAGCTACAAGCTACCTGTGGGGGAACTTGGGATGTCTGACAAGGTATTTCGCTGGCTGCCACAGCTGCAGCAGGTGGATCCACTTGTTCTACAAACAAGTGATCAAGCGCAGTGTACAAGCTGCCCACCGGAGAAGGGTCTGAATATAAAGTAGGTCTGTGTGTTTGTGTGTAGGCATATGCATACACTGCATGTGTGTTCAGTGTGTACGCACGCAGGTGTGTGTTGCCGTGGTGACTCACTAGGCTGCGGAGTCGTTGAGCTGGTACTCCCGGGAGCGGCTGAAGCAGGCCTGCACCCCTCCGTCCTTCCACAGGCGTTTGATGACCCCCGCCAGCTCTGCCGTCATGAAGCCCTCCTCTGCTGAGCCGGCCAGCACGAACAGCTGCCGCGCGTCGTCCTGGCGCACGCACACACACACGCATACACACACACACACTTTAGTGTGTCAGTTTCAGTGTGTTTTGGATAAGCAGTTCTTATAAACCTTTGATGCTGAACAGTAACCACCTTTAAAAGCCCCCCAAACAAGCCCCCCTTCCTGACAAAACCCTGATCTTGATACTATGGTGATGGCTTCAGCTGTGTAGAGGAGTGCATGCATGCACCTAACTAGTCATCACAGATCCATGGGGGCCTGGACACGAGAACAGATGATCCAGGAAATCACACCAGTGTTGTGATGAAGCCCTATTGGCTAAGCTCCTGTGAGCCCCTCCCCCTACTCACAGCTCTGGAGGCGTCTCCGAAGTCGATCTTGAGCCGGCCCATGGCTCGGATGATGGCGATGATGGACTGGATGGTGTTGCTGTAGACCACAGCCTTGTACTGCTTACACTCCTCCTCCGAGTAGCCTGCCTCATGGATGATTCTGCACACACACACACACACACACACACACACACACACAAGCATGTCACACACAAACAAACCAAGCCAAGACTCTGTGGAATGGAAGGGGGTGTGTCTACAAGTATGACGTCTGTTGACAATAACATTACTCAGAAATGATTGGAACTGCGTGAAACAAATGGGCCAATGAAACAAATGTGGCAATAAAGATAACTGGTCTAGGACAATAACATTAGTCATATCTGATGAGACTGTCCACGAGGTACACACAATTGCCGTTTTGATTGTGAGAATGATTTGAACGGGCTGAATAGATGGGTATATTAGTGGAAAAACAGATACTCACTTCATCTGCTTGACAATAGTACTCTTCCCCGACTCACCAGCACCTGAGACAGAGAGTGAGAGAGGCAGAGACAGAGGAAGAGACAGAGGAAGAGACAGAGAGAGAGAGGCAGAGACAGAGGAAGAGACAGAGAGAGAGAGAGGCAGAGACAGAGGAAGACACAGAGAGAGGCAGAGAAAAGACAGAGTGAAAAAATAGATATGGAGCATTAAGAAACTATGTAAAATTTAAATTATTTCCCAACCAAAAGCAGTTTTTTCTATTTCCCTTGATATCAAGCTGCCACAGAACACAGTATAGTATCCAGATGATGACAAAGCCAAGAACTCATCTAGATGGACACAGGACACAGTAAATGGTCCCTGATGGTCCTTCCTGAGTTTGATATAGACTCCCCCCCCCCCCCCCCCCCTTGATAGATGCTCTGCTGCTGCTGCCTGGTCCATAAAGGCCCCTCCCTGCTGCTCTCTTTATCGGCCTGTTCCAATGGCAGCACTTACAGCACATTATCTAGCCATGAAGCCCAGCCAAAGCAGCCATGCAGGCCATCACAAGACACTGCCTGAGCCCCACGAACAGCATCGAAAGAGAGAGGGAGAGGGAAGGAGAGGGAGGAGGAGGTGGAGAGGATTCATAAACACTTGCAATGAGTCACAAGTTGGTCTTCTTACGATCCGATGGAGCAAATGCTCGTCTACCCTGCTGTTGGTGTGCCTGCCTGCCTGCCTGCATACGTTTTTGTTGTTGATGCATTCAAGCGTGCCTTTATGATAATGTGATATGAGAAGGAGAGAAATGGTGTATATGAAATGCCCCCCCCACACTTCCATTGTTGTGGTGAACCAGCTGTTCTGGGGTTGAAACAGGCCGGACCTGATCTCACCAGCGGACACGCTGGCAAAACTGAAGCTCCCACACCGAGCTGGGGAGGAGAACTTCCAGGACAGACAGCCAACCAGACTGGAGCAGCCCAACAGCAGAGCAGCGAAGAGCTCAAGAAGGCTAAACGTCAACTGGCGGCTGCCAACGCGCTCGCTCCCTCACACACGCACACACACACGTCATATTGCCATGGCAACAATACCTGTAACCCAAGACGTGTGTCTAGCGCGTGTCCTGAGTCACCTGAGCAGAGTGGGTGAGTGTTCACTGCCACTACAGCAAGGGAGCCCATATATTATTTATCAGCTCATTATGGCCCTGTAATCCACGCAGAGAAGCCTCTTGCGTTGCCTGTGCCTCCCTCGGCAGCCTCTGCACATGAAAATGCCATCCCTGTGTGACCAACATCATTATCTGCTCAGCCCCCTCCTAGTGGGGCGCATTAGAGACAGTGCCACAGAGCCCCCTCTCAGATCCTCCCCCCTTGTAGAAACACTCCCTCCCAGACCAGCAGGAAGCCCTTACTGCTCTCATCTCTCTTCCTCTGGCTCTTGGCTCCACAGTCAGCACACAGGAAGCTCCCACGTGATCCGCACGCATGAAGGAAGGGAAGAGGGACTCGTTATTCGGCAAGGGCACGTCGCCCTGCTGGCAGCTCTGTCTTAAGTTACGGCCCCAAACAATGAGCATGCACCCGGCTCTCCTTCCAGGGCACACACCAGCGCCATGTGAGCCTGATGCCCAGCCGCACGCCCCCTACAGGAGGCAGCAGGGAGTGTCTCTGAGAGAGAGCTGAACGAGCAGAATTCCTGTGCACAGCATTTCCTCTGGAGACGGACGAGGCAAGTTGAAACATGAGAGGAGAGGTCTCAGCAGAGCTGACTGTTTAATTGGATAGCTTTCACCTCAGGCCCTATGGTTTTGATTATGTGTTACCTCTGTGGTGTTGAGGAGCTCTGGAGAAGGGTTTTTATTGTGTGCATGTGTGTGACTGTCACTGTAGCAGTGCTCCAGGGCTTCACAAGAGCCAGTGAGATTCCCAGCGGGACAGTGAGACAGCAGACACTGTGTTCCAGAGAGAGGGACTAGGCCAGCAGGCAGGTGGATGTGTCGGACCCCCCGGGGTCTTCACTCTATCCCCACACTCACGGCCCAGCAGCCCAGACCTCCTGCATCCCCTCCATCAGACAGCTGGAGATGACTTCTTTGTAAAAAGGAGCGCTCTCTCAGCGAGACACCAAACCAGATTTTTCTTTGTGGAAAAACACCAAATAAACCGACGGTTATTCAATTGTATTGACTGCTTTGCTGGAAGCTAGAAAAATCACCACAACTTTGCTCTGCTCTGATCAATGTGAATCTGATAAAGAGAGCAGTGCTGGGGTCTGGTTACATAAGTGATCTGAACAAGTCCTTGATGCTGGTGGTGTCTTAAACAGGGGGGTGACCCACACAGCTTCAAAGCATCCCCTCCCAGACACACCAGTGGGCCTGATTTAAGACACATGGGCCATTAAGGGAGTACAGCCACAAAGCTGACCCCTGGCAACCTGCGTCACAACAGAGTGAGTCATGTTAGGCGCACTCACACACGCACGCACACTTGGATACACCCACCATCCCAGCCTGGGTCTGTCCCAGACCACTCAGCCAGCTGCTTTTTGTTTCGGACGGTTGGAAACTATTTTAAGAGAAGTCACCAAGCTATGCAGATAAAATGGAGGATTGTGGAGATGAGTGACGTGTTCCCAAAGCCCACCAGCATATCACTCCTGGTATTCCCTCTTGGGTGTCATTCACACAGAGGTAGAAGGAAAGGAGAATGTGGTACAGCACTCAATGGCGACAACAAGGGATTTCTATGAAGAATGTGATTAAAATGGCTACAGGTCCGCAGTCCAATTATAGCACCGCGATAGCCTAGTTAAATGCTAATTCACTTGGAGCTTTTATATAATGCTGGCTGGATGACTAGCTAGAGAATAGAGATGGGGTTTCTGCCTTCCAGAAAGCTACGTGGTCTGCACTGCAGTTCTGGAGAACCATCACTAGGAAGCCAGGGATATCTGTCTGAGTCAGCAGGAGCATGGCCTGGGTGGGTTGGACTGGCTAGCTGGCTGTCTGGCTGACCAACAGATGCTACTGAAAGGGCAGGCAGGAAGAGCAGAGGAAGTGCAGGAGAGGGTGTGGGGGTGGGAGAGAGGAGCAGGGAAGAGGAGGGGGGAGCGGGGTGCACTTGATCTCTGCTGCCCAACATCTCAGCGCCCTCATAAGTGGCTCCACTCTAGCAGATCAAGCCGTTCCCATGCCTTCTCCCTGTTTCCCTCCATTCTTTCCCTCCATTCTCTCCAGCTGATCCTCAGTGTTTCACATCCAGGATCTGTTCTGCATCTGAACAGGGTCACCGTTGGCAGGGAAGCTTTCAGCTGCAACCAGCGTGGAGGGAGAAGAAAGAATGTTTATACGCCATAAGGCATGACAGGCTACTTTAGCAATCAGAGATCAATGTTCAGGATCAATGTCCAGTAGTTTATATTAAGATCTAAATCTCTTTCATTCATCTCTCCAGGAGTCTTTTACACGCATGACTGAACACACAGAAATCCAGTAACTCCCAGCTTTACCTATCAACAATCAATACAGCAAATCACTGGGATGGATCTAAAGACAGGCAGATCAATGGACAGCCGAGTGTTTTCCCACAAGTACAGCCTAGCTCATTTGAGGACAAGGGTGATGACTAACGATTGAGACAGTGAGGAAGCAAAGACGTTTATTCCATGACATTCGATCGACATCATCACGGGTCACATCCTCTGTTCTCGGCTGACGGTTACTTCTGTGACAGGACTGGTCTGTGTATCTCCCAACATTTCAAAGGAGTTCTCATCTAAGAGCATACAGGATGCACTGAGAGTGCAAGTTAGCCATACCACAGAAAAACACACACCTCACTGCATGAATACGAGTAAAAAGCCCATATTGGCATTTTTTCTTCTTTCAACACGTCAAGCAAGATGTCCAGGAAAGATGTTATCTCCACAATACAGAATTGACATGAGACAAGCTGACAGCTTGTGAAAACTAGAAAGCATTTCTCGAAATTCAAATCACCCCTCATGCAAATGACATCTGTTTTGACAGGTGCATGGCTACACACCAATGACAGCTCACGGCACGATATGCTCACACACACGCACACGCACACGCACACGCACACGCAGTTGAACACGCTTGAACACACGTGCTCATGAACACGCGTGCTCATGAACACGCGTACATACCCAAATTCACGCCCGCCCGCACAGAGCTCGGAGAGGCGGGGTCTATTTTCCAGGTGTAACAGCAGAACAGACACACCAGCGTCTCAAGCACTGCTAAGGTATCACACACACCTTACTGTGAGGTCTGAGCTAGCAGTACAACTCTCCACCAGGTTAGGTGCTCATAAACAGGATGACTCTCTCAGACTTATAGGATAAACAAAAACAGTGTTGAACCTCTTCACCTTAACACCCTCTGAGCAAGTGGAGATCTGCATTGTTAATGCCCCTGTCACTGGGGGGGGGGGGGTCTTAGTACACGCTCTCTCGTATTTCCTCCCCTGGCAAGGTCTGCCTGCCTGTTCAGCCCTGCTGGTAATGTGAACAGGCCATGTCTGTTACCTGGTTACTGACCTTTATGAAACACAGAAAGCATGTTATGGTGCCAGCAACACTAACTTACAGCCAGCTGTAGGGAAATGCTACAGTGGAGCACAAATACTGTCAACATGATCCCATTCACATATCACTGGAACAAGAACCGTGAGGTTAAAAACAAGATGGACAGAAACAGATTGTTCTTAGACATTATTGTCCAGGGGAAAACAGGTGGACTGACATTTTCAGGAGGGAAATGTAACCTCTGTTGCTCCCTGGAGCAAAAGAACTCGACTTGACCGTACTTGCTCGCCTCTAATCAAATCTGCTGGGTCTGCCTGAACAGGTTCCAGTGGTATGTGTCTTACATTAAGTCTCTGGCAAAAAGCCTGACAAACCAATGTCACAGACTGTTTGTCATTTTTTTTGCTAATTATAAGTCATATTTCCACTCTGATTTGTTTGGGGTGGGAAGATCATGGTCATCATCGAGACTGAGACACCACTTCAGATAGTTTACAGGAAACTTAATGAACAAAAACTCACAGGAAAAGGCATGTCAAATGTTAATTGTTCCATTCAAGTACAATACCACCAATACAATCAAGTTGAATAGACAAGCAGTTCTTGTTGTGCATTTCCTCATTGTTGTTCTGGTAACCTATATAGTCTTTTTCAATAACACCATGGTGTGTGCATGTAAACATTGACCTGAGCCACATTCCCTTCCGCAGGGCAAGTGGAAACAGGAAAAGTAGACATGTGTGCTGACAAACAACTGTTCCCTCTAACATGAGAAATGCAACACCACGTCCAATGAATTCAAATCAACCATAAACTGTGGTTCATATTGCAGGGAATCAAATCACTTCATGGCTGTGCTGTTGCAATGGGGGAAAAGGCACTGCTGTATGGTTTAAGCCAGTGAATCTTAATGGGCAGAGATGGATGTCTTGCATCAACAGAAGTCTGTAGCAGCTGCTCTCATGGGTACCTTAGTTTGCATGAAATATTCCTTCAATTAGGCCTACAACTACTGATTTCTATTAATAATAAATAACTAAAAACACAATCGTTGGGTAAAATGGAAATCTAAGACGTTGCAGGTGTTTAAATAAGTCATGCTTTGTGTATTTAGGAACTAGGCCCATAGAAACAGTTACATAGTGAGATGTGTGGGTTATGTTGAAAGAGGACGAACAGGAAACATTGTTTGCTGGCATTTACGGTGAAGGTTTTAGGTTATTTTTGACCCAACTTAGAGCACAGCGTCAAGTTATATGAATCATGCGAACCATGCAAACAAAGTGAAGTTCATAAATGAGCAGTTGTTTTATATCCCTTACCGAGGAGTAAGAGCTTGACCTCTCTTGCAGCTTTCTCCCCGTCGTCCCTCAGGTTCCTGTCGATCATCTTACTGCGCTCCACCGCCGCCTTATCCTCGGTACTCAATGTGCACCCCATCTTCAAGGCGATGTCAAAAACTGCAAAAAACACTGATAATCCTACCAAACATTCAAGGAGCTATAACCTGTTTCCCCTGGACCCCCCTGCACACGCCCTGGAAACCTAATCGATGCGTCTCGGATGGGACACTTTTTCCAGGATCACATGGATCAGTGTGTCTCTTGCGTCCAACGTAAACCTTCAACGTTGATCGATCAAAGTGATCGCAGGTCGCATAGATAGAATTGGGAAAAGGAGAAGGGTCTCCTTTTGAGCGCAGTGGGTTCTCCGTCTGCTGCCACAGGGAACTGGGTTCTTACTGAGGGTGTTCTCTGTCTGCGTACATTTACCAAGAGCAGCAACATCCACACTTCCCCCTTTGGGTTTTTTCTTTTTTTGCTGTCATAATAAGAGTCTGTGGCCACGACTGTCGTGGCTTTTAGTTTGATAATAGGGATACAAGTTCATCTGGTGAACGGGATTAATGTATTTTATGTAAATGTTAGAGGGTTTATGCTATCAAGCATGATATATTTAACTGGCTCTGACAGTTTTTTGCTTTTTCTGTACAGATCTAGACAGAAGAAACTTCCTCATTTCAGAAGGTGAAATGTAAACGTCCCTAGTGGAGGTTGCGGACAATTATGCAAAAAAAGAATTTCCATACATCAATTACATAACACCATAACGTCAAAAAAGGAATGTGAATGAAGTGTAAAAGTAATTGATGGTTTCATGATAAACCATCGTATAGCTTTACCTAGGCAGCCATTTCTGGGACACGTCTAGACAACCGATCGTAAATTTTTTTTTTTTGTGTGTGTTGTGATCATTACAGAGGATGAGAGACAGAAACAGGCATCAACAGGTGTGAGATACGTATGCATTACATATACATGAATCAGGTTAAATATATCTACCCCTAGAAAGGTTTGGACCAGTCAAGTAGGTGAAATGATAGTGCTGACCCCCAATGGCTGAAGTGAGAATGGCAGAGTAGTTCAGGTTAAGAGGTTGGGCTGTGCTTTGCTCTTCACAGCAAGTTTCACAATCCGAGTGAGAATGACGTAGCAGTTTATTGATGGAGGGTGGGGAGACTTCATTTCGAGGTTCTTAGACCTAATATCCATGTCTACTCTGCTCATTTTATTGATCTGGTCAAGGTTATATACATGATACATGAGTGGTCTATGCTACCACTATGGTGGTAATTTGTCTATATACTAAGATGGATCATGGCTGTATATGTTCTGAAGCAAAGTGAAGGATGTCCCAAAGGCAGCAGATATCCAATCATCACTCATCCCCAAAGTACTGAGAATGACACACAGTAAATCATCCAGTATATTTAAATGCACAACTAAGATGATCTATTATGTTTCTCCTTCTCAGTACAATAGAAATGGCAGTTGTTTGCAGTGTGGCTGTTTATTTCTCTTCTTCAAACCCCCTCCTCCAGTCTCCTCTGACGAGTGCAGCATTAAAGAGTTCTGCGATAGTGCACTGATACCCAGGGGCTGGAGTGCATTCTGCACAACCTTGAACCCTGTGATGTTGCGTAAGCCCTGCCCTGAGCTGTGTCCTGGGCCAGTGCCAGTCTCCACCTCCACCTGTCCCCCTGGCTCTCTGCTCTCTTCTGACACTGCTGCTGCCTCAGATGCTGCCTCACACACCGCCTGACACAGACAGACGGACCGAGGGAGACACACACACACGCGAGCGCACACACACACACAGGCTGACGCCATGGGCTGCTGCTGTGACAGGAGGTGCGGGCTGATCTCCGGAGCAGTGTTTGGGGCGTTGGTGGCTGTACTTGGAGGCATCCTTATCCCCATAGGAAACAATGTCATCAAGGACACGGTGGACAAGGTTGGTAACCGGTTTGCTGTTTAGCAGGGGAGGTCAACGTGTGAGGAGTGGTCTGGAGAGAGAAAGAGGCAGAAACATACAGTCATGTGTTTGGGAGACGCATGCGATACAGAGCTTGCCTCGGGTGGCAGAGACATCCTGGATGGCGGAGGGATCAAAGGGCCTTTATTAGCGATGTACCGTTTGGATACAGCAGCAAAGGAGCAGCTGTTCTGTTGGAAATCTTGAGCATCGTTTAAAAATAGCCATCGTCTGTGTCTGCCCGCTTGCAGGAGGCTGTCATCGAGCCGGGCACGACAGCCTATGACAACTGGGTGTCTGCTGGGGCAGTGGTGTATCGGCAGTTCTGGTTATTTGATGTCAAGAACCCCCTGGAGGTGCTTGGACATGGAGCCAAGCCTGTGGTCATAGAGAAGGGACCGTACGCGTACAAGTAGGTGTGCCTTACACTTTAGTCCAGGGCAAAATATGTTGTTAGATACACGTGCATGCATCCTTGCATTCAATCACAATGCTATTTATGACTGTATGTTCTTTTATGGCCTTTTCGATGAGCTCTTATTTCAACTGCATGTGTGATATTACTTATCAGCAACATGTTCAAGGTCTAAAATCTTCTAATCCAACCTTTCCAATGCAACATGTCATTCATACAAAGTAATGCTGTTCAATCAATTCTACACATAATGATCAGTCCAAAAGCTCATGCCATGTGTTTGGAGTTTAAGTTTTTTAACCCCCCCCCCCACCCATACCTGTATCTCCCAGGACCAGGTACTTGGCCAAAGAGAACATAACAGCCTTTCCCAACCACACTGTGTCCTTCTTACTGCCAGCGGGGGCCATCTTCGATCCCTCAATGTCTGTGGGACCAGAGGAGGACATGGTCACTACTCTCAACTTGGCTGTGGCTGTAAGTGGCTCCACTGTGCTGACAGAAATGGGGCGGGTTTGTTGACGGTACATCACAGTGGCATCGCTTGACAGAAGTCATCAAAGTAATGAATTTCCTTCAGGATTCCTAAAGTCAATTACACTGTGCTATCTGTTCAGTTTCTCAGTTTAGCTCAGACTTGGGTATGAGGTCAAAACAATGTGAGGATGTTGCTGAATTAGCAACAAAAGACTGGACTGGGTTGTTGGAGAATGTCACAAAACACCTGCGGAAGACATCTTAACCACAAGACTGCAGTCATTCAGTCTATCTGCGAGCATGAACTCAAACAGTTGATAAGGCTGATAAGCCAATATGAATGGTCCTGTCTTCTTAGAAGTCATAACATCTGAAGTCATAAAAGAAAATAGCTAATAACTCATATTATTGCATTATCTCTGCTAGAGGGAAGGATTATCATACCCATGTGTGCTCATTAAAAAGTTTACATTGTAAAAAGTTAGCCATGAGTGTGTGATGTAATAAAGTCGTGTGTTCACTCTCATACTATGACTGTTCTCTCTCTAGGGTGCCTACTCGCTGATTCCTAGGCCGTTTCACATCGTTTTGGAAACGCTCATCAAGAACAACAACGCCTCTCTCTTCCAGCGGCGCACAGTCAGGGACATTCTCTGGGGTTACACCGACCCCATCCTAAAGGGGACTGTTGGGATTTTTGCCCCCGTAAGTTATGCTATAACATGTTACACAGCACCAACCATGCAACACAGCCACACAAAATCAGTCATTTGTTTGGAAAGGATGGTTTAAATGCTTTGATAACGTATTGTTACCCTTATTCAATCTGTTTCCAGTACAACGGTACTTACGATGGACCCTACAATATCTTCACAGGGAAGGATGATATCACCAAAGTCTCTACCATTGACATGTTTCAGGGTATGAAGTAAGTTTCTCACAGAGCTCTCACAATCTAACACAGCCTGAAAGTTGAAGGGTGAATGGTGAGAATTGCTTGCCTGAGAGTTTAGTAATTGAAGTTGATTCTTTGTCATTTAGGGAAGTGCCTTACTGGAATGACACATACTGCAACATGATCAATGGTACAGGTAAGTGATGAAGGTAAAAAAAAGAAAGATTTTATAGATTCTTAAACTGTGGGAATATAGTATAGAAGCACAGGTCATAAGTATATTAGATATATCTGATGTTATTGGGATCGAAGTATTATATTTTACTGGAATTTGGGGGAAAAGTTATTCATTAGTAAGTCATTATTCTCACTAATATGAAATCCTTATCGTCACTGAACTGTGTTCCAGATGCATCCTCGTTTCCTCCCTTCTTGGATAAGAAGAAGCCTTTGTTCTTCTTTGTCTCAGACATCTGCAGGTGAAGGGTTTTACAGAATATGCTGAATGCTTCAATCACCACAATACCATAGCACCATGCACTGCTGAATGACCTTAGTTTGAACCATGTCTGTCAATAGTACGATAGTGCAGCAGATTGCCACTAGAGGTCAGCCTAGCACTCACCAAGCCCCATAAAACAAGGTGCAGCCCTCAGAGAAATGACCCTCATAGTTCTGGTCCCTTCTAGGTCTGTATCTGCGGAATATGAGTCCACTGAGGACCTGAAGGGGATCCAGGTGTACCGCTACACTCTGAATGAGAAGACCCTAGCTTCCCCCTCCATCAACCCTGACAACCAGTGTTACTGCAAGGACACGCTGAGCACCAAGAACTGCACCATAGGAGGAGTCCTTGGCGTCGGCGTATGTCGTGAGGGTGAGGGCCAGCATCAGCTATGAAAGCTAGTTACATCTTGGCCATGGGTTTGAATCCCACCCATACATGCCATCCATGTTCGGTTAAAGCTCCAATTAGAAAGCATCAACGTGTAAATTCCTCTGATGTTGTGGTTCCTTTCAGGCACGCCGGTCTACATCTCCCTGCCCCATTTCCTTTACGGCAGTCCTAGTCTGACAGAGGATATCCTGGGCCTGAGTCCTTCCACAGAGCACCACTTCACATACCTGGATATAGAGCCAGTAAGCCACAAACTAACCTGTTGCACTAGTAGTAGTTCTAATGTCATGAATCTATTCAGCAGACACAATTATTCCAAGTGAACCTGTGAACCTATAGATCCGTAGTATCATGTTCTAGCACTGTTTAACCCTGTTCAGGCTAGAGTTTACTGGTGATGTACCTGATGGGGATGTTTGTGTTTTGTCAGACCACAGGCTTCACGCTCAGGTTTGCCAAGAGGCTTCAAGTCAACATGATGTATGGACCCTCAAAAGTTGTCACGTAAGTTAACGATGCTCTTTTGTAAAGCTTTCTCATGAAAGTCGCTTCGGATGAAAAGCGTCTGCTAAATTAATAAATATAACAATGTCATGTAAATGTAAGTTCAAGAAATGGAGGCTGTACTTGAAATACACATTGTAGATTTATGAATGCACACTAATGACCCCATGTCTTATTTATCTAGTGTATTGAAAAAAGTCAAGGACTACACCATATTTCCTTTGGTTTGGTTGAATGAGGTAAGTCATCGGATACGTTCTACACATGGTTACCTCAAGGTGTAGTAGATTTCACAGTATCCTAATGAGCAGTACTAATGAGCAGTTTCAGTCATTGTTCTTCTATTCTGGACTCATTACAAACACTAAATTATTAATGTAGAACCTAGAGTAAATTATTTTTGCTTCCCTTAACCTACATAAGTAGTGTAGCCTATCACTATAATCTTGATGTCACTAATGAAGTCTTCATCCCTGTTTGTGTGTGTGTGTTTCGGCAGACTGCATCGCTCGATGATGAGACAGCAGACATGTTTAAGAAAGAGCTGCTGTCCCGTCTCCAGCTCCTGGACATAGTGCAGAAATCTCTGATTGGCGTAGGGGTAGCCATCTTTGTTCTCTGTATGGTGGGATACTGTACTTTGAAAAGAAGTAGAGGTTCCAAATTTGTGTGAGTCGAGGATTCAAGATCTACGAATGGAAAATAAGTCACCAAGCTGCTATTGTGCCTCTGACCTATTTTGACAGATATATAGCCATTTTTATAATTTTGTTTATAATGTTCCAAAGCATTGCTTTGATACACAGAGAAAATACTGTGAGATTTTGAAATGATTTGTCAAAACCTTCATTTCTATTTTAAACTTTGTTAATGTGTTTGAAATGTTCAACTTTTTTGCAAAAATCCTACTGGAGTTGGGGATTTTTAGACTGATGTTAAGCTTTCCCTGACATAAATGTACTGTTAATGTAATTCCCTGTGCTGGATTCACACTGTGAAAGGTACGGATGGGGTATTGATATTCAGATGAAAATATGTAAATACATTCAGTTCAATGTTGAACTGTGAGTATTAATAAAAGAAAAATAGTTTCTTTTTTCATTTCATGCTGTGCTCAAAGGATATTTTACTAAAGGTTTTAACACGCCTCCATCCAAACCAGACCATTTTGGAACACTTGTGCACTTTAAAGCAATATCATTTAGCTTACTCTCCACCCCATGCAGCCTATGAATTAAAACAGGAGTAAAATCAGTCTAGGAGATAATTTTGTGGTTCACACAAGAGGGTTCTAGTCTTCTGTCGGGAAGCACACACTCACCACGGTTCTCCTCTGCCACATCTCTGCACTCATCCCTCAGAACCGGAATGGTCTAGAGACACAGAACCATGTAAGAGAACAGAAACAATGTCTACCCCACAGTACGAACCATCCACACTATCCACAGCGAATACCAATACATTGCAATGCTATTCAACATCGTACAAAGCTGATACCAAAATGATAATAAACATTTCAGAACATCGATACATTGTTGTGTCTCACCATGGAGTGTTGGAGGATCAGAAGAGGTTAGGACACAGCCAAGGCTCATGCTGGATTTCTCAATGGAGAGATCAGCCTCCTCCGTGGGAGCTTCCACCTCCTGGAGGAGGCTCAGGGAAGGTGTCGCTGGTCTGAGGTGACCTCAGTACCATCATGTTCTGTGCTGTCGTGTCCGAGTAGCCTGAAAGATCTTAGGGAGGCCCATGCCCGGCGCCCCATGCCGGGCTGGTAAAAATATATATATACAGTATATATTTGAAACAGAAGTTCAGAACTGCAAGACTACAATTCACAGTTTAATGTATTTATTCAGGCTGACATTACATTAATAAATAGGAATACATAAGTTTCAAGAGAACATTTACATGACATTGACACTACATTGAACACAGCATTAACTGTGATGTTGACAAACCTATGGGAACAATTTGTTAGGTATTAAAAAAGTAATTTGAAAATATATCTCTGCAATGTGCAGATACAGTCATGGTTACCAGATGAATGTTGAAATTATATACAGTAGGGTCACACTGATGAACACATATCCACAAAAGTCCAACATTAACATAAGTTACAATGGTGAAAATAAGAAATGAACTGTACACAAACCAAAGATATCTATATCTACATGGGCTATACTTGGCGAAACCACAATGAATGAATTATTCACACTATATAAAGTCAGGAAACTAGTTTGTCCCTCTCCCAAACCTTGAGTCAAATGAGTAATTCACAATGATAGCTTTGTTAATAGTCTCATTATGTCTCCATTCTGCTGGCTTTCAGGGAAAAGAAAAATATCCTCGTTGAACGAAACACTAAATTAGACTGACTACTAAATCCAATATATGTCATTCTGTTTTGACTGCGGTTAACCAATACTGTAATCCAGCCTAAGACCAGAAACAGCCACAAAGGCTCATGCTTCTTTACAGCGACAACAAACTAGACATGCACGAGTCGATGGCTTGATGTGAAACACGCTGTATGAATCAAACAGTTGTCAGAACGACTTATCAACCGAGTACCAGTTAGCCCAAGGTTGTTGTTATTTGTTATAAGTGAAGTTCAACTGTATCCAAATGCTTGAGTTAATAAGTGCATGCGCAGCCAAGCAGCAACTAATCAGTGTAGCAACATGAGAAATATGTGGGTGATAGTGTATTGGTTTTGAGGTGAAGGCTTTGCAACAAGCTTTCCTCAGTTCAGGAAACCTATGAGACTATTAGCATGTATGTTATCTGGACTTATGGGATACACAGATGAAATGCAACCTAGCAACCCCAGAGTACCCAATCAAGACACGGTATGACATTTCGATTGAGCCTTTCCAACATGAACATGCCTCTGTGCTTAAACACGACAACGTAGCACCCTTGGGTGTGTGTGAGTGTGTATTGAGTGTACAAGCATGTGAGCAAAGCCAAGCTTCCTGTTCCAGCCAATGTACAAAGCTTTTGCATATGGCTGCCAGCTGAACTGGAGGAGTACTTTGGCCTATCCACTGTGTTTTAATTTCCGACACTGCAGTATGTTTTATGCTTACACAGTACCACACCGTAGACAATATGTCCTTTGTACAGACATCCATGTGGACCATAAGACAAAAAAAAATAGTTAGGAACCCTGGAAGGAACAGGATATTCCATGTCAACAGAACGAAAATACTGAGAATACCTTTAAGAATACAGGTTAACACAACACCTTGAACATGACTCACTGTACTAACTAACTGTAGACATAGTAAAACGATGAAGTGAAGTAAATGTAAACAAGAACACAGTATGACTATAATTGTACATGTATCTTTGCAGGGCTGAGCCTTATAGCCAGTGTCCACAGTGAAACGTACCCACACACTCCCCAGTGTTTCTGTTATTCACATTGACCAGTCATAATGATTCGTAAGCTCTGCATTTGTTTGAAGCCAGCCTAAAGAAAGAAGTATATTTATGATGGCTGATTGGAATTCCTAAATCCATATTGTTTCTGTTGTGTTTGCTGCATCACAGTCCTCAGGTGCGAGCACCTCATGCATACTGTCTAAGACGAAAGAAAGCCCAGGCAATACTCACATCCACCATACAAGAGGTGCAGGGACCAGAGTAAGCCTTCAGATCCACTGGGTGGAAGATCAGAGTCTGTGGGGTAGTGTGTGTGTGTGTGTTTGGAGGGGTGGGGGTAGTATTTGAGTGTGTGTGTCCATCACCAAGCCACCACCACACTCTCCCTAACCCTTGTGATCATACCCCGGGATGGTGATTCCGGCGGTTGCGGCTCTTCCTGTGGTCCATCAGGGGCTTGAGCTTGGCCAGATCTCCCCGCAGGGCCCCCTGCTGCAGCTGCATGGACTGGAGCTGCTTCCTCTCCTTGCAGTACTGCTGTACGGCCAGGCTCTCAGCAGGGCTGAAGGCAGCCAGGAGGGCCTTGGGGTGGAGGGAGCTGGCCCACGCCCAGGGGGACTGCTGCTTGTCTGTCAGCACGCTCACCATGGCCTCGCTCAGGACCCGCAGACGGATTTTGGCCACAGTGCGTTTGAAGGAGTTTTCAGTGGCCAGGCAGTAATACAGGCCCTGGTCAGACAGCTGGACAGAGCGTAAGAGCAGGCCGTATTCTGTGGAGAGCACCCTATCACTCAGCTTTACCTGGAGGGGGCAGAGAAACAGGGGTAGATACAGAGGTGGTTTCACAACCATCCTTACAATAGAATATTATATAAACACTCCGTTCCAGTACTGGCTCATATGCATCATCTCTACCAAGGCATAATATTATTAGCCCCTCGTTCACTAGTCAAGCTAGATCTTAGATTGAAGTTAAAATGCCCAATTTACTGTAAGAATTAAATTAAATACGGACCAGCTTTTATGCCCTTTAATGAAATCAGTACCAAAGTAATGGAAGAACTTTTCGAGCACCAAAGAAAATTCAAGGCTAAATTTGTTAAAGATGTGAGTCTGTCTCATGCTGCTGCCCCCTGTGTGTAGTTCCATTTAAGCGTGGTATAAAGGGGTGTTAGGACGGTTTTTAAAAGTGTCGGTTATTTCTGAAATATTTCCCTGCAGAGAAGAACACTCATTATTATGGCCCTCATCCCATTTGATCTAGACTGCAGCTGATTATAATGTCCGGTACCATTGACAGTAAAAAAACTGTTAGACAGTACCAGTCTTTCTGCTCCCTAATGTATCTCAATGTGCTGGGGGAGAATGAGAACTGGTCATTGATCTCATTCCTATTACAGAGATTATATTTTATGGCTAGTATGTTATTCATTTACAGGGAATTGCTCGTTGACTGCGTTTCACATTAAACCATCCACATCTGTGACCTTGAAAGGGTATATTTGACCATTGCGTGAACTCTGACCTCTTTCCGCCTGTCGTTGTCTCTCTGGATGAGCCAGCGGATGGAGGCCTGGGGAGATTTGGGCAGACACTCCAGGAAGGTCGTGTTGTTCTTCACTCCATATTGCGTCATCTCCACCGCATTTCTGTAAGCTAACCCACACACACACAGAACCCACACACACGTACACACTTCAGTATCCCTGATCAGCAGATTTCAGAGCTGCATTCATTTGACACATCCCAATCAATCCACATCTAATCAGCTTGGCATCATGGGAGTTTGCCTGCACAATGAAAAGCTTCCCGTTGCTGACAGACAGATCTAGGCTGGCCTTGACTTCAGCTGTCAACATTCTCATCTGTTGTTTGTGTTCTGGCTCGTAATCTGCCAGTGTGCTGGATGAATGACAGCGTATGGACTAATTAGTGTAATGACCATATGGTACAATCTTATGGGACACATTCATTCCCAGAAGCCCTAGAGACAGAGCCTCTCTCTCTGCTGGACTGAACCATGGCAGCTGATGCTATGACTCATGGCTCTGAACGGGAGAGGACCTCACACACCCAAAATATAACGATCGCATACACACAGGCCCACACAAACACACTGTGGTGCACTTGTTACTGGATTGGGTCTGGACCTCAATGACACCATTTTCTAAACCAATAAGCCAGTGGACCCCATCAGGTATGCCTGGGAAACATGCAGTACCATACCTTTCAGATTGAATCCCCTGCACTGTGTTAGAGGGTTTCCATGGATGATATCCTGCCTCCTGCTTCTCCTGGGGGGGGGGGGGGGGGGGGGGGCAGATGGTACACACACGCACGCACACACAGACACAGCAAACTTTTAAATATCACTCAAAGCATGTGATCGAGCTGTAGCTCACTGCACATCTGAAAGGCTTAGAAGCTTTCCTGGATGAAACCACTAATGGCAACCATTCTGTCAAGTGAGAGTGAAGAAGGCAGCCTGTTCAGCCAGACTCGGGGCTCTTTGAGGAAAATCTGACTGTGTTATTCCACCGTATGGTGCCGTCTAACTTCCAACACTTCAGCATGACGCAGAACAAACAGCTGACACATTTCAAGCAGATCGTGGCTGGAGAGAGTGGGCAGGGAGGGTCTCTGTTCCAGCACCAGGCTGAACATGACCTGGGGCTGACTGATACTGGAAGGGGGTAGGAAGTACATGCTGGGTAGTCCTGTCTCATTCACTGAGCCGTGTACCTTTCTCTTGGACAAAAACCACTTTGAGTCAATTACTGTGTAAACGTTTTATTATGTACGTGTGGTTGTTATTTTACTGTCATTAATTACATAAGGTGTAATTAGTGTGAAGTAAAGTGTTAATATGCAACCTTTAACAAACAAGAATCAGCTGGAGCAGTCTGTGTTGCAACTCAAAGTGTGTGTTAGACGGGGGGGGTGTACCTCTTGCCAGAGGGGTAGAAGCGTGAGCAGGTCACACCGTCCCAGGCACAGTAGGGGTCTCTGGCCAGACAGCAGTCAGCACATGCCTCCCCGTAGGCATGGCAACGGTGCAGGGACACCTGGGAGACCCCATGCTCCGAGCTGATGTAAAGTTGTTGCTGTAAGCCGACAGTTCAAAGGTCAACCAGACTGTTGATAAATTACTGACAGAAGAATGGAGCAAAGCACGTATAATACAATTATGGGTTATTGTACACTTTTGTCTTGTCAGTGTGCTTAAAAAGTGATGTCACCAAGTGTATGATATTGCATAGACAGGTATGTTGAGTGGTGGTTGAAATACGAGCATACTTTTTTAGACGATATCCTTAAGTTTGTCACTGGTGCCTGGTTCTGAAATGAAAACAAATTCAAGTCAACATTGGACAAATGCAACATTGTAAAAGTGAAATAACTGAACCCACAATGCAGTCCAGGTGTATTTAGACACTGCAGCAGACTTTGCTCTGACAGATATCATACAGTGGATATCAGAGATCAACAGTCAGGCACAAGAGAGCATGTGTGAAGATCCTGAAGAGGTGATAAAGTCTCTGGATCTGGTGTGTTTCCCAGCTGTCTCCAGGTCAGGTCTGGGCTGAACATGGCTCTGGGTGTTAGCAGTCCAGCTGCTCCACCTCTTTCTGCTGCACACCTGGCTGCTCCACATCTCTTTGTGTTGTGGCCAAGCTTCCTTCTGATGCTTCACTTTGATGTAAGGAAAGAAGTGGGAAAGAGAGAGAGAGAGAGAGAGAGAGAGAGAGAGAGAGAGAGAGAGACGGAGAGAGAGAGAGAGAGGGAGAGACGGAGAGAGAGAGAGAGAGAGAGAGAGAGAGAGAGAGAGAGAGAGAGACGGAGAGAGAGAGAGAGAGAGAGAGAGGAGAGAGAGAGAGAGAGAGAGAGAGAGAGGGAGAGAGAGAGAGAGAGAGAGAGAGAGAGAGAGAGGGAGAGAGAGAGAGAGAGAGAGAGAGAGAGAGAGAGAGAGAGAGAGAGGGACCGAACCTTAAACACTTCCAGCTCCTCCAGGATTAGATCCTCGTCCAGGGAACGATTAGTGGGCAAGGCAATCACCTTCTGCACTGTTCCTTTATCTGAAAGAGAACACACACACACACACACACACACACACACACACACACACACACACACACACACACACACACACACACACACACACACACACACACACACACACACACACACACACACACACACACACACACACACACACACACACACACAGGAGACAGTCCTTCAGTGCAGTCCAGACAGTCCAGACACCAACCTCACCACAGGCAAGTGCACAGAGGGGTCCTCTGTGTGCGTCCAGCTCTGTTTCCCCTCTCACATACAGTATTTGCCTTTGAATTAATTCTGATTGCTGTGACCAGTGTCAACACAGCGCAGAGTTTAGAATTCACAGATGATCTGAGGACACAGGCCACCCGGAGGACAGAAGCACCGCAACCTAGACTCCCGCCTGTTTGACCCTCATTTCTGAGGGAGGGGAGAGACTAGGAGTTCCAGCCATGAGCTCCTGGAAATCCCTGATAAAATCCCCCTCATCCCAGACACAAAGCGTCCGCTTCTCTGCCTACCCGGCTGCAGGCAGACACTGCTGGCGTCCCCTCAGGAATCTGGAAGGCTGATAAACATAAGCAGCTGTGTGTGTGAGAAAGTCCCTGGATGGTTAAACTCCACAGCAGAGTTCTGCTTCAGAGTTGCTGCTGGACCAAACCCCACTTCTATGTACCTAGTCTGTCTGTGACAGTTCTAGCTGTGGGTGTGTTCTTAAAAGACGATGTAAATCACACACTAAACTCATTTATATGCATTTTTAAGAAGCATGTCCACATTTTTGAGGGTTACCATGCAGGAGTGATGAAACAGCTGTGCTCTGATGGGTCTGACACATCCATGCTCAATGTAAAAATGGCTTTCCTCTACCTTTGAGTCATCATTATGGATGGTAAAAAAATGTGTTAAATGCAGAGACCAGAGTTGCTTTGAAACACATTGCACTGTCGCAGTAAGACGGCTTTGACGGTGCAAACAAAAGCAAAAGGCACAGATGGTGAGACTGGAGCTGTTCCAAAGAAGGAAACATTTCACAACATCAGACTGTCATTCTAACGTGATGCATCCTGGATTCACTGCAGTTCCCCCCGCCAACACTGAGGTGGACTGGAGGGTGCTTGGTGTCCAGTACCTGTTCCCAGAAACAGCACCTGGTAGTTCCCATCAGCAGCGATGACCTGGTCCACAGCGATGGCCGTGTACTTGTAGTCAGCGTTGGTGCGCACCACCAGGGGCCGCCTGCTGATCGGGTAGATGGAGTTAAACATGACTGGGTGGTTTCTGACGAAGGTCACCACCTCGTCTGGGAAGTCCTTAGTTGAGTGGATGTCAGGCGTGAACGCCCCCCCGGGGCACTGCATGAAGAGAGGACAGATAACAAGAGATCAAAAGCCAAGAGATAAAGAGAGGGAAATATAGATATGAGGAGAGAGATTAGCTGTGATATGAGGTGGATATGTATCCAGTCAGACCTTTTAAGAAGAGCATAGAATGACAGTATGTAACATCAGTATATTACTTTTTATTATCTTAAACTAGATACTGAATCTTTCTTTCAGTTATTCACGTGTACCGTCATGTCATGAGTCACAGAGGTTTTCTCAGGGGAGCTGAACTCACAGTTCCAGGGCGGGGGTAGGGGATGCGCCCCTGGTAGGCCACCCACTGGAAGTTGGGCCCCTCTCTGTGGGCGAACGGCCCGTTGAAGACGGTCAGAATATCAGCCATGTTGTACACACACACGGCCGAGCCCTTGAACACAGAGCTGGGGAAAGGAGACCCACACATTCAGCATCTGTGAATTCACCCAGTTAAAACATCACAGTCCCTCCAAAACCCTGCTGCTTTTCAGAGATCTAAGGTGTGTCATGTGGGTGGAAGCACTGCCTGCTCCAGAGGGGACAGTGCTCCCTGCTCCACACCCTCTTCCAGAGGGACATTGGGGGTGGGGGATGTCCCGGTCACTTCTAACCACATCACTGTGAAACAGAAAACCTCTTCTGTTCAAAGAGCAGACCGCAAACGTGTGAAGGAGAGGAGAAAGAAGAAGCACATTGTGGAAAGAGGAATAATAAACAGTACAGAGCTGTCAAAGCTTCCTCTGTTTCTATTGGCTAGAGACAGAGAGACCGGAACTACTTCTGTAGCCTTGATGTGATTCTTGGGTTACCGGGGAAACAAGGGCCTGTTGCAAGGTCAGATGAGGTTAACTATGCAGACTAATTAGACGACTGAATTACCTTCTAGATTAACCAGTAAAAATAAGCACTGGCTTGTTACTTTGTGAAACCATGTTGCAGAGCGATAGAAAGTCAACAATCTAGCAGAGTTGATATGAGTCTCTTGAGTAAGCCGCTATTTTACTGTAACAAGACACCGTCTCCTCTCTGCAGGGAGTTCCTCATCACATGACTCCCACTTAGATCTGGCGCTTTTTAGCATAGTTAGCATAGCATCCAAGGCCCGAGAGCAATATTAGCATTGGCCTCACCTTGTTGACGTGAAGACTCCAAACACCAGCAGGCTTTTAGGCTGCTCAGTTTCCAGTAAAAACACGCTCTCTGGTAGAGACAGAACACAGATCGATCTCGTGAATCTCTTCATCAGTCATAATTATCAAGAGGACATGAAGGGGTGTGTTGAGGAAGGAACTAACTCAAAGTGAGACTAATTAATAATAATTAGACTAATATGGATACTGCTCATAAATGACCTAAACTAAACAATAATGTATTGAGGTGCTGGTCTTGACTGACTGACTCACTAGCATGCTATAGGTATGGGCTGGTGGGATTCCCTGACACATTCAGGAGTGTTGGCCTCACCAAGCTCATCAAAGTGGGTCTCAGTGCCGTCCTCCTCCAGTACTGAACACACCATCCGGGCCTTCAGGAAGGTGGTCCACTTATTCACCAAGCTCCGCTGGCCTCCAATGTCATTCTACAAAAAACATGCTCCATCTTTAATATCTACAAGGTTACACACACACCGAAACACACACACACACACACACACACACACACACACACACACACACACATGCATCATTCTTGCTGAACACACTTACTGGACACACTCTGGCGACCATGGTGTGAATGTTTTTGGTATTTCCACTGTTGTCTGTTAGTCTTTCCCGGAAGAAGAAGTAAAGTTTTGCATCGTTGGGGTCCGATCCGTCTGGTATCAACTGGGCATCGATGAAGATGGGTTCTAAGAGAGGCAGAGTAAACCTTGAAGTCCAAGACAATGCAGGCCATTTTACTTCTCTTGTATGGTATTTGAAATGTACCCTATTTGAGAAACAAAAGTATATCTGCTATATCGTAGATAGTGGTTGAATCCATTCTAGTTAGCTTCATTATCTTCTCTATCATCATCATCATTATCCTGATGTTATTGCTATGATCAGCTGTCAATGGATGGCTAAAGAGCATCACTATAGCTCACCACTCAGCCACTTGGAGTTGTGCTGGTCTGTCCTCACAGCGTTCCTAGTGGTGAGGCTCCTGAAGATAGCAGCATCTGTCCCCATGAAGTCAATATACATGCCAGAGAACAGCTCCTGGTCTGAGGATAGCACACAGACACACACAGTATCACACAAACACCTGGCCAAACACAATACTACAACTCCCACAATGCTTCTAGTGCTGACCTTTTAACACCTGTTAAGATACAATAAAAATTATTTTCCTGGTGCAATAACAGTGATGGAAATTCTTCTGTGATTGATTGCTTCGGCTGAAACAGAGAGTCTATCACCATGACAGCAAATCGCTAATGCAGTTAACCTTGGTCAGATTTACAGGCCTTGTGTTTGAGACTCACTTTACTCTGCTAACAGCCTAGCGCAGAGGGCAGTCCTTTGGCAACATGCTTTCTATCATCCCATTACTCTGTCACTTCATCATTCCATCATCCCCCCCCCACCTGGCCCCTAACCCCCAGGCCTGGAGAATTCTAGGGTTATGGCCCGGGTCCAAGCCTGGTCGTTGTTGGAGAAAAAGTGTTGACAGGCCTCCTGACAGCCCCACAGAGTCCAGTGTGAGGGACTTCAGTGTGGGACAGGGGCAGACACAGATAAGGTCCCTTTTATCATGCCAAGACACTGACTGTGATTGTTCTAGCAGTCTGAGACTGCCACTCCTCAGTGCTGCTCTCACACAGCCAGCCTGTCAGTGGTCTTGGGTGAAGGGGGGAGGCAGAGCAGAGGGAGGTGGGGGTTGAGGTTGCTTTGCCCGCCCCTTGTGACCGGACGTCCTACGCTGCCAGGCGAAGCCGCTGACTCGAGTGTCGGAAAGCCGAGCTGTTGCGTGCGACACGTCAGCCTCTCGCCCGCTCTGACTGTGTCAACAGCAACCTGACACGCACGGACCAATCACAGATCAAAGGACAACATGGCATGACATACGGGGTGTGCAGCATGACCCGAGAGGTTGCAGATAAGGAGGGGTGAGGGGGGAATGAAGGGTCCACAGGGGCATGTATGGGGTGAAGAGATAAAAATACATTGAGCGAGAGAGAGAGAGAGAGAGAGAGAGAGAGAGAGAGAGAGAGAGAGAGAGAGAGAGAGAGAGAGAGAGAGAGTTGAGACCATAGACAGACAGACACATAACACAGAGGGCCCGGAAAGAGAAGCGGATAAACAGAGAGGACGGAGGGGAGTAAGAGAGAGACTTGGAGCGACCGTGAGACAGTTACAGAGAGACAAGTAGGACTCACTGAGCATGACGGAGACCGTGTTGACCTGGGGATTGAAGGAGCAGCGGCCCTTGCCTGATTCTGCTCGTGAGTCAATGTGGAACACTTGCTCCTGCAGGAGAAGAGAGGGAGTCAGGACTAGGGAGACAGGTTTATATAGGAATATTTGGGAGGATTCTGGTCTATGACCTATTTGGCAACAAAAAAAGAGGTATGCTCCTTTATTTTTTTACAAAGACAGTCACTGGTCTGGATGGGATATTAAATAGAACATTCCACAATGGAGAGGAGGAGGACATTCTTCCTAATGTGTTCACATTATGTGGTTCACTCCCTCCCTTTGGGCCCCTACCCCTCAGGATAATTGCTTCATTCCACTTTTACAGGCACCTTGGTGACTATCTACCCCCCCTACCGCCCCCTCCAGCCCCAATCAGACTGGATCTCCTGGCTGGATGATGTGATGAAGATGCTTCAGGCATGGGGGTCTGTGTTTAGGAAACCAGGCTCCTCTCCAAGTGGTGGTGCTGAGATTTGTCTCTGGCACAGAGCTCCACCATTCCTGGCCAGTCTGAATAGTGGATTCACTGTTGTACACACAGGCGCCCCTGTCAGTGTGTGATCATGTCTTCCATGCTGTGGAGTGACTCAACCTGGCCGGCCTCGGATACATGCGGCCAGGCCTACGCGTTAACATCCCATAATAGCAGTTTAGCATACAGAGCCAGACTAAGACCCTCACACGTTCTAGCCAGGAGGAGTAAAACAGCAGTACCGGCTTTTCAAACTAACCCCCCCGTGACAAAAGACGAAGCCCAGAAAGGAGAGACTGGCTCAGAGCTTGGTGCTGTTTAGTTTTTTGGCCCACGCAGCTCTGGTCAGACTGCAGGAACCGCTCCGCTCTCCTGGAAGGGCTTCCCGCTCTTCCAGGGTTCCTGTGGCCGGACACAAGGGCAGACGTCCCAGAAAGCAGTGCTCCTCCCTCTCTCCATCCATCCATCCCTCCATCCATCCCTCCATCCCTCCCTCCATCCCTCCCTCCATCCTCTTGTGTCATAGAAACTGACATATGAGGCCATAAAATTGAGGGATGTCACAGTGACTTTTTCCTAGGGAAGTCATGGATTTACGATTTTTCGGCCGAAAACATTATTATTATTTTTTTTGGCAGTTGAAAATCACCACTGTTTGAATGTGACTTGGGGTGTTGGTGAGTACTGACCTCAGGTCTTCTCCCTCGGTTGATGTACGCACACACAGGACTGTAAGCCCCACTCCCACAGATGAACAGGTGGGTTCTGTTCATGGGCTGAACCACTCGGATGAAGTTCCCACAACCATGCTGGAGAAAGACAGAGAGACAGGGAGATAAACAAAGTATGGACGGTGAGTAAGAGAGAGATGAGAGGTGTTTACATGGAGAGAGAGATAGAGAGGGGAAAAAAAAAAAACAGGGACAGGGTCAATTGAAAAGAATGAATTTGTACACTTCAGCTACCATTGCTTTGATGATTGACACCTACCTTGTGCCACATGAGCAATGTTATACCAGCAGATCACATTAGTAATAACTGAATATGCAGTCACGTGCTGCATGATCCTGCTTGTAAATATCCAGTTCTCTTCCTGGCAGTGGGGAAGGTGGAAAACCCATGTCAGGAGGGAAGAGGATACCCAGCTTAAGCTGCTGTGTCTGTGCCAGATGAGTTCTGAGTTAACACAGGTCTGAGATCTGATTATGGACCTTCCCTTGCCTTCCCCTCCCTTTCATTCCCCTCTCCTCCTCAACAGTGGAGAGCTAGGAGTTGTGGGTAATAAAGGCCCAGACTGCGTAGCAGGCCAGGCAGGACAGGAGCGAGCACCTTGGGAGTCATTACAGGAACTTGGCCATCGCCACGGAAACGGCAGCTGCAGCCACTCACACTCCGCACACACATATGGCTCCACAGAGAGCCATCAGAGAAAAACAACAGATCCGTCCAACATCACACGCCCTATTCACGGTTACCTTCCTTCTCTCCATCTCTCTTCATCCCTCTCCTGCACACTCACCATCAACTCTCCACCCTGCAGTCTCCTCACAAACCACACTTCACATTACCATAGATATGAACAAAGACCGTGTTCATAGTCTTGTTGTATTGTGTACCCAGCCACAAGCAGCCACAAGAACTCATGACTTGCCACAGAAACAGATGTCATAGAAGGCTAATGACATAGTTTGAGTGGAATTCGTGTTCAAAGCGGGAAACTTGTAAAATATGGACTTAATCAATGTCATACTTTTTTTCATTAAACAGCTCATATTTCTGCTTCAATACATCCTCGGATGTAAACGATGTGTGGTCATAGTCTTGAAGCCCCAGAACCCAGACCTACAGAATCTATGTCCAACCATCAATATACACACATCAAAAAAAGTAACCATAATAAACTGACAAAGGCACCGATTCATGAACCACAAGTAAAACGGATTTTGGAAAACTTCATGAAACTGAAATTGAACAGAGAGGAAGGTGGAAAAACAAATGGGGTGGAGGGATGACATAGAAGTTGGAGCGGGGGGGGGGGGGAGGGGTGTTGGGGAAATGGATGAGAGAGAGAGTTCATGAAACAGAGAGACAGAATGACAGGGGAAGAAAGAGAGAAAGTGGAGGGAGACAGAGCCCTGGCAGGTCTGAAGGAGAAAGTGATGGAGTAAACGGGATGACAGGAGAGGAGGACTTGGACAGATGAGGAGAAGGAGGAGGAGGAGGAGGAGGAACATGGAGAAGACAACTCATCCAAATATTTGTGGTATCCTGTCCACTCATGACTCAAAGCAATACAAATCACCCCAGTGGTAGAAAACAGCATCTTCCTCTACTTCCATGCAGCAGTGGGGAGACCTGCTGTCTACCATGGCTGCTGTATCTGCTCTCTGCTGGTGTGCTATCCAGAGAGCTGAAAGAAGCAATCTATTTGAGTCTGTGCTCATTTATATTCAGTTACTGCACACCTACGCACAGAACAGAACAGCCCAATTAGCTGAAAAACATAAACTCATTTGGAATTCAGTTCTGCTATTTCTGTATCTTGGTGATACCATTTGAGCCCGTACAGTGTTTCTTTGTGATGGAAAGTGGCTGGGAGTCTCTAATCCTGGCCAGCCAGTAACAGACGGTGGAGCAGCAACTCATTTGTGTAGGCTTTGATGACTGTTTATTATCTCAGCAGTGGAGGGCTCACTCTCATTCTGTCTAACCAAGAGGCTGCCAAGAAGAACCAACGACCCATCGCACCCATCTGAAGCTACATGTGTATTTAGACTTGGCACCAGCACAGCCATTCAGAGAGAAAAAGAGAGAGACAGAAAGACAGAACGAGACAAATAAAGAGAGACACAGAGAAAGACACAAGGATTTGGATGATTCACTAATGGTGTCTTCCTCTTTAGGAAATGTTGTGGAATTATTAAAGGAAATCCCATGATATACCAAAGGACTGCTTCAAATTATTTTGCCTCAGTGCTATGTTACCTGTTAGCATATGCAGACATATCATGAAACTGTGACCATATAAGGTGTAAACACCACAGCAACAGTCGTCCTGTGTGTCCTCACCGTGGGGTCTTTGCCAGCCATCTGACATTCCTCTATCTTGCTAGTGGACGCCGGCCAAAACACCTGATGAGAGAAACCACAACATGGCTTAATGAGGATCAGTGACCACCAAGGTCTTGAAAGAATAACTAGAACCAGAGATGAGAGAGAGAGAGAGAGAGAGAGAGAGAGAGAGAGAGAGGGGGGGGGGGGGGCAGCATAGAAAGGTCTGAAAACTGATAAGAGAAGCCAAAAACTTTACACAGATATGCCAGCTTTTCTAGTCATCCTAAAGCAATCACTTCGTTCTATAGACAAAGGCTGTTTTCCTGACAGGTCGAACTCAGTGAATGTGTGCATGGGAGTTACTTAGCTAATGGATCTGCTCCAGGGCTCTCCAGGAAAAAATAAATGCATTCCCATCTGTTTCTGCTCTTCACGCTTGTCAATTATGGTAATGATGCATTGCTCACTGCACAAATAGCTAGTTATCACTGAACTTGTGCTGGTGCCTTGTCACCTGACATCTAATTCTTGTTCCTTTTAATGATGCTGATCAAAAATAATGTACTTCATTCTGAATATGACCATTATCATATTTGCATGATTAGACAATTACATGCTGCCACTCGTAAGGCAAGTGCAACAATTTTTTGTTGTTGTCATTTACTCAGTTGAAGTGGAATTTCAACACATTAAGTGCAAATGGGAACCACTCATTCAAACCCCTAATAGCAGAGCTTTACGTGACAGGAACCTCACCTTCAGCAGGCCCTGCGTGACGTTGTTGATGTCCATGGAGAGGACGTGGTCCTTACAGCCCACATACATCCTGTCCTGATCCTCATCCACCAGCAGGATCCTGTAGTCCATGGCCTTCTCTGACAGGCTGTAGTGCTCAAAGGCCTGAGATGCCTGGAGCTCTGGGAGAGAGAAAGGAGACACCAGGGAACGAGATGAGCAGATCTGAAGAACCTGAAGACAGACTGAAACACTCTCAGCTCTCTTTTGAACCCGAGCTGAGACCGACGCTTGAATGCAAGCCCATGTGTTATTCTATTTATATACAAACAAAAGCATACCTTTTAGTACTATACATTCACTTAAGTCAAGGCTTTGTTTACACTATGCGGGCCGTGAGAAAAATTCCAGCCTGCTGTAAGAGACTTTTTCCAGGTCTCCTGACTCTTGACTCGCGATTGAAAGCTCTTCATGTTGGGGAGGGACATATCTGAGGTAAACATCTTCTATATGTGCCGCGGACAAAGTTACCCTCCAAGTGCGGCGAGAGAGGGAGTACTTAGCGTTACCATTAAAGCCCCTTCACTGTCAAAGCCAAACTCATGCATATTCAACCCTCTCCATCGCCATTGAGAGGAGAAAGCAGTGAAGTGTGAGCTGATCCTTGCCCTCCATCCCCTCCCCTCTCTGACCTTCAGTGGAGCTTTGCTTCCTCTTTTGTGTCCTCCTTGCTAATCAAGAAACAGGTTGGCCCTGATCCTCTTCATTGGCCCGATGCTGAAGTCACATTTTCCATGATTCAGTTCTGCTCGCTCTCAAGGTGAAAACATTTTCCATCACTTTAGTGCCACCGCCTCTGTTTGATCTCAGCCTGATGTTAATTGATGTGGGGTTTGTCATGTAAAGCCTGGGCTGTTTAAACTCCCAAACAAAAAGGAATAGAGCACTCCATTTCCCACGACTATTCACTCTTTCTCCGACTAGTTTATCTAATGATGAAATAACACACCTTTCACAGTGGAGAGTTTTCTGACTCTTGGTTAGGGTTCTATAAGCCCAGACAAAAGCATTTAGCAAGAAATCTAAATGAAGAACACGCACAAAACACAGACAGAAGACACTTTGTTTCCACCTGAGTCTGTAAAAAATACTTTTTAAATGAAAGGCCTTGTCAAAATCCCTCCTGCAAATGTGTGTTTAATAAAGACAAGCCCATGGATAATAGATCTCATCTCAGCCCTGGCTCCAGAGCTGAGGAGCATCATGTTGGGCTCAGGGTGGCCCTGCTCTAGCAAGAGCTCATCAGGCTGCAGACGTTCCTCCCCTGCCAGATAGCTAGGAAGTGAGGCTGCCACCAAGGGCAAAGGAGTAACTAACAACTAATTAGTAACATGCTGAGCTCCAGGACCCACAGCCAAAACCGCGTTTTCACCTCCTCCCCAAAGTAAGCAGTTGGAGAGATTTAAAGCACTGGTTTAAACTTGGTTTGATTGGATCTGTTCTCTCTCATGCTTGAGGTAGCAGGTCTCAGTTTACGTTCCCATGCCTCCAGTCTCAGTTTCCACTGGAAGGCAAGGTGCTGAATTCAAACACAAGGATAAAATACCACCTACAAATGATACACTTGGTACAATCCAACTCCATCCACAATCCACCGCACTGTCATTTCGGAACATTCCATTAGACTACGACTTTGTTCTGAGGGGTGTGAGAAGGGCGCAATACATTTTATTATTATCATGAACTCTGTTTGGTTTTTTCAGGGGAGGAAATTAAGACTTTGACGTTTCATCCTGAGGCTGGAATTGCCTCTAACCCTGGCATCATGGGGGTAGTCAGCAGGGAGTAGGTCACATGACCCCCTAACAAGCAGCTGAGCAGTGAAGAGTCTACCCTCTGGTGTGTTCATACCACGGGATCCAGTGTCTGACCAGCATGATCTACAGAACCAAGCCCAGGAGTTACGCCTGCATTAGAATAACATCTCTGCATCACATGGGGAAGATAATTGTTGGTGCACCTGCATTTTCTGATAAAAGAAGTTCAGAGCTCAGAGTTTCTCTCGTCCTCTTCCGTCCAGAATCTGAGAGAGCTGAGAGGGACTGACTACCAAAAGGTCAGCACACGATAGGCTCGTTTACGAGGGAGGCTGACAGAGATATGGTCGCTGTTGGTGTTGATCCTATCACCCATTGGTCCAGGATCAGACGGAGGGGCTGTGTAGGAGTCATGCAACCCCACTGAACCCTCAACCACCACCCACCACCTCCCCCCTCTGACACCCACACCTGTTGAAGCAAGTCATTTAGTCAATCTAATATCTCACTGAAATTCAGCCTCTGCAAGCTGGCTGTGTCGGGTGGTGAAAGCAAACTGGTGTCTGTGGGTGTGGCTGTGTCCACAGGGGAGTTAGACATTGGGAGACTAACTGTGAGTGTCACCAAGCATATTCCCACAACAACAGCTGTCATTGATTAATTAAATCTCTCTCTTTATCTCTCTTTCTCTCCTCTTTTGGGACATTACAGGAAGCTTTTAAGGACAGTTTGGCTGACAAGTGGAATATAGTACAATTATGCAAATCAAAACATTTGCATAAAACAAAACTACACTCTGACAACAAGCCAAAGATAACATGATCTTAAAAACAACACTGAATTGCGAGCCGTCCCATATTTTCCTACATAATGAACAAAGCCACAAGGTCATAATATTCCCTGGCCACATGTGATTTATTAGTCATGCACTCCAGATGCATTCCTCCATACTTACATCACAAACAGAAATCCTGAGGGTTTGTCAGGCATGTTTGTGGACCTAACGTTGCCTGCCGTCTGACTTGCTGCCTGCCTTGCTGCCTGCTGAAGGTGTTGTTATTTGTTGACATTGTCGCTCAGAAGTGGTTTAAATTGACTTAAAGTGAAATATAGTGTGGTCCAACTTATTGGCTCCACACGATCTCTGGACTTCCCAGAAATGGAAGATATATGGACAACACCCTTTACAGTCAGCCATTGGGAAGGTTTGAAATGCAGGATTAGCTATAAGCGATGACAGTGCTGAGATCCTGTGCTGTTCACTAGGAAATATGAAGAGAGGGCTGACATTACTGCAGAGTGCAGGGAGATGGAAGGGCGAGGTCCGTGATGAAGTCTTGGATTATTTATGTAGGCAGGTGGGCTGTGCCGCAGTGGGTAACCTGGCAGGACACTCGAGGTCATTTTGACTGCAACCGTTCACCCATAGAGTTCTGCTGTGCACCAGGTTTTTCAATCGTGACCCACCATCTAGAGACTGGACAGGCATTTGGCACAGTGGGCTAAAGCAGGTAGATGGAAAACAGTGCCTTTTTCTTTGTGCCTTTTTAAGTGGCTCATTTTTGCGAGTTGGTCCAGCGGAAACAGAACAAATTCATTGTGTGGGACCAGGAGACCACAGGGGTCATTCAATATTAACTAGAGGGAGTGTGTTGCGTTGTGTGTGCTGGGTCAAAACAGCCTCAGAGCACATGTTCAGATGTTAGCTGAAGACACGGAGAGATGAATCTCCTCAGGAACTACACATCAGAGATGTGCACCAGAGATTCATCTCAAAGAATAGATCTATAATTACTTACATATTTAACACCTTTAAGAATCCTTTTAGAATGTTAGAAACCCTATTATATTTACATTTCGTAACGTATTTATGGTTAAACCGACCCTACACATGAGCTGGTCTATAAAAAGGCAAACCTGTCCAAGTTCAGTTGGAAGCAGCATTGTTTCACCTCCTAATCCAAGACCAAGTTTGTTGAGCTTTGATCATTCAACCGAACCCACCAGCCTCCTGTGCAGCGTGAGGAATTGATCCTACAAGGTCTTTGTGTGATTGTGAGAGGAAATAAAGGCAGCAGTCTTCCCAGTCACAGGGTGAGTTCAGAAGGAACAGAGCACTGGCGAGGAACATTCATGTGGAAACTGAAAGCCAAGAGCCGCGACTTGACCTGCCATCGCTGCCATGTTGTCTTGGTTAGAATTTGATGGAGAAAAAGTTTGTATTTGTCGCACCATTGTTGAGATGAGAAGGGGTGGGGGGGTGGGGGGAATCACAGCAGGTGTTTTGATCATTTCACACTCATTACATTCAAGGGGAGCCCAGCTTCCTTGTGAGTTCCATCACGGCGTGCTTCTCAGAGCGAAGACTCTTGTTTGTTTGGTGCATCAAAGTAGTGTGGCTTTGTAATGCTGGCTGCTGCAAGTAAACAGCACAGCAGTGGTTCAGGCTTGGCTCGCCTTACAAGGAGTGGTTTGTTGCTTCAAAGATAGATTTACTGTTAATGGAAAGTATGTTGTCCCTGTTAGGGGAGCAGTCACCCTGTATCCGGTGTGGAGACCTGGGGCTAGCAGGCAGGGATGGGTGGGTCTCTCTGACAGCGGGTATGGACACAGATATGATTTAGGTGGGCATTTCCCCATGTTTTGAGTCAGAATATACGATGGTTGGGTGACTCATCTTTAAGAATTGATCATTTATAGCTGCCCGCTGCCCACCCATGGTTGATGACCCAAGAAGCAATAGAGGCAATCACTTTAGAAAATGAAGTGAGCTCATTCTGGCCACTGATACCATAATGTATACAACACAAGAGCAGAGAGCTCCTCTTAAGAGTGGTGGAGACCTGCAGATAGGGGAACAGCAGCTGGAGTCATGCAGGGCTTTTTGGATGAGCCTCCACGAGCCAAGAGGTCTCCAGACCTTATTAACACAACAGGACTGGGCAGGTAGCCAGCTGAGGAGCAGCCATTGTGGCTCCTATTCAAAACCCATCAGAAACGACCACTTCAACAGACTGTGCCCTCAAAGGGCAGCATGAAGAAGCACGTCCCATGCCAATGAGGCCCCTTTTCCATTCACAGGGGGAGGAACCTGTGCCACTGTTGTCAAGGGCAGCCGGTGGGAAGACCCCAATCAGACGCCTCGATAAATATTGAAGCAGGGGCTTAGCACGCCCCTTCCCATTCACAGCCCCTCTGAAGATGGAGTGGGTTTCATCATAAAGGACCTGACTTCAAACTTCTGCCAAATACCACGAGTCTTTGTTCCAGACAATGCAGCGGCTTCTTGGTTGGACTTCTGCATGACTGCCCTCACCTAATGCAGTGTTGGTACACGAACACATACTGAGACACTCTCAGCCTTGATCCTGGCAACTCCAAGCTTCCCTTCAGAACCCCCCCCCCCCCCCCCCCCCCCAAAAAAAAAGCCACCGGGCCTTAAAGGGATATTTTTACTCTCCTTGGACACATGGGCCGACAGTATACAGTAATGGGCCATGATATATTGCCATAGCGTATCAGCCTCTTGTCTTCTCGACCAATAGACCACCCAGGATGTCCGAGGCTGCGCGACAGAGTCGTCTAACTGTCTGTCCTTCATGACATTCTCCGCATTCTCCAGCAGGCAGTGGGAAACACACACTCACCACACAAACAGCAGCACCATCTTCTCTGGCTAGACTGTGACCACTTGTTGAGGAAAGGATCCAACTCTTAACTGACGCATTCAATCCCATCTTCTGTTTTGTTCTTCTGTCTTTCCTCTCTGGTCTGGAATTCAGACGCAAGTAATGGGAATCATATGGTATTACATTCCTGTGGCATGATGTTTGATGTTGATTTCTGGAGTTGGATTTTTGCATTTTGACAAAGCAGGATGGAAAGGTCTGAGAAAGACCCTTGTCTGGCACACAGAGCGTTAAATTATCGGTTAACACTGATAATATTCAGCACCAGCGTAACTGTAAGCATCATTACACGGTTGAGTTGCTGAGGTAGAATTCCCTCCAGAAAGCTGAAACCGGAGATGCTAACAGCTAACCAGTCGTTATGCTAGCAAGTCCAGAGCTCCCTATGCTCCAATTAGCAACTGGCCTTCACTTTACCTGGCATAAGCATGCCCCCCCACTCACACCCCCTCCAGGGCCACTTGCATGACCTTTCACCTAACCAGCAGGCCTCTGGTTACCTGTCACCCTAACGGCTGTTAAATCTATTCATTTTTCACTGTCAGGCAAGCTACAGGCACAGAGAGACTTTCAGGTTGAGGGAAGGTTATAAAAGGTTGACTCAAAGGATTCTTTGAGTATATGGATTTATTGGAGATGGAGGCGAACCAGAGGAAGGGTGAAGTTTGACCGGATAGGTTGACACTGCCCTTCTCAGATGGTTTTGTCAGCTTAAATAGTCTCCTCTTGGACGCAAAAGGCCATGTGGTCATCTTGTTGTTTACGGATGGCAACGTTTGTACCACACCTGTCGTTCGTATGAATTATTTCTCCCACCTCTGAAACCATAAAACAGCATTATGATTCTATAAAATATACTAACAATGAAAATAATACATGGTTTATTATCCTATTAACTAAAACAATTCTAATATATTCTAATGAAACACCCCTTCCATGTGAGTCTGAGGTAACCACTGTTAAACATCTCAGACGCTGGTGTTGCTTTAACCTTTCCCCTTCATGATGTTCAGCCCTGGACTTCTCTGTGGAAAACCTTGGTAGTTTTTTTTGCCGGCATTAGAAAACGTTGTAGATCCATCCAGCCTCTCTTCAAATCGGAAAATCCATTAGGCTACACGCTAGAGTCAGGCAGCCTATTCTAGAGTCAAGCAGCCTATTCTAGAGTCAAGCAGCCTATTCTAGAGAGACATAGGTCCCTCTGTGAAAGATGGAATATAATTGGATCAATATTGTTTTGAGGGTCAGCCAATGGAATTTCCATTTGACCTTGTACATCTGAGAAAAGATCTAAGCCTAGTTCCTATTGAAGGGTATTGATTACCTTTCAGCGTGGGACAAAATAGGCAAATAAAAACCTTCATCAGGGGCAGCAAGGTCCCAGGCAGGACTGTCAAAACACAGACAGCAGAGGAGGGCCCACAGACAGAAGGTCTGTCAAACATCTCAGCCACATCGGCCTGCGGCATCACTAGATCCACTAACCTTCACTAGAGAATGTCCACTGTCTGACTCCATCACCAAGCTGTTAGCAAGGGAACACATGAGACTGATCTGGAGATCTGGGGAACACGTGTGCTCCTACAAACACTAAGGCACACACACCACAAGCTGCAGCCTAGCCTGCTGGTTATTTGTACGTCTTTGTCAGTCACCCCCTTTTCATCCGCTGACAGCTTTGACATGCTTCTGGTTCGTGTTGCCAAGAATTCCCCCAGATCACGGAGCATCACTGATTTCAGTTCAAAGCAGCCATATGTTTGCTAAAGACAAGATTAGATGTAAGTATAACATAAGACTGTATGAGTAAAACCAGAGAAGAGATATTTCATACCAATACAACTGTTCAGACTGTTGTGCCCCCGACCACAAACACAGACGTATTGGTCTACATCTGTCCCAATCAGCACTTCTCATACCTTGTCAAAACCTTTAACCTCAGCTTGACCCCACAGGGCACCAGCCTGCAGGCTGTGGGGTCAGGAATATTAGGTCCAGTCAAAGGTCAAACCCATCGAGAAGACATGACCATGAAATCCTTTAATGTGGCACAAAATTGTCAGATTATGCTCTCCAAACCACCAGCTCTAACCTTCTCTAGACACTCACGGTTGAGAGACATAACCTTTAAGGTGGTGAAGGGAGTATTGTCTTATATTAAAGGTTATACTGTTAATCTGTCACCTGATAGTTTTACAAAAGAATTCTGAAAATGCTTTGCCCTGAATAGGTTTTAGTTTCAGTGGCCTCTATTGTTGACTTTCCACAGCAATGCTTCAGATGGCAATTTAGATTAAAATCTTGAATGTGGTCAGATGTTTTCAGGAGAGCTGAGGAATTCAACCAAATCCACTCAAATCCGCAATTTATAATAAAACAACTATGGGAAACCACACTCTTTTTTCCAGTGGTGATCCAGCGGAAAGTTTTAGGTTTCAGTTCAGTCAAACACACACACACACACACACACACACACACACACACACACACACACACACTCGAATGAGCAGACAAAGATCCACACATGCACCCCCACACACACGTACCTCCGCATTCCCACTATTAGGTAAACATCCTTCCCAGTTGGACTCCCACCTTCGTCTTCCTCTATGAAGAATGAGCAGAGGCTGTAATGAGCCATGATGAAAGTGCAGCCTAATCTGTGGAAGCAGAGGAGCCCACAGCCTCTGCTCTCTGATAGGAGGCTGGGAGAGGCCCACAGCGGGCTGGCTCTGTTCAGGGCTTGGCTGGGAGCGCAGGCTGGTGGTTCCTAGTGCGAGGAGCCTCTCATTAGAAGGCAGACATGATCTTAATCAGTCTCTGACACGTCCCTGCAGTTACATCCAGTCTGCTACTCCAAGACTGCCGAGGGGATTGCAACAGTGGGAAGTCCACACTGCTCTGCGAGGCCCCCACACGTGCACAAGCATGCACAAACTAGAACCTTTCCTCTCTAACTCCCTCGCTTATTTTAAATACCCGGCGAGCTCCTACTTTTAAATAAATACAGTCAATTATTACTATGAGCCAGCCAATGCTGATGAGGCTAAATGGACCTTTTCATAAATACCGGTTTGCACGCCTGCACACACACAGGCGTGCAGCACACATAGGCACGCGCACACCAGTCATGTGTCAAACAGGATAACTCTTAACACCCTGCGTGTTTCTGTGTAATTCTGACACAAACCATCAGCCAGCCAATACACATCCAGCCTTGACACTCAACACACAATCATCCCCTGTGAGCGTCCGGTCGTTAAAATGAGGCTAACAAGGACATCAAACACATCAACATGGCAAAGCATGTATGAAGTCAGTAACAGGTGGTATGCTGGAGTCAGAACGGAGTGGTGGTGAGGGTGGAGGTAAAGTATTTCTACCTGGTCACAGATAGTTGAAATGGCACACCACTTTCCATATGAGGAAATCTAAGAGACTGATTAACAACAGGTTCCTGCTGAGCCTCGTAGAGGCTCTCGATGCTCTGTTTGAGACATTAAGAAAGCTGCAAATCTCAACAACAAAAAATGTGTGGATGTCAATTCACTGATAGTTTACGCATGTAAAAAAATATTTTTGGAAAGAATTGGAGAAAACAAATCAATGCTTGAATAATTATGTTAAGACATAATCATTATAAAATAATGTGTTTCATCATGATAACTCCCAAACAAATTATGCAAATCGAAAGGAAGCCTGTATAGGTAAGCCTGTATCATCTAGCTTTTCTGAAAAACCACAGTATTTTCCTGTTTATTCTTTAGGGAAGCTGTTTATTATGCTGTTATGGTTGCTGTCCTGCTGGGTTTGTCTATGGAAGACTAGAGTAAGCAGGGTAAAGCAGGAAGAATGTCCCAGGCAGCAACTTCTTCCCGACACGGAACGTAAGCTGACGTACTTATCCCTCTCAACCTGCATCACTCCTGGATCCTGTTTCAGGAGGGAGTCAAAGAGAAAGAGAGAGAGAATGGAAGAGCAGGACTTCACAAACTGACCCCAGTCCCGTCCTCTGAAGTTTATTTTTCCTCAAAATCTTGGTTTAGTTAGCTTCGGGTCGTAATAATAAAGCCGTGGTTCCCTCTGGGGGCTGAGAGAGGCGGCCCACCAGGGTTGACCCTTTAGACTGGAGTGCAGGTGCTGACCCACCTGTTCCTCCTCTTCCCTACAGGCCATTCTCCCTCTGTCTCCTCTAACCTTCTGTCCAGCTCCCACTCCCCTGCTTGTGGAGAGCAGCCTTGGAAAGGGCCCAAACACCATAGGCTTCCTCAGTGAGGACTTCCAGGCCTGTGTTTATGGGAGAAAAGAGCCCTCTCCTTGGGACTAACAATTCTCCACAGACTTCCCACATCTGGGAAGTACATAGCCAACTGTACTGGAGACATAAGCCCTGCCTTTCTGCTCCAAAACTCATTTCTAACTCATCAACTGAGATCAAGTATCAACACAATTGTGTGGTCTTTTCACATTTGCCTGAATTCTTTAATCAGTGAAATAAATATATGAGGTCTTCTCAGCTTCCATTTTCCCTCTAATTCTCTCTAATGTGTCCCTGGAGACTGAGACAGCTAAAGTCCCCATGAGGATCCTCCTGGATCACAAACACGTACCTGACTCTCCACAACACAAAAGCGACGCCATATAAAACAAATCTTTTCACTTGTTATAGTAAAAGTAGCTTGACACTGCAGCCCAGTCTGCTACAGTCCACAACCCAGACGGGACAGGAGAGAAATGTGATATTCACATGTGGGAAACAGGTCACTGGATGATCGGTATTAACTCATTTTCAACATGGTGACCTTTGACCTCTGGGATCTGACATTTCAACAAGCCAGCAGGGAATACATGGACCCAGTGTATGACCCTTCTTATCTTGCTGAGTCCGTCTACAGAGACTGCAGACATCCACAGTCCACATGCAGTTCAGCCCTCTGCCCTAGGCCTGTCTGCATCCATGAACTCCACTGAGTGGACCGGGTCACTGCATGTCCGACAGCTGGACTGCCAGTCTGCCGCAGGGGGAGTGAAGAGAAACACAGAGAGAGGGAAGCAAAGAGCATACAGGGTGAGAAAGACAGAGACTTATTTGAAAGTTAAGAGAATGGCAGAATTCATACTGTGGAGAAAAAGATGATGAAGAAGGTGACTGAAAGAAAGAAACAGAGAGAGAACTTAATGTCATTAGTTATAAATCTCAACCAAAGGTTGGCAGAAGCCCCTTTCTCTCAGCTCTCAGACCACAGGCTCAGTACAGCACAGCCACACTATTGGCTACCTAAGCCCCACAATAAGCCTGAGGTACTGACAGGTGATCAAACATGGCTAGCAGCCCCTGCACAACATCAACCCAACGCTCACATCTCCCCACACATCCATCCCTGGCTCTTGACACAGGCTGAGAGGACAGGGCGGAAAGACCATGAGCTGGATGAGGAATCGACTGGCTCACCCCATCCATCTACACAAACTCATTCGTAGTTCAGAGAGAGAGAGAAAGGGCCAGTTAATAATTCATATAATCATCTGTGTCGAAGGAAATTAAATAAAACAACAGAATCAAAGCCAGAGGCTGAAACAAAAGTACCAAGTCTCCATTAGAGTGTTCTGTGATTAAAGTTTAACCAGAACCAGGCCCAGCCTCCTCCGGGCCATCCCCCATGACATACAGTACAGTACCATCTCTCAAAGCCATGCGGGCCGCACCAGTGACAACGCACAGAACCCAACAATGGAACTCACTTGTAAGGCTCAGACCATGAACTTGTCGTATGCCTGTATCTTTGTGCATGTGTCTACGTTGTTCTCCATTGTCTGACAATGCTGAATAAATAGAGATTATAAAAAGATTAAAGGGGCCTTCAATGATTTACGACCATAAAGAACAGGTCAAACCTGAGCACATTTTCCCTGAATTTAATGATAGGGTATCCTCTGGCTCTGTGTCTTATTTACCATTTGCAAAACATTAACACAGAATAAAATAATGGTGTAATGCGTAGAACCCAACAAACCGAGATGAGACCGAAAGTTCACTTAATGCCAAACATGTGTACCGTTCTAAAGGACGTCATAGATTGGGTTAGGTGGAGTGTGTGTTATTCTGCGATTTGTTCTCTGAGACAATAACAGGAAATGAACGTTTTTTTACCATCAAAGGGCAGGAAGACTCTTGGCAGCGGCTGAGAGAGGGAGGAGACGCAGGTAAGGAGGAGAGAGAGAGCCAGGAGGGGCAGCCCCCCAGGAGGACACGCCCTCATCACTGCCCCCAGAGCTGGGGTCACAGCCCCCTCTGGCCAGTCCATTGCAGCTGGAGCCACGCCCGTCCACACCAGCTGAGGAGAGAGATGGGGACAACAAGTTAGGGAAATGGCTTGTAGCAAGCATCTTGTATAATGACTTTCATGTTCATTAACCTTTTCAGATGTAAAATACAGTTTAAACACCTCCCATTATTACCTACTGAGAGAAAAAAGGAAAGTCCACTCAATAGCTCTAATGTGAATATATCTAGTATACTATATATCTTTCATTTCAATCCTTTGCCCAGCTATTACATGATCAGCATTAAATAGCATGAGAGTGACGTGACAATTGGATCCATCACTTAAAATATCCTTTCTCAAGCCTCACTCCTACAAAGGGATGAGGTAAATCTACACAAAAGAGCTCTGGGAAAAACCTTCTTCTGGCTTCTCGTGCCTTCCATTACCGGACAAGGAAAGCTCAATTATTGATAAAGACAGGTACCATCAAGGGAGCTCACCTCTTGAATTGAGAATCTCACCGCATCTCACAACCTGTCTAAGTAACACATGCAGGGACAGCCTAGCCCACAGCTAAACCTTGAAACGCACTGTACTGCAGACTGTACTGTTACCACATTTACAAAAGAAGGAAGACACCGTTCTCTAGCTATGTACAAAATACAGATGTGCATTCTCATGGCTTATATATGAGTCATGAAAGATTGATAGGTGTGGAGAGGAACAAAAGCTCAAGGATGATTTCGATGAAACTTTCAATTGGGCAAGCAGCTGGCAGACATGTTGAGCTGTGTAGAGAGTGCATGGATGATCTATCATAGCACTGCAGTGTTATTATGCACAAGAGGGTTAAGGTTTCATAACTGTGTGTGTGTGTGTTAAGGAGAGAGATAGACAGAGAGTGAGATAGGAGAGAGGAAAAGCGAGAGAGTGAGAGAGGGCGTAGAGGGAAACCATATGGAAAACTGCACTGAGTTGAGATCTTTTTGGCAGGGTCTGAAAGAGGTGGAACAGCCTTACTTCCTAATCAGGGCTGATACCTCTTGCCTCCATCCATATCTTCCTGTCCCCACCTTCCATCCCAGTGCCAAAACAGCCCCAAAACCTGCCCCAAACCTGGCCCCAAAACCTGCTTCAGCATCAGCCTCAAGCCCTAACCTTAGCCCTAGCCCTCGCCTAGCCTCTTCTCCCCCAAATGGCCAAGGTAGGTGTCTGGCCTGGATAGCTGTCTGGCCTGGGTAGCTGTCCCTGCTAGAGAGCCCTCTCCCTGTCCTGGAGATGTCTGCCTCACAGCTGCTAAAGCCATCTATGCTGCTCCTCGGAGCCCAGACTCACTGCCTGAGATAAGACACAGGGCTTCCATGACACCCCAAACATCCAGGATTAGAATCCTTTACCTCATCACTCTCTCCTCCAACCCCAACCCAACGCAGTCATACGACCTGTCAGGTAAGGCTGCAGCTGCCAGAGACATGACTAACCACCAGACTCACTGCTTCCCTGGTGAATGAGAGCGTGGCCTCCGCTGTGGATGACACACAGCTCCACACCAGCCCCATAAAGAGCTGTGCACTGCAGATATAAACAAAGTCCCATGAACAAATCATAAGCCTTCATGTCAAGCAAGGCAAACAAAGCCCTACCAGCAAGCTGGGCAATATCAATGAAATCTGTCTGCACAATGGAAGTCAGTTGACAGTTTGAATAAATAGGGGAACTACTACAATAGTGGTTTAATGATAATTGATTTCATTATGCGATCCTTGGCCCTTCTCCTACTGAATGAATCATCTGGCTCAAGTTCAGAGGCTCTATTCTAAAACTGATATTGAAGAGCAAATTAAATTTATTGAACACATTTTTTAAACCCAATAATTCCTCTCAGGCTTTGTCAACACATGTACTCAATTGAACCTGTTAACACTGAAGCTCTCCCATCTGGTTTAAGGCTGGATCACCCATCTTTGCCCTAGCCAGATTTTACAACGATAATTTTAGCGCTAGATAATCGCCATGTAATTGCATCATTTAAATTACAGCTCACACCAGGTCTGACTCATCACAGGAAAACGAAAAGAAAAAAAGGTGTAAATGAACCTGATGGTAAATTAGAAGGTGAAACAGAATCATTCTCCATGTGTGAGTGTGTTATGTGTGTTTTCTCAAAGGTTTAGGCATAAACACGGTGACACATTGTGTTCACAGTTTCCAACACTCTTTGTCACTCAGTGGTCAACAGCTCACTTACACCCAACACGCTGCCAAGCACACATGTGACCAACAAGCTGAAAGAAACCTGGATGCTTACACTTTCTAAAAAAATAAGTAATCCACTGTTGAATGGATAACAGAGAACGCAGGTTTTTCAGGTAATATTAATCACACTTCCCTCTTCCTGCTCAAGAGTATATCAAGGCATGTTTGGCCTTGGAATAATTTAAGAGAATGTTTCTGTGAGTACATTATTGTGTATTTATTTTTGCAGAATGTTATTACTGTGATTAGCGCAAATATTATAATTAAATAACAATATTCTGAACCAAAGCCCCATTGTCCACCTTCAAGTAGTCTACTAATTAACCGTTAAACACTGACCACATGCAGGGTTAAACAAGCACGAGTAGTTAAGAGTGTGTTCTGTGTTTTGGCAGGCCTTGTGCTGTTCTAAATGTGTTCTTATTCAGCCGCTTTGACTTCCTGCAGTCTCACCAGTGGGACTCTGCACCTGTTAGCCCAAGAACAGCACTCGCCCACCACCTCTTCTCTCTGTCTCCCTCTTTATAAACCCCTGCCTTCACTCCCCTTGTCTCTCTATCCATTTCTATCACTGAGCAGAGCCAGGTGCTGTGGCAGCCTGGCCTGGGACAGGACTTACCTTAGAAGGCTCCCTGGAGTCCCGGTCGTTATCCTCCTGAAGTCTTTAGTCCCACTATCGGATGGGTTCCCTGTGACTCTTCCAGAGCAGAGAAGAGAAAAATGCTGCTATTCCATTCAGCTGCCTACAGGACAGAGTGAGGGAAGAGAGAGAGCAAGAGAGAAGGAGAGAGGATAGAGGGAGGAGGAGAGAGAAAGAGAGGACTGGTTTCCTATTACACACTCTACCGAAAGTCCCCCTCCTCTCTCTCAGCTCCTCGCTACCTCTCCCTCTCACCCCCTCCCCCTCCTTCTCCGTCCCTGCCTCTACCCCTCCCTCCCTCTCTCTTTTCCTTAGTTAAGCAGACAGTGGCTGATCACCCCATTCTGCAAGTATACACAGTGAAAGGGTGCATGGTTTTTACCTCCCACAGGCAGACAGACAGGGAGAGGAGCATGAGAATAGAAAAAAAGACAGGATAATGCTGAGTACATTTGATTTAACCAGGGATGACCCACTCCAAACCCCTTTAATCATTACCGTTTGGTCATAAAGATTTAAACAAAATCAACATATGTCCCTTTCCACCTCTGCACATTAAATATTATTACTGGTGGTGAATATTCCAAATCATAAATCCACTGGAGACACAGCAACTATTTAATTTGTGGTGTCTTGAAATGTGATGTGTCCAACATACAGAGACAGAGGGATCCGTTTTCACAAAGCTGGCATTATAAAATGGTTCCACTGCATTTCTTACATTTATAGCAGTACCCACAATGATTAATTCCCTCTATTTCAGTTTGGTTACGATTTTTTTTACTGGTGTTCCATTTTAATATATTTACTTAAAGTTTGGAGGAGACCGTAGTTTATGTTGTAATTCAGTACTCATCCAGCTTCTGCCTCACCAACGCATAAAAGAGGTTATGTAGAAGGTTAAAGAACTTTCAACTGACACTCATCTCACTTACAATGGATGATTCCTATCATCTTTCCAATCTTCCAGTACCACGTCCCATAGCAAAGAGGCCTGCTGGATTGTGGGCGCTTAATCCTTAGTCAGCATGGGGGTGGAAGGTGGGGGGGGTGGGGTGTGGGGGGTTGGAACATGAGGTTAGGTTGCTCTCTGCCAAACCTCGGAGATGCTTTCATTTTCCACCACGGAGGTTCTCCCTGACCTCAGGATGGGAGGTGAAATGCTGTCACCTCATTTGGAGTTGGTGCTCACAGTCCCTGTGACAAACTGGAGCCACTTGGCTCTGCTTTCTGATACACACTGCAGCTTTGGCCCATAAATACATCAATGAGGTATGTGTTACCACATATAGACCAGGGGTCAAATGTCATTGTATATGCTCTATTTTCAAAGACTCCACAGCTTCCTAGGTAAACTTTAACCAAGTTTACAATTCCATGAATGGTTACAGTTGTGTCAGTCTGAGAGTGACTCGTGTGAATTGATGTCATTTTTTAAAAGTGAAAGTGAATCTGTTAGATTTACCTGTAAACCACAGGTTTTACAGCATCATGGCTAACATCATAAAGACTGCCTGTGTGTGTGTATGTTTGCGTAGATGTATGTTCTATGTGTGTGGTGTGTGTTAAAGAAGGGGGAGGGGGTAGATATCTGGTAGCTGAAACAGAGGGAAATAATTACCCGTCTTTCTGACAGTCTCTCTGATTTACGCCTCTCCAATTAAACTGTCAGGATAGGCTGGTGGAGCGGGACAGGCTTTTCATAGGCCTGTAAAGCCCTTTGCGCACACACGCGCACACACACGCACACACACGCACACTTTTGGCAGCTCCACTACAGGCAAACGTCAGTAAATCACCCTAATGGCCAAGAAGAGGCTGAGATCACGGCACTGTTAGACAGATGATACAAGTCTACAAGTGTCTCTATGACAGTACTGAAACTTTCCAATAGAAGAGAGCAGTGGAGACCATGAACCTGGGGAGATCAGCCTGAAAATCTGCCCTGGAAAAATGTCAGACATGCAGCGCAGCTCTCTCTCAGACTGTGAGAAAGGCGAGTTGCTTAACTTGTGTTAGATTTGGCTGTGTCTGTTTACAGTGTGTGGAAATTCTTCCAAGTCAAAGAGGATAAAATAATCTGTACGCCTCATTTGATGTTTTCTAAAAACTGGGGTTTGCTCCGTGTTGAAATCAATTTTTCTAGTGCATTTTTCTAGTCCATTTGCGATCTGGGTAAATCTCACCTGAACCATGGCATGTGGGTCTTTGTGTCAAGCTCAGGTGTGTGTGTGTGTGTGTGTGTGTGTGTTTCGGGGGAGGTTGTGGTCAAACATACACTGTGCAGATGTTTTGTGTTTGTCACATTGACAGGATTGAGAGAAGGTTGGGGTCAGGGGTGGTTCCACCCATCTCGTCACACACATGTTGTGCATGGGATAGATTCCCCTCCTGGAAGTCTTAAACTATCCCATACCTTTATCTGTCACCGCAGCATGCACGGGCCATCTGTAAATCTGTGGGTTTTGGAGGTGAAAGCCTCACTCTTCGAATCCAGACATTTCATGGTTACTATAGGAAAAAGAAAATGTTTTAATGTCATGGAAATAAGGAATTTTATTCTATTCACTCAAGCCTCTTTTTATATTTGATTAAATGTGAGCTTGCTGTTACTGCAGGCCTCAAAATAATGAGCGCATTCATATGATTGGATATGATAGGGTACATTTAGCATAGAGTACAAAGACAGGCAGTCTCATTGTTGGACTGCAGTCAGTTTGACTTGAACAGATGACAGAAGCAGCTCATTGGAGGAAACATCCTAATCAACTGACTGGTGATTAATGAAAAACACCTTCAAACACAAAGGCAACTAAACACAGGGTTTCCTTACTGTCACAGAGAGCATGTGAGCAGAGGACGCCTGAAAGCAACACTGATTGATTGATTTGCGTGTTTGCCTTTGTTATTGCAGGGAATAAGGCCATATTGTTTTGGTGTCTAGGCAGCTGCTCGGCTTTTTGCATATCTCTCCCCATCTGTGAAGACATTTCATACTTGCGGGCGGCATTGCCACTTAGCCATGAAGGGCTGCAATAACAAAAGAACCTGACGTAAAGAAGGAGAATGCTAAATAGGCTGCCAGGCAGCAACGGGGAATCTGATCAATGTGAAACCTCTCGCCCACCTATCACCCTCCACCCCGCTCACTCAGAGGTGTAGCCATCTGGATGCAGAGGTGAGGAATTCACTCTGCCTCACGCTTGGTGCAGAGACCGGTGGGAGTCAGTGCTCCAAGGACCTTTGAAATGGTCAGCTGACGTGTGTTTGAGGTTTGCATTCAGCACAGTGCAGGACAGAGGAGCGCAGAGCGTTCCTGTGAAGTCCGCTTCGTTAAGACCTCCTCCAAGCTCTGATGGAGGATGACTCGGCAGCTGAGAGGGGCGGCAGGGAGAAGGTGTGTGAACAAGAGCATTTCCATATCAGAAGGACATGAGCAGCTCGTGGTCTAAGGAGGCAGCAGGAAATGGAGGAACCGGAAACAGATACTAACCAACAGAAGAGAGGAGAGGTGATGTGAATGGGAACCAACAGAAAGGAGAGGGAAAAAAAAGCAAGAGCAATCTTTTCTAATGTCCTGTTTGTTTCCTCACCAGAGATGCATTCCTAACTCAGTCACTGCAGTGACTCAAGCCCACATTTCCAGCAGTCTCCTCAGAGAGGCACATTGTTCCAACGCTACCCGCAAATTCTAATCTTCGGTCTCACAGTCTAGTTGAGAATGCCATGACTAAAAAACATCCCTGTAAAGTCTGCTAGAGGGTGCTGGCCTTGAGGAACAACACACCCATCACCAGGTGTCTAATAATAGCATTGTTTGTCACTGTTATGCCAACACAAGGTCCCCAAAGAGAGCGAGGGCATGAAAGGGTCAATTAGAGGTCAGCCCTAATATAACGCCTCCAGCTTCCTCCCTCTCACCTTCCTGCCATCCTCAGCCCTCCCATCCACCCTCCCCCCATCCTGTCCTCCCTGAGGTGTATAATAATGGTAGACTCTCCTCTGAACCTGTATCTGGCTCAGTAAGGGGGCTTCCTGTTTCGTGTTGTCATGGACATGTACAGTATATGGCTTGTCATATATGGCTTCCCTCTCTCGCCCTTTCTCTCTCTCCTACACACACACACACACACACACGTGCAATCCCTTTGCCAATAAATAATATTATTGTCTGTCACAAACTGTGCTACTCTTAGCAGGAGGGCCTATAATAAATCACATATGCCCACACAGGTAATATCCTCTGAATTGCATCTGTCTTGACCGGGCATTAACCTTAATAGGAAAAACATATTGGATTTAAGCTCTGGTTTATCGTACATCCTGGAGTTTGTCTGGCCATTGTCTGTGCTGCAGGATCCCATTGCTAACAGAGGTATGGTACATAATTCTGCCCTGAGAACAAGGCCACATGCAGCTGATTAGTGGGGTTTGGGGCTTGATAGTGGCAATACAGATCCTATACAGAAATACAGGAAAAATAGTTTGGGGACATTATGGAAACCCTGTCGTTAACGCCTCAGAATGGGCCATCTATGCATTTCCTCCCCTGGTCCTGCAAGTCAAAGCCCTCCATTCAGTGACCATTCAGCAGACACAGCTGTGTAGCATTACTCAGCGGATGTTACCATGCTTTAAACGAGTTATTCAAATGATGAACATGCCACAGAGTAAGAGAAAGAGGGAGAGAGGGGGGAGAGAGAAGGAGACAGAGAGGAAAAGAGAGGGAAGAGATAGGGAAAGAGAGAGAATGAAAGAGAGGGTAAGAGCAGGGACAGGCATGGCTGAAGACTAATTCAATCATCTTCTTTCCAGCTATTTTAATTAGGCTTCACAGTGATGGATCTTTCTCAGTGTGACAGGTACATGGTCTCAGGTCATTAACCTCTTACATCAACTCTCATTTGCGACATCGCTTTCATTACGGTGTCTTTGATTGAAATGTCATCCTTCATTTCACAGCATCATTATTGCCTTCATTTATTTCTCCTTATCTCACATGTGTCCGCTCATGCACTGATGCAGCATTCTGCCTCTCTGACAGAACTGAAACTCAGAGGGAGGAAGTGAACGAGCTGATCTCAGAAGATGAGCAGACCCCCACCCTCCCTCGTGGCCCCCTCCATGTTCTGTAACACCTGCAAGCACTTTCTCTGTGTCCACCTATCTGCTCCCAGGATCTGAGATGGAGCACGAACCCAGAACCCTTTCTGGAGGAGGGAAGCTCCCTGCCTCAGCTGGGAAACAAAAATAAAAGGCGTGCGGGGGAGTCAAGCTTTGAGAAACACAGGTGGCTGTTTTGAGTTGGTTTGACCTGTCCCAGAAGAGAAGCCATTTCTGGACAGCAGTTCTGAATAACAAGGGCATTGGGAAGAATGCAGCATTCTGTACAGACCCGCCCAGTGGTTTTGAAACCAAAGATCTGGTATGAAAAGCAGCTTTCAGTCTTGCCAGCAGCTTGTTGCTTTAACCTCACTCTAAACCCCTTTACAGGCAATGTGTTAGTGATTTTGCCAATGGGTCAAAGCTTTGATACAATCTACTGTGATTACTCTGAGACTGAACACCCTCAAAGATGGACGCTGATGAGTCTGACACAGCTAGCCTGCCTGGTTAAGACGAGTGTCAGAGGAATGAAAAAACCTTTACTTACCTATTCAACAACATTCCACTCCTACCCATTCATCATAATTGACGTGTTAAGTTGACAGGTGAACATGAGGGCGGAGCACAGGGCTTGAGCTGGCCCCCAGTAAGGGGCTTTACGCCTGCTCTATCTTTTACATCTAAACTCCCGTAATTTAGCTGTCATCACGGATCATCATTAGGTAGCTTCAGCTGTTCCAGGGGATTCTCCTTTGGAATTTCAATCAGCCAGGGTCAACGAGGAATTCTCAGTAGGTATGGCTCCTTATTCAGGTCACGTTAGCCAAGGTCGTTCGATCGTCGCTGTACACGCAGCAGCTGATGTCAATAAAGATTTCACGAGTGCTCGTCTCTAAGCAGAATGTGTCAATGCCAATCCTGAATGGCCATGCTTCTCCGATTGAGCTGCCATAAAGGGTCATAGGTCGTCCTTCTGTCATGATCCTTGTGTCTGTCAGAGCCCTGCCTTTGCTGACCAAGTCGGAAGTGGAAAGAGAAGGCAGACTGGTTGCTACCTCACTTCTCCTCTTCACCCTGCATCGCACAATGTCTTTCTAATGGTTTGGAAGTCAAACATTGTTTGGGTATGTAAAAGTATGCGCCTAAGATATACACTCTCCAAGGAGAAGGAAACCAGCGTCATCACTCCCAGAACACCTAAACTGCTGATGTCATTCATTTACAAACACATCTAAAAGCCAGACCGACCATCTACACTTAGTGTTATCTCCACTATCCATTGATAGACAGAAAACAAAACAAAACACACCCATAAGACCAACCTGTTTAGCATGGTCCCTCAAACATTTCTTTTTTGGGGGGCAATTCATCAAAATTGTTTGAGATTTTGTTGAAAGTTGAAAGTTCAACTTCCCCTGACTCATTAGGTAAGCTGAACCTACTTAGGGATGTTGGAACAAGGCAGACAGAGGGTCAGGCTCTCCCGGGGCTTAAAGCTCCACCGCTGTCCGTTTCCATACATCAGCAGACGTCTCCAGATGAACAGAAGCCTTGGCCCGCACATGCTACCTGCCTGTGAACAGATGTGCCAGGAGCCCAGAACCCTGATCCCACCGAGCATGACGAATGGCTGGATTTCTTTGAAGGTTGAAGGTCAAGCCATATCCATTACGCGGCCTGGCATTAAACACAGATGCATGATGTCAGTTTTCATGATGGCTGATTGGTGGACCACAGGGGAGAGTGTGGAGGTGCAGCCAGACATCCCTATGGAGCTGCCATCCCAACAACCAGTCACCCTGAACTATGACACACAACTACCCCCAATACCAACACCACCCCTCCCTCCCCTCTGCTCTGAGACCCAATCCAGCCCCAATCTAGCCTTCCCCAGTTCCAAATCACAATTATCCATCTCAAAGGGTGCCACAGTCCAGGCCTACATGACTGCCCCCCCCTGCAACATCCCCAGGTCATCCATCAAGGACAACAACCAGTGGTAGTAGAAGCAGAGCTCTCAGGGTAGGTACTATTTGGTGTGGTCAGTCAGGACTTCAGTGCGCCCTGCTCACAGCTTCTCTAAACACAGATGGGCTTGTTTGTCTTAGCTCACAAACACACATGAGATTCTGGGCTTTGAGTTTCCACGGGAAGATCATCTGCAGAATATTATCCCAGCTTTTTCACGGCCTGTTATCTGCTTCATCATTGACTAGTATATTTACCAGCAAATTCCTGCTCTACCTTCCACAGTCAGCATGAAAACAGGTTTAAGGTTGCAGCACCCCAATGGGGAAATAACATATATAGAACCAGCTGATTTCACCAAGTAGAGAAACTCGTTAGTGAAATCAGCTGGTGTAGTGCTAGGTTGACATGAAAACCTGCACCCTCTTGGCCTTCGATGGCACGAGTTTGAGACCACTGATATATAGTAATGTGAACAAACTGAATTTAAGTGCAACCTTGGTTTGTAATTCTCCCTGGACAGCATTCTTTATTTCAGATTGCATGATCAATACTGTTATACATTTTCATTTTACCTTGTGACTTCATTCCCCGTAAGTAACCCTGGGCCACTGGGAGAGGTAACGATCTACCTCCTTCTCCTTCTCCACCTCCCAATCCACATGCTGTATAAATTAGGGTGAAACAAAGCCTCATTTATCTGATTGGAGCGCACTGCCAGGACTGCAGGAACAGGGAGGGGACGTCAGCCCCTGCACACTCGTCCACCCTCCAACCCACCATCGCCGGCACCACTTAGAAATTGGCCTTGTGTAAACATCCTGCTGTTTTATATGCTTCCTGGGGTCAGGGGTCAATGGAGGAGCATGACCAATCACAGTATAAATCAGGGAACTGAAAGCATTCTGTCAGCAACACAGTAGAATTCAATTAGGTTTAATTCATTTTAAAGACCTGCTATCGGCCTCGTTGTTACTCAAGGTGATGAATGAGGTTTTTAACAGTCAAGGCGCTCACATGCAGCCTTCATGTAAAAGGAAACTGCAATGACTGCACGAACTGAAAGTTGAAAAACATCTTTTGATTTCCGCTTGCAGGGTGCATACAATGCTCTCCTTTTGAACCAGAACCAGCCAAGCAGATAATTACTTATCTGTATCCACATTTCAGGGTGTCCCCACAGACCAGACTAATCAAATGCAGAGTAACACAATGATAGAGGTCCCAGACAGTTGAATCAATAACCACAGAAGAGGTTGTGAGTCTCTGCCCTCAGCTTTAAGTGGTCCGTTTAATTAGTGTCATGATGAAAGTGGTGGGCTTCTTGACTTTACACAGCTGTCTTCTCAAGTGAGACAGCATCCTTAAAAACGATTAAAAGTTAACTTATAACCCTGTATACAGAAGGCTATCTATCCTGACAAGACAATTCAAATTACTCCATATAAATTGCCTGAAGATATAAAATGACAAGAACAAGCAATACTTCAAGCATTTGCATATACCAATAACTTCCTCTTGTAATGGTACGTGATAGGATATTGCTGTGACATGAACACTGATAGTCGAAACTTTTTAGGAACGGATTGTAAAAAAAAAAAAAATCTCCCCCGGCTCTGGAAACTATTAGAAGACGTAGCAGGATGATTGTAGCCCCTCAGCTTGTCAGATATGAGCTCACTCAGGAGGGTTGGTGAGGCGAGCAAGGCCAGCAGCCCTGCGTCATCAGAGACAGCACGGCTCCTCGCACAAAACATTCAGGCAAATCAAGAGGATCATAAACATGTGAACAACATGCCTGGGCTTTTATGAGGAGGGTGAAGTACCAAACAAAGCAAACACACTAACATGTGGGGCACTATCAATACTATCATAAAAAATATACTCTCAGTATTAGCAGAGAAGGCCACTCTCTCACTCTTTAAACTCCATCCTGCAGTTTTCTTTTTTTTACATCCAGGGCTATGACCCTCACAGTTCCAATCAGACACACCACTCCATCAGAGTGACTCTCCTATAGAACAGCTACCATGTATAGGGGATGACTTCAAACCTAATCAATAGTCTTATCCACAGGGGAGCCCCTGTGTGTCTCAGGTCACCATCCCACATAGGGACCCCTGAACAAGCACTATTACTGAGTATGGGGAGGAGACTGTGTGTGCATGTGTGTAAATGTGGGGGGTAGTGACACGTCTGTATAACTTTAACCATGGGCTTAATTAGGGGGCTGTTCTGCCCGCACTGAGGGGAATACACCCCCCCCCCCCCCCCCCCCCGGGATGAACAGTGCTAATTATGGGAATGGATGACCGGGGTCCAAGCAAGGCTAATTCTATGTATGGTGATTGATTTTGTCAACATTAACCTGTGCTCTTCATTTCTACGGTGCTGTCCAACAAGCCACGGAGGTTCATCCAGCACATGGGCAGGTGCCCAGATAAGCAGCCAGCTGGGGGCCAGCTTGCTGGGTCACTGTGCTGCATCTGCAAAGGGGAGGCTTCCCTCTGTGTTCAGTCACGCCGAGCTGAACACCATTACAGCACTAATTAGTCAGCATCTAGCGGGTCGTCTACTGTAATGTACTGTATGAGTTTCACTGGAAGATATTTGTGGCTGGTGCATGGAGCAGCTAAATGCACATCAGCTAAGCAAAGAGAGCTATGTTCACGGTTCATATAAGCAAAAGGCATAGATTAATTACATCCAGAATATACATTACCTGGGAAATGACTAAATGCGAGCAGATTGCACCAAACGTTTCTTAACGATCTTAGGATGAGTTCAGCCATCTGTGTTTTAACACTGGAAACACAGAGCCAACTGAAGAATCAGGGCTGGTGCTGTGGACAAAGACCAGATGGTAGGAGAGAGGTGGGCTCAGGCAGGGCAGTCCTGGCCCTGGTACCAGACAAGGATTTCCTGGGTAAACGAGGAGTCGGCTGAGTTTGGAAAGATCCTGAGGGGGGAAGAAGGAGGTTAAGCTCAGTGCAGGCAGAATCCTTCCAGACATGCACAGACATGGAGGTACACTGATGGTTCCTGGGGAGGGGTCAAAGGGTCTACAGCTCCACATACCTCAGCTAATGAAAAATCCATCAGAAGAAAATTGGGAACCCAACTTAAAATCAAATCAAAATTCATTTCTACAGCAATTTTTCAAGCAATGTCATTAAGGGCTTCAGATATGCCCAAAGAACTGCCCCTCAACCAACCTAAACTTAGATAACCATGTTGACAGTTTGGAAAATGGAACCGTTATTCTACTGGTGAAATATGTCACTTTTGACAAACAAAGGAGGGACATATTGTTCAGTTAATGTATTCATATATGCTGAAGGGATATTGATTTTCCGTGTCATCAGTTTGGACATGGATTCACTGGGGGACACAAGTGTCTCACTGTGTGGTGACCGAGTGTCTTAGGACACCAAGTTCCAAGTATTCAACCATGAGCATCTGTAGCTATGACTGATTCACTCAACATCTGTTCACTGCAAGAGTCCTATAAAACAGGAGGGAAAGGATCGAGTGAGCCAAGAATCTTGTGAACCTTTTCTCCCTATTGTGGGGAGAATGTGAATATTCAAAATCACTTTCAAACACTGTCTTTTTCAGATAGTGTGCTTCAGACTGTTCTCTGATAGATGAAGCCGTCAGGATCTTCAGGGGGAGGAGAAGTGATGAAACATGTCTCTTCGTGATGAGGTCTTAATGGGCGGGAGGGCTGGTGGGTCATGTGGTTTGTTTCACCGCAGCAGGACAGCCACTTGATATACAAGTCAGATGATGTGTTGAAACAGGGAGGATGAGGCCAGGTTGACTTGGAGGTATATTGTGGTGCTGCAGTCTGGCTCCTAGTCCCAGAAGCTCTGGGCTCTTCTTCACAGTCAGTTTCACAGCAAACACGTACATAATGAGGGTTCCTCAGGGTACTGGCATGTCGGGGTTATGGAGGCGTAGCTGAAGCAGCAATGACACGTGCCCCATACACACACACACACACACAAGCGCACACACTCACATATGCAAATACACACACATTGAATTTGACAGATACAAACACTTTATTCACCATCCGTCAAGTCTTAACGTTTCCTGTCTATGTTTATGTAAGACTGCAACACAAATTCAACTCTAACAAAGATGGCTGTAGAGAAAACAAAGACCAACGACCACAGATCCTCTGAGTCACTTAATGATTAATTCTTAGATAAACAGAAGTAAAGCTTGGGTGGAAATGTGCCAAGGAGCTAAACAGTGTTGAGCTGAGTCCATTTTCCAGTCAAGTTTTAGAGGCCAGACCCACCTGCTGTAGCAGGATCACTTAGTACTGATCCCAACCCTCATCGGAAAACTAGCTGAGCATCGACAAACAACCTGAGACATGAAGGCCTCTACAGTCTGGAAAGAAACCAGTGTTCAGTGTGTGTGTGTGCATCCAGTCTGCCATACGATGTAGTGATCAGGTCCTGGTGTTTCCAAAACAACCTCCCCACCTCGAACCACTCACCAGACCAACACACGCACACCGACACGCATTACGCATTGAAATACATGCAGAGACCGTCTGGAGAACACATACAGAACAGCTATTCACACAGCTATTCCCTCGCAATATGATGGAGAACTCTGACTCATCTGGAACGCATTGCAATTAGAGCGGATCCTTCAGATGTTCCTGTGTCTGTTGATATTGCATGCATTAAGCCCATGTGTCTGGAAATAAATGACAACGTGAAAAACCAAGCGGCGAATACGGCCTGGAAAATACCGTTTTTTGCATTTGCAACGACAGCGACAAGCTCAGATGTGAATTTACTGCAGACAGCAGCTTTCTAGTTTGGTCCTCTGCCAACACTTGTGTGAGTTGACATGCGTCCTGTGGTTTGAATCAAGCTTCGCTCCAGCACGTTTAGTGGGCCTGATGGAAGAAATGAATTGATGGAATACAAACAACCTCGCTGAAAGATTTACCACTGCTCTACCCAGTGGCAGGTCTCTGTCCACACAGAATGGGCTGTGTGGTCGGTCACATGTGCCCTTTAACCCTGCCAAACACCTGGTCATTCCTGGTTTGTTGTCTTAGATTATGGATGGTTATATAAATGACCATTTCCCTTTTACAGGATTACAATTGAACCACTGCAATGGATGGAAGTTTATTTTGTATACATCTCATCTGAAGTATTCAATGTCTTGTGACAGAGTTTATGAAGGATGGTTTCAAGCCTTCTCCAAAGTGAGGTAGAGTAATGACATCTTCAACAAGGATGTCATTAACCTCTCATGTGCTGGACTAGACTTCCCCAGGGAGGGGAAGTGGTCTGAAGTGGCCAAGCCTGAATGGGTTAAAAACCAGCAGGTTCGTGCTGAAGCTAAGCATACCTCCCCTTTCCTGTGAACCCTGCAGTGCTCTACAACAATGCAGGAAGTTTGTTTGCTGATAATACCCAGCTGGACGGACACACTGCCTCACCAGTTATCTCCTTTAACTGAGAGCCAAGGTCAGCGATGTTATGCCAAACATATGAATTCTCTGGGAATGTGGGCTTGGTTTGTTAAACTCCACAAAGGTCTCTGATTGGCCAGTTTGTTGAGGGTTCTATCTGTTCCAGAATCCTATGTGCTCAGAGACAACACATGAAGGGTTGTAAGGAACAATTTTCCCTTTGGGACACAACTCCAAAAACAATGATATAATGGCCAGGCTGAATTCCATATGAACACATCGTCATAAAGGGAACGTTGTGTGTTTTATAGTTATTCCCCAAGAAATCTCTCCAAGCTACGTTGTTATGTTTATTTAATTTGAGGTTGATATGAAGTCACGCAGGCAGATAGAGCAGTCTGTACCCTGCTCTTGCTGTGTAATTGGTGGTTTGACGCGGCGGTATCCAATTGCCTGTCTAACGCATCATCCCCTAGCATACCGCACACACACAAACACACACACACACACACACATACACACACACACACACAGCCCTCCCACTGACACCCTGCTGCTCTCTCTGAGCCAGACTCTGTTAGCATCATATCCACTCCATCAGTGTGTCAGATCTCAGAGGGGGTGACTAAGCAGTCCTTCCAGAAAACTTCCTCCTCTGAAAACCAGGATGTGTTCCAGTCCAAGAAGGTGACCTCCATGTACACAGAGTACAGTCTGATCCCCTACATACCTGCGTCAGGATCACAGGGCTACGGTTCGATGGTTTGATTTTAGATTCTGCATTATGGGTGGCCAACAAAGCAAGCTGTGCCAACTAAGCTGGCAAACAGAGAAGAGGTGCTCCGTGAGGGGGCTGCAGGTTCACAGCAAGCTGACTTTCCCTCACAGCTCAGAGCCAACATGCAGCCTGCTGGTGGGACCCCTGCCCTCTCCCTGCACACTGCCCTCTCCCTGCACACTGCCCTCTCCCTGCACACTGCCCTCTCCCTGCACACTGCCCTCTCCCTGCACACTGCCCTCTCCATGCACACTGCCCTCTCCCTGCACACTGCCCTCTCCATGCACACTGCCCTCTCCCTGCACACTGCCCTCTCCCTGCACACTGCCCTCTCCCTGCACACTGCCCTCTCCCTGCACACTGCCCTCTCCCTGCACACTGCCCTCTCCCTGCACACTGCCCTCTCCATGCACACTGCCCTCTCCCTGCACACTGCCCTCTCCCTGCACACTGCCCTCTCCATGCACACTGCCCTCTCCCTGCACACTGCCCTCTCCCTGCACACTGCCCTCTCCCTGCACACTGCCCTCTCCCTGCACACTGCCCTCTCCCTGCACACTGCCCTCTCCCTGCACACTGCCCTCTCCATGCACACTGCCCTCTCCATGCACACTGCCCTCTCCCTGCACACTGCCCTCTCCCTGCACACTGCCCTCTCCCTGCACACTGCCCTCTCCCTGCACACTGCCCTCTCCCTGCACACTGCCCTCTCCATGCACACTGCCCTCTCCATGCACACTGCCCTCTCCCTGCACACTGCCCTCTCCCTGCACACTGCCCTCTCCCTGCACACTGCCCTCTCCCTGCACACTGCCCTCTCCATGCACACTGCCCTCTCCCTGCAGACTGCCCTCTCCCTGCACAGCCTCCCAATGTGATCGTCATTACTAAAGCCAGATATTTGTTTTCTATATCACTTTAATCTACCATTCCATCCCCTTCGCCTCACCATGCACATGTTCTTCCGATGGAGTTTAAAGGGAAGAAATGTGGCCCACATGGTGCAGCTTGGCGTTGCCAGAGGAATGTTTAAAATGGTGTGCGTGAGCTTGAAGCATGAGATAAAGAACCCAGGAATACTTCCTCACAATAACGATTGGAGAGTGAAAACACCAAGTCCTAGTGGTTCCTGGAGCCCAGGAGAGACAGGAGCCCTGTGATCTACGAGAGCTTTACAAAGCATGGGGGGTTGCCAGGTTTGTTCAGTTATTTACTCTCATTATTAAGGCATTGGTGGATCATATAGTATAGGAAAAGTACAGATGAGTGCGGGTGCCATATGCATGCGTAGGTCATAAGCAGAAATATGGATGTTCACTTCATAAAAAGTGTGCTTATTAATCAGAGAGCGGTGCAATGCTGCCATCTAGTGAGTAAAAGGTGCTAATATGTGTGTGTGTGTGTGTGTGTGTGTGTGTTAAAGTGTGTAGCATGCAGGTGTGTGCTGTTTGAGGACGTTCAATGCCAAAAACAACGGCTGCAATCACTGGAATTTTAAATGTTTAAATGTTAACATGTTAACAGATACCGATAACAGATATCGATACTCCCTTTTTCCTTCTCATGATATCATGTCATTAACATCAGTGTTTAAGGACAGTCAAGGCCAAAAACAATGGATACAACTGTGGAATTGTACAGAGAAAGACATGGAACACCGATCACATGTTCCTGTTCATATCTACGGTTATGAATAATTGGATCAGATCAAAGATGGTCACATGAAGAGGACATGGGCAGCTTGGCAAGATTGTATCCCCTGTTATCTCCTAGGTGTAATCTGCTGACATTAATCTCAAGCAAATCCAATACATCCTTTTGTTGATTATGCACGGAATGTAAATTAAACAAAGATTCTAAATCTTCAATGCCTTTTTTATATTTGATTATTGTGTTAATTTGAAAGTTAATTTGCTGATTCCATGAGATACCAAGGTAGAAAGGACCATGTCAGCATGTTGCCTCATGGGGGCACCAGATCCTGTTTTATAGCTTTGAACAGCAGAAGCAGGGCATCCTTCCAGAGCGCCCTCTGGTGGTCAGACACAGCCTTGGTCATGGTCTGTGCTATGTACACCATGGTAAGCAATGTTCGTTCAAAATCCTCCCTGCTCAGATGGCCTCTCCGCTGGGACAGGAGGGAGGCGAGACGCCTGACCTCTGGGAGGCTCTTTGGCAGGATGTCTTCACAAATCACCTCCAGCTTGTCAACACTCCTCAAGGAAGACAGCTCTGCGTCTTGAATCAGCATCTGCCTGTTCTCTCCTCCTACCTGCAGCCCAGCCAGCATAATCTGAAAACACAAGTAGTTTTAGTGAATTAAGAAGTCGACCTGCAGTATGCGATGATTGGTTTGTAGAGGGTGGGACTGAACAAGCGTACTTCAAAGAGCAGATTGACGTCATCCACTGAGGTGTGGAATGTAGGGTTGACCAATGAATACGTCCCACGTTTCACTCGAAAGGCGGATGGGTAGAGGGCTGCAGGAAAGAGGGGATGTATGCAAATATTTTGTCCACTTCCTGGAAAATAAATGTTTATTCAAGTTCTATGACGTGTGTGCATTTGAATGCAGGCGATTATCAAACCAGTAATGCAAAAAACATATCTAATGGGAAACGCAGAAGGAGGATATGAGTGATAAGGTAATTTACTAGAGACCACAGATGCTGGTTGATGAACATTAACCAGCCTCTGACACTGATAATGGCTATAGCATGCTGGCCAGTGCTAACAGGCACAGGTGCAGCTACTGTGACAGACACAGATTGGATTTCAAAGCGTCAGAGCATGTGTGCAACAGACTTTCATAAAGGTTGTCAGGTCTGCTCCCAGTATGACATCAGCTCTTCGTAGGTAGTGGAAACAGAGGCAGACCTATTTTCTTAATAAAATCTCAAAAAAGCAACAGTTTTTAGCACCTGGCTGCTGTTTTGAATGGATCAGATGATCCATTCATTTGAGTTGTGTAGTATTTAACATGACATATAATCTGAAATATCTTAAGTATTTTCTTAGTGTTCTTACACAGTATGGTCTGGAAGATATGTACAGTGATTAAATGTTTGTATTTATAATGAATTATATTTGCATGTAAACTGATCAAACCTGTCCTAAATGAGTCTCGTTTCCTATCAGATGCCTCTGTGTTCCTTTATATCCCCAGTAGCTGTCCGACACCAAATATGTCCTAAATATGTTAAGAAGGTTACGGGATCAAGTCCAAACAAAGTTAGTGCAAGGACTTTCATAATAATTCAGAGCATGAAGTAGACACAAACAAACCATCCATCGTGTGGGTGCAGCACGGCTGTTTGTCCGAGGAATGTTTGAATTTCCACAGAGCAGAAAGGTCATGGCTGGAACACTGTGTGACTAAATCAACTTCCCACACTGATATTTCCCCAAATTCAACGTGTCTAGCTTTCAAATGTGCTTTCTGAAACCACACGTTACAATACAAGCCAACATTTTTCAAGGCTCCATTATGGGTCTCCAAAGAACCCCAATCTCACACGTCAGTCTTTCATTCATCTTTGGTAAAGGCATCATCCATGCCTACATCAACAAGCTGTGAAAGCATGTCTAAGTAGATTACCACAATAGGAAAGTTGTCATTGATCTTCTCCATCTCTTGCTTGGGAACAAATTGAATAAATCATTGAATTTGGTGCTATGAACAGGCCCTTCTTAGCACATCCCAGTGACAAGTTACAACCTTGAGGTCAGTTGAGACAACATACTCTGGTTAAACTCTTAATGTACCTGCTTGCTATCTTGGACAATTTAGACCATAGCTTCTCCTTCTGACCTCTGTTGACTCTCTCCCTGTTACAGGGATGAAGAAAGAATTAAAGAATCATCTTTCACCACATTACTGGTGAAGGAAGTCACCACCAAACACATATCGGCTCCAATCAGCAAACATGCAGTTTGCAAAGTTCCATTTCATGCTCACGTGACTTTCAGAGCTTCAAATCACCAGTAACTTCAGTCAATCACTTTTTGGTTAGATGTCTGTCCCCTGTGTCAGTACACTCTGGCAGGGAACTTTGTAATCTCTTGCTAAGTACTACCAATGAGCCAAGGGACCACTGAAAGCCGTTAATTACTAGCATTGCTGAATGCCTCTTTTGGCAGGAATGATGTCTTGATGAGGGAAAATGTGCCAAAATGGCCACAACTGTCCCACAGGGTTTACTGTAATGAGGGTCTAGCATCATTATTATCATTTTTTCAGTTAAATTATTCAAGTTCTTCATTTGGAATTCGGACACAGACATATACAGTTTTGACCTAAATATCCACACAAATAAAAACAGAGATAAAATACAGAACTCCTTGGCAAGATCTCAATATTTAATCAGAAGGCAAAGCTTCTGAAATCCACCCATTAAACACCAGGATGGTTAGTTTCTATCATCAAAATGTGCTCGACTAACTTTCTGAAATCCTGTAATTATCCAAATAGAGCAGCCGATATCTCCATAGTCAACTCACCTTTCCTCCCATGCTGAGAAGCAGCTACGATCAGAAGGTTGTAGAGCAGAGTAAGGACCAGACCCCACCACTGTCCCATGCTGACCCAGGTCCCAACTGATCCAACCGTTTACGCACTCTCTCTCTCTCACTCTAAGTAATGACCGGAATCACATCTGATCCAGTCCAACGTTGAATCAGCCAGGCTGAAAGGGGAGCTGGAGATGCACCATGTGACATCTCTCCTCATCTAAGCTGTCATCTGGAAGCCCTCAGGATGGAGGGAACGCCTGCTTCACAAGCTGAGCCATGCTGGGCAGAGCTTCCCTGCTACTGGCTGTTCTGGCTGCTGGTTTGACTTTGGCTGCACTTGGTCCAATAACATGGTGTCATCATCCTTAACTGGGCTACTGTTGTTGTTGCCATACCCTGCAGACACCCTCTTTATAATCACCATCCCCTTCAGAGGTTTATAGGATTTCTGTCACATCTAAAGGAACAAGGCGTGAAGGAAAAACTGTCCAGTCTGAAAGGATTTTGAACGCATACCAAGCATCTCTCCATCCCTCCACAACAATTAGCCCACTGCTAACTGTACCTCCCCAGCTCCACTCAGGGAACTCCCCCCCCCACACACACACTCCATTCTGCTGCCTGAAGTCTCCTGCTCTTCATCCTGTCACATGTTGTCAACTATAACAGGGATCGCTCCAGCACACAGAGCCAAGAGCTACAGGATGGAGATTTGTGTTTCTGATGAGGAATCCAGGCGCATGTTTTAATTGGACCATGCAGCTCCAACATAACAAAACAGTAGACCACTATCTACTGTGGTATTCTGAGCATGTGCGACAAACTATTATTGTAGTGAAGTTTGCCAGGGAAAAAGTTCTGACATACTTCTATCAATCTGATTGGAGATTTCACATAACAGACGGGGGGGAAAAAAGGTCATGAAATGGAATAGTGGATGTTACAATTCATTAATGAACAGGTTTATAAATTATTCTGTTACTTAACATTGATCATATCTATTAAGACACTGTATTTACACTAAACATTTATTGGGTCACATCATTAATTTACACATCTGATTGCTGCCTGGCCTAATTAATTTATGCTGATGCTATGTTTACGCTGACTTTCATTGCTGCTATTTGCTTTGGACCGAAAATATGTTTGTTTACCATATCCAGGTGGGAACTTGGCAACGTGATGTTTCAAAGAACACAAAATTAAATTAAATAGATGAAGAAAACTAGGAGGATTCCCCTGGGATGAGTTGTAACACTTAGTTCAAGAATCCATTAGAGAGCTCAGACATAAGGCCAGAACAGATGGTGTTCAGAGCAGGAAGGGACTGGTGCTACAGGCGTTGACAAGCTGAGATTCTACCCCTCATATAACCTGTCCATCTTTCCCCACCTCCACCAGAAGACAACAGTTAAAAGACAGAATTTCCCTCTACCATCTCTTGGCATCACCTGAACCATGATAATCGAAACCACTGTTGACCCTGAAGCTGTGGCGTCAACGGAAACGTTTTCTTCTGACACCTTTAGGGGGCAGTCTTAATACATCCATTTTCACGCTTCAGACTTCCATGAATCTACAGCACTGCCTCTGACAGACTCCCTCGATACAGCTGCAGGAGTTTGAAAATGAATTCTGTTTTCATGGATTCATCATGTAATATGCATGCATCCACTTCACAGAGATCTGAGGGGCTATGCTAGCTCCCAGTCCAGGTGGAGACCCTCCAGAAAAGTAGTTTCTCTCTCAATCTCGAACTCTCTTTAGTATATTAAACATGCAGATCTTTACGACGATATTAGAGATTTGCAGGAGCTGTTCCGGCTGAATTCCTCTTGTTCGAAGCTACCACTGCTCTTCATGGCCTGCTGGATTTCAAAGCCTATATGTAACACAGGCTTGTTTGGACAGGACCCAGACACCCCTGTAGACTGAGCCACACTGTATGTGAGCATGTGAGCGGCTTAGTCAGACCGAAGCTCTTCTTATCATGGCTGCCTAAGAAGCGCAGCATCCAGCCTGTATTCCAGCCACGCTGCCTAATCACAACAACCCTTCCGTCTCATTTCTCATTACAACAGAATAATTAGTCTTCAGGCAGAAGAGGAAATGCTCTGCAACTGGCTTGCAATTAATAGCACGCTGAGGTTCCATTTCTAAGTCATCTGTTCGCTTCATGAGACCTTTTGACCGATGACTCGATAAGAATGAAAATAAATGAACGTTGTTTGGTCTTTGATAACGCAGGCACACGGATCCTTCACTAGGTTGAATCTTGATTGGTGAGGTATTCTGACACTTTAAAACAACACTCAACAACATGATCATGTTATGTTAAATATTATCCATTTCCATAAAAACCTTGAGGTTTTTTTCTTCTTTTTCCTTTAAAGCATCAACCCCATGCCTGTTGAGGTCACTATGAGACTGAGGTGAGTCAGTGTGCGATGCTGCTTTGTTTGAACAGCTCTATGAAGACCTCATCTGTGCTCAACTACTCAGGCTGTCTATCTGTGGACTGTGTTGAGCAGCATTAAAGGTGCTGATGTGAGCAGGTAGGCAAGAGTCTTATTATCCCTGATACATAGATCAAGTCCCGCACTATCAGGTCAGGAACAGTCTGCAGCAGTGGACCTAATGAGAATGTTTTGGTGAAGAGACAGAGGGAGCGAGGGAGAGCTATGAATGGAGAGAGAGAGAGGAATCCTCACCATCCAATAATCTGTGGGCCTTGTTCTCCAGGGAGCTGTCACCTCCGGAGGAAACGCTGCATCCGTCCAGAAGTCGTCGGCCGAGGCCAGACAGGCGGCAGGGAGCCTCCTGGCTGCCGGATAGGTGACAGCTGATCAACACTTTTCAATTACTTTCCCCATAGCACATAGACGGCTTCCAATTATAATGGCAAGACAAAGAGGACGGATTCGAATGTCGAGGTGAAGATGGAACGTCCAGAGGCCTGTCACGGTCATCCCAAACCTCACACCTGGGCCTCCTGTCAAAGCAACTTTAACAAACAATCTGTCGGAGGTTTTGTTGGTCAGCTTATGGTGGGTCTGGTCTCCTCTAAGAGGTATGACTTTGAGGCATGGCAGGGATCACAGGCATGGTGGAAACAGAGAGGAGGGAGAAGAGGTGCGAGGAGAGCCTATCTGACCAGACGCCATGAGATCCTCTTTGGGGTGCAGAGCCAGGTGTTGCACGCACACACACACACATACACACACACCCCTACAAACACTTTCTCTCTTACTCTCACCACAGACCATGACAAGTGTTGTATCCAGGCCCAGACATAAATTGCCTGTACATCAAAGCCTGGTGGCTCAGGCCCCAGGTGGCTAATGGCAGGATGCACTACAGGCTTCTGCCGTAGATACAACATGGAAATAGGCATGAAAGCATGAACTGTCAACCAGGAGCAATAGAGGAAATAAAATCTTCCCCTTGAATTTATTGCACTAGACAGAGACAAGGATTGAGGCAGTATTAGGAAAAATTTAGATTCAGAAGGGCAGACTGCTGGTAGCAGTACTTTACTTTAGTAAGTACTTCACAATAAGGGCGGGGATGGGCAGAGGATGCATTTTTCATCTTTGTTTCCATGCTTTTGAACACAGCTGCGAAAGACTGAAAGCTCAATAGTGTCAAATCTCCTCCTTGTTAAAACTTCCCTCTCCTTTTCTCGCAATCCGCTCAAAGCTGTCCCACCTCGAGGAAAACACCTCATTAGAGCGGCGCTGTCGCCTGCTGTCTACAATAACAAATAGTCAGATCAGACACAGCAAAGCCTTTCAACATGGAAAACGGAAGAACCAACAGCACATTTGTGGGTTCACACGGGCAGGCAGACACAAACGTACACAGATACAGACACAAACACACATACACACAATGTGACTTTCGCAGCAATACAGTAGGGGATAGGAAATTATAGTTACTCTGTGATCTCTGTACCACCAACTGTATGTAGATGAAAAGGCTAAGTCTATCTTTCCTAACTCTTCTTTTTAAACACACTCTCTCTCTCTCTCTCTCTCTCTCTCTCTCTCTCTCTCTCTCTCTCTCTCTCTCTCTCTATCCCCTGTCTGGGAATGTTGTTTACCATCTAACCATCCCTCCTGCTGTGTCTCATTCATTCCATTCATTAGATCTCTCATTCCTAGGCTCCATCTAAAAACCTCTCTCATTACAGCCCCTCCTCGGTTCGCAGAAGGAGCAGACACTCTCCTCTCACCCCCAGGACAAGCCTCCGGAACGGGGCCGGCTAACAGCCAGCTGTGGGCCCCTCCTTCCCCTCTCTGCAGCATTCGTACTAAACATACATGCTGTACTCCAAATGGAACTAACCTAAGTAGTTTATCTCTCTTTCGCTTCCCGTTAATGTCTATGTGTTGTATACTGTATAATCACAACACTTGACTGCATACTAGGACTGTCCTTACTGGAGACAGACTTCCTCCAGGGTAGATCTTTCACTTCTTGTTGTTTACTCTGGGTTATTGGGATGAGTGCGTGAGCCTCTCTAGCCTGAGAGGGGAGAGAGGAAGCGAGGAAGAAGGGTTCAGGTATCCCTTACTTTGTCTCTGCTCTGCTGCTGGCTGACAGCTTCCTGAGGACAGACTGTCTACCAACATGCATCACTCACTGTCCCGTCTGCTGCTGTCACACAATGTCCAGTCACAGAGGTCACCCTCTAAATGAAAACCCTGTGTAAAGATGCCCTACTTGATTCAACCCCCGGCTCCGCATTGATAATCAATATATACAGTATGTGTGGTTGCCTGAGTGATTATGACGTGTATGTATTTGTGTGTAGAGCATGTGGCACGTATAGCACACACTGACAGATAGAACAAGGCCAACAGTGCTGTGGGGATATTTTCTACTCTCATTCGTTCAGTGACCAAATCCCTCCAGACCACAGTCATCAAGGCAGAGATGGATCACCCCTCACAGTAAAACAAACAAATCTCTGTGGTCTCAAATGTGCACACCCCCCCCCTCTGAGAATTAGGGGAGACTGTGTTGAGAATGTGTTGCAACAACGGTTTTGTTAAATAGATTGAAAGCCGTGACAGTTTTTGATGGAAAAATATAATATACTGTAGATATAGATAGTTTATCTGGTAGGAAAATTGTTATATTATTTTTTTTCCCGTAACAGTCCACACAGAGAAGGGGATGGTATTAATATGACCATGGAGTAAGTAAAAATGGACTCCATCCACTATTTCAATACATCTGGTATGACACAAGTGACAGAGCTTATCCAGTTAGGGGTTCTGAGAAGACACTTTAGCATTACTGAAGTGTTGTCCCCTGTGGCACCCAGTTCTGCTCAAGACTTTCCCAGAATTCTGGAGATTTTGGCTTCGATGCAAAGGTGTAGCCTACAAATATCCCAAAGACAACACCCACCATATTTCACTCGACCTCATAGATCAAACCTAAGTCATGAACTCTCACTGTCTCCCCACACAGAACCCACAAACTAAAGATGAACTTGCACCAATAAACGAAAAAATCTAACATGTTTATAATATTATGTACTTTATATATTACATGATTTATAAAGTGGAATAAAACAAATCTGGCCATAAATAAGGTGTCATAATCGTGTCTACGGAAATTAACAAATCAAAAGCTTTCATTTTTTCGCTATAATCCCTTTTGTCTACAGTACACTCTACCGCTCCCCCCCCCCTTTCCTTTCAGAAAACTACTGCAATTATGTTCTCTGAACGCTCAGTTGCTTCCAATGTTATATTGTTTTGCACTTCCACAAAAAAGTCACCCCCTAATCAAGATGAATCGTCCATGGAGAGAGAAAGAGAGAGGGAGAGAGAGGGCGCGTTGTGAGCCTGGCATTGTAAGGGTACTCCTCTGCTGCATCTGACAGCTTAATTGCCAATCAGAAGCCCCTGCACAATTAAAAGCATGCAACTGCTGACAGTAGGGCAGGATGGGTGCAGACAGTAGACAGAGCCACACAGACACCCAACAAAGGCCACCTTTACAGCAGCTCTCCCAGTGTACCCAGCAGGCTGACAGGAATACTGGGGAGCTAGTCTTGGCTCTGACACTCTTATGAATGAGAGTGTGTGTCTGTGTGCGTGTGTGTGTGCATGCATGTGCAGGAACGACTGTGTATCAAAGTGGTATTACCACTGTGCCTACAATTACCACAGTACACAGGTAATTGCAGGCAGCGGGATTCTTATGACATGTGAAAAGGTAAACACAGGCCTGAAAGACAAAGAAAAGAAGAGGTATTATGCATTTAAAACACAAAGTACAAAAGAAAAGAAAATAAATGTCAGCAATACAACAAAAGACTAGAAACCAACCAAATCACACTACAAACAATGGCAGCTTTAACTGTGTGTCTGGGTGGGTCTATGAGTGGGTCTATGAGGCCCACTTTTCCATCCTACATTACTTAGGGTTGAACTCTATGTACAATACGTAGTTCAACTCTCATGAATCGCATGGTTTCTTGTAGCTCCTCTACCTTATTACACTCAAACACACACACACTTATAAGCATATAGATGCCCATGTACACATACACATGCAGACGTTTGGATATACGCATACACACATACACACATACACACACACATACACACACACATACACACACACATACACACATGTAGTCTGTCCTCCAGTGACAGACAGGAACCAAATGTGTGCCGTGTCTCCAAGGTAACAGTGGTTTGAGCGGGTGCAGATTCTGGCTGGATGCATGTCTGGCCCTAACTGTCAGCTCCTGTCTCCTACCACTTTAAATCCCCAGGATTTTCTGCATAACAAGATGGGCTGGGAAGGTCGTTGAAGCCTTGTGGGCTTCCTCATAGATCCACAGCCTTTCTCGAGGCTCCTTATTCACAAACAAACAAGTGAAAGAGACACAAGTTCCTTTTAATTGCGAGTTTGTATATCCCCAGAACTACTTAGTTTGTTAGACAGCTTAACAAAAACTCTCTGAAGTCCCACAACAACCCTCTAGCCTAACACTATGAATGCAGCAGACCAAATAATCAGCCCTGAAATAGTATAAATGCCACATTTTAGCCCCTCAAGATTTAGCTCAGAGTACAGAGATAAACTATTGAAAGAGTGTGAGGTAGCAAATTCTTTTTGTGCATATTGACAGTTTGTGAATTGATACAGCATCCGTGGAACTATAAGACAGATGGAATGTGTTTAATGAGTGTTACAGTTGTAAAACAAACATAATGATGAATGATAAATTGGAATGCAGAGAAGCATTTCCAACAGTAGATCTATACAACATAAAGGGAAAAAATTCCCCCACATGCACATTCAATATTTCTTTGTTGCCTTGCTGTTGTCAATAAAGTATAAATCCTTGACTCTGGGCTGACTTGAGTCAGCATGAGCATTTTTCATTACATGTTTCACCAAATCTAAAATCATATCAGTAAGTTACCATTTTGTGATAACTCAAGGATAACTCTGTGATAACTTGCCACAGAGGATAGAAGAACAGTCAATGTTGTGGTTTTATTGGTGGATCTGTTCCCTGTTGTGTCTGTAATGGTGCTTTTAGAAAATGAACTATCTATTATTTGTCTGGAGCTCACCCAAAACCTTTGCAAACACAATCTCCATTCAGAGCTTTAACTCACGGCTGCTTGAGTTCTTTTCTAAAGCTAAAATCCCCCTACTGCTCTGTAGCATTAACCACCACACACCTCTAAATCATCTGGAATGGTCAAATCGAACTATCTGCCATCATGTTTAATTTAAGTGGGGAATAGCGGGCAACTCTCAAGGTAACAATGGTAAGTCTCTCAAAGTATTGTCTCGAGAAAGGTTATTCCGGATGAATTTCAGATTAAAATGCATGAATATTGTCAAACAATGATAAAGCAGGGAAACATGGGATGTGTCTCCCTCCCTCTCTCTCTCTGTTTCTCCATCTCTGTATGTCTGTCTCTCCCTCTGTCTGTCACTTCCATTCACCTCATCTCCCATGGCTAACTCAAACCCAGCCTCTCGCCCTCCCACCCTTGCTTTACATTCTCACTGGAACACTGGCCTTTAGGTCACATTAATGCAGTGGCCTTTCACTGACAATTAGCTTCCCAGGGAAATTATAATCAACCCACAGGTCAGCTCTGGCAAACCACCATCTCTGCCTCGGTCTTCCAGGCTTCAGGGCTCAAATGTCCCCATGAAAGAGGGCTTACAGGCCAGGCTATCTGTGCCTTCATGAGGTACCCACCCTCCTAAATACATGTACAGTATGTGTTGTAGTGTCAACAGATGTCATGCATAGGGAAGTCTGAGTTACTGAAGGGAAAATCTACCTTGATGTGGTGAGGGCTCTGTTTGAATTAGAAATTCAAAGTGTGTCAAGAATACTGCACCACATGTAATGTATACATCTTGTCATTCTATTATTGATGAGACACGAGGGAATGGAAAAGTACCCACAGTATATTCATGTGGACAAAGTGAGATGAACTGAGTGCATTGGTCTTTTTGTATTTGCACTGACGTTGCACCGAAGACGAAAGCTCCTTAGAAAAACATGAGAATAATCAATGACCACAGGGTCCTGCATAAGAACATATGGACTGAGAGATTCAAATGCACGGCCATCTGTCTAGCTCCAAAATGGAAAGCTACGGATGTGGCAGGAAAACGGAGGCAGCTTTTAGACACAAGGCATCTACGATGTAATACCTTTCTAATGGTCTTCATTCGCCCACTGTTTGTCGAGCCATTTCGGATGTCCTGTCTCCAGATCTATTTTCATCTGCTTTTACCACTACTTCTTTTTTTCCCTCAGAATGGTAAGAGTGGGTTGCATGTCCAGGAGGACTATCTGGCTTGTGAAGCAGCAATAATGATTTTTATCTCTTCCGCCCCCACTGTGAATTCCAAGTAAAACATTGTCCTCCTCTTCTTCTAGACGCCTCACAGTCCTCAGTCATAAGAAAGGATAGAACATTTGCTTGTGTTTGATCCCTTGAGACAGAACTGGGAGAGATATAAGGGGTTTAAATGGCCTGACTCTGGTGAAGGATGTCAGACTACAGGGAGGTACATGTGATCTCACATCCTGAATAATGACCATTAGACTAGTCAAGGCTAGCCAATATACTGTGCACCTTACTCTACCTCCAAGCTTACTATCAATGGCCATGCATAAAGAGGATTTCAATTGTTTGACAACAGCAAAATCTTTCTTCGCACTGGTTTCCCTGTTTCTCAGAAGACTATAAAGGAATTCAAAGAAGATAGTATGAATTAGATAAAACTTTATCCCGTAAAGAAAATACATGTCACAGCCACTCAACATGAATAAATCAGGAAGATGGGGAATGATGTTCTGAAACATTCAGCTGTTGAAACTACCTCCTTGACAAAAAGGTCAATAGTGGACGCCCACAGAATACTACTTTCATCAGCTACCCTCCACCTAACCAAACTACTTGTTAAAAGTCGTATAAAGGATTGTTAAAAGGAAGAGCCTTTTTGGAAGTCTGGGACCTCATGTCAACTTGTAACCAGAGCATCCAATCCAATATGCCAGTGACTTTCATCAGAGGCGATGTTCAGAGGGCTCTCTGTCTCATTCCCTCCATCTCAATGCTAACTGCCTGCTCTGATGTGCAGGGCCCGGCTCTGCAGTGGGAGTTCAAATTAATAGGTGGCCCCTTTCAAGGTGTCCCTTCTCGACAGACACATGATGTCGCAATCTAGCGTTAGTTATAAAGCTGAAATGTGTGTGCCCTGTGCATTTGGACTGGGGTCCTGGAATAATTGGAAGCAGGCTTCGCAGTTTCTTGCCTTGTCAGAACTGAATGCAATTCATTTCAAATATATACCCCTTCTTGAGAGTCGCTGGAGAGATATGGAATGAGAAGAACCAAGACGAAGATGCTGTAATGACCATACCGGGGACAATAACACAAAATAACCATGAAACAAAGTGGCAGAAGACTACAGAGAATATTTTCAAATATCCTTCTCATAGGTGGACAAAACAATTAAGAGAAATACAACTATCTCAGTGAGTATCTCGCCGGGTGTCCAAGACTAACACATAACATCATCTTAGTTTCTCCAGACACCAATGTCTAACAGATGTGTGGAGAAGTTTCTGAACACACCTTATAGTCACCCACATTCTCTATCCATCAAATAGTTTAGTGTGACAGGTACAGAATGTATGCTCATAAACCAACCCACTCAGAGAAAAAGGTATCGGAAGAGACAGCTGAAAACACAATTGATATGCAGAACGTATGTTCAGGAAAAAAGAGAAAAGGTTAATTGAGTGTAGGTAATCTATTCTCTTCAAAGATTACAATTAAATTAGCCTCACATTTTTGATGGATGATTCAATTCCCAATTGGAGAAGAAAGAAGAAAACCGAATGTGTGAACGTGTCATGTAGAAAGTTCTGAATTTGGAAAAGGTATTTGCACTTTCTGTCACTGTGCACAAAGAGCACTGGAGCGAGTAACTGCTTCACTGTCTAAAATGACGTCTTAATTCCAGCCCCCTAACCTCAGTTCTCCAATCACTTCCATAGTAATTCCAGGCCGGTGGCAAGCCCTAATGCAAGTCTTGCCTCAAATAAATAAAGCAGTTGCAAACAGGCACAACGTAGGCCTAATTGTTCCCCCAGAAAAGCTAAACGCTGGTATCTTAAACAAGCTTTTTTCCTGCCAGCAGTCATTAGCATCAGCAAGCTCCAATGCTGACAGAGCGAAGGAAGTGTCTGGACTCACCATTTTCAATGGCCACATAATTGGCTACAATATGGCTGGTGTCCCCATGGTCTGAACATTGATAAAGCTTAAGGTTTGAAAAGAAAAGGTGAAGAGAAAGCTTGAGGGCACATCTGGGATGTTTCTTCTAGACATTAACATATCTCTTAACATTTCCTTTTTTTTCTTTTTAAACACAATGCCTTCTAGATATATTACAGTATCTCACATTCAAGGCATTTGTAACAGGATATGTTTGACTCCTGTGTAAAATGCATGACAATAATCAAAATAATTCATTATCGAAAAAAAAATAGACACAGTCCCTCCGAAACCCTATGACAATATAATGTTGTGATCAATACACTGACATACAGCTCTCCTCAGCCCATTTAGAGTTCATCGGTTTCCTCTAGTCTGTATAACATGCACGGAAGACCACATAATCAATGAGCTGCATCAAGCTGTCCCCCCCTGCCACCCACAGACCGATACGTTAGCAAGTTATATGAAATAGAGACAGAGACAGAGCTGAAAAGAGATAGTGTGAGAAAGGTAGGGAGAGATTCATAGCAAGGCTTCTGTTAGTCTTAACTGACTCCTGTTGGAATTGCAACTCGCCCTAAACTTGACAGTTATTCGGCCTCTCAACGACATGCTTACTCACCGTGGTTTTTAATGAGACTCTTTATTCGGGCACCTTTTAGCCTACAGGGGTCCTTGAAAAGGTATTCAGAATAATTTTGTTTGGCAGTGCCAAGTTGTGATGATAGCTATTTTCCACGATATCTGCTGGGTCCCGCCTATTCAGACATAGCCTATTAAGAGACAAGCAACATTAAAACGCCCCATTAATACCAATATGGTGTCTTTACCTAGTCACTGAAACACAAGGGTGAAGAACAAGTTGAAAGAAGAAGTCGGACTGTAAGGAAGCTGAGTGTTTATCTCAGTTGCACGTCTCTTCCTCCCTGTGAGTTTGTGGGATCTTGATACAGCGCTGAAAGGCAGATAGATGGATGGTTGCTGTGACCTGTCCTACAGCTGAAGAAGCAGACATTACTCAGAGTAGAAGAAAATGGAAAAGGAGACATCAGCACTGTCATAATGGAGTCAACATTGCCCTGAGTGCTACCTATTCTTTGACAACGTCTACAGGTCAATACTTTGATCACTCTGGTGGGGACAGAAGGTATATGAATCAATAGGAAAGACCAAGAAGATCTTTCAAGATTGTATACCTCACTGTCAGATCGTCTTATTGATTGTCAGATCATTATCTTATTGTTCAGTCGACTAAATGTTCTATCCTAGGAGATAGGCAAAATGACAAATGCGCACATAAAAAATTATATTTGTAACTGAAGACATGCAGAAACTAGATTCTATATAGATTCTATAGATTAAAAGTCACCAGAGGCACTCCAGAGTCCATTTCAAGTATTTGAGTTGGTGGTAGGTCATTTTTCAAACATTCAAAAGACTGCCAATGCATTTTATTTCCCCTGATGAGTTGAAATGCATTGACCGCAGAGTCTTCAATATTCCGCTAAAATAAAGTAATGGATTACAAAGTGCCTCAGAATAACCGCTCCACCCCCCCACCCCCCCTTAGAAAACCCACGTTTCCAAAGTGCACCGCTGATACCTAATACCTAACATTAGAAACAAAACAGCATTCTAACTCCCCATTAAAATGATATTGTCTAAAGTGAAAAAGCACTGATGCAAGTCCTTTATAAAGTGTAAAAAAAGTTTCAAGCTATCAATCAGGCACTGACCCACATTGATGAAATAGTGCAGTATTCAGGGGCTAAAACTTACATCATAAAGTAAACAGACGCCCACCTTCTAAATTATTCAAACTTGAGAATCAATCTTGTAAATTCTGGAGGTGGGGGAGAGTTGCTTGGGGGAGGATAGTATCTCGGTACAAGACCTATGGTGGATGGGAAAACAAAAAAGGTGGTTGTGGATTCTGCCCAGGAACCACGAAGGTGTAGGGCATCACAGACCACCTCAATGGGCACTCCACCAGGGTCTTGAATCTGATACAGGCTGTGATGGGAAGCCAGTGGAGCGAGCGGAGGAGTGGGGTGACATGGGAGCGTCTTGGTAGACTGAAGACCAGGTGGGCTGCTGCATTCTGGATCCTCTGGTGAGGGCGGGTTGTGCGATAAACCACTGTGAGGAACACTGTTTTTTTTTACACCATATACTTTGGCTGTAAGGGGAAGTTGAGATAAACAGGGGAAAAGTTATCAGGGGAAGTTTCCCAAAGTCACTGAGATGGAACACCAGGGATTCAACAAATTACCCAGCCTGCCCCTGTGCTCAGCTTTACATGCGTCTATGGCTGCCAGCCATACAGCTCAGCTCTGAGACCACTGAGCCCGTCATAACAGCCATCATAAATCCCCTTTTATTCCCAATTAAAATGTTCCTAATAGCATTCAAGCTGCATCGATTTCTCTACAAATGATTAGCCAGCTGAGAACATTTGTGCCAAGGCACCTCTGGGGTCCTGGCTGTGAGCTCTGCTGCCATTAGCTTGGAGTACAAACAAAGCAGGATGGATAAGTAAATAGTTTAAGATATTTATGTCTGTGCACCAGCCACCACAATCTAAGACCCCAGCTCACTATCCAGAAAGAGAAAACTGAATTAGTCTTCACTGACAGAATACTCTTGTATCTATATTTTACAAGCAATTAACATTTGATGCAGAAAATTAACTAAATGAGTTGTAAGCTTTCAGAAAGAATCAATAAAGCATGTGTAAAACAACACATCCTAAATAATGACATTGTCAGCATTTTGAATTGCTAGCTAATTACAAAGACACACACACACAAAGTATAGTTAATAAGTATTACAAGGAAGTCTGTTCCAGTCTGTTCCTCTGCCATCCTGATGCTTCTCTTTAGCAGAGCTGAAATATCTTCCCACTGGCTCTGAGTCTGGAGAGACTCTCTGTGTAAGCTGGGCTAAACCTTCATTAAAATCAGGCCTCAGACCTTCTCAGCACTCATGAGATTATCCCTGATATGGAGGGATCCAGCCCTACCGCACCCATCATCTATTCCTCCGTGGGTTCTTTCACATGGGTTCATTCTAACTTTACAAAAATGTCTGTGTCAAGTATGTGAAATACATGTACACAACTACACACACACACACACACACAAAGGGTACAAACTGAAATTAACAAATAAACAATTTTACAACTTTTTCTATATGAACAGTTGAGAGAGACTGAGCGACAGTCAAAGTGGATATCATAGGCACTAAGACAATAATTAGGTTGATGACTTGGATTTGCTGCTTCATAAGCCTTCATTAGAGCTGGGAGATCACAAGGTTTTCTCTGTATGGAATCTCTGTTGCAACTATTAGGGGGGAACACATAGAGGGAAATTAGGTAGTGTGTGTGTGCATGTGTGTGTGTGTGCTAATTACTGCAGCTGGCAATTATGTCTGTAATACAGGACACTCAGCAATCAATCTGCTGCTATTCCCCACCCTGTCTGAGCTTTGGTCATGCAATTGAGGAAATTACTCCCATAATCATGAACAATGTGTTGAAAATGAGTATTTCACCAAGATGATATATCTGATTAGACTCTATTCCATGTTCCAGTTGCATAATCTTTCCATGCAGCGCATTTGTTTTTTACCAAATTGAAAATCCCAAAGGAAGTTGCGGTTAGCACTCTGAAACAGCAGGGGGAAGTAGAGTTCAAGACAACATGCAAGACACCTCCAGCTCATCATGCTAATCAGTGTAACTAAGGGAACTAATTAGGGGCTAGATACACCTGAAGCCTGATGCTAGTTTGAATGCTGGTTTTAGTCCCTCTGACTGGACACTGGTCACTTGATAATCCTTCAATGAAGCATGGAGTCCAGCAGTAGCAGGTATGGTTCTGGTCATTGGTTAATACAGAGCTATAAGAAGAGGCTTCCTTCTCTAAACAAACACACTTGAAAGCACACAAGTTGTCTGGAAGCACGTACCTTCAGAGAAAATGCAATTTAGCAGGTAAATGAAAACGTACAGACAAATTCCTTTCATGTTAATCATCAGTCTAAATCATAGGTTTTATTCCAACAACATCAATAATATTTGCTGGCTTGGCAAAGACAAAGGGAAAATGAGGTGCTTTATATGCTGAGAGTGTCCCTGCCAATCATAAGTTTCTGTCCATTTTTCAAATCCTTGCTGTAGTACAATTTTAATCGCAAAGGCACCAATCAGTGAAAGAGAGAGGGAGAAAGGAAGAGAGGAAGAAAGAGAATGGAAAACCAGTCTGTTTGAGTTTATCTTAAAGCTTCACAACTGTGGAATGTCTACTTGCTACCATTTATTTGTCTTCATTGTACCATAAGACAGGAGAAAGACATCAGACATGGAGAGGGAGCGTTCGTCTGCTGAACAAGTCTTCACATCCTAGCAAAAACACTTGACAACCAGTCCAGTCCAGACCACAGTCCAAGACCAACTGAACCTCAGCTCCTTTCCCATCCCTGAACAGAAAATACCGCTTACTGTGTCATTCACATGGACATCCAGTTTTGTGAGTCTTCATAATTACATCATTGTGAAGAGCATTAAAGGTCAAGACAAGTGAAAACAAGCAACTTTATTGTCAGGCTCTGTAACAGAAGCTTGTTCTACAGCTGATGTCAGACAGAGGCTGCTAACTTGGGATAGAGCAGGGTGACTGCTGAACCAAACCAAGACTTCCTTATATCTTAGGACTGGTTACTGACTAGAAATCCAAGGAGAGTGACATCTGACAAAGTCAACCAAAACATTATAGCTTAACACACATAGCTTGATTGTTGGATCTGGTTGTAAGCAGATTTCTATTGAGAACACAAGGTGGATCAAACACTAATCGATATATTTTGTCCCACCCCACCGTACATCTGTCTTATAAAGGCATGCCACTGTCGATAAAAAAACATCCTTCTTTGAAAGCTGTGCTATTTGTCCTGATGCATGTGAAGCCCAGCTGCCTGGGTTTGGTGAAACACTGGTGACAATGTGGCTTGCAATTTTTCATGATCGGATATATATATTTTTTCATTCTTGTTTTGCTACAAATTCACATGTTAATGATTTAAACTGCAGTAAGCTGTCTTTATATACACACATCACTTGCATCAGATGCATACAAATTCTATAAAGTATAAAGGTAGTGTTACTCATTGTGGGAAGGAGCATGCTTTGTTCTGGAGACCTTTCCAGAATAAGCAGTACCCTACAGAAGTGGGCTGGAGAGCAGAGCTTTTGATTTCATATGTATTTTTTAAAACCTAATAACGTTCACCACTCCGAGCACCAGACAGCATAATGAGGAATCAATGACTGCTGCTTGTTATTCATTGTGGACACCAAACATAAAGCTGTAGGCTCTACCACAGCTGGGAAAAACTGGGGAGTTTATAAAACAATAAGGTATCATTAATATGGAAGAGGTTGCCTCAGACAGATGCAAGTATGGATCTGCAGGTAAAGTCACACAGCCTGATGTGTGAAGTAGGACTTTATAAAAGTATAGGAACTTGACTTGTTTTGTTTGGGGGGGGGGTACGGAAAGGAAATTACACACTAGTGGACCACGGTTCTGCGAAACACACACGCACCTTTTAACTAAAATCAAACAGAACACTGCTTATTTTTATTTATTTATTTCAGTTTTTGCAGACTTTTCATCACAACGATGCCAGAGAGAAGAAATTGCTATTAGTTTATTTTATCTTTGCGTTGTCATTAATCTGAAAGCAAACCAATTGAGAGCAGTCATGTCTTGAAGAGCTTAGAAGCAGAGGCATTTGTGACATGCAGCAAGACTAGTCAAACCCAGAGTGAGAGGATGACGATAGCTCCCTCAGCCTCTCAATCCAGTTTCGAACCTTAATCAAATAACCTCACTATTCATAACCTGCCAGATTCACCTAGTACAAAAACACAAAGACAGGCAGCAACGGCCGAGGATTTCAGACCAGAGCAGCGTTCCAAACAAATTCACTCAAATGAGAAATAAATGCATCCTCGAATAAGCCCCGCCTTTTACCATCTCTGTGATGTTTTCAAGTCATTTATCTGGACTGCAAAATGTTTCAAGAACGGATGGCGCAATATCACAACATTGATTTATTTCTTTTCATGTGCCAACATGGCAATTGGTCAATTGGGGATGTGGTTATATGCTACTATAGTAACCTTGGTGATCATTAACTCACGAGTGTGATATGTAAAGCAGTTAGGTTGCCTTGGGAAAGTAATTATCAAGGACCTACCCCCATACCCACCAGACAAACTCTTAAAATCAATAATAATAATAATAATAATAATAATAAAGAGCTGGGGCCTGTACAATGAATCAAAATTTGGCATTAACAAGGTAACTTCAGGTTCAACCTAATACAGAAACCCCTGGGTCAAACCTGAAGATACCTCTTTAACGCCAAATCTTGATTCACGATACAGGCCCATAGTCTGGTCAGCACATACTACAGTGGAAAAGAGGAGGCCGCATACATGAGATAATGGAATCTTTACAACCATCTTAATTTCCTAATCTACGTTTTCTATGCTGATGTTGGCATAACTACTACCAGACACCCATACGACAACTTCAATATTGCTGTAGAAAACTGAATTAAACGAAAACACATTTTGCATTACTACTGAATTGTTTTCTCCTAGCTAAGAAAAAAGGTACTGTGCGCAAAACTGTGAGCTGTGGAAGTGAAGTACTTAAGCTTGTGTTTCTGTTGTTATTGTTGTTAGAGTGCTGTTTTCAGGTCCAGGTGTGGCTTATGTCCCTCAGTGTTTGGTCCCTAAGGGAAACATGATAAGAAAGTCCATCCATTCAATGACTACTAAAAGACAAGGTGAACAGAGGGGGGGGGGGGGGAGAGTCAACATACAAAATAAAAATAAAATAAATGAAAGGAAAACTCAAAACCGAACAGAACCCTACAAACAGACAAAAGCAGTGTCGAGACAGGCTGGAGGGCAGGAAAAGGTGTGTGTGCCTCATGGCTGTCCAGGGAACACGGCGTCTATCCGTCTGTCTGTTAGTTCGTCCACTCATCCATCCATCCATCCATCCGTCTCCTGCCTTTCCTCGATCGTCTCACTTGAGGAGAGCCTTGATGGCGTCACTCTCTGCAGCTTCGAAGGCGCTCTGGCCGTCCGGCCCTTTCCGCTCTTTGTCGGCTCCCTACAGAGGACGGCGGAGAGAGAGAGGGAGGGATGGAGGGAGGAGAGATGAAGAGATCGATGTTAGGCATGGTCGTCACCGTCTGGCCTCTCGGTGAACCCTCTCTCCCAGAGCGAGGGCCAAGGTAAGAGCAGCAGTGTATCCTACAACCTTCCACCCAAGGCCAGGGTCTGCCATTGGCAGAACAAAGCAGGGCGGAGGTCATCTTTTTCCTCTCTCACAGGTGTACGTGTTCACTGCATGATCCCTGACCCTCGCCAAGTTCTCAAATCGAGGCTGGCAAGCCAGACGCTTTAGGCTGCAGCTAGGCAGGGGCAGACACACGTCTGCAGCTAGAGACTGCAAGACAGCTCCGGGTTACAAGGAGAGACTGGGAAGGAATGAGAATGAAGAAGAGATGACATGAGATCTACAAACAGGACAGACAAGCAGCAGACATACCGGGCAGGAGGGCACGACAGGAGACGTGCTGCGTTGACAACAATGTTTTGAATGGCAAAGTAGGAGTACGGAGACGGTCCGGAGTGAGACGGCTCTTTGTCTGGCCTGCCAAGCCGAGCCTCTTACCGGGGGGCTTAGGGAGCCTGGGCAGGGAGACTCATTGTTGTGTGGAGAAATAGCGACAACAGTGGAACAGACTGACCCAGTTTGTGTTTGACTGGGTGTGTGAGTCATGCCAGAGGAGAAACAGAGCGAAGCCCAGACATACCAGGCATACAGATTCAACTGAGACAGACGGTCAACCTGTCAGAAACACAGCTCTGATTAAAGACAAAAGAAGTGTGTTCAGCTAGTGGAACTCTCTGCAGTGGAACTCTCTGCATTACTCAAGCTAACCCTTCATTAGCATTGCAAAATATTGACCAGCTTAAAGGTTTGAGGCGCAAATTGCATCAGAAAGGATTACTGCCAGATTTCAGTCAACCCTCGAACTTGAAACGCACACAGGCAGCCATTTCAAGGGTAGAATGCAAACAAAAGAAAAACACACAAAAGTGTTGGTGGTGGAGGAAAGGCCTAAATCCCAGTCATGTGAAGACCACTGTTCATTGTCAATTGCGTTGTTCTTAGCTCCTCAGGCTGAGAAGAGGAAGGATGCTCTTGCTCTGGGGAAGTCATTAGTAGTTTATGTAGCGGGCTGCCGGTGATCTCTGCACCTGGACAAAGCACCTTCAGCACAGAGCAACCAGCTGGAGAGAAGCGTATATACACTGCGTGTGCTACAGTCTGCAAGTTCCCATCACCCGCTAAGCACAGGTAGCATGTAATGAGCTGGCCAGCTAGCAACACTTGTAACATACCTGTAGGGTCCAACGAGGGCCACTTGCATCCTATTCAAGCTCCCTGGGGAGCTCTGATGAGGCACACCAAGTTGTCCCTCATCCTTCGCTGCCTCTCTTAGCATATGAAGGGTCCACATCTACACTGGCCATTTCACCAAGCAGTACTTACAATAATGTGCTAGCTGGCAAACCGCATACTTACCCTCACCCAGACTAGCCTAATGAGCCAACTAGCTGGGTAGGCAATGAGTGAAATAACAAGACCCAACCTCCTGGATGCTGGCTAAATGGCTGATGGGAGTCAAACGCTAGAAAACGAATGCTAAGCCTGTCACCCTTGGTGTCTGTTTAACTTATCATTATGCCATTATCGAGTGGAGATGAGAGGATCACATGCATAACCCATTACCTGAGGACGGCTCCCCAGGGATGGTTATAAATGTGATGCTTACAGGAGTCTATTGACCTGCAGGCTCAAGTCCAGTGTTGTAAGGAAGGAAAGAGGAATATTTATATCACTTCCAACGAGGAGGGGGACAGGGGACCTGGAGGAATATGTTGTTTATTTTTATTTTTTAATCGATAGATATAATTCCGTAGAATTGCATGACTGAAGGCAGGCATAGTGAAAGTGGTCAGGAGGGCGATGGGCGGCGATGGATTCATCATCACAACAATCTCATTTAAGTGGGAAAGACCTCGGGTCATGGAGGAGGGGGGTCATTTCCTGACTAATCAAGATCTAGAAAACTGTTTCGTAACGGAAACAGACAGGAAAAAAACCTGATAACTAGACAGGCATGAAGGAAACTAATTCATTTTAAAAAGGTGGAAGTCTGGGCATGACACAAGAAACTCTGAATGCTGATATCGACACAGCAAGACTTAGGTCAAGCTCGTTTTTCTTCACACTTATTACCTCTCCTGCACACATGGCAATGGTGCTGTACAGCATACTACATTTAGAGCGGAAGACACATTTCCTGCTACTGGTCCCACCCTTCATCCACATGATAAATCTTCTGGTCACATTCTTCACTGTGCAGCTACAATCTCTCATCAGGCAGGGTAGTCAAACAGTTAAGACACATGGGAGTATCCCAAACATCAGCTGCTCAAAGTCCTGACTCAACAAGGGCTGTAGGGAGGACATCTTCTGTGTTTAGTCATAATTAACAAGGTCTTGTTTTCTGTGACCGACCCCTGGTTGGAAGTCAGCAGCCCTTCTTATACTCACACTCCTTCTAAATTGACAGCCGGGGTCCTAGTGAGGGTTAGACAGGACGTAGTCTGAGGCCTTTTCCCAGGAAGCTCCACAGCAGATAAGATTATTTTGATTGTGGATTCTCCTTGATATGCCAGAATGAATGCTTCATTAGTTCAAATAGATTTCCAATCAGTGATGTGATTTTACCTTCTGGAATAACACTTCAACCAACACAAAGCAGAAACTTTGGCTAGCATCGGGAGGATTCCTCCAAAAGATAGAGGATATAGGCTGAGGTGGTGAGGGTTGAGGTGGTAAGGCTCATCCCCAGAAGGTCAAGGAGGGGGTAGAGGCAGGTGCCTGTGAGGAGATGGACTGGGTCCAGTTGTGAGCTGTGACCTTTGAGCTCAGTGGATTTAATCCCCAAGGATGCAGAGTGGAGAGAGGTGGTTAACCACAGGTACATTGCTGCGGCGGGGGTCGCCTCAGGTTCCTGCTCATTACTAATCCCTTCTCTGATGAGTCTGTTGGACACCGGCTTGCCTTAAACCCACTGGTGGAGCGTGGCTTCATATCTGACTGATGGGCATAGGGAGATTGATTCTCACGAACAAGCTGAAATGAGGAATTTTCCATCTGGAGGTTAAGCAACTGTGGACTGAGTGTGCCAGTCTTAGTAGCATACCACTGACACGGGTCAGAGGCTCTGGCAGCGTGGAACAGTGCTGTCATCGCCAAAGATATCTTTACCGGGGTAAATTCTCTAAAGGAGCGGAGGAGGAGGAACAAGGGTCAGACAGCCTCAGCGGAGCAGTGAACATGAGCATCCATTTAACCCGTCTCATTTAGCCTATCTGAAAGACAGCTGCTCACTCAAAGGGAATTTTACACCACCCCCCAGTTTCTCACACACACACACACACACACACACACACACACACACACACACACACACACACACACACACACACACACACACACACACACACACACACACACACACACACACACACACACACACACACACACACACACACACACACACACACACACACACACACACACACACACACAATAAGTTTCTAATTTGTATGAAGTGAATAAGTGGGCTATTGCAGAGAACGTTGTCGACCATGGAAATAAGAGCCACATTTATTTCAAGGTAATGACAGGAAGGATCCTTTATGTGGATGTGTTGTAGTGTGACAGTTAGAAGGGAGGGGATATTCATTTCACAGTAGTTTGATCTCGTTTGGAGAAGTAGCCAGACCCCACCGGTCTACTGTGGGGGAATGAGGGACATCAGTCATTTTGATGTGGCCTGTCACACAGTTACCCCCCTGAGCCAAGGACATCTACTAGCCTCTTCTAAACAGGGACTAGGCCTGTGGTTATAGTTAGGATGTAGGTCAGACCTTGACGTGTCTCATCTATGAAAAGCAATATAGCTCATGCAGCCAGCAAGACAAGGCATTGATCCATGAATCTATCACAGGAGATTAGTCAACCATGTTTGGAGAACTATCACAGCTTTCTAAGATGAGAGTGACAGAGTACCCTTTACCTCACAGTATCACCCTTCTTCAATACTGTTGACTAGTAGTCTATGAAAGCAGATAATACCAGTAAGTCAATGCTGTCATTCTCAACAGCATGTGCGTTGTGTCTGACCGATGGGATGAATTCTCCCTTGCCTAAGTGAATGAGAGGGAAGATAAACAACCAGCGAGAAGGGAGCAGAGAAAGTTTGAGAGCAAGGGAGTGAGTGTTGGGATAGCACAACGAGAGATGGCTTGAAAAACAAACAAACAACAGGAGTGCTGCACGCTGTCTGGGAACATTCCAGAAGCTTCTGCCGAACAGAGAGGCGAGGGCCCAGCACCGCTGGGGCCTCTTTTGTGGCCCTTTGTGACTCAAGTTACCTCATCAGCAGTCACCGCTCAAACAGTCTGTGATGCAGCAACAGGCACAGAGTCTGCCTGTGCGTGTGTGTGTGTGTCCAATGGTACCTTTTCTAGCAGGAGCTTGACGCAGGCGAGGTGGCCCTCATAAGTGGCAGAAAGCAGGGGAGTGATGCCGTGTTTGTCTGCAGCCTGTGGAGGGAGGGAGGGAGGGAGGGAGGGAGGGCGGGAGGGAGGGAGGGAGGGAGGGAGGGAGGGAGGGAGAGAGGGAGGGAGGGAGGGAGGGAGGGAGGGAGGGAGGGAGGGAGGGAGGGAGGGAGGGAGGGAGGGAGGGAGGGAGGGAGGGAGGGAGGGAGGGAGGGAGGGAGGGAGGGAGGGAGGGAGGGAGGGAGGGAGGGAGAGAGAGAGGGGGGTGTTAAAAAGAGCAGAAAAACAGATAACAGGTTTGCATGGACAGGCTACATACATCAGGGGATCATTGCTGCTTTTGCCTCCCGCACAAGGGTACATCAGTCTCATTATCGGAGGAAATAACTCCTGGGAGAGAACGCTTTTACTTCCCTCCTTCTCCTTCTGCTTATCACATCAATGAATTATCGGGAGAGGAGGCGGCCACTCTGCCACTGTATTTATCTCTGACTCACCATTTGGGGAACCTGAGTCTTATCGGAAAGGAACGAGAAGTGCGGAGCATTCCCAAGAAGAATGTTTTAGCCATAAAAGAGGAAAAAGGCAGCTACCCCGTTATTTCATTTATTTTATCCCAACTACCAGACGGATGGATGTTGGAGAGAGTGAAACAGTTGATGAAGGGGGCAGATACAGAAGAAGCTGTGAGCACAAACAGGGCTGTGCTGAAAGTCTTCCCCAAAGAAGTTCTGCAAAGAAGCAGCACAGCTCAACATGCTCTAACTGCTTTCTGGACATCAGTTAATATAAATGTGTTTTTATTGATTGGCAAGAACTATTCATAGATCAACATGTCTGAAACCAAAAACTACCTTGAAGTATTACTTCAGCACATATGTTGACACATATTTGTACATACAGTTCCTCCAAACCTACAATAGGTGAGCTATTGTACATCCAGATGGTGTCTCTTTTGTCAAGACATGTTCCCCACTACTCTGGTGAGGACCTTAGGGCCTTCCCTAACAAAATATGTGGTCTAACGAGTTGGACTGTGGTGGGGATGTGAAAGAAAACGACACATTGGTCTTCTCCTTGTTGCAGTGCATCTATGGACACCCCCCCAAAATCCATTAGTCATGTGACTCTTACGTTGACGTCAGCTCCCTTGGAGAGCAGGAACTCAAGCATCTCAGCCTGGCCACAGTCAGCAGCGTAGTGCAGTGGCTTTCTGCCCCCTTCCAGGGTTCGGTTAACATCCTCAGCCTGGGTGGGGTAGAGCGAGAGAGAGAGAGAGACAGAGAGAATGAGAAAGGTAAAGAGGAAGAAAAAAATAAAGGGACACGCACACACCGAGAGGTCAACAAGGATGTCATCACAGCTTCCTTTCACCTGATGCGTTTCCTGATGCAGCATTTCTCATTTCACAAGAGGAACAGATTCTTGTTGACACAATACTGTGTGTGTGCGTTCAGGAGAACCACGCAACGCTCTGAAGTTGACCGGATCAGTAGCTGTTAAGAGACAGCATGGTTCCCACAAACAGCTGCAACATCTGATAAAGGCAGCAGTGAGCCCTCAGAAGAACGACTAATCCTCACAGTTTAGAAAGAGACGGTCTGGGGAGATCTGCTGCCACTAGGCTAGCTACACTGCTCTGCTTGTGGCCATACATCTCACAGCCACGCAAAAGAACAATTCACTACAATACTAACTTGCTTTGCCACACCTGGAACAGAGCTTAGATTACATTTTATTAAAAAAGGTTGAGACATCTCCCCCCCACCCCCAGTCTTTCTAAGAAGACTGTTGATTCCCAGTCAGCTGTATGAATGCCAGGGCAATCCCATCACTGTGCATTATTATCCACCTGGCCACCCAAAGCCCCATCACAAAAGTCGGGCCAAGGACCAGTCCTAGGAAGCACACCCCCCACCTCCATCTCCCCAGAAGGTCAAGGACAAATACAGAGATGTGATTCCATTTGTTCATTCCCCGACTCAATCCTGCTGAATCCATTTGAGACGATGAAAAGCTCATCTCCCTTTCTAATAGTTTTGAAATGTTACCTCCAGGAGCCCTTATGGAGACCCAAATGAATTGATTATGAGGGCTAATTGAAATGGTTTCATTACGGCTGATGAACAGAGGCAACACCATATGATTAGTTCATAACCTGCATAGAGATTCGAGATATTTATATCAGCTGCACAGGAAAGCATTCAAATGGGCAATCATTTGAGCAACAGTATGATAAATCCATCCCAGAAATGGCACAACTAAACCAAATGTCCCCCTACCATCAAATGGAAATTATAATCAGAGGGTCAGGATCAATAGGACTGCAGACCACAAGAGTGCTACTGATCTCGCATGACATTTTGCTAGTCTCTGTAATACAATTACAATAAGGTGATTTCACAAGGCAGATGTCACCAGATCAAGTAAAAAGAAGCTGATACGATGATGGATACCATCAAATCCAGTTGGCAAGCAAAGACTAGTAGACTAATGATAATGTGAAACTGGAACTGAAATAAACTGTGTTTGGGCCTCAGTTTAAGGTGTTTGAGGCTCTGTTAAGTTATCACATGATGCTCACTGAACCTCACACGTTTAGTCTGCCTCCAAACCAAACCACTGTGACTTGCATGTCTTCCCTCTGGATCAAGGCAGCAGGTGTACCTTTAAAATCGCATAGATGCCCAGTAAATGCAACAAGACAACTGAAAATATATGTACACTGGCTGCAGGTGGGAACATGTGAATGCATCCTTTCAGACACAGCACGGTGGATCCTTGAACTATGTTAAGAGACGTGTTGCAAAAGCATGGCTAGCTGAAGACAAAGCTCCAGACAGCCCCACCCACCCTTACAGCAGCTAAGCCCTCCTGAGGGCTCCCTGTCCGGCCGCTAAGCTAGTCATTGCCGGCGTTAGCTACCTTACGAGCATCCAGTACTGTAGTTTGTGGGCGCAGAATAGCCTCGTTTTGCTAAGCGGATATATATCTGTGCTGTGTCAAGATATATAGACAATATAGACTAGCTAGCCCTCTTCCGCGTGGGTGCTGTGGTTAACTGCCTGGCTAGCTGGCGTGACGCTTGTCAGGAGTTCAACAAGCTGTTGCACAGATACAGAGCTGGTGTAGTTCTTAGCAACTCCACACTAGCCCACTGACAAGCTAGCTAGCTACCTACCAAGACACATAAACATGTCCATTCATGAAATCCATGATCAGGCAAGGACTAACTATGCCAACAAGCCACACTAGCTTGTTAGCACGGTAGGCAACAGTGGTGCTGGTGGTTCATGGTCAAGGCCACACGCTGCTAACATTATTAGGCTGCTTGTGGAACATAATCCACCCCCCAACTCCAAATGAAATGAAAACTTACCTTGACCAGAAGGGTTTTAACCTCGTCCAGGTCTCCATTTTTCAAGGCCCACATCAGTTCTTTATCCCCCATTGTTCTTGTGACAGATCACTGCAGTTGAGTTCCCCTGTTTAAAAGAAGGAGCTGTCAAGTGATGCTAACGTTACTAGCAGTGCAGCTAGCAGCACATTCACAGACTAAACTTCCCCGGAGTCAAACCACTTGATAGGCAAGAGCAAAATATGAACGTACAACTTTCATGAATCAAATAATAACCAAGGATAAACACCTGGTACGTGCAGGTGTAGACGGGGTAAGTATAATTTGTTAAAATTAAGTTTCAAAGAGAAGCAACAGTGCAGGGATCCGCCTTTCTCTCTGGAGTGACGTAGTTCCGATGCCGCCGAATACCCGGAAGTGAACGGTGTCATGGCAACATGTTGTAGGTCCAAGATCCCCTATAACCGTCAGATCTTCTTAAAATACTCCTGTAAAACTGAAACAGAAACAGAAATACATTTTTTTTAATATAAAAAAATTGTCAAAGATGAAAAAAACATAATCGGGTGGGAGATGTCAGTGCATATTATTTTTTTCTTCCCAAGAGAAATATTATAGCATATAGTACATTAATTCCAATAACATTATTTATATATTTTGAATGACTAAAATGAGGAGGAAAATAGGCCTAGATATTCTCACCATTAATGTGTTTGTCTAACATAAAATAACGATTAAAAAATACTGGAATCCCCACTTAAAGGGACAGCTCACAATAAAATCAACAAACATGATTGCAACCTGCTCCAAAAATGAGAAATGTACATTATCCAGGCACTGAACGGTTGTCAGCTGGCGTCACTAATGTAAACAAATATCAGAGGGCCTCATTAGCGCAGTGAACACAAAACATACCTATTGTTTCGTTAAAGAATGTCTTTCAATCAACTAATGCAACTATGGCTGACTGGTTTGAAATTACCCTGCATTACCACACAAAAAGGGTTCACTCATCCTGCCTCATCCAGTCATTTTCATTGTCATTATCTTCAATTTGATTTACTTTAGGAACCGTTAATGAATTCTGGGCCTATTAAACCCACAAGTTAATAAAATAAAACATCCTGATCTCTCTATTACCTACCGCTGGTGTGGAATCAAGCATACAACAACACAGAGGAGGCTCACAGTTTTCAATCATGTTTTCTGTAGGCTCTTCTACATTTGTTCCAGGCACTCCCATGCACTATGAAAATGTATATGCCCACTTACCAGCCCACCCACACCCCCCCACTGAGAAATACAGTCAGTGCCAAAGATGGTTCTTGGACCATTATTACATGATATAAACACTGCCACAGAAAAACAATCCAGCCTGAACAAAGGGAGCAATAAAAGTTGCCATTTGAAGAAAATTCAATATGGCTTCTATGACGACAATGAAATGATAGTAATGGAATTTTGCCCCTCCTTTTCTCCTTTCCCAACTACTTACTGTGCTCTCTCTCTCTCTCTCTCTCTCTTTCACACACACGCACACACACACACACACACACACACACACACACACACACACACACACACACACACACACACACACACACACACACACACACACACACACACACACACACACACAGACAAACAGACAACACACAGACAAACACATTTACAAGCACAGAGAAAATATTACAGCCGGACTGGAGGCTGCTTTTATGGGATTGTTATGAACTATATCAAGAGCACAGGTAGGATAATCTATTTTCCACCTGTGGATATAAACACAAACACCTTCTAAACATCTTGGCAGGAAAATTCTCTGTCTCTGAAGAACATCTATCTGAGTACAGCAATTGTAAACACTATGAAATTCTCATTCTCATTACTTAATCAGTCTTTTCTATGACTTATTCTCTTCTTCTTCTCATCCAGTGCATGCATCTTTTCCTCTCACTCTTCATCTCTCGTTCTTCACAACAGACCTCAATCTCTCAACCGTCATTTTGCATAGCAAACAGCCTCCCGACCCCACTGCTCTAAGGCAGTGACTGACAGATCATCTGGGCAGTTTGTCATTTTCAGTCATGTACAGACATGAATGTCAATGTTGTTGCTAACACACCAATGATTGGTGTGGATAAATGTGACTATTTCATGCATATATATTACACAAGGGACCCTGACACTATGTCAGCATACAGTAATGGAGACGAAAATCAGTGACGCATCTGCAGTTTTGACGGCATTAGATTCTGGATTAGTTTTAGTTTGACCTACTATGGTATAACATTGAATTGTCTTGTGTGGACAGTATACTTTTTAGAATGCATAATTGTCAGTTGTAATTAGTTTTATTTCTTTCAACGTGTGATGTGTACTCTCGTCTACAATATGTTTCCTTTATGTACATTCAGAAATACAAATGCTGCAACTCCCAAGGATCATCATGATTTATTTAGGCTGTCAAACTCTCCACATTGCAAATCAGCTGTACATAAAGATTGCTTGTGAACCTAATTTCGTTTTCAAAGTTGAGTGTGAAACATATTATGTTAGAGACGAGTAGCATCTGGTCTCTCGACTTATAAATTAGAAAGTTTTGATAAGAGTGCACTAGAGGAATCCGGCAGAACTATACAGTTTAGTTTCCTATGTTATTTTTGGAATGTGAATAACAATGGAGATTGAAAATGTAATAAAGATGGGGAATAGCCAAGTGAGCTAGGGTGTGCAGCTGGACAGCAGGAGGGTTGGTCAATAAAGCCATCCAACGGTCACCTTTTTAATGAAATACATATCATGTCCTTTTTCAGGCCTCCAATGAACATTGCATTCATTTAGCAGATACTTTAGTACAAAGCAACAGAGAGAAAGACTGCAATCTCTAGATTCTTCTTTCTGTTAATTTTCCCAAAGAACAAGTCAAATGGAAATAATGACAGCGCAATCAAATCTATTTAATAGAGTATCACTTTAGCTATTACGCTGATTGGTTTTAGAATTTGATGAATAAAATAAAATAATAAAATAGTTTGGTAAAGACACACAAAAAAACAGGTATCATTTTTTGATACTGGACTGAAGTTTAGTAACTGCATCATGTGTACAGAGGTAAAACCCTGTCTGAAGAAAGTTTAACCAATGGTTACGGTGTTTTGGCATGACATGACTGCCTATGATGTACTGTATTATAGATCTCATCATGTATTAGTGTGTTTACCTCACGTATTGCTGTGTGTTATCTATTCAACACTGTCTAATGAAAGGGCAGATGAGGCTACTGTGACTCATGGAGTCAGACAGTGTAACGGAACAGAGAGAGAAAGCAAGCAACTGTGGAGTTTGGAGATCATATAGTACCTTCCTCATAAAAGAAGGACATTAGCTGTGTGGGCGGCTGCTACTATTGCGTCTGACACCCTCTAGGGGCCAGGCCTTGGCCATTGCCACTGTATGAGAGAGTGGGAGGAAGAAAAGAATCAGCACACTGGACAGAACCCTGCCTCCAAGCTCCCTCTGTGCACATTTACCTTTGTACATACCTTACCCATCCTTCATTGAAAGAGGGAACTTGGATACAGATTCTTTTTTGACAGTAAAAAATGACTGCTTCCTCATTATTAGAGCCAGAGAAAGGTGGCTGTCATCTTTAGAAACTCCCTAATGGTTAATCTACTGAAACCCACGCAATTTATTATAGGGCGCTGTGACCAGAACACCAGACAAAAAAAGCTGTACCAGCACCATTGGTTAGCTGTATCATTAACCACATCATACATCATCTTGTATATTATGCACATCATTTGTTGCTGCTAAGACTACAGGCACTGTACATGGAGTGACCACAATACTGTCTGGCCAATGTCAACCTCTATCACCCCACATGATCTGCCCATCATGTTGTCCTCAGCCCCATCATCCATCACTCGGAGTTGCTGTCCACCAGTGGCTGCCCCTCATCACCCCTGGCTGGCTCTGATTGGGCGCTTGTGCTGCACATTGTCGATGTGGCTGCTGATAGGATGTGACAACTTTATTAGGTGCAAATCAGTAGGCCCGCTTTTATTCTCTGCCGGATGTGTGAGCGATGGGAGCCGCAAGCTCCGGACATAGACGGGAATCCCACATTTTCTTTATCTCTTTCTCTTTCTTGCTCTTTTCTGTCCTTTTATCTAGTTTTTTTTCTACGCTTGTCTGTTCTCTAGGAAAGGGAATTGTAGGCATGACACCTACAGTACTGCTCAGTCGAACCTCCTGTGTACACACAATCTCTTTTGTGGGGGAGTAGTTTTGATCAAACACATTCCTTGTATACATGGGAGATGCAACCTAGCAGCAATTTATTAGTTGAAAGGTACCCTAGAGTTTACATACCTCACTCAATAGTCTGTCTCCATTACAGCAATGAAAAGTGACATCATCGCTGTCAATCTGCGAGAAATGAAGGAAAACTGGGATTAGTTAATAAAACGTTCCCACACACTTCAGCAATGCCTTCTCTGTACGAATTACACCTGGAGTTCATCCATAAAGTCACACAAAAATGCTATAATTGACACATATTTTTTTCCTGTGGATAGGTCTACAGAACTTTGTACATTTGTTTCTATTTAAATCTCTTCACAGAGATGTTTAAAATGTGTTCATCCAGCCTGGTGCAGTTTTTTTTTTACAAAGACAAGAACAAACAACCACACCTGCATGCTTCTGTTCAAATCAACAGTGCCTGGGGCTCAGTGGACTTGACTGAGCCACACAAAACACAGGTTCCACTTCACACGTCCATAACCTCTTCTACCATGGGGGCTGAACTCTGGCTTCAGAAAGCTAACAGGAAGTAAAGGGCTCTACAAGACAGGAAACCACTGGGCTAATGCCTGCAGAGCTTCTCCTCAGAAGCCTCTGCTGCTGAGAAAAAACCAAACCCCACACAAACACAAAACTAGACAAAGACACAAAACTAGACAAAGACACAAAACTAGACACACTTCCATTGTTATCCTTTGCCAGGAAAGTGGCGAGCAAGTCCTGAAAACTAGATGGGGACGTTCATTTAGTAAGTCCAGGCAAATAAATAACCTAATTCAAAAAGCCAAGCATCAATCTGACTGTAAATTTTAAAAATATTCTCACAGCTGTTCATTAGTGAAATCCAGGTGTGTGTGAATGTGAGTTAGTGTATAAGTTCAGGGGGGACTTACACATACTAATGTATGTTTAGGACACCATGTGTGCGTGTACACACTGCTTTTACACGTGTGCGCACCTGTGAATATCTAATGGTGTGTGTGTTACAGATAAAGGGCACCTGTGTGAGTGTGGGAAGAGTGCTGTATGTGTGTGTGTGTGTCTGTGTGTGTGTGTGTGTGTGAATGTGAGTATGTGTGTGAAGGTGGGAAGGTAGTAGACCTCCACAGTAACAGCCCATGCCTGTGTTGGCATTCAGCTCTGCCACACACCGGGCTTGTCCACAGGTTAATCACCTTGCAGCTGGAGCCTTGTGGCAGACGGAGGGAGAAACTCGCTACACGCAAAATTCAGTTAATGAAATATGGGCTCATTAGCACTCGCTTGGTTGCTGTGGGAGGCAGATGGAAATGTCTCGGCCTGCATTCTACTGGTGGAGCACAGCTGCAGGCTGTATGGTGTGGACTTCATGGTGGTGTCATTAGTGGGAAAAGCGAGGAGGAAATCCGGTTGAGTACATATGATAGGTTTGAGATTCAGGTACAGCTATATATATATAGGTGCTATAAGAGGTAGGCTACCATACTGAGCGTCAGTCTTGGTCCACATGTTGTCACATGTGCTTATTAGTTGCAGAATGTAATCTGACCAGCACATTCTAGTTCTGTATTTAGTAATTTGGTTTCGTTTTCTTTTTCCAGAAGTGTCTTTGTGCGACTTTCTTTTCCCGTTTCACTTAGAAGGAACAGGCTTCAATTGCCTTTTGATGTGGCAAAAGCGTGGCCTCTACTCTAATCTCCTGTCCTCCTGCCTCCTGCCTGCCACTGCTCAGGCAATCTAGAAACCCCTGGCCAGGAACAAGGGAGAGAAGATTATGTGCACTTTTAAAGTAGGAGCCATAATTTGACTACTTACATCCTTTTGTGCAAGATACAGGCTTCCATGTATTACTTATCCCCCCCAAAATGAGCAACGAGCATTAGTTGAATAGGATGATGTGATGTGTTTTCAGAGTGTCTTGTGTGTCATATTGAGTGAGTGAGTGTGTGGGGCCTGTGTTCATACATATGCGTGTATGTGCTTGCGTTACAGTTATATGTATGCGTGTATTCTTGTATACCGTAGGTGCGTGTGCTGCGATTTCTTTTGCGTCCATCCCTGAATGTGTATTTTTTCCAGGCTTAATGGTACGCTTGATTTGCATAATTGTAATTAGATGTGTGGGCTTTAGCCGTGCGCCTGCCCCAGGTGAGCTGATGATGATGACTATGTTCCACATGTCTTCCATGATCACTGTGAATGATGGAAATTGCCCACCGCAAACAGCACATCGAACAGGCTTGCATCTTTACCGTCCTGCTCTTCTTGATGATACATTTTGATGACTCATGAGAAAGGAGGAAGGGGAGGGGAGAGGGTTATCGGAGGGGTGGGGTTTTTGCTGACTAAATACTTTTATTTTATTACTTTAAGGGACTCAGTTTCTCCGTTGCATTCGACTACATGAGATCTGTCATTAAACACATAGTTGGGCCTTTGCCAGGGCCAAACTTTTGTTTGAGGCTTGCCAATTTCCTCCCTTGAATCCTCCTCTCCCACCCCCCACCCCACTCCACCCCCCATTCACCCACCCTGACATATATTGACAAGTCACACTGTCCTAACGAGTCTGTTTCATTGACTTCTTTCCACTCTTGATTGAGCACATATGAAAGAGAAAGATTCACATCGTTTTTGCTTGAAAAATGGTGATGAGAAAAAGTCCCTTACTGTGCAATGAGATGACCAGGAATCCCTTTTCTGGTGCCACACCACTGGCTCAGGAACACAGCACCGTTCAGTACTTCACACACTTCTTTGCGATGGGCAAAAAAACGGCTTAGCAGATCCATCACAGCTCAAAGGTGGATGGAGACATACATTAAACTCTGGAATGCAAACCAGCAGTTTGGATGTAAATATGCAGAAGATACTCACAGAGCAGTATTAGTCACTGCAAGATTGATGTGAATGTGTACTGTAGTTTTTCAGTGCCTTGTCTCAGGACAAAACATAACGTTGCCTTAGCCAGGAATTGAACCGGCGAACTTCTGATGACTAGTCCGACACCCTAACCACTCAGCCACCTGACTCCCCCAGTACTAAAAGTCAACATTTAAAATAACAGAGCCTACACAGTTTATTTTCCATTTAATTGAATTGATTTAATTCTATAATGCTACCTGTTGCTAATTTACAGTAAAGACAGAAAGAGGAAGGAAAGATTTCTTCCTCTTTCTTTTTGGAAATTAATAAATACTTGATGCATGATAGCACAGTGACACATCCCACCGGTTTTGTTTTGACATGTGTTTTTCCACTCGGGAGAGTGTGTTTTTGCACTCAACTGTGAGGGTGAAGCTGCCTGGCCTGTGAAGCTCCTAGCGAACGTGTGCCACCTCCACCAGGAGACTGTCAGCACTGGTGTTACTTTCCAGCTAAATTTATCCGGTGAGAAAGCCAGCACCATCTCCCTGGCCATGCACATGCTGCTGCTCTACAGGGATGGAGCTCAGATAAGCTCACTACTCCCTGGCAATCAATATTGGATGCACCTACAGGGACTACCCAAGCAAATGGCTACAGGCTAGGCCTGGTCCCTTCCCACCCATTTTCTATATATAAAACTGGCCTGGCATATAATGAAAAACATTACCTGCCATAAGTGCACATAATTCTAGTTGGAATAGATGGAGGAGTTATGGGGAGCAAGGCGTAGAATGATCCAATTACACAAATAGTATTTTTGCTCTCAAGAACATTTATCACCAAGGTCTACAGTGTAAAGATAAATCATAACACAGCTTTTGAGGGACTATAAAATTCCCAGAAATTACTTCATAATTTAAGATAAAAAGCCTATCATAAAATGAAGTGGATCTGGCTTGGCATATTATAGATTATACAGTTTGTGTGTGTATGTGTGTGTAAGACAGAAGAGGAAAATATAAATGGGACTTTTTTAAGTAATACGTTATAAACAGAGGTGTTCTTTTTTTTCTTGCTTCTAATAGCATGATAAGACTTTTGGGTTCAGTCTTCAGTCAATACCTGTTTCTGCACTACTGTTTTACTTCACAATGGACAAAGAGCAGCTCTTAACACGTAATTCTTTCTTTGATCAATTCTCAGAGTACAGTTGTTTGCTACAGTTGTTTGCAGCTTGAATGCTGTTAAAGTAAACACAGTGAGTCTCGGTTTTCTAAAAATCAAATCTTAAGTTTAAGGTGAAGGAGATAATCAAAAAAAGAATAGCAATGATTGCAGGGCAATCTTTGGAAAAACGAACCCATGTACCAAACATGGAAAACATTTGAATCTGGTGTACAAAGGGAAGTAAGAAAGTGTGATTATTATGGCGCTAAAAGCCATTACCTCAGCCAAACTGATGATGTGACCAAATGTGAGGGAAATGACGGTAATTAAATGAGATGAGGTGCGTCTGAGCGCAGACATTTTAGCAATGTTAATGGACCTAATACTCTGGAGTTAAAATGGTCGACCTTAAGCCACAAAAATGCCAGTAATGAGTTTGCCTTGTTCATCTGATCAATGCTGAGTAATTCCATTAGACATCACTGATGTGGTACCAAGTCCAACTCATAACAACACCTACTGAAAGTCAAGTGATTTCACTGTTTGACATTTCAGGCTTTTACTGCAAATGGGAGATACCTGACAGCAATAAGGCATGACAGGTTCCCTCTTTACATTAGAAACTGCAGAGTGAAAGACCCACAGCCCTTCCCTTATCTTTCTCCATACATTATCTCCCTCATCTCTATTCACTCTGTCTCAATCTGCCTGGCCCTGCTGTCCAGAGTGACACAAGTTATGATGATACAGCAGTAATGAGCAGCAACTCAAATATGGTGAGCACACATCATTCCCACGGATGACTTGAGAGGGAGAAGCATGAAGAAAGGGGGGGGGGGTGGAGGACTGGAGACGGAGGTGGAGAAAGGGGGAAGGGAGGAGTGGAGGGGGGATGGGGTAGGGAATCAGGGACTAGAGTGGGAGATGAAATATTCCAGCGTGCTTCAGCGTGGTACAATCCTGCTAGCCTTCAGAGAGTAATGAAGCATCTCAACCACAACCGCAGAACTCCCCCCCCCGCCCCCCTTCCCCCCCCTGCCTCTGCCTAATGAATGGATATGCCATACCCAGAGAGGAGAAAAATGAGTCTGGCTCCAACAGCTCTCACTGGGACGATGGGATTCCTTTCCTCTTTGCAAACACCCAGCATCCACAACCTTTCTCCCGCTCCGCCTCCCCCATCCACTCCTCCAACATGTGATTTCTATTGGGGTGATTGATTAAACTCAAAACAGGGGGACCCCCCCACCCTCCTATTCCACTCCATTGGCCATTCCCCCTCCTTCTCTGATTAATTTGGTTTGTGCTGCTGTTGCAGTGTTCTCTGTTTGTGAGTTTTCAGTTGCTTAGACCACAAAAAAACTTTGCCATGCTAAGCAATAATCAGCTGAATTCAATTATCTACCACAACTGAGGTCGAATATACATTTGTCATTTGATCAACAAGGTTGAAAGTTTTACTCAGTCACATATACAAGAGAGTTTTTGTTTAAAACATGAAAGTTTGTGATAAAGTCTAACTAAGAGGGTAAGGGAAAGCTGTTGACATTCCACCAAGCCTGCAGCGTCGAGCGTGAAGAGATTGGAATCTTGGGGTGGGTCTTGGACTCTCACAGGCCCTGTGGTGTGCTCCTGTCCAGCTGCAGCGCCTGACACAACCTGGCAAACGCTCCGTGCACAGCACACCTGTCTGGGACACCTCGTACCCTCCAGCCTTGGGCAGATGTTAAATCAGCTTGCAGGCTAAGACAACAAACCAATGTACCTGAAAGGGTATTTAGCTTTGACATCAAGCATGTCATGCTATGCTCACAGGCTGAATTCTGGGTAACACACCTGTCTCTTCCTGTCTTCTTTCTCACAAGGTCTAAGCCACAGTGTCATCTCACTCCGGGCGATGTTCTGAATGCGAGTTGAGGTCTCTGGATATGCTGATAAGACTTAGGGAGCGTCCAGGGTCGGAAAACAAACACCACCAGACAGGATCCAAATGCTATTCTAATCAACTATCATCGCTGGAGGAAGACGTTTTTGAAATAAATAATACATTTGTGCAGATCAAAAACAATTCCTCTCTTTCATTAGAAGGAGAAATGTTTTTCATGCGAAACGAATGAAAGAATCTGAGCTTATTGCGCAAATCCTTACTTTATCTAAAATCCTAGCATCTCAAAGTACCCCTGGTCATTCCATAGTGTGTTGCAGCTTTTCATAATCTGCGACTAATATCATTCATCCTTGAAAATGTTAGACGTTTTTTCATGTATTATATCATGTATTATATTAAAACATAATCCGAGGAGGCCACACTCATTTGATTTACCATGAACAACATTTAATCATATTCGAGAACAGTGTGAAACAATACAACCTATCTAGTTGGTGTTTTAAATATATTTTTGTAATAAGTGCATCCTCTAGGTAATTGCCCAACCAACGAATGATTCAAAGGTCACATGTTACACAGTAGACCTCTGGACTTGAAACACAGCATGAGGTGGTAGACAGGGGTGAATGTAGAGAAGATAAGGCAACGGCAGGTTCCACACTGGTATGTGATGAATGATGAACGGTTGTGTGAGGTAGCTGGCGATCACTACTTGAAGCACCTTCCCTAAGGGTGTGTAGAAACCTGTATGTTGACATTACAGCTAAAGCTGCTCAAATGCAGCCTTAGATGGATAAGTTCAGTTAGTCTTGAGATTTGGCAAGAATACCGGATTTCAAAAAACATCCAGCCTAAAGCTCATGCTGCTTGATTTTGATTGCTCATCTTTACTCACAGCTGAAGCTCATTCCTTCAAGCCAGGGATGTAACTGCCATATCATTAACTACAGGGAGTTTTATCACTCACATATATTATACTGAAGCCTCCAAGTTTTGATAATATCCAGACAACTGTGAGAAGCTTAATAAATCCCTGTCAAGAACAATTCACTTTGAATCTTTTGGTAGTAACAGTTCTGATTTGTGTTATATCACGTGACTTCTGTGTGATGTGAAAGACTGAAAAGAAAAAAACGGACTCCTTCATTAGAAAGTGGTCACTTGACATATTTGGAGAAGAAGAAACTATTGATGGATAAAAAACAGTGATGAAAGTTTTAGCAATGAATGTGTTTGTGTTTACTTGTTGTTAATCTGTAAACATATGCATCTTTCAATAAAGTGAGTTTAAAAAAAAAAAAAGAAAAAAAAAGGAAAGGACTTTTCATTGAGCATAAAAAAATCACTATCAAGGTTGCCAACTTTGCAAAATAAAGACCAACACTGAGGTAAAGTAAATATATTAAAAAATATAAACTGACTGTGACAGTTTGAAGAACAGAAAAGTTTACATTCTTTAGAAGGAGATCCTTAAAGCAGGCAAAGGACACTTTGTAAACCAAAAGCCAGTTCAATTTTGTTCTAATGATATCCTCTGGGTTTACAGGGAGCATGATGCATTCATTTGACAGTGTGATTGCTCTATGTACACAATAAACATCAGTGGACCATGAGGACAAGTTTGTTTGGTTTGTCAGCACGTATTCCCCGGTGTTATGGTAGTACCCTCGGCCACGCTTATCTACGGCCAGACAGCACCTCAAAGCACCACAATCACACTCTATGATGTAAAAAAACTACAAGAAAAAACAAATTGCTTGAGACAAAACAAATGGCTTTTTCCTCACAAAAATAGATAAGCAGCAGAGACTATGCACAAAATAGACAAGCACAGAAGGAAGATTTATAGGGTGACTTGAGTTGATCATGGTTAGGAACTGAAAAATATCTTAGAAAGAGAGCGATTGGGAAGGGGTTCACCTGTCTACTTCCTGCTAATTAGACCCTGTCACTAATTAATAATAAAAAACAAAAAAACAGATTCGTTTTTAGGATTTAGAGCTACAATCTCTGTAGTTTTGATATGGAGAACTGGAGTATTTGGATTCAAACACTTGTATTCTATGTAAAACAGTATGTTCTATCTATATACGAGATTCCTTACATATACGTATTTATATATATATATATATATATATATATATATATATATAGTGTATGCAACTTCATTTTGTTAACCCACAGCTCACCTGTGCTGAGAGGCTTTCATCTGTCACCTGTCCGTCACATCAGAGAGTAAGTGAACACACCTATGACCTCAGGGTCCTTGAATGGCCATTTTCAATCACTGGAAGCCGAGCAGGTCCATTTGTCAGTGTGACTGTAGTAGGTAGGCTCACTGATTAAGACCTGGGCTGTGACACAGCATGCAGTGCTGCACTCTCTCTTTCCAGCTCTGGCTCTCTCTTGATTTTCCTTTTCCTCAGGACATTACTGAGTTCCACACCGAAGAAGAGAACCATGAGAGTCAGATCGAATGCGGTAGACAACAATAGAAAACATTGGGAAGAGTGAGGTCATTTCACCTCTATCAGCCTTTTTTTCTGGCTGGTTCTGTACGTAATATGGAGCAAATAACACCTTCCTTTTGAAGAAATTCATACAACGTGGTTTCACGTGTTCTCATACAGGTACATGTCGTCACAATCACATTCAGTCCACATCTGGTTTATTGCTAAGATAATTAGAAACAAAACCATGTAAAGTAGTCTTGCTTTCTCTCTTCATGCTCTCTTTCAATTATGGAAACCATGTCACTCCATCAACTTTGATTCTCCACCACCATTCCAGTGTGTTAAATAGGTTACTGTGAGGACATTAAGACACTTATCCAGCTGCTCCTCATCCACTTCACACTCCAACTCATACCCTCTTACAGGCCACCAAAAACCTCATTACGATGATGAGAATAGTGACTATGTTCAGCACAATAAACACTTGAAATTACATTCCTATTATTTGTCGCGTTGTGATGAATTGCCATAGCGTCTTCTTATTTAGTTCAGCATGATTAATGGTGAATTAAATAAATAAACTCCTCGTCATTGTGATGAGGTCTCCTTTCTATATGTGCTTTTTCAGGCAGAGACTTCACACAGGGTTGAAATACGAGATAATGAAAATGAAAAATGGCTCAAATTAAATGACTATTGTTCAAAATGTGGTGGGGGACACTTAGAGTGAAAAAACTGAGGGGAAAACACAGAGACTGTTTAAAGCTGGAGTGAGTGGGGTTGGCAGGTGAACTATTGCTCAGTTGTTAAACACTGAAGGTTTGGCTCCCTGGTGGATAGAGCAGAGTCCAAAGTAATTTGAGACACAGGCCCAACCACTGTTATCGACTGTACTGTGCTGAATACAATGATGTTGAGGTCAGTTTCACAGAAGGATGACCTGAACCGGACTGATGTCAGAGTCAGGTGGCTGAGTGGTTAGGGAATCGGACTAGTGATCAGAAGGTTGTCAGTTCAATTCTTGGCTGAAACAACATGATGTTGTCTCCTTGGGTAAGGCACTTCACCCTCCTTGCCTCAGGGGGGAATGTCCCTGTGCTTGCTGTAAGTTGCTCTGGGGCAAGAGCATCTGCTAAATGTTCATGTAAGGATGTGTCCGGATTTTCAGTGCCCCCATTACAGACTGTCAGTGTGTGGTCGCTGGTTTGTAGACTAGAATTAGACCACCATGACTGCATTACTCAGCACTGCATATGGCCCCTTCTGCTGCTGCACCATTGACGAGTTTCCCTCCTAATGCCTCTAATTATGAATATTGTTAACTAATGAGCAAGATGAAGTAAGAGAATTACAATACTGAATAATGAGTTCATCTAATTAGGCTTTTAATTATCTTCCCAACAGCTCCAACGGTGGTCGAAGGGAACTTACTGCATCCGTCATTTAACAGGGTGGATACATGAGTTCATCCTTCCACTCTTCAGGAGCGTTCTAAAACAGGTCACTGCGGTCAGCATGAGTGAAAGAACGGGTCAACATAGCCGGCACTTCCCCTGGTAGACTGAGGTTGGTGCACAATGCATTTAATTATGGAGGATTTGCCCTAGATGTACAGGCAATTATGCATGCAATTTCCTTTTAGATTAGTTGGCTTGTAAACAATGCATCAGGAGGTGGATGGGACCAGCCCCTTCATTTCTCTATTATGTCTAGATGATTGCCAGTACTAAATCTGGCTCCTGCATGCACCTTGAATACTAAGGGACTAAGACTGACGTTCCTTTGAAGTATTAACTTAAAATCAACTCTGTTGAACTCAGAATCCTTACTGTAGTGCTTCACTTATATTGCTAGGTAATTTGTCTTTTGTGGAAAGATAGGCCAATATGATTTGTAGCAAAGTATAAGGTGTCAAGTAGAATCATGATCACCATTGTCAGTGAAACTGAGATTGCATAATGACTGCAATAATTCCATTATCGTCTCAGGTGTAAAGGGTAGGTGTTCTAACCTACACCAACTCAAATCCCTAACTAAATGATTGGGGCAGTTTAATTTAATCTGCAGAAATATCTTATCCAGCTTTCTGCTCACTGCTCAGCAGCATAACAGTGCAACCTGAGCTGAATATGATCCTTTCTATTTATATTTCCAGTGGTCACACACTGTGGGGTCGCAAGGTCAGCTAGCTCTCCGGGGACTCGCCTGCATCACCTGTTAGGTCAAGTCTGCTTCACACTTTAAGCGCCATCGCACTCCTTGGCTTGCAGCGGCCATGTTTAATTGAGTGATTAAGGCGGAGAACATGGGAGCGATCACGAGCTAAAAGACCTCTCTGATGGTGGACATACTCTGAACCCTCCTCCCCCCCAACCCCCAGGGACACATCTTCATTCCACACCGGTCTTGCTTTAACAATAAAAAAAAACAGCTCAACCTTTATCATTTTGCTGGCTTTGCAGCTAGGGGGGGTGGGGGGTGGGGAGGGTGTTACCCTCATCTGAATGTCATAGAGAGCGGAACAGCCTCGTGGCAGTGACTGGAACAGAAACCCACATCCTTGAATCCTTGACCACGTGAATGTCCATCTCTCCCAGGCTCTCTATCTTTCTCCATCCCTCCCCATGCTTGTCGTTGAGGTGTGTGCCATTGCATGCATGTGTTAGGAGAGACACCCCCCAGTAGTGTTAGACAGAGACATGCCAGGGATGGACAGAGAGAGGTGTGGAAGGCGGGAGGGGCGTGAAGGTGAGAATGAGAGGAAAATGAGGAGGAGAAGGAGGTGCGGGGAGGTGTTCTGGTGTTGTCTTGCAATCCAGCGAATGTCAGTGTTGGAAGATTACATCTGTGTCAAGAGCCCACCAGAGCGTGGGGAGGTGGGATAACATGTTCTGTGACTGTGACATCAACGGGAGAGCAGAGGGTTCTGAGGACCTGGTAACTTCATGTGCTGTAAGGGGGTACCAAAATAAATCAGATTATCGCATGGGTATAATTTGCTCCTTGGAAATCCTGCCTTCACCCTCTAATCTAGCCTTCATTTTCCCCGCCATAAATAGGTGTGCAAAAACACACAGCATTTATCAAAGTCCAGCTACGCATCTTTGAAACACACAATGTTTCGTCACGTTGTCTTACTGCTCTCCTCCATCCTCTGTAGCAGATTTAGATGACAGCGAAGCTTGACACCCCCTCATGGTTAGCCCTGACTAGCCGCGTTTGAGTGACGTGTTTCACTCGGCAGCAATTTCTGTTGGTAATCAGGCTGAGCTACGTGTATAATTAATCAGTCCGTGCCAACCTACAGTCCCAGCTCAGCAGGTAATCATTTAGAGGCCACATTTCAAACATCAGCCTGGAGAGCGTGAGTTAAAGACTGGCGTACTTTCTTCAGCACATCAGCGGAAACTGAATGAAATGAATGGGGAGCTCGCGTTCAGGGAGCACAGTGAGATAAGGGACACCTCTCCTCTCCGTCTACACTACCGCATAAAAAAAAAATGAGCCAAAGCTTCCAACAGCCTGCGCTTCTACCCTCTCTGGGTTGTGGAGATTAAACTCTCGGACCAGGTACTCCTCGTGCACACTGGAGCCAAGGTGCCCGAATACATCCTGTCTGCTGTGAAGAACAAGGAGGGTCTCTTACCTCATTAGAAAGTGGACACCATATTCACTTTGACTTTGAGCTGCCGAGCAGGGATAGCTCTTCACTAATCAGGGTAATTGCAGAAGTGCATCCCATTGCAGACTGACACCTTCCACTGGCTGAAGGTGATGATGACGACTAGGAGCCTTCCCAGCAGTCAGAGATAAGGTCCCTGGTGGTGTCATTCAGGACAGGCCTAATGGCTGCTGAAGTGGCCGCATGCCATCCCAAAAGACCCTCTGATTTCTTTACCGTCCCACATGGCCTCGTTTCTGCTCCTTCACCCAGAAGTGCCCTTGCAATCTCTTGCTCCTTCTAGAGCCAATTTGCTGTTTACGCCTGTACAACCCAGTCTATGCACAAGGAGTGAACAGGGACAGGAGAGGAAGCCACAGTTTGTTATTGCTATTCCTGAAGCGTGAGGAAGCCCTTGGCGTGGCCTCAAGACACAGTCTAGCTGATGGTGAAGAACTTCTGCGATGGCCAGGGACTTAGGGAGAATGTTGAAAGGGAAGCAGAGATCAAGTGCCACAGGCTTTACAGGTGCAAGTTCGGAGGTGAGGTACTGAGGGTGAGATGTGTTCTCACAGAGTCACAGGGATCCCCTGTGAGAAGGAAGAAAGTATTCTGAGTGGACTCTGCTCCAGGAAGTCCAGTATCCCTGCCATCCCATATACGTCAAACAGTTCAAAATACACCTGTTTTTTGTGTTTGTTTGTTTTTTTATCTAAATGTTTTCTAATGAGTTTAGGTCTGTTTAATTTCAATAAAATTAAATGAAGATCAGATAGATTGTAATCTATATCCAACAATGAGTAAATCTTTTTAAATTAAACTCTAACCCTTAATTAAAATATGTTCCATTACGCACACAGACAAGTGACACCGGAATTCACTTGGATAAAAATACAGCAAATAAATCAAACTAAATTTGGTTTACATACGTAAAATATCACAATCCAAGAAAAGATTTCCATATTACCCTTATTTTACAATCCAAGGGAAAGAAAACCACAATTTTCAATGGGATACATGGTTCCTGACCAACATTATAAACGGATTTCTTGTAAAAACATATCGAAGATGAAAGGTTATATCTACTTATTTTATTCAATGAAACACTGTTATTCAATTGCAACTCAACAAAAATATCGCTCTGCCAACTCAACAGAAAAACAGGTATCATGAGAGTTTGTTTGATGTTGCCCTTGTGACGCACTCTCCTTCCTATTCAATAAGCACTGTTGATTTTATCCTACAGCAAAAACCATTCATATCAATCGTTTCATCCTTCTCATTCCCCCTCCTTTTTTGAGGGCTAAAACCTTGGCTTGGGAGATGAGAGAGCTCCGAAGCTCAAAAGTGAATTTACAAGTGTAACCACACACCCTCGACAGAGGCATTAGACACAACTAGGTGCACCCAAGCCAACGCTCAGCGCCTTGTAATGAACTTCAATGAACACAAGGAGAGCGAGAGGTGGAAACGTCTTGCATTCAAATGACCGCTGTGCCTTGCGCTTTGTTGTCCTACACAAATGGTACTCAGTGTTAAAACGCTTGACACAAATTGCTGCTTTAGCCCAAATGATCCCCCTCGCCTTAGATCTTTTAGCCCGTCTAATTATCGCAGGGCAGGGTCTGAAGCCTTTCAAGTTCCTTCCACTCCAAAGCTGAGGAGGGCTGGGCACACCAGGCACTGTGGAGCTGGACACATGGTTACTAGGGCTGGAAGGGACTCATGTCTTAGTGTACAGTGCACACAGACGGATGTTGGCGGTGGTAGGAAAAGGGTTGGGGGGGGGTGGGGTGTCATCTCAGTCATGCACAGGTTGCACTGATGCAAGAGGGATACAAGCGGGGCACAATTCCAAAGTCGTTATCCAGCGGAACGTGTGAGAGAAAAAGAGAAGCGGGGATGAAAAATGTACAATTTGACATGGCAAAAAGAGTAAAAAAGCGTGCGTTCTGTTCGACTGGAGACATGGCTTTGATGTTGGCTTTTTGCTCGTCTTTTGGTTTTTTACTTATTCAGGTTCTTCATGAATGTTCTACAGGTCCCCTGCTGCAGCAGTCTGCCAGAAGCTTTCAACTAAGATCCATAGCCCAGCCTGCTCCAGACCTGAATGGGAGGAATCCACCCTGGTTACATTTGTGTGGCACTTTCTAGGGGAGGGCAGATGAGGGGTGGATGAAGAGAGAGACTGTGTTCGTGTCTGTGTGTGCAGCAGTTGGTATGTGTGTGTACACTGGTGTGTGTATGTGTGTGAAGAGAAATGAGAAAGCAGTATAAAAAGAGAGTGGTTAAATTAGCAAATGTATATAACTCAGAAAATGGGGTGAGAAAGAATTAAGACAAGTAAGCATGGCTGTGAGAAAGAGCTGTGTGTCACTCTGTAGCTAACAGGTTGTCATTCCACCGTATGTTTTGTTATCAGTATCAAAGACGGGATGAAAGAAGGTCTTCTGAGTTGACTATCAGATTAAAGAGATGTTGAGAAGAAAAGGACTACATTTACCAGCTTGCACAACTTTGATCATTAAAGGGCTGACATGTATAAAGTATTAGAAGACTAATGTTCTGCAGATATGGAATATAACCATTACAGGCCCGTTGGAGGTTATGACAACTAAGAAACACATGTGTGCATCGCAAAATGTCTTCGGTGACAGGAATGTCTTGCAAGGAAGTTAAGCACTGACTGTCCATCTCTTCCACTCCCGCTGCCCTCTCTCTCCCCCCGCAACTGGAACTGAATCCATAAGCACTGGGTTACACTGCCGATGCCATTTTCCCCTGTCACTATCGCTTTATTCCCCAGTTAATATACTCCCCTATTTCGCTCTCTCTCTCTCTCTCTCTCTCTCTCTCTCTCTCTCTCTCTCGCTCTACCTCCCCTCTTCGCCTTTTTCTCTCATGTGGCCACAAAAATTTGCTTGCCAAGCTTAATTTCATAGCTGTTCCTTTGTAACATATTTCTTGGCATTTTCATCTTCAACACGGCTAGGCTAGTATGGGTAGGAAATGAATTTCTAATGGGTGTGCGTTAGTGTGTCTGCGTTTGTGTAGATGTGTGTTTGTCTCCATGTGTGTGTTCAACACAACTTCTTCCACCGTCCCAGCTACAATATACTAACACGTCCAGTGAAAGGTGTGATGATAAATTGTCTGGCGATGAACCAGAGCTGTGTGGCCAGGCTAGTAATGAAGCGAAGAGCCCAGGAGGGGTTGTGGTATGCGGAGGACAAAGTATATAAAGACAGAAGACCCAACAGCCATCAGGGATGTTTAGAAGGTATTTTCAGGATGCCAATACACAACTAAACCTGGGTTCTCACAGCTTTTGCACAAGATTAAACAGCAGCATGTGGGGGTTAGAGAAGTAAATAAAGTATTTTCCAGGACAACTATTTGTTCTTCTCTCATTTTCTCTGTGGCTAAGGTGTGTCCCCCTTCACTATGAACACACACACAGTCACACTGTGCCTGTGCAGGGACAGAGTGGCACCTTATAGCCTGTGCTCCTGTTACACCAGAGAGAGTGTTAAAAGCCCAGGCAACGTTAAAAGCATCTGACTCTAACCTTGAAGCCATTAACTTCTAATTTGACTGATAAAGCCTCAGGTTGTTATCTCACCCATATTTCTTATCAGAGCTCTATTATATCACAGCTGGGACCAAGACAGGGCTTCACTGCCTGAACGAGGTGATGCAGAGGAGAACCTTTAAATAGCCATGCTGTCTGCATGCACCAAAGCGAGCCAGACACTTAGCCACCGTGGCTATCAGTGCCCTAGTACACTGTGTCACAACCTAGGGCACATCTTCTTTACCATATTATGGGATGTTAAGATAAGAGCCATGTGAAACAGGGACAAGCTCTTGGATGTTCCGGTCCTCGTTGCTAATTTAAGGCCCTGTCTGGTGATTCTTCCTCTGGTTTTCTTGTCAGAGTGTCAGTGGGCTTGTTGCGTGGGGCTGACGTGAGTTTGAAAGTTCTATCAGGAGGGAACGGTGCTCAGAATTATCGCTGTTGTTTGACACGCTTCTGTAATTGAGCCTGGGAGAAAATATGAGAGGGATGGAGGGAAAGAGACAGGGAGAGAGAGAGAGAGAGAGAGAGAGAGAGAGAGAGAGAGAGAGAGAGAGAGAACATACAGCACAGAGGTCTGTATTCTCACTGTCATCAGCTGACAATCTAAAAGTGATTTCCAGTGCTGGCCAACCTTGCTCAGGTAGATAGATGGCAATGAGAGAGTCCTCTGTTGAAGTGCATACCCTCAATTTCTCTTTCTATTACTGAGTATCCCACAGCCAGGCTTGCTGTTCACCTCTCTCTAGCACACTTTCATTCAGGGTGTGACGCTCTGTTAGGGCAACCTTGCTATGAAGAGGTACTTGTGTCTGAGTCTACAGTGTATATTGGTCTGATGCAGAATATAAAGAAGCAGAACGACACAAACATGGTGAAATGGCCAGACGATGCGAGGCGCGGTTCATCTTCTCGGATGCGTTTTTCCGCCCACAGAAGAGAGAGGAGGATGATGGGTACATTTCCACGACCTTGTCAGAGTGGCTGATATGCTCTCCCCTCCCTTTATCTGTGTGGGACCACACTCTGAGGACAGTGCAATGCATCTTCTGAATTGATCACCTGCCGTTGAACGAGGTTGTTACGGTAACAGTCGGGGCTCAAGCGTGAAACCCACTCGCCCCCACCACGTACACCACGTGTGTGACATGCAGCCTAGCACACACACACACACACACTCGCACATGCAAACGTGCGTGAGCACGCACCGTTCTCCGGAGAATATGCACCATGTGACACGCTCACTGTGCAACATCCAGCCTGATCAGTGATCACACTGCCAAATATGAGCAGCCTCGGTCTTCCAGCTTTACAATAGCCGTTTTGTGACTGAAATGCTGCTTTGAAGGAAGTTGGCTGCCAGTGCGACTCCCCCAGGCAGCATCTCTTCTCTGGGAGAGCAGAGGGCGGGTGGAGCCATTAGCAAAGCTTTAGCACGCGTATGAAATCCCTCCTAATGTGTGAATGGAGACTAACGCTAAATCTGACGCCCACGGAACGTTCCCCTCAGACGGGGGGACGCCTGGGGAAGCAGGAAGTCAGGTGAGAGGACATGTGTCTTCGTTCCTCCCATTGTTCTCAGGGTGAGGGACTGTCACAGCACATCAGGAGAACCAGTGTTCTGTTTATGCTTGAAATGGTTTTCCATCCAGATGTACCCACAGAATTAAGATTCTAAAAATGGCCGCCTATTTTGAGGACGTATTCACAAAGTGGAGAGATTGAAACGGAGAGATGTCAATGATTTTGACTGAATCATCCCCAGGGAGTAGTGTTCATTTAGTACTAACTGACATCGCTGATGGATGGATGTCTTATTTTTCCATAGAACCAGGGAAACCTATTGAATCATCTAGAAATCAGATAAATCTAACTGACACAAAAATGTATACATCAAAAATCTATCAATACTTCAGCCAAATCTATAAATAGTTTGTTGTTACCATAAGCAATATTAAATATATATTAAATACATCAATATTCATGCAAGAATAATTTGGTATTTTGGAAAAGTACCAGAAGATAGATTAAGAAATCAATAATTCACTGGATTCAATTCGCACCACTTTGTAACACTTAACATTTTCATCTGAACTCATTTGGTCACATTTTATTTTGGAACAGTCGCCATAGGAAATGTAGCGACAATGTAAAGAAAATGTCAGAGCCAACTTCCAGCCCTGCTGCTGATGTCATCCCAAACCCTCAGTGGCGGTGAGCTTCCACACAGAGACACGTCTGTGGCTCCTCTCTCCATCTCTCTCTCTGGGCTGGGTAGACACAGCACTAAAACCATGACTAACTGCTTCTTACTACACAGCTCTGTACACAACACAAAGAGACAGCTGGTGAGATGGGAGAGGCAGAGGGAAGAGAGAGGGATGAAGACAATACAAAGATAGAATTATTGGGCTGAAAGGAAAGGAAGAAGAGAGGTAAGAAAGGAAGGAAGCAGGAAGGGAGGGGGGCAACCATGGCGTTGGGAATCAGAAAGGTTTTGGCACATGTCCCTATCTTGGCCACCAGGAAGAGCAGTTTTAATGACCAGATCAACGTCAACTTTGTTTCACACTAACGTACATAACTCCCTGTATGAGTGTATGTGGCCATGCATAGACAGACACCTGTGTATATATTACATATGTGTAATATATAAAATAAACATCTATATATATAATATATATACCTACAGAGAGAAAGAGAGAGAGAGAGAGAGAGAGAGAGAGAGAGAGAGAGAGTTTTAATATGTTTTTGTGTGGACATTATCTGCTCAGTATCTGTTTCTCTGAGATCTTCGAAGCTTTAAATACACTACCATCACAGAGAAACAATTGTTTCCCCTCCATTTCATCGCATCTCACTTGTCAGATTTTACTCCCACTGTTTTTGGCAAGCCTGTCTCGCCTCCCTTCTGATGGATGGCTGTGTTCCGCATCCCTAGGAGGAGAGGGGACTGATGGGAGGCTTGTGTCCGGGTGTCACAGGGGGGGGAAATCAACTGACTGGGCATGTGCTGCCGCCTGGCAAAACTTCATCTCCCAGACTCCCCTCTGTTTCCAGACGGGCCGACTCAGGGTTTTGGACAGTAGCTCCATGTATCCAAATCAAACAGAGTCTACTCAGCTGACACGCCAGAGCTGTTTACCACTGAAACACCAGAGTTAGACAGGAAGTGGAGGAGAGCCACTCTCAAAACAACCGATCACTAATGATGGGTGAGGTTCAGACTGTTACAACAACTGGAGTCTTCTATCAGTCTGTCACATTCTCACCCTGTTTTCGCTCCCTTTTAGATATTGTTCTGCATCAGGGTCACAAGATGCCACTAATTGCTCCCCTTCATGTCTAAACTTGGTCAGTGGAGATGAGTGGAGGTTCTGTGCACCGTGGAAGCATGATCATGGAGACTGGGCTGTTTGTTGCTGTTTAAAAAGGCTATTTCATATTGGTGCTTTTGCTCACCATATTCCACTGACAGGAATTTCAGCTCCAATCTGTCCTGCTGGAGTTGGCTCCCAGCATGCAACAGTGCTGGCGTACTGTACTGGCATTCTATAGCCCAGCTTGCTGGACACATAAAACCAATCAACACAGCATTGTGTGTGCCCTTGCATGTGTGTGTGAGTGTGTATATGTGTTTGACTGGTCCTATTGGCTCCCAGCATGCAACATTGCTGGCGCATGACACACTCCACACGGCTGGCATTTTAGCGCTGAATCTGCTCGACGCATAAAACCAAATAATACCGCAGGGAACACAATCCAGTCTTACATGTTTGTGTGTGTGTCAGAGGGGGGAGTGAGTTGATTGCATATTCAGTGTTTTATGTATTTATAAGTCTAAGTGCTAGCACTTTATTAGTTCTACTGTATGTATGTATGTATATATATATATATATATATATATATATATATACCAATGATCAAGTGGGCAAAAAAATATTTGACTAAACGCTTGCATGGTTGAGATTAACTCCTTTCTCAGTAAATTCACATGGAAGTCACATTAATGAGAAAATAAACCACTCTAAAATACTATTATGTTGTTTGTTGATGTAAAACATTATATGGCTCAAAGCAGCCTGATCTAAGTGGTGATGTATTGCAACTTTAATGAATTTTGACAGATCCAAGAATATGTATGAAGGACAACCAATGTATTTGCAGCTTCATTAATATAAGGGAATACAACTGGAATATAGAGATCAGCCATGAGAGAAAAGTGAGAGAGAGAAGGGGAGGGGTGGTGCTGCTTGGATGGAGGATAGAACAGAGAAAGAGGTTGAGAGATGGGTGGTTGAATCATCTTTGGTGTCCAGGGCTTTGACTTAGTGTTCCTTAATCAGCCTCCTGAGTACAGGTATAGCCTGGGGTATGACCTTCTCTTAAAAGGTTTTCTAAAACCGTTGAGCCAGATGGAAAATAACAGAGAACATCTTGGGAAATAACACCCAGACTACCTATAGTCTTCAGTTCAATCACAAGTGCCCCAGTGAGATTCACTTTAATCAGGTACAACACTATCCTGCTAGCCTTCAAAAATGTCAAACCCTTTTAAGGAATGCCGGAACCCCAATGCACAGCTCAAAACATAGGTTAATGGTACTTAATTTTTAATTTGGAACAAAAGCTAAATGGGATCTTTCTGGAAAACAAGTGACATGAAATGGGATTAAAAGTCCCCAGGGATGGTGAGGGACCATTTCCTGCTTCAGGCTCTGAAAGAGGAAGCTTAAGATGGATCATGTGACGTCGGCAAGGAACTTCAGGGACTGCGACACGGGTTGTCACCAGGGACCTTGCTCCAGGTTTGGTGCAAGGCATCGTGGGTCCCCCCGAAGTATCTGAACTTCCTTGATCGTGAAATGTCCACTGTCACATAGGGAGGTCAGGGGGAGGGGCAATCGCACGCAAATGATAGTGAGTGATCCAGCAGTGATGATGAAAGCTGGTGAGAAGATTGAGATGAAAGATATGTCGATCGGGAAGAGGAAACCAGTACATTTCTCAAGGGACCAAAGTCCAGCGGTCATAAGCAGCACAACGGAACTGCATGCGTCTCTTTTATAACTAGTGTTACAAAAAACCTTGAACAGTGTTTTCAGAGAGAGAGAGAGTTATCGCTGTTGTTTGACACGCTTCTGTAATTGAGCCTGGGAGAAATTATGAGAGGGATGGAGGGAAAGAGACAGGGAGAGGGAGAGAGAGAGAGAGAGAGGTAAAAAGACAGAGAAAGGGAGAGAAACACCCAAAGAGATAGAAAGAGAGAGCTGAGAGTGTGGGCCCTGATGAAGGGTTTGTGTAGGCCAGGTGGCAGATATCTCTGGAGCTGGAGATGAAAGGTGGTAAACACCACAGATCCATGGAGATAGATGCTGAAGCTCTCTACTTTCCTCTCCTCTCCATGCCTCGGAGGTGCAGTGATACATCGAGGCGAGCCCAGGTTTGGTACAGCGCTGGCAGGATCACAGCGGCCGGCTCCCACTCTCCCCAGCAGGAGATAGAGGGAGCAGGTCAAGGGTGTAGCGGGGGAGCGAGATGGTGGGGGGTGACGTTGGGGAAGTTGGAGGAAAGTACAAAAGTGAAGATATCGCATCAGGAACACAGGGAAGGGAGAGAAACACCATCAACAATTCCCTTTCTTGAACTTTGGGCTGCAGACAATAATATGTTCACCAAAATATATTTGCAAATACAATAAGTATTCAGCATTTATAATTGTGAAGAACAAGTGACATTGAGTCCAGGACATGGCACATCCTGGTCCCCCCTGGCCCCACCTCATGTGCTGTTACCCCAGAGACAGTGCCAGCCCACCCCTGTAAACCACTGCAGGACATCACGTCTTCTCATCTGCAATGATATGCATATATCTGCATATTCAATCCTATTGTCTTATGTAACCCAATAGCAGGTGAATGATGGCAGCCTGGCGTATCCGTGGTGCTCTGTCATGAGAAACTAAAGGTGCGCATGTATTTGCATGGCTAATTATCTGCAGGACATCTGGTTGTGCAGGTTGTTCATATTTTGTTTATGAGTGTGAAGCATTGTAACTTCTACCCTAGGGGGCAATTGTTACTGTTGCACACACACACACACACTTTAATGGCAAAGAAGGTTTAATGTTCTTTCTCTTACATCATTAAAATCTTATGATTATGCGACACGCTCGGCCAACTAAGAAACCCACAGTAGACTCATCTAGATGAATCCACGAGGGCAGGGAGATGCAGAGAGTGCTGAGACGAGAGGAGTAAAAATGAAGTATAACATTCCAAAGGGGAAGCACAAGTTTAGTTATAACTCTGACACCATGAGTTATGTCCCCAACTTCCCCTTTCTGACATGAAGACAAGAGAGCGTGCCACCTTCTCGTTGTGACACCATGTCCTCCCTCAGTCCCCTCATGGAAAACAGGGGGAAAAGGAGCAGGGAAAGATTTAGTGGGAGAGATTAAAATCTCCAAGGCACGGTCAGAAAGTGACCCCTGTGGCGTTCAACAGAGCCAGACTTTATTATTTGTATTCTTATTTACAATTCAGCTGACATTTTTATCTGTGTTCTCCAGGGCCAGGTACAGTCAGCTCAGCATTACGACCTTGGAAGAGGAGACCGGCCTCTCTCCTACCACTTCCTCCTCCACTTCCTTCTCAGTGATATCTGCTGAGAAACTTTAGCTAAGTCATATTTAGTTTTACATTTAGTTTTACTTTTCACACGTCTCCTCATCTGTTCAAAGTTTCGGAATTACGGAGGGTGAACAAGTGTTGATTAAGTTCAATGTCCAATATTTATGTTATTGCAGATGGAAGAGGTTTAAAGGACAGATGGAAGGTTGTGGTTGGAGGAGATTTGCACCAGGTTGTGCTAGCCTATTATCATAAATAGCTAATTGCTAAATAAGAGCTTTTGACACGCAGCGCTAATGAATACAGGAGGTGTAAAGCCACAAAAGACCAATGCCAAACTCCAGTCTGAGTGAGGGATGGCAGAATAAGGACTGTGTGTGTGTGTGTGTGTGTGCATGTCACCATATAGGCATATGTGTGTTGGATTGTTATTGATTGTGTATTATGACAAATGCAAACACACCCTGGATCTACAGTACTCTACAAGTTCCATACGCCCTAAAAGTGGGCGAGATGGTCCATCTTCTCATAATAACGATTGAGTTATACAGGAAAAGCATTTGCATCTCCCAAGATGGACGCTGGCTCTGTGCTTCCACAGTCTGTGAGTATTGGTAGGCAGCGCTGACACAGACTAAGACTTCTCAGCCGTACCCCTCAGGCACATGCAGAAAATGAGCAGCCCTCCAGGACGTCAGTATGTTGGCAGAGGAAGACGGCGGTCAGGGGAGGCGAGGGATGGTGGATCTGGCAGGGGAAGGAGGAGTGCAGGGCAACAGAGAAGAGAGGAGATGAGAAAGAGGGCTGCCTGAGAGCGGACAGAAAGACATCAGTCCTGCTGACAAGGACAAAGGCTCTTATCTGTGTGGCGACACTCTGGCCGGGCGAGCAGAGGAGCCTCGCAGCTCTGCAGTTCGTTTCAACTGATTAAAAAAAATCTAAAACACACAACCAGAGACTTCTCCATGGCTCAAAGTGAAGGCGGCCCCTTGAGGAGCGCTCTTAGCAGTGACAAACGACGCCCTTTGATCAGATTGCGGTGTGGGGGTAGAGCGGCTCAGCGGAGTGGTCTAACGGTTCAACATTTCACTTTGGGCAGAGACTCCAGACTGGGGAGTGCGCTGACCCGGACGGGTAATTCTGACCAGCGTTCCCTGATGCCCATCATCAGTATTCTGGACAGGCGCTGGCGTTAAACCCTAAGCCAGTTGGAGAGTGTCACTAATCTGCCGTGAAAGCTGCCTGTGTTGGGGGAAGCATCTCAGGCGTTCACCAGATGCCCGCCTGCTCTCTGCTAAACGGACTCTCCCGCTTGACTCCCCCTCTGCTCAGACAGATCCGCACACACACACACATACAAACGGGCGCACACACACACTGGTCCACACAGACACGCACGAAAACGACACACATATAAACACTGACACACACACTTACACCACCAAACTGGCTCATGCATGTGGACTTGGCAGCAAAGGTGGGAGAACAGGTGTGTCAGGTGCAGCGGCAGCCCCTAGGGAACACATTCTGGGGGCTTTGATGCCTGTGGTGTGTGCCAACCGCTAACACCCCCTCCCTCCCCCATTCAGGCTCCCATGTCCTGGTGATTGATCAAGCTGTGGAACACAATGTTTGCATCTCTGAGTCTTTATGTGTGTTTGTGTGTGTGTATCTCTGAGTCTGAGTATGTGTGTGCGCGGGGAGTGGAGGGGAGAGGGGCACAGTAACACCCAGTGCAGCGGTAAAGACCCTCGAGGAGAACATGCATTGACTGGGGTGACAAAGACTCATCTGTCTTCCTTCCTGCCTTCTGCTTGTGGAGATGACCTCCGCCTCCCCCTGCTCCTCCAGGTGTTAGCACACATTCACCACACGACGAGAGCAGAGCGCTTTACTATGAGCAACACTCAACCTTTAAAGCACCATAACCTTTCATAGCACCAACGCTGGTGGGTTACAGCGCTGTGAGCTCTGCACTGCCTCTCCTTCCTTTGCTCCACCTATGGATATTCAGAGTTAATCAACCCCCCACCCCCTGAGAGCCAAGCAGCGGAAGGTTACGGTGATTTTGCAGCATTGCGGGGAGCCACGCTTCCTTGAAGTCCAAGGGAATGACCCATAAAACACAGGGAGATTCAGTTGAGGGACTCTTCTGACTCTTTACGCCCCGACAAACCCCTGTGGCTCGTAAGGACGTGCCAATCAGCCATAATGTCAGTAGGAGCGGGGCGGATGCGGTGTGGTGCGGGGGGGGGGGGGGGGGACCAAGGGAAAACAGTGAAGCAGCAGCTGTGGCGCTTCTGGAAGTGCCTCCATGTGACCTGGATGTTTGCGTGCGTCACTTTAGACGTGGGAGATGCTGTGATTGTGTTGATGGGAGGTTATATTGTGGCTAACAAGTATAGAGAGATAAAGAGAGACTAGGGCCGAGGATCTTAGTAGAGGAAATAAGTTAATAGTGAGGAGGATTCTGAAGGATAGAAATGAAAGAGAATGAGATGTACTGCACAGAGAGAAGGAAGAGGGAAAGAAAGAAATGAGAAGGAAGGAAAACAAAAATCTGTATCAGAGCACAGGGGGGGGGGGATGACAGCTGGACATTGTGATGTCTGCTGTTCCACTGACCAGCATACACAGACGCTTCTACACACCCGGATACACACCCACATGCAGGAGAGGAGAGGAGTGTTTTTCTGAGGAGACAGAACACAGGGAAAGACTGATAATGCTAATATCTTCAAAGATTCATCTGCACAGTCCGATGGAAAAGAGAACAGAAATGAGAGAAAAAAAAGAGTGATGACTGACGGAAGATCAGAAGAAAGGAAAAGCTGATGTTCTCCCTGTAATTGTGGAAGGAACAGAAAACTATTCTGAACATTAAAGAGGTGGAATGTCACACTGAATTACAGTATGTGAGAGATACTGGGGAAACTGGGGTACTGGGGAAAACATTGGTGGGACGTAAGATTAAATTCCTCTAAAAGAAGTAACCCTTTGGAGAAAAACACCCCCTACTGTTGCAGGAGCAACCAGAAACCACCCTCGACTGAACTCTATAAGGGGAAGTCTTGCCCCTATTACTGCAGGAGCAACCAGTCCATACTATCCTCAACTAGGGCCATCTAGCTCCTTCTCTGCCAGTCACCAAGCCTTAGTCCTGCAGTCACCAGAACTTAGTGGTGTACTCCTGGAGGAGCAGCAGGCGTCCATCTGGCAGGACTGAAGACCCTGAAGCTTCAAGACCATCAGGCCTCAACGAGCTGCTCTCTTTTTAGCACAGTGGGAAAAAAAAACGAGAAAAAAAAAACAAAAAACTATTCTTCTTTCAGAAGGTTGATTGCTGCTGATCCTTGGACAATTTTACCCATACCAGTTCAGTCAGACCCCCCCCCCCCTCCCCCCCCCCCCTCTTTGCACACACACACACACATACAGAGACACAGAGACACAGCATGCTTTAATACCAAAACAGACCCTAGCCAAAAGCTAAACAGCACTGACAGCCCTGGTGGTTTATATGTGTACTCAGACAAGGGCACTTTGCCTTTTTTCCCTTTTCCATCCATCTAATTAGTGGAGTTGGTCTCAGAGGCGGGAAGCAGGAGCTACAAGCTCTGTGTTCTCATTAATCCCCTGGACCTCAGGACGCCCGCCTCCTGCCCTAGGGAGACAGCGCTGGGGTCAGGGGTCACCCTTCCAGCATACGCACACCCACAAACTGACAGCCTTTGCTGCATGCACAGATGGAAACGCAAACACACACACACAGACATAGAAGCTGCTGCACACAGACAGAAATGCACACACACACGCTGCGGAACAGAGTAACAAGTACACACACAGACAGAGATGGAAACATACGCACACACAGACACATAAATGCACACGTACACACACGCGGACAGGAAAAATAGATCTAAACAGTAGAAGACACAGACACAGCCCACATGCCCCTGGCGAGGTGAGTCAGGCCGTCCAGAGAACACGCCCCCGGGGCACATGTCTGCCCCAGGGAGCATGCAGGGTCGAAGCATGGGCAGACCCCTGGCGGGCAGACTGGTGTCTGCTTTCAGCATGGTTAATCACATGTTGAGCGACAGCGCAATTGGACCTGCCCATGCCAGCTGGCTGCCTGGCCTAGATACCAAGGTGCACTAGATGACCACTAGATGCTGTAAACCAAACCTAAGGATAAGGAGAGAAACACAGGCTGGGAGAGATCTGAACACAACACACATCCCACATTCTGTTCTTCGGATTCCAACACATGACAGCAATCAACCAGCACAAAGCAGCGATCATGGTGCCACTGTTTACATCATTGTGATGTTCTAGGTATGAAGTGCATTCAGAGGCCGATGTGCTTTTCTGAGAAAGTGACAGAGAAAGAGAGAAAGAAAAAAAAATGGAGGGAAAGGGAGAAGAGATGCAAATCTGTGTTTGTGTGTGTGTGTGTGTGTGTGCAGGCTTGCCTGTGTGCAGTTGAATTATTTTGTGCAAGTGCAAACAGGTGTTGGCCTTGATGAAAGCGCCGCAAATCACTTCATCCATGTGATTGTTTCCAGGTATGTACGGTTCAGAACCCCATCTGCACTTTCCCCCTTCCCCGGATCACAGTTCAAATATCTCCATCTATCCATCTTCCTCCGCCTCTCTCTGTTATTCTTCCCACTAATACAGAGCATCCCTCATTTCTGGCTCCCAGTTCCCTGCCATACTTTATCATCCTCTTCATAGCCTCTGCCTCACAGGCACTGAACAAAAAAAAAAACAGGGGTCATATCAAACACAGCCTCCATCCGGCTGGCTCAGAATCTCCCTCTCTGGCCTCTCTGTGAGAGGACGACCGAGTGACTTCCACTTGGACAAACTCCACATACAACTACATCAGCTGTACTGTAGCTGTGGACAATAGCCAGCAGGGAAGACCAGACTACGCCAGACTAAGGCTGACTGCAGGATGAGGGGGCAGGCTGCTCTAGGTGATGCACCTCTGAGGACGTTCTGTCACCCAGCAGCAAGGTTAATGTGCATTTACATTGTGTCAGCAGTGTGTCACTGATGCAGGGATCTTACATAGATCTGGGATCTTTCCTAAACTTGGGGAACAGATCCTCATCCTTCCTCTCCTTCTCGCCAACTCTCTCTTTCCTCCCTTGTGTGTTGCTGCTAAACGGAAGTGTCAGGAGATGAGATTAATATTGGCCATGATAGATATCACATTTTTCTTAATTTTTCCAGAATCCTCCCTCCCTCAGCTTCCCCTTCCCCAAGCCCACCCAAACCAACCCATGACCAAACTATAAAACACTGTCACATTTCATTATTATTATTTCATTAAGAATTGTGGCCAAATAATTTAAAAGCTCATTAAAGTTTCCAGGAGTGTGAACGAGATATCCAAAATTGAATTTCAAACAACGGGAAATAGGGTATTAAAGAACTTCAGATCTCTCCATAAAAACGTACACAGGGCCTCAGTTTAAACTAGAAAGTTCATCCATACATAGCTTTAAAATAGCTTTAGATTACGCCTGTCACGTCCAGAATGAAACTCACTTCTGACAGAGTGAATGTTATGGAAATTGAATGGAAAATAACTTGGCATCAGTTATCTTACGTCTTCATCAGCTCAAGGCGATTCCCTCAAAGAATACGTAAAACCCTGAGATGTAGCAGGGAAGTTATGGAGATTAGCCCCAAACAACTCCACACTCTCAGACCCACTAAGATTTTAAAGATTTTTTTTCCTCCCATTTCTACAAATATTGCGTTATCTTACAGTTATAATCCATCCATTATTCCAGCTTGCCGGTATTCTGTCCTGTGGCAGTCAGCTCTCCCTTCACTCTCAGACTGAGGGTTGGCTTCTGACAACATCTGGAACATGGTTGTCCACACTGCAGTCTCACCCAGCATCAGACTGAGTCTCAGCCATGTTCTACAAACACATGGCCATGTTTTCTAATGTACTGTTTCAGTGAGATGGTGGTGTGAATGCACTGCACGTATCATGCAACAAATCCTGTTTATGTATGGAGTGGTAGGTGTGTGTCTGTCTCTGTGTGTCAATACTGTGCTACATAAATAATAACAACGATCATGTCGTGACGTGTGCAGCAGCATTGAAGTCTTCATGAAAGCGTTTTTCATTCACTAATGCTCCATCACACTTTGAGGCCAAAGCCAATGCTAATAAGACTGAAAGAGAGAACAATGACCCACTTTTCAACAGTCTGCTAATGCAGTCATCAAAATGGCTACCTTGCTGTAGACACATACACACACACACACACACACACACACACACACACTCATCAAGTACACCTTATGAAGGTGAAAACACTGAGTTATAGACAGGAAGGACCATCCCATCAGGGACCAGAGGATCACATTTGGTTATTTTCAGAAACAGATCATTGTCTAGTTCACTTTCACGCTCTCTCCACTAAGCTTGTGTTCCACGTATCCAGAGGTGGGAGACCACATTGAGATCCATCCTGCAGCTATGAATCATTCAACAGCTCTCGGCTTCATGGTGTGCGCCGCTTCCTCCAGACAGCCCTTGGTAAAAGGAGGGCACTTATTCACTTTAACTTTTACAATATCTAATCTTCTCTCACAATTAAAATCTTCTTTTTTTCTGGAGACTTCAGGCATTCTTAAATTAAATGTCAGTTTTGTACTCACTGACAAAATTTGGATCTGTGCTGGGTGAGTTTATACAAGCTTGACTGTAACACGTGTCAAGTCTATCTTATGGTCATGTCCTGCGAGAAATTCTTAACCTCCGAGAGACAGTTCAATTCCTAACAACACACAGGTAGTAAAAAGAATCCTGCTGTATTCCCCATGCTATCTTTGATCTGGGTGTGTGACGTGTGTGTGTGAGCATGTGTGGAAGTGGTGTGGGTGTTTGAGAAAAGTGAAGTAGCACAGCCCCCTACATGTCCATGGTCATCCCAGAGGAGTCTGCTAAAATAAATGAATACATGTTTAAAGTGTGAAATATCTCCAGCAGTGGTAGACTGGGTTGATAAGGATCTTTCCCTGCAGCTGCATGGCTGGAACAGGGATGATCGTGTGAGTTCTCTCCACCATAGAGATGGAGCAGCACGACCAGGGGTTTCTCCACTGAAAACACACTCCCCCTTCTCCTTGTATGACCCCTGGATACCGTCTTCTACATCTAGAAACTTCTTTTCCACTTCTTCCCCCCCACGTTCAGATTTTCCCATGGGTCACTTCACCAACACAAGCTGTTGGAAATCTATTCCTGTGTTGAGGCTCTCCTGTCGATCAAACACTCCGTAACTTACACTCCGGGGAGTGTGAAGGAGGTACCCCGTTGACCGCTGCACTTAAATAGCAACTGCACTGTACTTATTTATGCTTCCCTGCTCTTCTCTCTCTCCAGTATCTCTCCACTTATCTCACTCTCGCTCCACTACTCTCTCCCTCCCTCTCTCTCTCTCTCCCTCTCCCTCTCTCTCTCTCTCTCTCTCTCTCTCTCTCTCCCTCTACTTCTCTCCCTCTCCGTCTCCCTCTCTCTCTCTCCCTCTACTTCTCCCTCCCTCTCGCTCTCTCTTCCTCGCCTCCCTGGGATTTGATCTGGGAGAGTCTGGGGGAGCACTGCAGGGGTATCATGTGGTTCCTAGCTGGGACTCTGACAGGGAACCAGTACCTCCCAAATGCTGCAAACATAGCTTCCATGGCATGGGGTGAGCATGGATGCGTATCAGTGAATATATTCAGCACAAGCGGACAGCACAGGAGTGAACAGGAGAATGTTGAGAGACTGAACTTATAGCAGTAGTGTCCAATCCTGGTCCTCGAGGGCCGCTGTCCTGACGGTTTTAGATGTTTCCCTGCTCCAGCACACCTCCACAGAGCTTGATAATGACGTTTCATTAGAATCAGGTGTGCTGGAGCAGGGAAACATCCTAAAACCTTCAGGACAGCGGCCCTCGAGGACCAGGATTGGACACCCCTGACTTATAGGTTTGGTGGTGTGTTTGAATCTGTTTCTCTTTTTTCTTCTTCATAGCAGCACTACAGGGATTCTGAGCCTAACCTGAACCCTAGACATAGACAGACAGAATCACTTCAAGCTTTGATGACCCAGCTGCTCTCTCCATTCTCAAGCAGTCACTCTGTGTTATCGGTTGAAATATCTGCTGCTCTACCAAACGAAGCAAATCTGTGACACTTTCAGGAGGTAACAGAGACTTTTGTTTTCCCCTGGAGGACCAGGCAGGAGATGGCCCTGAGTTACCTGAAGGGGAAGCTCGTCTGCAGGCTTCAGCAGGCTGCTAATGGGCCTCTCTGTTTACAAAGTAAAGATATAACTTCATCATTCAAGGAACACTTACCCTGCCGTTTCTTTAGAGAGCAGAATGTTCTGACTGAGCTGTATTTGACAGATGTTTAAACATCGGGGGAATATGAGGAAACGCTGAACTACGCGTGTGTGAAATTATGCCATCTAGAAATAGCAGTGTAGAATGTTCTTAGAATGACATTTCCGCTTGCACAAATGTAGTTATCAATATGAAATGTGAAGGAAGAGGTAAACCCCTTTTGTGTATTTTGAATTTTCACAGTATGTGAGCCTGGGACTATGAATACACAATTATATCCGCAACTCCAGGAAACCCTACATCCACATAGAAGCAAGTGCGGTAGTTCAAAGACTTTTGCCTTTTCTAGAAGTGTCCCTCCACAGGCAAGGCCGTCGCCTAATGGTCTCCCCCTTCTCCAGGCCATGCTGCGGTCTGACTGCTCTATTATATGTACACAGCCCCCCCACTGTGGGACTAATGGTAGAGGCCGGGAGACGGTGTCTATACGGCCGGCTCCCCGGCTCTCTTCAATGGAAGCAGCCAAGCACAAACAACAGGTGTGGTGAAATAAATATAATGGTCCTGCTTCTCGCCCATCACCTAATTGCCGGGGTCTGAAGACCCCCTGACAGGTGAACGGCTCGCTTCCCTCCCCCGAGGGACACGGCTAAGGTGGTTGGCTGAGGAGGGGGGAAGGAGGGGGAAGAACTGTGAGGCCAGAATCAATGGAGCACGTGTATTTACATAATGTGATGATCCAACAGCTTTGAACAGGTTTGGCAGTGAAATCAATGCTACCTGACCTGATGGGTTTTGAGGTTGCACCGCGTCGTTCGAGGTGTCTTGATTGAGAGATGTGTGCATCTCATGCTTATTTATTGAAGACTGTCGTCGCAAATAAGAACTTCGGAGGCTCTCAGGGCCGCTCCTCAGGATGTAAGATGCGTAATTTGAATAGAAAGGGGCTTGATGAAAGTGTTTCAAAGCTAATTCTCTTTTTGTCCTTCTCAACGAGGAACGCAATTGCTGCCATATCACATACTGTTGCTAGGATACAGCTGTCTTAAAGCAGCCAAGAAGAGCTGGAGACGAGCCATCAGGTCCAGTCTGTCTCTGTGTTAGCGGAGTGAGCGGGAAGGAACGTCCATTTTGGATTGAGTGATGTTGAAAGTACGTTTGAAACAAGTTTATGAGCAACATCTTCAAACTTACATTATGAAACATCACAGAGCGTCAGAATCCTGCAGCTCTAAACTTCAGCAAGAATACCAAGTATTATCAAATACATTCTGAATGCACACAAATCAAATCACCATGAATTATTTAGTATTGCACATAATCGTTTTACTAGTCCCCATAACCCTTTTCTGAGTTGATAACATATGTCTCGCTATTGCTAAAATACAGTATGCATAATTTCAATGTGAAACAGTTGGATGATTTGACTATAAATGTGTAAAACACCCCCATGAAAAAATACATTTATTTACATAGATATATGGCTACAATACATGCAGGGGCAGTAATATCATACAACAGGGCCAATAAATGTTCCAAAACAAAATGCTGCACCCTCCTTTCAGCGATTACACCTCAAATGAACATGCGAAGGGCAAAGCAACATGGGAATGACACATTTGCATAAAGTTCCCAGCCACTGCTTCAACATGGCTGTTAATACCGTCTTTTTAGAGTGAATATCTACAGCAGCATTGAATCCCAACAGAGCTTCACTAACTCACAAAAAGCCACTCCTCTCATCCTAAAGAATATCCTCTATACAGTACATTGTGTGAAAGATCATAGGTCAAGAATTTTCAGGACTCTTGAAAAAGACTCATATACAGTCTAAGGATGGCATTACTTTGGATGCTCTTTAAGTTGAGTCCATGAAGTTTTCGCAGAACTAAAAAGTAAAACCCCCCAGATTGGAACAGACTATGACACTTTAAAATGGACTCTTTAGTACTAACTTCTTATTCCTCTCTTGCAAACAATGGTAAATATATTCAGCAAGCCAATCAGGTATTGCCCCAAGTAACGTATTACATTACAAAGTAATTGATTATGTAAAATTAACCCTAATTTGATGTAATAGCCTGCCTTTATTTAGTATTTAATTAACATGGCTGTGTTGGCAAAGCACTGTGCTGGCTCTGTCTCATGCAGTGTGGTCTTGTGATTTATGACTGTGGTAGCGGGTAAAGATTTGGAACATCTTCTATCCTAGGCTTTCATTACATCTAATCTCATCTTTTATCCTTCGATTTAAAATGGTAAAAACGAATCTTATGAGATTTCACCTATATCAATTCGACAAATGCATTTCACGTATGATATATTATAGGAGGTTTATCACAATATTTCCACAATGTTGTTCATCGCAATGTATAGAAATAGAGAAATTAGTAGATGCAGCAGCAACCTTGAAATGTGAGACTCTCAGTCCAGTTCAGTGTTGTGTAATCTTAGTTTTTAATGCCTATGGAAAGATGTAAGCATTACGTCAGTTATTGCGACTGATGTAATCAGTACGTCAATCACGATAACCCTTAATCGTCTTCGAGAGTCAGTGCTGGTAAACAAATATTTCATTTCTTTACACTTTCCAAAGCTGATATTGTTGTATGTGGGACTGAATCACATCAACATATAGCAGGCCTTAATTGACCTGGGAGGAGGAGAGGGCTCCTGTTTTGTTGAAAGGAACTACGGTCTTGTTCTACTGCTGGATTAAATTGATAGATGCTCAGCTGCTGTGAAAGATTACACTGCTAGGAGTCTATGAGGGATCCTGGGGAAGTGTGAAAATACATACAGATAAAGTATCTACGATAACCAGAGGCGTTCCTTCTGCATATCACACACTGAAACTGTGAAATCATCTTCCTGACATTTTGCAGAGGATGTTCTTTGTATATCTTAAATCAGCGTAGGGTTTCAAGTATTGAAATGTATTAGGTGTTACCATGCAGTACTATCTTAGATACCATTATGTAAAGGTTGTGCTTACAGGCCATTTATCACTTGTTACAACTGGTGAAGCCACTTCACACACATGGGACCAGACCATTCATTCTCAGTAGCAGAGCTTGATGTACTATAAATATTTTACAAAAACTTTCAGCTCAAGGAATGTTCAGAGATTACAGACAAAGTCATTGTAACACAAGGGAGACTTTGTTCCCCGGAGCAGTTCATTACAGTTAAAGGGATTTCTTCACAACAGCAAGGACTCAAAAGGCAGTTGGTATAGTCTACAATCAGCCAGATGTAAACATGCTCTAACATCTCTCAATGTAGTATCCATGGCAACGTCCATGCCTTCAACTGTTGGCTCAAAAATCTGAAACTAGTCAAATTCAAATAGATATGGACTCCAAGATGTAAATTGTTCTTGAAATTTTAAACCAGAAGAGGGGGTTACAACTAACGACTGGGTACTGCCTCCACAAATATAACACTGGAATGCATCAGCAAAGAACAGCCTCTATCCATACAGCCACAGGCTTGGAGGGACAAAACACCTGTATGTTGCACAAAGCAGACTCTCTGAATGAGATAAGATCCTGGCTATGTCCACCGATTGTTCTCTGTTCCATTCAGAAGGCATTCATCAGACTTTCCCTGGACGCATGACTGTCCACCTCAGCAGTCCCAGTGACTGGATAGTCATAAACATGGACGGAGCTAAAACCCTCAGCACCAGGAAATCTACTGCATGAAGCACACATACACTCTGAACATTAATGTAAATGACAACTTGAATCTTCTAGTGGAAATATTAAATGTATAAAAATATATGATGGCATTGCTCGTTTCGGACAGACTAGCAATAACATTTTAGTATTGATGGCTTGACAGCCCATTCAGAATGATAAATACCTGATCATGTCAAAGATCAGTTTTTTTATTTGTTGTTTCCTAAACAGTTACTCTGAGATGGGTCCCTGTGGTCTGATGTTGTTTAAGAGCTTCTTATTGATGGGTCAATCTAAATACACGGCACTCCAGGGACACAATGTAACCGTCTGCTTTCCACCTGCTAATGCTTGTGGGAGGTGCAGGTAGGCTTTATCCTATGGACTATTGAATGAAAAATGTACGTACATAATGTATGAAAGAGAAGAGAGGGTTGAAAAAGGTGAGTCCGGCCAACAACCCCCAAATCAGGCTCCATCCTTTCCTGCTGTCTTGATAGAATACACGTGTGCACATGTATGTGTTTGATATTCCAAATACATCCAGTTTTCTTCCTCCCTCAGACTGATCTGAAATGATTACCTCTCAGCTGAACACAAGTGGGGAGCTACAGTCAGTTTAGGTATAAGAGGATAGAACCCCAGCAATGTTTTAGAACATGTCAGATGTCATGAACGTAACATCAAGTTGCATGGATGTATACAATCATGAATTAATGAACCCCCCACACACACGAGCACACAAGTGCAAACACACCTACACATTGACAATGAAGGGACAATGTTAGATTTTATGAGAGACATCCATAATTGAATATCTATCAACCAGCATACGATACCAGCTGAAACATTACAGGTCAAACATCCTGCACATTAGCTAATTAACCCTTCATTACATTTTAATTACAACAATTACAGTCCATTAACTTGGATGAGCTGTATCCAGCAGACATGTTCACACCTACTAACACTCACACGATGCAGCGACCAAATACAGATCGATGTGAATGTAAACAGTAAGTGCCATATTCTTTCTGGACCCACCAATTTTCCACAATAGCCATCAATAATACTGTCTGTATTTTAGCCTTTGATTTTCATTCTTCTCTAGTAATGAGACAAACATATTCTCCCCCTGCGTGGTGCTAAGAGCACACACCATTAATCAACAACTCAAACCTGCGTGCCTTAATCATGCGGGCACCCGCCCGCCCCACTTCCTGCCTGGCCCAGTGTGGGAAAGTAATAGCAGCTGTCAAAACAGGACAATGCGCATGTGTTGATCACCACCATCGCCCCACTGCATCAGAGCCCTTTCCTCTCTACACCCTTCCAACGCAGTCTCTGAAAAATATCATTATTAAAATATTGTTGCTATTTACCTGAGCAGCAGTGCCTTGGTGTAATCAAGCAGGGTTTCCCTGTGCAGGGTTGTTCATGACACAGCCAGAAGCTGTGGTGGTCTTGGCTCTGTGATGCTAAGGTGAGGGACGGCTCAGGTGCTCATTTATTCATGACTGCATGTGGTTGAGATCCCTACCCAGCATCCCTCTCTTTAGGGGCTCTGGAGACAGAGTTTAGACAGAGCTCTGTCACCAGAGATAATACCCAGGTTGGTATGCATACATATGTTACCTTCATTACTTACTTTCGGTCAAGCCAAATGTTGTGGCCCCATAAAGCAAGGCTGGTAAATGCAATCCGCATTAATGTTATTATAATCCCTGAAACAAATGACTGTGGGCTGGGTGGCCGCCAACCAGATTTGACAATATCGCTCGGTGCACTGTGGCACACAGTAATTCAATCACGCATTACAGTGTGGGATCTACAAGCTTTCTCCGGAGGCCACTGAAAATCCCTTTAATGGTTTGGGCCAGAGAACACTGATGACATACAGATAGACATTGTTCCACAAGGTGAGATTGGCAGGTGCCTAAGAGGTGGTTAAACAACCACTCAGAAAGACGTTGGCGTCTGTGTGCGCATACTGATTCAGTACTCATACTATTCAGAGGCGACACTGGAAATTCATTATTTGGAATATATATACTGTAAGTAGAATGTGTCATATGTCATTACCACATGTACCACATAATCGTTGACGATTAAATGATGATTACATGTGAGGGAAGTGACATGAAATATGTATAAGGCCCATAGGCACAATATTCGCTTTTTTTGTAAATGGTCGTCTCTCTTTTTGCATGATAAATATACATCAGTGACAGCAGAAGGATGTGTTGCTTTAAAAGGGAGGACTGAAGGAATTTTAATCAGTCCGTGAACACAGTTTTTACTTTTCTTCTCAGCCTAGCTGAGCTATTGATGTAAAACCAGGAAGCCTTGCTGGTAATTACCCCTATCTTATCTCCACGGAAACTAGGAGAAAGAGTGAAAAGAAAAGAAACGCGAGGAAGGATGAAGAAACGTCTTTAGCTGCGTCCATTTTCATCTGCCCTGTCAATTTTGAGCGCACAGGCGCTACTCCAGTCTGCCTGAAGTGAACCTTAATATCAGAGTGTGTAAACATGATTTACCAACCAATGACCAGGAGAGAGAGAGAAGACAAAGCAAGCTAAATAGTAACAGATGGTCACAGTTATTGGTTGGTCATAACGGGATTGTCTTTAAAAAAAAAAAAAAAACTATCTGTGATTTATTCTCTTGTTTAAAGCATCGACCGAGAAGGAACAATACAGAAGTCTCCCCAGAGTAATGGCTGCTGAGACCTCTACACATCTCCTATAACAGGATTTGCAGAGATGGGGAAAGTGGGTGGACAGGTATATTCACAAGTTCACATTAGATAAGTCTGACTGTTTACTCATGAAGTTCTGTATCATCTTGATTTGAACCTTCGCAGAAATTCTGCAGTTTGCTGTTCTTACTGATAAAACCTTTGGCAACCCAATGGTCTACATCCCTCTGGAAGAAATGTGAGATATATGAAGTATATCTGTTTTAGTTTAAAGTAGAGATCTATTTTATTTTATTTTTACCACAGTGAGGCTATTTCCCTGTTAAGGGATTTCAATTGGGGCACACCTGAGGTGGGAGCTGACATAATAAACAAAGTTCTTTCAGGGGCTGCGAGAGCCTGCAGATGTCCTGTAGTCCTGCTTAAAAGAATGATTAGTACATGCTTATCGTGCTCTGTGCTTTGTTCAAAGGCCAGGAGAGAAGAGAGCTCCAGACGTATTACTTATTGAACTAAGGCTTCTCCATGCAGTCCAATGGACTCTGCAGTGCTTTGGGTCTCTTAATAACACCCTCACTCTCAGGTGGGGGGTAGCATGGGCTAATTGAAGTGATGTTATTTAAAAGGCTCTGTGGAATGAATTCAATTTGAAGGCAGTGTAATTTAACACACTGTGGTTGCGTGAAATATAGCTTCTGTTCAATGAGTCGGATAGGCTGTTAAAAAGGTGGTGGTATGGGGCTCTGAGCAGGGGAGGCATTATTCTTTTCAACACAAAGAAATATTGCAGCTAAAACATGCACACATGCAGGAGAAAACATTCTCAGGCATAGATGGAGTGAGAGAGGGGTGGGGTTAGACCATATGTGGATGGGATGAAGGACATGTTCAACACTAAACAACACAGTTTAATGTTGAAATAAGTCCACAGGATCCCATATATCTTACCACTCCCTTTACTTTCTATCCATTCCCCTGATCCATATATTTTTTTTTTTACATGTCTGCAAACTCAGTGTTTGACTGATGAGGAGAGGGTAGTTTAAATTGGAAACATTACATGGATCCTGGTGAGGAGTAAACATACCAGTACAGACTGTTACTTTGATGTGAAATGAAGGCAATTGAAGGAAATTGACCGTCTTCATGGTACCGCTCAGCAACTCATGTCTGCACTACCGGTGCACAATCCACAACTGTTGGACTTAATGAACGGGTTGCCTACTTGACAAGTCTACAAAGTTCACAACAAGTTTAAGTTTTTCCTAAGTTGACTTCAGTGGAGAGACAACTGAAGTTAACCACTGAACAATCTGGCAAATTGTCAAATGAAAAATGACAGTACAGCTGAATAATACAAGTATTGTACTTTGGTCAGACAACTGACACATCAGTCCGCTGAATAATTCAATATTTTACTTTTGAAATATGTGCCATGTAAACCCATGAATTCAGTGTTAAATGGTATTGATTTATGAGAGAATCACAGAAATGTGTATCAAAAAATAATATCCTATAATACATTGATTCATTCATTTTCCACCGCATATTATTGTCAATGCTGCTTATTCCCGTTAGGGGTCACGGGTGACTGAAGCCTATCCCTCTTACTTCGGGTCTTAGGCGGGTACATGATAATATAGATTACTCTTTTTTGAAGACATTAAATCGTTCAATTCAACAGCACTATTCAAGCAGCCCAACTTTCCATTGTCTTTTTTCAAAAAGTGTGTGCTGGGTGAGCATATCCAGGCCAGTTTGTGTTCTGCTCATAACACCACAACAAATAAAAGAGTTTATGTCCTTCTGAAACATTGATGTGAAGGGCCACTCTACAAGCTCTGAATAGAGAGACTTTCCGGGGTTTATCACTACTGAGTATATTGGCCTTGGTGTCATATAATAGTTTATTGTATATTTATATATTGCAGTATAGTAAAACTGCAATGCTGTGCTTCTATTCTGTACATGGGCAGGGCTCTGCAAAAAAGGTTTGAAGTGCTGATTGCCACTAAAAGGATGTCATTATTACACAAACCTTATTTTGTGCAGCTTCCCACATTGTGTTTTCTCCAATATCACTCATTGTATGTACACATTTGTTTCTAAGCTTCTCCTTTTCATTGTGTTCCAGGAATATTTGTTATTGGAAACATACATTGGCAGAAGAAATACCACAATACGCCATCAAAAGCACACGGAGGATAAAGAAAATAATGCTTCAGGAGTATGTGCCATCATCCCACATTCTTGTCTATTTCTTATCAACATGCCAGTAATGCTAATGGCAGTCTAGCCTGCTTCCCTCCCATGGATGCTGTGAGGGGCTGAGGGACTGGCTGGGAATGAGCAAAATGCTCCTACTTCACATCATCTATGCTTAGGGGAGATAGTCATCTAAAGAAGAGTAAAATGTGGCCGTGGGATAGAGAGAAGGGGGGAGAGAGTGTGAGGGTTAGGGTTACTGCAACAGCTGCCATCAAAAACAGCAGTTTTTCCATGCTGAGATGTTTCAATCATGATGATGACTCATGAGTTCAACTTAGACTTGGAAAATCCGAATTTGAAATGTTTTTCACAGTACACTTTAAGAATTACCCTTTCCACATTCCTCAGAATGCTTGGACCCCAACTCAATGCTGCTGGTAGCTTTAATTTCCCGTTAGATTTGGTCAGCGATACTTAATGTTAACGCCCAGATTTACAGCATCATTAGTGTAAAATAAAAAGGGCCTCATGTTGCTCTTCTTTTCTCTGGGGGTTTCTTATTACCCTCATCACAGCAGTTGATTTAAACTCATGGCCAAGTAACCAACAACAAATCTTCTATTACACCTCTGCTGTCCATATTGCTCATCTTAAGTGTTGATCATAAAATCATACTCCTACCTCCAAATACCCCAACCTGAGACAATTACACCGGGAAGTCTTTGTGTCTGTACATAAGGACAATAAATCATTTATAGGGCATCTGTGAAACTCATCTTTGATCAAATGTGATATTCTGCAATGTGTGTGTTGTGTAGATAAAGTAAATTTCTGTTCTTTTGCACGCGTTTTGGGTGGAATCATTTATAATGTAGTTTAGGAACCTCTGTCCTGAGCAGATGTGTCTGATCACTAGAGTCCTCGTAAACTGGCTGCCTGCTTCAATCAAAGCTGGCTGGTAGATTCCTTTCTCCCAGTCAGGAATCAGGAATCAGGAATAATTTTCAATTTCCTTATATCTGTCTTGGTTCGCTTGGCGCAATCGATATTGTTACCAGGTTTGAAACAAAGCAACTTGGAGCTGACTGAAACTCTGATTAGCTTTCTCTCCTCAAACCCTGGTACTGCAGCTTTGCAGCTCTCAAAGCTGATTCGGACTCTTCTGACCATGCCTGAACCTTCCCTTTCCTGCTCCTTCATTCACAACCAAATGGATTGTGCGAGGGTTATGCTTGTCTGATGTAGCCCAATCAAGCTCTGGTGGGACTGGAGGGGCCTTGGTATTTATTTCCACACACAAATGTACATGCTGACATAATGTGCCGGCAAGTTGATTTCCATTTCCAGCAGGATGTCTTGCAAGTGACAATAGGAAGGACTGAATGTGAGCAGAGTCACAGGTAATAGTCTGACATTTTCCAGGAAGTCAATCTGTGCAAACATCTAATGACACATCAGCTTGAGCAGCAGTATAGGTATATATCCACATCCCACCGGTACAGCAGAAGAGAAGACAAAAAAAACATATGCGACACACAATTAAGCTGAGCACATAAGTATCAGGCTGTTTGCTCAAAGTTTCTTCCATTCAAATGAAGAACACGACTTACATAAAGCAGATATTTTGCCGTGACATTTTCCTCTGTTCACATCAAGTGGATTTCATGCTAGAAGTGAGTGCAGCGTGGCAAACCTCCCAGGGTTATATACTTTCTAGTCTCCTTCTAACCAGCAATTAAAATTTCCTTGTCAAGGCAAAAAAAACTTGCTAAAAAATATATTCGAAATGGCTTCACTTATTTTCTTGATGATTCACTGATTCTATAATTCTTTTTTTCATTTTCCAAGTCAGAGACCAAAAAGGATAGGGCACGGTACAGTCTTCTGAGGTAGAGACAGATATAAAGTCTACCTTCTGAATATCCTTGCAGCTGCATGCACAGTCACACTGAACTGTGCACAGCAGACTATTGTGAGATCCCACAGTCGTTGGCATGACCAATAGGAAGCCCAGCTTCACCAACCTCTGGAGAACAGAAAGCCTTTGGGTCTCTGATGTATTTTATTACTTGGGTAATCTGCGAGTGACATGATTATTTTCCACAAAATTAAATCAAATATGGTGCAAAGTCAGAGTAAGCTCAAATAAACTCTGCAAACACAACAAAAGGCCTTAGCACACCCTTAAATTGTTGTTGAATCTTTTGCTGTTTCTACAAAAACAAACATTTCACCTTGAAAGACAATCACAATCCAATATCCTTATTCATGTCAAATTTCTGATGAACTGCTCTTCTGTTTTTGACTATTGTTGTTTTTGCATTATAAAATCCTTTGCCCTCATGAAGGAGCCAAACGGCATGCACCATACCCATCTGACAAAGACCTGTCATGAGGAACAAGTGTTCTCTAGAGGTTACAATTACAGGTCCATACTTCATCTACCCACAGACAGTTCCATGCTTTGTCCAACCCACCAGCCCCGATCACTTCACTTAATGAGTCTTAATTAGAATGCATAACCCATCTCTCATCCCAAATAATTGCTTCCCCCCATGTGGCACTGTCCACCTCTGTCTCTGCATGAAGGAAGTAAACCTGAGGATTGATATCAAATCAATTTCAAGTTCAAGGCTCACATTAGGAAGATGGATGTTGCTTCCAAGTGAGGGAAAGCTCAGGATAAAATGGCAGTTTCACTGTATTAGGCTGCCAGAGAATATTGAGTGTAAAGGAAAGAACTGGAAAGCCCTTTCCCTCTACGCTCATGGCCTGTGCCCTCAAATGTCAGAAGTGTGCCTTTAGTTTAAGCTGCTATATAATGACTGTCATACAGTTGTGTGCAGCACACTGCCAACAAAGTATTCCTTGGGGTGTCCATCAGCAAGTTATTGCGCTGATGTAGCAGATCATGCTAATGGCAATTTTGACCTTGAGTGTGAACCTTGGCTATACGCTTTAAAAAGGGCAACATGTGCACCATCATCAGCTGAGAACAAACATGAGAGGTCAAAACATTCACAGGAAACCTCCATACCTCCAGCATGTTGATTCTCAAAGAAGTCTTCTAAAAAGCTATTACAGTAGTATTCTAGATGACTCTATTAAACATTCAAACTGTGGGGGAAATACATAACATTCTGTGTGACCTCTGAAGAAAGCTAATGTGCTGACTAATAGCAAGGGACTAGGGACTGAAAAAAGATAGACTCACATGTAACATCCACTTTGGTGTGTCCGGGGCAATCCTGTTGCTCTGGTGCCACTGTCCTGAAAGTTTTACGTTTCCCTGCTCCAGCACACCTGATTCTAATTAATGGTGATTATCAGGCTTCCAAAGAGCTTGATAACCACCCATTCCTTTGAATACCTGGGTACCAGGTTCACTACAAGAACAACACACATTGTTGACACGAGATGTGCAGTATTCAACTAAGAGTAATGGGTTCAAACTGGATGAGGGCTCCAACAAAAGTACGCGGGTACAAAATGGTTAAGTGCTATTTACACTTCTCTTCAGGTCAACTCTGTGTATGGAATTAGCTCCACCACAAAACAGCCATTCAAATGCTGATGGGCAGTGTATGTGCTGGGGCCGATCAAAGATTAAAGTCAAAAGGAATCCTTTTTACAACTCTAAAGTCTCTCTGGATTCCATTATTGAGTGTCAACCTTTGATAGCCTTTGAATGAACTGACACCCACTAATCTCTAACACAATGTATCGATCAGGAAGACCACTTGCAGTGTTTGAAGACAGCCATCTTGATATTCCAACGTCGACCACACTGGCAGTTCTTTGGGGTTAAATTAAATGAGACTTAATTTGAGTCGATGTACCCAGGGTGTAAAGCAGACAAAGAGTAGCATTAGGGGGTCACAGATCAATGGAAGGATTTTTAAACAGACAGGCTACTGTGCAACAGTTATGTTGGTAAGCCTTCCAACGTGCTAGATGGATATGTGCTTTACCGTGTGTGCAAATTGGTGTGTGAATTATCCAAGACAAACGCATTAGGGGATGTGTCTTCGAAACATACCAATTTGGTGAAAGAGGATCCATTAACGGAGCTCTTTCTGTCTCTAATTGATGTGCACTCAGGCCAACCTTTCAGCCTCTCATTCAGCTTGTCATACTAAAATATGCACCACTTCATCACTGCCCCTTTTTACATTGTGCACCTGTTTACCAAGGCATATTTTGCAACCACACAAACAAGACACACACGGATGCTGTATGTGAATGTTCGTATATGTATATACTTATATGGTCAACAAACTACTATGGACTTTTTAATGTCACACCACTACCCTGCTACTAGACTCTCCTAATATATTGAATAATGAGGCCCCATTACTAGTATACTGCAACTGACTGTATGACTACCTAAACTGCATATCTCCTCATAACAGGTGAGTTCACACTAATGTTGAATCTCTTTAAATTCTTGGAATTAAATGCTTTATTTTCATTAGTTGTACAGGTTATCTTTCTTTTTCTCTCAAAATCTGTCTACAGTTCAGACTTTCACCAACCAATTTGAAAAAGGTGCTTTTGTTGCCCAGGGTGACAGGATAACTACGCCGTCCTATACAGTAAAGCACATCCCAGACACCATTATTAGTCCACCATCTTAATTGACAGCTGCAGTCAATTTAAACTGTTTTGACTAAACCCTGAGCCAATTTGAAAAGAAAGAGTCTAACAATACAGCGGGGGAATCAGAAATGGTTTCTCTTGGAGTGATAGCTTTGTCAAGTTGAAGAGAGAGAAGAAGCGGGTAAAGAGACAAAAAACAACACAGGGCCAGGGGCTCCATCTAATGAGGCCGCTGCCACTTGTCCATCAACACCATTTACAAAACCTGAATACTTTTCATTGCCCCTCCAGCCAGTTGCCGATAACTTTATGATGACAGAGTTCTGCTCCAGTGGGAGGAATTGGAGCACAAGTTAGACATGGAAAGAGATACATAGACAGAGAGAGAGAGAGAGAGAGAGAGAGAGAGAGAGAGACAGACAGACAGACAGACAGACAGACAGACAGAGACAGAGAGAGAGATAAATACAGAAAGACAGAGACACAGAAAGACAGAGACACAGAGAGAGACACAGAGAGAGACACAGAGAGAGACAGACAGAGAGACAGAGAGAGATACAAAAAGACAAATAAAGAGAGAGGTGATAGCAAGGGTGATAGACCTCCCCAGTAGATGTCAGTAAAACATTTTCTGTTTGAAAAACCAGAAAGGAAATGGCAAAACCACAGGGAATTATTGTTACATATTGCACAATACCCCCCACCCCCTGCCCACCCCGAATCATTATGGAATTAAGATGGCAATGTTGCCAGTTAGTTTACATTGTACACCAACATCAGCCAAGTTGTCCCCTTAGTTCTTATTTCACGTGAGTGTGCAGTGCAAACACCTTGAGCTATTGTAACTAAATCCCTTGACATGCCGTGCGTGACCTAATGAGAATCATTCTCACAACGGACCTTTGGTTTAACAGCAAAACACATGTTGTGAACATGGAGGGTTTGGCGCATAAACAATGGTTAACGTCAGGTATATGAAAGAGGGGCATTGTTGTCTATGAGGGAAGCAAGTTTAACTGCTTACCCACAACACGACAACTTGAAGTTGGCCATAGCCTAATTATGTAAGTCTAATCGACCTTTTAGTCCTAAAGACGGGGTTGGCTCAACCGAGTGCGCTCTCCATGGTGCTGAAACCAGCAAACTACTTAGCGCAATCCGAAGCCTGCACACCGGGTACATCATCTGAAAATAGATACAGTGATTATAATAAGTGCAGACTAAACACGGTCTGTGAAGCTGTTCAGAAACAAAAAAGTTTAAGATTCATCATTTTCTGATCATCAAAGCATCATGTGAGTCAGAAGGCTCACTGGCAAAGACGTATGAAATTGTATTTCTCTGTATACCGCCCTCTTGTTGATCCCCCTCCCTCTCTCTCTCTCTCTCTCTCTCTCTCTCTCTCTCTCTCTCTCTCTCTCTCTTCCTCACTCTCTCTCTCTCCCTCTCCCTCTCTCACTCACTCTCTCTCTCTCTGTCAAACACACGCAGACTCTCTCTCCTCCTTCACCCTCTCTCCATCCCAGACGCCAGTTCGACTCAAAGCTCAGCTCTACCAGCATGTCCTCAGACGTGCAGCTGTGTGATGAAGCCAGTGACCAGGACGGAAGAAGGACCGTAGCCCCTGGAGCCTAACAGCTAGAGAAAAGGTAATTAATTTCAACAAACATGTAACGCAAAGGTTTTACTTATTTATTCATGTATTCAAAGTCATGCACATTGTAAAGTTGTGCAGAAATCATAATGTCTAAAAAAAAGATGCGCATTTAACTTCTTGCAGGATGTTATAACTTGGACACATTAGAAATACATTAACACAGGCTGCTCCAGAACTACAGTCGCATATAGGAAGGCTGGTGTTTCCTTGATGCCCCCAGTAGCAAATTTTTAAAAGTTTTTAAAGACTTTTAAGGATTTTGGCATCAAGTCATGTCGCTGGCGTCTCCTGTTTCCGTCGAGTGTCAGATATCACAATTAAAACCCGTTATGTCTAAGAATGGAGAAGGTTTAGATCCAAATACAATATTTTTTCGTCCACATATATGTAAATTAAATGACAATTAACACGTTGCGCACGAACAGTTCTGCAATGAAGATGAAGTCCCGGAGTACAGGGAACCTTCAGGAGGTTTCTAAGACACTTTGCGTTTCACCCTACTAACGCTTAACTGCTTAACTTATAAGCACTAAACATTAACAATTACTTTGCAATATTAGATTCACAAGCACATGTTTTGAAAAGTATAAATCGTGTTTCGTGTATCAATCAATCTTTTTGTTGAATTGGGATGTCCACAATTCTCAATACAGATCATAAATATGAATATTGTGTTTTACTGCCTTGTTTAACACGGATGTTGTGCGTTCCTCTTTTCTTTACTCTGGTTATGTTATCTATATTCAGATATAACTATAACAGAGGCTGTTGCAGTTTAAGGTGCCTTCTTAGAGGCTGTCAGCCTCTCCTCTACCGTGCCTTCTCAGAGGCTGTCAGCCTCTCCTATAATAATTTGGCACCTTGGTAATGATTGGTAGCCCCAGAACACACACCAACCATGAGATATTGATGCCAAACTCACAAAGGGGATCGATTTTCATGCTTGATTCGTTTGCTCATGATTTTGTGAAATGCGATTTTTTTTTTCTAAGAAAAAAAAACAAAACCTTTTAGTTTGTAATGAAGAAAGCAGCATGACGCTGTTCTGGCTACAGTCTGTGCGTAAAAGCGCACTTGGCGCATGAAACCTGGTAATGTATGCTTTTAAATTAGCCTAACCTGTTTTATCGTTGATTCTTAATTGCTCGCTGCTCAATTATTTATTTTGTCTCAAAAAAAGGTTCATGAAATTTGGAAAGAAAGCTGCACGAGTTTCGACAGCAGTTGTAAAGGGACTTGCGTCATGACTTGGTTCCAAGACGCGTTTCTATGTGGTTTTGAATGCATGTTGGCTGAAAATGAAAATGAAGGTGTCAAAACACTGGCTGCTGCTCATACTCGTCGTGATATCTATTATGAATGTGGATAGCCTGTGTGTGAATAGACATACTTAGTAGTACAAGTTTGACCAACACACAGTACACAAATTGGTGCGAAGCCCTTCACAAAGGGTGAATAGAAGTTGATTTAAAAAAATAATAATAATAATACAAGTATTAAGACTTTGATCATTCAGGTATGGGTAATTGGTAGATATTGAATCTAATGAGAAGAAGTCTGAGTATTTGTTGTATAAAGGTCAAAAACACAAATCATATCGGACCATTTGCACTTGGTCCTAATTCCAGTTTGTTCCATGTTTGTGGTATATTATAGACACACATTATTGATGTGCATGTGATTTGAAAGCAGGTCGTGGTAGTGAATGTTTCAATCTGCTGCATTATCTTGCATTTCTGCATCCTCCATCCACACATAGGAATCCAGTTATAAGGGTCACCTATGAGAGCTCAACTTGCTTTGTGCTTTTTTGCTATGGACTTGCAGTGGATGGTAAGCTTTGTTGTAAAGACAGGCCAACTGACTTGTGGGTTAAAGATGATTGTATGAGGAAGAGAGGCAGAAGAATGCCAATTATTTCAGTGCAATTACAACCACCGAGCAGTGCATTTAATTTAATTAATTTTGAGCAGGTAGGGGTTGAGTGATCCTAGAATAAGCCTATATGGTGTATCGACACAGTCTGTGCACATCAGCCAAGCTTTGAGTTGGCGCCTGTTGAAAGGAATGCCTCATTATCACGCTTTCAAGCTCCTCCATTTGCACCGAACTGCGCTGCTTTAATCGCTTTCTCTTGCTATCATTAAACACTTATTTATTTTATTCTTATGCAATCAAAATGTTATTTTTGTACGGATAAGCCGAGGGACTTGGAGATGGTTGGTTCTGAAGTAAGATGTGCAATGGAGTCCTCATTTGTCAGAATGGCCCTCTACAGTTTCCATGCTTCAACAGAACAGAGATGTAAAGTAATGTTATCCGGACTGTATGCCAAGTCTATATAAAAGTAGTTTTTTGTATTCAAATAAATGTCATGCTTTATATGATACCAACCATGGTAGCCCGGTGCCATTCCTTTCAAGGTGGCTCTGCACATTATCATAATCTATCAACTGTTATCTCACTGCATGACTTTCCAATTACAAAGCCTTTCAGAGCCTGTAAAGTAAGCAGAATATAACATTTACCAAAAAAAAAAAAAAACCTTGACCCCTCTTATTTAGTCACAGTAAAAAAAGTTCAACAGTAGAGTTGCTATAGCAGAAATACCAATTGCACTGTTTTGTATCTTCAACCATTTGTCCGTCTGTCCTGAGCTCTGTGGAAGCGCTTCCAACAGCCTCATGTGTTCCCAAATCCGGCCACTCATCCAGTCATAATACATGTTGGCCGTCCCGTGCCTAATTGCACCTAGCATCAGTCCTGAGAAAATCCGCTGTTCTGCTCCTAGATCCAAATCCTTCATTGAGATTGGTTCCATGAAACCTCGCTAGACCTGCTTTCTCTCTCATTGGCTCTTTGGCAGGACAATCACAGAGTAATTGCATGCAGGTCTAATTCCTCCTGGATGGGAGATTGCTAGGTTTTTCAGCAGAGGCGAAATGGGCTTTGCTGCACCCCTGACCTCGTACACACACACAATCGAACAGGCACATTTGACGCATGCACACACAGAGACACACACGTGTAGAGAGACACTCACACAACGTTTGGCATTCAGGGATATAGGGATTGACACAAAGTACAAGTGCTGAGGTTGAAATAGTTTCACTTCCAACTGTTCCCTGTAACCTAAGTAGAGAGACTAACAGAGGTGGGTGATCGCTATAGACTTTTTGTTACTGGTTAGTGACACTGTCTTGAAAGATTAGTGGCTGTCTCCAGCATATCTTCCCCCCAGTGTCAAAGTCAATCCTACACCTGTGTGAGCTACTTATAGATAGAGGAAAGACAGTGGAAGGATTAATGGTTATTGTAAAAAAAAGACTCAACCGTTCTATAGAACCTCAAACTAAGTGGTCTGAATAACCGTCAACATGGCCCTTAAGATGGCTCATAATGCATGTCCCAAAACAGTTTCACTGACATCTCTATTGAGGGGAAGACCTGGCGAAACATGTAGCATTTACCATTCCAAATCTGAACAGTCTAGAAAACAGTAAAGTTCGGCAAACTGGCTGTTTTTATTCCTGGTTAATCAACCATTGCGGAACAAAGATATCTACTGTGTCAAACCAGTCTGTAAATTGCCGGAACAAATTTACAAAGAGATTGCCTTTCTCACATCCACAGTGTCAGTGAGGAAAAACAATCTAGGAAATCATCTAAATTAGACTGCGGAGAAAGACAGCTTGACACCAACTTCAATAAGGCTCAATATCTTAACACAGTCTGAACCCAGAGAAGAGAGCCCATGTCTACAGATCTTAGAAGACCCCGTAAAACATTTCAATTTACTGGAGAACAATAGTTATAGTTTTTGTGGAATAGAGATAGTTGTCAGCAAAAATCATTGTCTGTTATTGGATTGTCTGAACCCTCTCAGCTTTAGATGTTAGTAGTACCCCAGATTTTTATACACACACATAACTCTTTTAGCACTTTGTTTCTTTATATGCTCTGTACAAGTGTAGTTTATTTTTATGTGGTCAGCAGGTTAAATTTACAGGAGCTGTCTGCAGCTGTCTCACTAAAAGTAACAGCGAGAAGGCCAGATAACTGTTGTAAAACCACTGTCTTGTTAGATGGCATTATTTTAGTGTTTTACAATCCTCTTTCTTGGCACGAACTGCATCCTCAATTCCTTAGGCCTAGGGGAAAGTAGAAGAAATCACTGGCGTATGTGGCCAATAGATTCTAAAGAGCAATGGTGCTCAAACGGACAGAAAACAGGGTCAGGAGAAGCTTCCACAAGCTAAACATGACCGGGTTAGTGCAGGGACAGGCAGCCCATCCAGATTTCCTAGACATTTCTAGAAGTACAACATGACCAATTCTGGACGACTGACTTCCTCACCTCAAACTCTTTCTCTGAACAATCACCAGCCATTTGTCCTATAGAACTGCTCTAAACCGATCCAATGGACAGTCCTGACATTAAAATGGAAGTTTCTATTGTATACATAATGGCTTTCAGGTGACTGCTCTGACATTTCAGAGAAATGCCAGGGAAAATGACTGTTTTTAGGCTTATTTATCTTGCACTGTGGAACTTCGACCTCTCTTGATGATTCAGTGTGGAATTTATAGGCGAGTTTTGTATTTTCATGACGGAGTACGACCAGTTTTTAGATTCTCTTTGGCTTCCCAGTCAGCAAGGCGTGTCAAAGCAAGACGCCCATCTGAAATGCTGTTATTTGAGTTGACAGAGATTGGCTTTTGGTGGGCGCCAAGAGAATAGAGTGTGTCAGTGGAACACAACCCGACAGATGGGTGAATTCACAGTATGAGGGCCCTCCCCCAGAAACCTTTCTCTTTGACGGCCTTGTCCAAAACACCAGCTCTGTGAGGCATCAGAAGTCCCTGAAGGAAAAATTATGATTTTCTGAAAAAACCCACGGTGCTTGGTGCACTGCCATGCAGTGGCGGGAAAAGATATGATGAGCAAACAAGCATACAGGTGCCGTAAGAGTAAAAAAATGATGGACATTTAAAAACGGTTCCTTCTTGTTGTGGAGGCTTAGGTTATTTGACAGTGCTGAAAAGCAAAGCAGACGTCAGGTCAACTGAAATAAACAAGTGGACGGGTGTGCAAGAGAAGCTATTAGCATGCAGGACATACACATCACAGCTTCCTTTGTCAATCCAAGGAAGTAAAGGAGAAAAGGTCATCCACTGTTGTTCTCCAGTCTTTCAATCCAATCAATAGAGCATGATAAATTCTGAGAGGTGACACTCTCATTTAGGTGGTAATAGTTGACTGAGATGGCTCCTTCTCAGACACTTAATGAGGGAGGAGATTCAATGCAATTCAACATATTAGGAATTCAAGTATGTTTATCTTGATATGGTCATTTATTTAAAGTATTATCCAGTTTGATTAAAGTCACATTTTACTTGTTTTGTGTATCCAGTTGTTGCCATCCATGTCTCTAAGCTGCCGATTTTTCATACTGTGACCCACTTCATTACTTTTCTCTCCTCCCCCTCCTCTAGTTAACTCTCTTCAAATATCCTGTCAGTCTCCTTCCTGTCACTCTTCATTTCCCTCTCCTCTCGTGATCTCTGGTTCAGTGTCTCTGGGCCTGCTTAGTGGTGGGGGCTTTCTCTGTGACGTTGCTTCACAATGGAGAAATGCTGGTAATGATGAAAATGGTGCCACCAAATCGGCATTACGCAAACCCAGCAAAGAGACATGAGTATTTCATTACAACTTGTCTGGTCCAATAACTCCTTCATAACTTCATTTGACATGGCTGCCTGACCGTGGAAATTGTGTCTGTGACCTATGTTTTGTCTAGCTAAGAAAAGGCCTTTGAGCCCTCAGAATCACTTTCTTATTTTGCCTTATAGATGACAGCTTATGATGCTACATATCTCAGATAAGAGAGCTTTGGCCACATTCGGAATACTGCCTGCTGATATTGGTCTATCGGTCTTGTCGTCAAGCAGTCTGCTTGGTGGCGCTCTGTCAGTCTGACCTCCTGTAACCTCCTCAGCCAAGCCTGACAGCCAGGAGATGTGCACTGTTCTCAGAAAAGGGGGGGCATGGGGGGATGTGTGTGTTTCTGTGTGTGTGACTGTGTGTGTGTGACTGTACGGTGTCTCCATGTACATGAGCAGACGCTTGCTGATGCTGACCCTTGCTGACGTAGAGATGCAGCTGAATGGAGATTCCCCCCTGACTGCTGTCTTCACGCTCTGCCATCTGCCTGCGTCTGGAGAGCCTGTTGAGCGGGTACCAGTGAAAACACCAGGAAAATCCCACTTCATCCCTCCATCAGTGACTCACACCCCAAACATGCCCAACAAGCCACACTTCTCCACCAAGGTTATTGTTTAAGATGGCCGGCGTGATCCAACATGATTGGTTAACTTCGGTTTTTGTAGACGGTGGATGGTAGGTTGATGGCATGCAAGACCCAGATACGTACGGTAACTCATTCCTTTGGTGTTTCCAGTCAGGAAAGCCCCATCCGTCATGCAAAGATCATCCCCCCCCTGTCTCTTTGATGTGTTGGCTTGGATCTGTTGATGCAGGACGACTCCATCCACACAATTTTCTCCACACAGAGCTGCCAGAATGAGAAAGGTTCCACCACCATGGAGATGCTCAAACTGCATCTGAAGTCCCCCATGCATGAGGGGATGTGAAATGTTGTGAGACCAGGTGTGTTAAGAAGCCTGCCAAGTCAATCAATTTTCAATTAAGCAGCGGTCCTCCGGTCAGCCATAATTATTTTTTTCAAATGTAAGTGGCTTTTTAATCTTTTTAATTCAGAGGCTTTAACCCTTGCACTTTCTGATAAAAATCACACACCTACAAGAAGAAGAATTATTAATGTGTCTAACGGATCAGGGTTGAAGATGAGAATTTCCCCCCCAAAAAATTGAGGTTTTCAGTAATTTCGTCGGTGAGTTTAAATCAGTGAGGTGTCAGCACCAATGATGCACAACCCCATAAGCTTTGCGCAGGGGGTCTCTGCTCAAAAACTCTCTAGATTTATGGTCTTCCTCTACCCGGTTCCATGAATAATTTATTACTCAATCGCTTCCCCATAAAGCCCAGCGGCTCTTTAATCCACTCAGATATCAGTTGGCCTGTACATTGGGAGGGAATGAGACATACAGGCTGGACTGATGCAACAAACTTATTCAGCTTCTGTGTTTTGTTGTAGTTTCTGGAGCATCTTCAAGGCTTTATATCAGTCGATGTTGAAGGATTGCTAAATTGTGTCTTGCTTTGACAGGCAAGAGATTATGAGGTACGGGTGTGATCAATCTTGTCTGTTAACTTGTCTGTTACCGTTAACGGTGGGACTGGGAAGTTCTAAAGAATAAGTGATCAAGAAGAAAACATATTTGAAAATAAAGGGTAAAGAGCATGTTCAGGGTAAGGAGCATGTTCAGGGTAAGGAGCATGTTCAGGGTAAGGAGCATGTTCAGTGTAAGAAGCATGATTGAGAAGGTCTGGTGGAGGCTCATAGCATCGCCTCCACCATGTCCCCTGACACTCTGAGATTGATTGAGTCGTCCTGGTGAGTGTTCCATAGGCCCCCGCCCATCCTCAGGCCCTGTTCCCCTACCCAGCCTGTCAGCTGCTGAAGTTATGACATCATAAGACCCCTCGTGAGGCACCTCCATTGTTTTGAAATGAAGGCACATCAATTTCACAAGTGCCAGTGCCCAAAAGATGATTTGTGAGTGCTATTATCCTCACAAACCGCTCTGGAAAATGGTGAAATGAACACTGGTATCTGGTAGGGATGGGGGCTGCACTGGGAATGGGTCTCGATCGGAATGCGTTACCAAGCTGCAAATAAGAGCATTTCACTTATTTGTTGACATAGCTGTTCCCTATAGATAAGTGACTTCCTGATTATTTAGACAGTACATCACAGTCACAGTATCAGTCTCATGAGCAGTCTTTACAATAGAAGACTTTGGAATGACCCTACTAAAAAGAGACAGACAGAAAGAGTGACAGATTGAGAGGTACAGAAAGGGATTTTGCAAGGGAAAGAAAAGCAGTGTTTGTAGGTCTTGTATGGAACATTTAGGGAACATTTAGGGACTTTTGGCTTTTGCTGTTTCCGCTAGCAACATGAGTGGACCCCACTGCTATCCAGCTGACAGCACAGCTTTTTTATCTCCTGCCTTGTCTAATTCATTATGAAGCCTTTTGAGGCTTGGAACATTCCGTTGTTAGATCCTGAGTCTGAGAGATAGAAAGTGCTGACTGTTTAAAAATACTAACAACCAAACTTGATCGCCATGAATAGGTAATACATAATGCATTTAAACATGAAAATGTGGAAAATTGTAAGATATTTTTGTTGTTTTTTTTTACATATCAGCATTATTTAGCATTATATATGTATTTATTTTTATTAGAATTGCTCATGTATTAAATCCAGAACATGCAATAAAAATACTTACTTTTCAAAAAGTTTGTCCTCTATTTTAGTGCTTAAGTTAAAAACGGAAAGTTGTTCCACCTTGTTCTCGATACAGAAAGAAGCAAACCTCTTTTGCTTTCAGGATCCACACGCCTTGACACAATGCACACGGTCAAAAGCAAAAGTTATCTGTGAGGCGCAAGAATGAAAAGAGCCCTTCACCGCTCACGTATACACCTTTACTCAATTCACCCGCATGGCAACACTCACTGACAGCACAGGGCTATTCTGCTGGGGAAAGATAAACGCAACACAGAAAAATGTTTAAATAATCAATTTTGAAGCCTGCCCAGTCTGAAAAGGCCAGTAGATCTTCCTCTCCAAACCTCAGTCCGGTGTTTTTGTTTGTTGGCAGACTGTTGTTGCTCTTTCTGCATACTAATAGCCTACTTTACTATGTAATTACACTGTTGTCCCAGTGTATTATTCCCTGTAGGTGAACAACAGCATGACTTGATCTTTACCCTGGAGAAGTGGACCTGACGGAAACATCAGCTTAGTTTAACAAAAGAAATACTGACGTTCCACTTGTGAATGTTTCTTCTAGTCTTTTCTCCTGGACACAGCTATTTGCATTTTCCCAAACAAATTTATACCGAATGCAAATGTGACTGTACGATTGTTAATTTAAAAGGATCAGCCTCTCAGTTGCAATCTGGATGACCCAGTACTAAAATATAATATGAATACTATTAGTATTTTTTGCTCGATGTAGTCCAGCCACACTTTACAGTAAGAGCAGTTGTGTGTTTGTGCAGTTGTGTTTGTGGACTTTCTATTGAGGTCACATCTACACCATCTTATCATGGTGGTGTACAAGATTAGCCATGTTTACATAACAAAGGGAATATTAGACTTCCTGTCCCAGAGCTGACCTCTGACAGGAAACCTTGTTACATCAGAGTTGAGAGCAAATATGACCTTCCAGTTCTGTAACCTTTATTTAACCCAGATTTCCTTCCGTTAGTTTTTTTTCTCCCCAGCACTATTCCCTACTGTGCTTATGGAGGAAAATTCCATTTTAAACAGACTCTTCCCTGGAAATCTTGTGAATTTAATCATATTACGTGCAGACTGGGACAAAGCCCAGTAACCCGCCTCCGCATTTCTCCTTCCCGTCTGCAGCTCCTCAGTTCGAGTCTTCACACTGGCTTGGCTCTGAGTCTGTCAGATATACGCTACTGGAGCCAGAGATATACAGAATCCTATCATTTATTGGTTCTCATTATTATTTTTTAAAGTCTAGCCTGGCCATCAAGATTAGCCCTGATCAAAAGCAGTGCAGAATTCCAATCACCACCCATTGTTGTATTCTGAGACTTGTGCTGGACCACAATGTGCGAGGCTAACCTTTCTGCTACAGAGTGTTTATTCATGCCTTATCTGGCTCTCTGTGACTGCATGTCTCCCGTTCTATTCTCTCCCCTGGCTTCAGTATGAACTTTAGGGTTGAATCTCTTTTTATCCCAGTGTAAAGTATGGGCCCAGCAGAGAGACTGCACTTCGGTGAAGAAGGGTTGAACACTGTAAAAGGCCCCCACCCCCCCCACCCCTCACTCCCCTTTCAATAGCATGGATGAAAATGAATACAAAACTTTGGTCACAGATGGGATAAGGGGTGAATAAATATTCAGAGCTAAGTCTGCAGAGGAGTCGATGTGTGAACTGGACTTCTTATCAGTGTCTTGATAGAAGCAGTGGGTTAGGAAGTGAGTAAACAAATCTTTTGAATATCTGGTTGGTTTATTTTCTCATCATGGACCCTTGAGTCTCCATACCTCCTGTGCATCGGTATATTTACACTCCCGGTACCTTGAAGGCTGAGAGAAAAACACACCTGAGGTGTACCACTCATACAGCTAATTGTGGTTTTGTTTATGCACAAAGCCACACCTCTTCGCTTTTCACTGAAGGCTATTTGAAAAGGAATGTTTTTGATTGACAGGCTCTGACAGGGAATCAACATAAATAGAGGTTTGTGTATAGTTCTAAGTATGGTTACATAAATACGGTGCTTCTTCCTAGTGAAGTTGAGACTTAATTGGATGCCTGTTCACACATTGGCATCAACATATAGATGAACACATATGGGGTGTCTCACCATTTCTCGTATAGGGTGTTTGTCAATTATCTGTTTTTATATTCATGAAGCTAAATTCTTGAAAGTCATAGGGATTATTGACTATATAACGTGACAAGATTGTATGTTCATCCATGCATCAAAATTAGATGAATAACTATTTTAATATGCATGTCTGTTGTTTCGCAAATAACATTTGCATAATATTCTTTGAATTCAATTTATCTAAGTACCTATGCAAGTCAATGTATTTTTATATTGATATTAGTAAATTACAGAGTAAACCTGATAGCACTAAGCACATATATCTTGGATGGTATTGAGACATAATGTTGGGAAGCCATGCTATCATCTCTGTAATTAAACAAATAACTGGAGAACTTTGCCTTGAGGTTTCCCAGCCCTTCTGATCATGCTTTATTGACTTGGTATTTGTATTCATACAGGCGATATGAGCTCAGGAGATCTGCTGTTTGACTGCACGTATCTGACTCCAGTGTCGTTGAGTCTAGGGCAAAAAACACACACACTGGCAATCAACCATGGATAAAAACAACACACATACGTACCCTACTGTGTTGTGATGTGTGTATGAGACACGCAACTGCTCGCTCACACACAACCCAAGTGCTCACTAATGAATGGAGAGTTGTTGTCAAGATTCCACAGCGTTCGCAAACCATATCTAATCCATCAGAGGATATGGTAACAGACATGACTGTAGTCCTATGATAACACAAGCACACCAGGGCTTTAGAAACTTCTGAAGAAACATACATCTTGAAATCAGGGTGCCGTAAAGGTGGAGCTAGTTAACACATCAGCAACAATCACCAACGAGGGCCCATACCTGTTATAATCCAGAGATTTTAAAGGGTGACAGCTCACACTTGGATCAGGGCCTCAGCAAACACTGTCAAGGGACACAGAGTACTAGAAAATTGCATTATGGACGCTCCCTCTTGAGTATTTAAAAAGGCAAACACAGGAAAGCTTTGGTTTATAACTGATGCTTTCAATGAGGTATTTGCAAGGCACTCAAGACTGTTCATAACACCACCAATATGTTTTAATAAGAGGAAGGAGACCAAGGGGACGGCTCCGAAATGCTGGAGTGTGCAGACATTAAACAGCAATCTCTTAGAAGAGTTTACCGAAGGGAAATTGGGACGACTATACAAACATAATATAAAATGGATCAACCGTTTCTTGATCCTAACTGGGTTCTTCAGACATCAGGATAGTTTTCTATACACAAGCGATCCGACTATTAGCTCTGATGTATATACTTGAAGACATCTTGAAGTGTCGCTCCTTGTATTTGACTGACGTTCCACTAGTGCCCCCTTCCCCCATTTAGTTGACTTAAGTAGTGGGATTTACAGCAACGCAGAAGGATCTTGGTGCAGAGATGAACCCCTGCACTGTGTTAAAAAGGAGCAGGGAGACATCTAAAACTTACAGTGGCCCTCGAGGACCAGAGTTTGACAACCCCTGTCATAAAGTCTCATCCCACTGTTAAGAATCACAGTAATATCAAACCGTCAGGACAGCGTCCCTCGAGGACTGGGGTTTGACTTCCCTGCTTTACGAGAACATGCAATTCTAAAAAAAAAAATCACTTGAATTAGGCTCTTGAGCAGTGAAATCATTTCACTGCGTATCTCCAAGGTCTTGGTTCCTGGCGTTAGGATTGAGAATACAATCTGGATTTTAATTAGCTATGCTAAAAAGTCTTACCTAGTAGTTCAGCATAATAAAACTCGCTGTTTGAATTCTCAACTACAAAACACGCTGATAATTAAACTATTGGGTTCACCTTCAACGATTTTAATTGAACCTAATACGGTAGCGAAAAACTCTATATAAGGATGCAGCACGCTCACATGGAAGAACACCAAACACATGCACCTACATTTTATATGTTTATCGTATCCAATAGTCCAAGTCAAACACACGCGTTCTCATGCACGCACATCCACACGCACATGCGCTCTGTGAGACCCTCCACAAAAGAGGGGAGTAAATCAGGGGTGACAGTCTGTTGAGACAGGTCTGTGGGCTTTATTAAATAAAAGCTCCACACTCTGGGGGCAGCAGGGTAATTTATGGGGGAGATTAAGCTGATGGATTGTGGATAAAGACAGCCAGGCTGGGTCTGGCCAGATGTACGCAGGACCACACACCATCCTTTCAAAGCCCTGATGGTTTCACCCATCACACTGATAACTCTCCCCCAGGACATCTGCAGCCCACTGGAGAACCAACTCCACGTCTGGTCAGCAGGAAGCTGCCGTGTGTCTCAAGTATGTCCAACTGGCTCAACTTTGACCTTACTAGATACACTTCTGGGTCTGCTGTTCACATTTGCATTCATCCGCATTGAAGATGTGAAACTTGCTGTGCGCCCATTTGTCATGGGACTGTGAGTTGTGAGAGAGCCATTTGTTCTCTTAGAAAGTGCAGACGAATACCTTGTCTTACACTAGTACTGCCGTCTGACAAAACACCCTCAGGCTCTTTGGAAGCAGTTAACAGACCATCGTACACCAGAGTCTCCTTATTTCTATGCAACGTCTGATCAGACGACTTTTCCGATTAGCATTATGAGTGAATTATGGCACCAGGGACAATGATCATTAGACAACAAAAAAAAAAATCTCTGCAGGGAATTCATTTAGGTAATTTGATGCCTAACTATGTGAGACAACAGCTATGTGTCATCCAGCTAGTATGACTGTTCTCTGCCCTCTTGGTTACCTATCATGTAAAAACGACCTTGATCTCAACCCTGAGCCATTTCAACCTCCATGTACCTTGAAAGCTGCATTACCTAGGGCTTTACTGTATGTCTGTATGAACTGTGTGTGTCAGTTCCTGTGTGTATGTGTGAGTATGAGTAGTCATAACATACTGAGTTGAGTAGCTTGCAGCTTGTGACGGCTGATGCGCGTTGCATAAACAGAACATATCTTAACATGGCATCTCTACCAACAGACCGAACAGGAAGTCTAAGGCGATTATTTTGTTGTTGTTGGTTTAAAACAGGTGTGACCTTACTAGTTTTACCTCGTTTTGGTGCAGTCAGCAGCACACTTTGTCAGGACGTGTTTTTAACAGGCATACACGTTTCAGCAAAGAGCTCCCAAAGGTGCTTTGATTTTTGCTGGGTGTTGTGACACAAATTATCATTTAAACATGAGGTTGCCTGTTACAGTTGGAGTAGAGAAGGGGTGCATTGTGGGGGGGAGAGGGGAAGGGGGGCGCAGGAGGGGAGGGCACTGGCATAATGGCCTTAAAGACCCATGTCTTCTATACAGGCTCTTGACACATGACCAAGCTCATTTGCATAGGAGGCGGTGAGAGTGGCTTTAACGTTTCATAATTGGCTTTCATCGTGCAGTAGAATGTGTTGTATATATTATTTAGTGTAAGGTTCCGGGTCCTCAAGGGGCTTCTGCAGTCTGTATTAATCTAGAGAGGAGACTGAGAGCAGAACCTCCGGGTTGGCCCCACTTCAACCTACAACAAAGTCACTGGCTTAGCCTGTTCAAATTAATTGTTTTTCTTTTTGTGTTGAATATTATATGGAATGACATTTGGATTTACTATATGGTTCGGAGCCTTGCCTACTTTCCAGCCAGAAAAGAGTTTTGGTGTGCTTCTGAATACTTGGATTTGCGACAGCATATTGTGCAGTTTTGGATAAAGACAATCCATCTTCCATTAATTCCTTCACAGAAAAACAGGTTTCCTACAGCTTAACGACCCCATCACTTTTGATTCGTTCATTTGGAACTGCAACAGCAATGTTCAGTGCATGAGAATCACCAAGCATGGAATTTGATAGCAATAGCCTGTCCTTTATTTGACCTTGAGTGACACAACATGGCATATCAGATAAATACTGGCAACATAGGGTAAAAAAATGTTTTATTTTATTTTATTTTGAATAAATGAATTACAGTGAGGGATAGACCCAGGTGTCTGGATCAATATTTACATTTACATACCCTGGAGTTTTTTTTTTTCTGAAAGTCATTTGTCTGTGATGATGAAGTATGTGTCTTTATGAATCACCATCTGCCTTAAATATTTTATAGTCAGTAGATCATTATCCTCATCCTCAAAACACAAACCCCCAATGGCAGATATGAACACACTTCCTCTAAAGCAGAGTTGTTAAATCACACTTGGCAGGTAGCAATTAATTATGTGAAACATGTCGATTGCAAATGGAGGAATATATTGGGCGTGCCAGGTTTTGAGCATCGCCATAAAGAGTGTGAGAGAACATATTTATTTTTGTAGAATTTGTAAGAATCTTCAGGATGTTTTTTTCCATTCATGCCTGTGTGTGTGTACAGTGTGTGCCTATGTCCATATGTTGGGAGAGAGAGAGAGAAGCGAGAGAGAAGCGAGAGAGAGAGAGAGAGAGGGAGAGAGAGAGAGAGAGAGAGAGAGAGAGAGAGAGCATTCCTCCAGTCAGGTCAGAGAGGAACAGGAGAGAGGAAGGTTACCAGTTCTGACTAGGAGCTTAAAGGGGGCTCCCCTCCAATTATCAGCCAGTGAGCTGAACATCCTTCCTGGCTTAATCCTGTCTGCATGACCTGGCCAGGGCTGGAGATGCAGGAGAGGGCACACACACAGTACATAGCCACTGGCAACACTGCCTCACACACCCTCCCTCAAACACTGACTACCACTACACACACACACACACATACAGAGGTGAATGGAGTGTACAAGGCAGCCCACATTGATCTTCCAGAGCAGCTAGCCACTGATAAAGGTAACATTTATCTCCTTTGCTGGGTTGGGAACAGCAGAATATTATCCATGTCCTTAGGGAAGAAGCGGTCCAGACCCCAGACTGGCCACTCAATATTATATGTGTGTGTGACCACGTGATGTCATAAAGCTTGCCATCTATCAGAATGAGAGGTAGATTGGGGGTAGCAACCCATTTGTCCATTTCCTAATGAGTCATGAACATCTTGGCAATTGTGTGTGTCTAAACTATTAGTCTAGCTGTGATTCGTTTTTACGTCTCATGCTTTTTGTTGTCAAAACCGTAGCATAAGCATTTACTCAAGCTTGTATGTTGCTATTTAAAGCTTGCCTATTTTCCAAATGGTGCCTCTGACAACAATTAACCTTTACGTGAAAGCCATACAAACAACGTCCTTGTAGTCGAGCAATAAAAGTATTTACAGCGTCTAAATGTTCTTCATAGTGATATTGCACTACGCTAAACCCCTCCAGGGAGGATATCCTGTCTAACCTTTCTAAAGCGGTTACCTCAACCTGGTATACACTTTGTTGTCGTCTCTGCTGCTGGTTTTTCCAGCAGTAGCCTATTGATTGAAATGTTCCACCCAGTGTGAAAGAAGCAGAGTCGATTGGGGGGGGTGGGGGGTTGTCTGGGGGGCGGGTAGTATGGTGTGGTGGCGAGGGTGTATAGGATACAATTGCGTTCTGTAACTCAGAAAGCGGCATCGATTGCCTCTTAAAGTGACAAGATTGAGAAGGGCTGCGTTGACATGTCTTCCTCATTGTTGCCTGATTCACGTGAGCAGTGTCAGAGGAAAGAGACATTGAATGGCTCCCTGAACTGAAGGGATCACTGCCTAGGAATCAATGGCTGCTTGAGGATTATCCAAAAGCACACAATCAACTCCCTACCTTCTCTAAGGTGGAGTACTTATCTAAATCAAAGCTGGTTTTAGAAAATAAATACGTGCATCTTGATGACAGGACTTCTCAGGGCTGCGTAGCACGAGTGTGCATGTGTGGGTGGTATATTTAAGAAGGCAGGTTTTGGAGAGAGTCTTGTTTTCGGGGGTGTGTTGTGCATAATTCAAGTGACAGACATGAGGGCTGTTAAAGTCCCTCATCCTTTTAAGATCATCCATCAGGTGAAATTGCCTCGGCTCAACATTAGGTTGTCAGGCAGAAATAACAAATGTGAGCTGGCAGAGCGGTGCATGATTACTGTGTGATGATACCCTGGGGTCAGGAGCCAGAATGTATAGGTGCTGTTAGCGCTGGGGTTAAAGGTCAACTTTACCACTTGGCCAGTGCTGTCAGGTGTAATGAGAATTTGTTAACCATTTGGAATTGTGTTCCGCTTTGGAGCCTATGTTCTGTGGGATCCTTCATCACCTTGGATGGCCGATTGTGGCCTGGCACTTGGCTAATGGGTGGCTCTGGTATGTAGCATGATTGCACGCTTTAGAGTTGCTGGCTATGGCAACATGGCATTGTGTCAAGGTTCTTCACCCTACTTGCCTCAGGGGGAAGGTCCCTGTACCTGCTGTAAGTCGCTAAATATAAGTCTGCTACATGACTACATGTCAATGTAAACCCTGTCCTGGAGGGGAAGTGGAGCACACAGGGGCCTCAATGTGAACAAGCTGTGTCAAAAAGCAACGGAGGAAAGATGCAGGCAGGCAAACAGACAAAGCTGAGACAGGGACGGGTGGAAATTGAAAAAGAAGGTGTGGAGGGAAGTGATGAAAAAAAGAAAAGAAAATGCTGAAAGGAAAAAGTTTGTATGAAAAGAAGGAGAGCACTTTTAAATAAAGACGATGTCTGTGAGGAACCACGGGCCATGCTTCAGTGGGCTCCGTTTCTTTAAGCCCCCCCCTCCGCCCCCGACACAGACGCCCGCAGGTTCCTCCACCCATCAAGCCATGGCGCTGCATAGCCAATTACCCATGAATAGTAAAGACGGAAGGCAGGTTGCAGCATCCAAAAAGGTGATGTGATTTAGACACAAACTCCAACAACAAGCTTCTGTGCCATTGAGAGGCAAATTAGAAACAGAAGCTGACAGGAAAGTCAATGGAGGACGTGCCAATTTTGAAATAATAGTCTCGAAATTCAAAGCTGCAGCTTCCAGAAAGCTCTAATTTTGAACTGGCAGCAGAACTAGAACTAAACCACTGACTAAACCCGTTTTTAGTAAAACTCCCTTCATCACGACGCATTTATGAACGTTCACTACATTTTAGATCTAAGAGTCAAGATAAATGTTACATTTGAAGCAGCTCAAAGGAAATATAACCACTGTTTCAATTTTCCAGTGAGATCTGTCTCTGAGTTTAAGCTGTCTCTCCTAGTTAGGGGATGAGGCAGGGAGGGCTGGGGTTCAGCTGAGCTGCTCTGCTTGAAGTTTTAGAGTCAGTGCGGCGGCCATTACACAAGCAAACAAACATCTCAGGGGAATGTCTGAGGAGGGGATACTCTTGTTCTCTGTGAATGTGTGTGTGTGTGGGGTGTAGGTGTGTGGGGTGTGTGTGTGGGGGGGTGGGGGGGGCTTTGGCTAGTGGGGGCTCCCATTGAACGTTTTAATGAATTGAGTACGATTGGATGTCACTAGGAATGAAGGTCTTCATCTTGCCTGGTAGGCACTGAGTAGAATGATGAAACACTGAGCCCACTGTGAACACAACGGGGAAAAAACGGGACCGTGTTAACAATGTACGGCTGATGGGAGCACGGACTGTGTCTCATCAAAAGACTTCCCAGCTTGAGCCTAAAACATGAGCATTATCATTAGACCTTCATGTAATCAGTGTCTATATGCAAATAGCCTTGCATTTCAATTATGTACGTCTTTTGAGTTCAAGTGCTGCCCGAGGGCTGTTGGATTGCCATGTCACACGAAGCGGAGGTCTTTGTAGGTCAGCAGGATGTGTCCACTGAGATCTGCTTGTTTGTGATTGAAACCAGGGGCTCTGAGAAGTGGTTGTGTTTGGTTGCCATTGCATGTGCACCTATCTTTGTGAATGTGTGTGTGTATGAGATGTATGCCAATGGGTGTGTGTGTGTTTTGCTGTTGTGCTGTGTGTGTTTTGTGTGTGACCACCTGCCTGTAATCAGCTTCTGACCACACTTGGATCATTTCCCTCCTTCCTTTTAATTAGGTTCTAAATGTCAAGATAGGAACCCTCATGCTCCCTTCGTCTGAGCTGCTGTATGGGAACAATTTGCCATGGCTCAGTCTGCCCCAAGGGCTGCTGTTCATCTTTTGTCACTGGTCGACCTATGAGACAATTAAGAAGGAGTTTGTCAATGGACACAAAGACATGGGGGAGAGAGAGGGCAGAGACTTGCCTTCAGACTGACCCTGTTTCCTTACAGTACATCACATTAAACATCCCCTAGCAACCATCAATTTGAACCATGCTTTCTCCAGATAAGTGGTATAGCCTATATTGACACTGAGAAATAAACTGAACAAAGAATGTTCTGCAGCAAGGTCATTTATTATAGTCAGTTCTCTACAGTGAGCCTATAAAATGTCTGTATTAGATTATATTTTATGATCTGCTCTTCGTTTGTGCAGTGTGACTAACATGCACACAGAATTATTATAGACACATATCGTGAATTCCATATTACCGGTACCTTCTGCTTTTTAAATGCCTAATATCAATGTACGTACACATGTCAAAGCACACTGTAAGATTGTGCGCAACACAATGGTGCATTAACAGCACCAACGGTAGCATGCAGACAAATAAAACTTCTCTTTCATCAATTTACCATTTCCTTACATTGTGAAACAGTAGCTGATCAATTTCTTGGGCCTCAGCCACGCACGTTAAATGACGCATGTACCATTGATTTGCACAGATGTGTGACTGCGCACGCTTCCCACCAATAATTGGCTGTATGGCATTCAAAACTGCCTAGTGGATACAGCTACTGTATACTGGAAGGATTCCTGGAAAGAATGTGACATTTGTGGAGAAGCAATCTGGGTCACTGACACCGTAGGTCCTTACAGAGACATTGTGTGGGAGTCAATGTTGGAACATTGTATGAGTTCCATCCATTTCCTCTTGGTCCTTGAGGACAAAAGCTCTGGCGCCTGCGGGAGAAGAGCTATCCAGCGTGGCTGGACACTGCCCTAGCTGACTGGAACATGGGACCTTAAGACCATAGTCAGAACCTCAAGGGACCACTGCTGCAGTCTCAGGCAGCCTCTCGCCATGGATGAGCGGGGAAACATTGTGGAACGGCAGCCGCCTGTCAATCAAGCTTGTAGAACTGTAGTGAGAGAACATTTTAAAATCGTTTAGATTTAAATTAATTCACAGTGTTTTAGGGGATGGAGGGTTTCAGTAGCCATTGGAAGTTTGTTAGCTTGTGAGCGTGATAAGGCCCCCTTCCTGATCTCTTCCATTTGTTATCATCATTGATGATCAAATTGCAACAACCTTGGGCTGTCTTGATGCTGATACAGTACACGGGACAGTGTATTTCAAGGCAAACATCATCTTCTATTAGAAAGCCTGTGTCTTTCTGATGGAATGCAAAGCTGTCACATATTCCAAGAAATGTACACACAGTGTAGACATGCTGTGTAACAAGTCACTTCTCATTCGCAGGTTGACTTGAAATTCTTTCTTTTGTGTGTGTGAAACACCCTCTCTATAAACACACACTTGCACACACCCCTCACTAGCTCCCGTCCCTTGGCCTCCTGTTTAGGGCAGCAGTGTCTGCTCCTGGGGAAGTCTGTTTTAGGTCATACAAACATTTTGGAAACAATAAACACAGAGAAGGTGAGTCGCTGTTGCAATCTCTTGAGCCTTTTCACTGCAAAAAGAAAAAAAGAAAAACATATTTTCTCATTTGAAATGTTCCCATCTCCCTCCACTTTGTCTTTATGTCTCTGTGTTAAAATGAAGAGAGGATCAGAGAAAAACAAGCACAGCGTTCAAAACATCCACATTCTGGGGCTGGGGGCCATTACAACAGAACAAAAAAGATGGTGAAAAACCAAAGGCTTGTGAGTGAAAAAGGCTGAGACAGGGATCCAGGGTCACAGCTGGCTCCTTGCCTTGCAATCCCAGAGATCCCTCCCTCTAAATAATTCACACCCTATGTTATTAAACAGTACCATGACACTATTGGAGTCTATTTCTTTCAGGTTGAACCCAAAGCGGCTTCTACTGAAGACTTTTTCCACACGTGCTTTCACATTTAAGTAGCCAAAAAAAGAGAATCTCAGGTTCTCTGAGTGCCAATCAGTGTCTCCCAGTCAGACCTATAAAAACAGAGAACATGTTTGCCGCAGATCTACTGTATCTAACAGACTGTGTTGACGTCATGTCTTCCTGTGCTCTCAGGAAGCACTGAATCCTCAACACATCAATTAAATAAGACCAAAAAAACTGTGATCGGCTGAGCGTCTAAAAATAGACAACCCTCTTCCCTCCCCCACCGGAAAGTGTCATGTTATGCCACTCCATATTGAATGTAATTGGATTATAGCAGGCAAAAACCACACAGCACTACTGCAACTCATTCATTAACACATAGAGGACTACCATACTAGACGTGCATCTTCTAAGATGGCTTCCAACAAGGAAAGCAAACGCGTTCATAATAATAACATACAGTATGTCAACTTTAATATTTATTCACATAGGCTGAGCATGAAGGAGACAAATTTACTCTATTTAGATTGTCTTGTGATAACGAATGCTCGTCAGTCCAGCCCACTTTCTTATGCAACCATTTTCCATTCACCAACCAGGAAGATTCCAGTCAGACCAGGCCCACCAGGGAGGCTTCTGTGGTTGTGGAGGGTACCCTCCTGTCAAGGCCTCAGCAGGACAGGGGTGTGCTTCTCTGGGGACGAGGACCAGCAGCACACACACGTCCTGAATGGGGAGGTGTCAGCGTTTGATGAATGCCTGACATCATGGTGCGCTTCGACTTGGCCAGCCTGATAAAGGAGGAGGAATTGCTGATGGATGGGCGACCGTTCCTGTGATAAGCCTCATTTCTTCCCTTGCTATTGCTGATATACAGACGGGAAACTTCCCCCTTTTTTAATGGGAGACCTTGTCACTGTCCCCCCAGCCCCCACTGAGCCTGTTCCTTGTGAGAATGCGTCGCCTCTTCTTGCACCCGCTCCCATATGAGGGCTTCTTTGCCTTCAGTTGTGTTGCCTTCCTTGTGGCTAAGCCAAAGGCTAAGTTACCAGATGACGCAGTGTCTTGCTCACTGAAGAGACACACATTGTGCAGGGAGCTCCCTCAGGTACGCAGACATTAAAGATGCAACATACCTGTGTAACACCTGTGTAACAAATAACGCAAACACAGAAGAAGTGCATACATGGCATCTACAGTATATAGCTGCTGGAAACAGTTTTAAACCAGTTTAAACAATAATTGATTGTGTTTGTTCTAGTCAAAGTTAGGCTTCAAGAACGCGAGTGGCCGTGCATTCACCCATCGCTTATTTAATTATTCAAAGTCTCGGATGATCAGCTAGCTTTCTCTCTTGTTGAACAGCTCTGTCCAAATCTGGCCTGTTCATTGCTGATGCAGCAGAGGTGTTGTGTTGCTAGCACGCACTGTAGTTCACCTTTCCTAATCTTTGTCATACACCTTCCTCAACTCCTAGCTGTAATTACAAGCCACATTCGCCACGGTTCATTTGTTGGCTCCAGTAATCGCATTACGTAATCCAGCCACTGAATGGACGCGGCGGGACATTGTCAGGGAAGTTTTCTAAGAGACGCTTCAGCTGGAAGCTGGCCAGGGATGTTCCCTCTGCTCTAATTGTCTCCTTTTCACAAATTGGAGACGTTTTAACCTTCTGTTGGCAAAGGAGTCTGCCTGAGTCACAGTTACAGCTGCGGCTGTTGTTGTTGTTTATTTAGTGCTGATGTGACTGGGAACTTTACCTGACACCAAAATCGACATTGCTCGTACTTTGAGTATCTTTTCTTTTCAATCTTGTCATTAGTTGACCTGAACCAACAAACAAGCAAGCAAATGGATGTAAAACCATGAATGAATTGATAATGAATGCACATAAACACCTGGCCTTGTGAATAGATTTTTGAAGAGCTTTCAGACTCAGGGTGGAGAAACACCTCCTGTGTAGGTTAATGTAGTCATGTTTGTGACTTGCATCATGTTATATCTTTCTACTAGTTTAGTTATTTTCATTATTGTGTTAAATAGCTTTGAATGGTTATTTTGCACTCTCACGTGAGTGCACAATAGCGAAAATACAATTCCAATGTTTGGTTATGGCACCTCTAAAAAAACACATTTAAACCAACATACACTCATTTGAATCCATCCTTGAAATGGCATCGTCACTGTCTGTTTTTCCCAGACAATATTGTCAGGGTGGTCATGCACAAAACAACTTTGTGTTAGCTGTTTGCTTAATAGTATCCTTTAAAGGACAAGGCTGATGGTAGCCCTTTAATCGTCAAGTTCTTTCTCATCCCAAGGTGGAGCTGTGGGTAGATAGCATAACAGCACATAATTACAAATTAGAATCCTGAATGAGATGTTGACACTGCCGTCTGTCTGTGACAAAATGAGCACCCTGAGGAACAGAGTGAGCAGCACTTCTATAATGAGTCATTTCCCTATGTCATGTTGCTGGAAGATTGCCTGTGTCATTCACCATACAGTTCTTCTATGACATGAATATAATGGAACAAACATGGAATGTCTATAGGTGCAGACATACATCCCCTGCAGAGCCATATGTCTACAGCATGCTCAAAAAGCTAGGATTGACTTGAAAGAACAGTCAGCCTGGAGCCCACACACTTCCATGAAAACCACATCAGATGATGCACTTACTTAAAACATGGGTGTCCCACCTATCATTGTGCATCAGTGTTTAGCTGGAAGCTTATCGTTTGGCGGACAGGCAAGCAGTAGATATAGCACGTCCATCAGCCCATTTACTATCATCTGTAGCTGGAGACTCCCATCTCAATACAGCATTCAGTGACAGCACAGGATTGCTGTGTATACACTGATACCAACCAGATACAGATCAAATTGTATGTGCTGCAAAAACATAGATTGCGCACCAGCACACTTGGGCGGCACAAACACACATACAAACACACACATATGCACACATCGTACTATACACACATCCAACACAAACACATACACTTGTATATCACACTTTTATTTAATTAGCATTAAGGTAATTCTTTAAAATAACATCACATTACAGTAGATGCCAGCTAAATCTATCCAAAGCATAATATATGCCTCCCTACTACACCCACCTCAACTCTGTTTTAACACCCCTGGAAAAACAATATAAACCCACTGAAGTGGGAAGACAACTCTCCTTATATCAAGGTCCCACAACCTCTTTTGCAACTTGCAAGATTCACACCTCCAGACTTCTTTGAGCAATTACAGCTATACAGGTTATACAGAGAAACTACCCCCCGTCGGAAGGAAATTGCGGAGAGGCAGAAAACTGTTGAAAAGCACTCTGCTAAGAGTGTGCAGTGACCCAACACTGAGTCCAGGCCCCTGGAACTGTTCTTCACTGCCTCCTCTGGTCCCTCCTGAACAAAGCCTGGGCTTTTATTACTGCAGGGGCCACTGATAATAGACCTTTCATGACTGTATGTCAGAGAGCAGAGAGCTAACAACCTCCCTCAAACCATGCAGCTCCACAACACACTTCACATGACAGAGAGACATAGAGAAAGAGAGAGAGAGAGAGAGAGAGAGGTGCTGCATGTACTCACCTCACATACTAGAAAGAGAGCTGCGCAAAGTGCAGATCACAGGGTAAAGTCATGATCTCCAGACAGCCTGGTGTACGGACCCCATGGCTGTCCTCTTCTCCTCCACACACACAAGCAGAATTCCTCATAGCAGTTTATCAAACCCACTGCAGCAAGAAAGCATGGCGGCGTGACGCCTGCAGATTAAAACCACTCTCTGCTCCATCACTGCCAGAATAAATGCATAATTCAGTATAATAATATATATGATAATAATCATAACACTGGGTCAGAGCCAGATGGAATAATCTCATTTCCTTTTTTTCCTCAAAAACAATATTTTCTGCCCAGTGCCTTCCAAACTTCCTGTGTGGTTAATCCCAGTGGGATGGTCCTAGAGTCCCCAGGCCAGTGGTCACGCTGTTAGGATTCCTGCTCCATGCCATCAGATCTCCAGTATTAGCTAACACAGCCTGGTTTTTGACCCCTGATCATCCTAATTATCCTACAGGTTTCTCATGTTGTTACGACTTTCACCTCACGTGACCTTTCGTGAGTTTAACAGAAGCAAGTCTACTGTTTGCCCGCAAGCCAAAGTGGTTATCCTCTCCACTTGGTGCAAGAAAATGTGTTTCTCAGTGGATGAGCAGACCAGCCTTCCTTCAAGTCACTGTTAGCCGGTGAAACATCCTTGTGTGGGGATAAACAGATCAATAAGATCAGTCGCGAGCTCTGAGCTCACCTCCTGTTCCCCTCATCCCTCTGAGCATTGTGCCTGGTGGAGTCACCATGCTCTATCTCAGCTACAGCCTGGTGATGCTAATCTGCTAAATGGAAAAGATTCTGAAATGCTAGCCCCTCCCTCTTAATACGACCATCAGTTCAATCTCAATTTTGGTTTCCTGATCTGATAATCAAACAGCTACTGCTAATGGAGCGAGAAACGGAAGATAGAGAGAGGAAAAGAGAAATATGGTGATGTTTTCCAGGGTAACTAAAGTATACCTTGGAGGGTTATAATTGTTAAACGATCCTGCTCATCAATCACAAAGACTTGAAGAGCTCTGTATGAAGAACATTCTCTCTGGAGGGTAAATGTGTGTGGATATCTCATGTGGGTTTTCACAAGTCATTTAGATCCTCTGAGTCTGGAGTGAACCATATTATTCCATACCTGACCATGTGACAAGAGCCATTCCACCACTACATACAGTCTATACGCATGTGGCATAATCATAAATTCACTGCCACATAAAGCCAAGTCTCATAACAACAGCCACAAATAGCCATGTCCAACTAAGGTCAAGCTCCAATTGCAGACATAAACTAAATGAACACCGAATTTCTCAACCGTCAAAATTATAAATCGAAAGCAATCATTTTCACAGGGAGCCGATTCTCCGTGTGTGTGTGTGTGTGTGTGTGTGTGTGTGAGTGTGTGTGTAGAGAGAGATGCAGAGACAGAGGGAGACAGTGAGAGAGGAAGAGCACTTGTACTTGGCAGTGCTCCATAGGGGAGACTGAGGGAAATTACACAGAAGCTTGATGAGAGAATAAACAAACAGATCGGAAACACTATACCAGGTCAACAGATGTATGAGTCATTCTAAGGACTGTTAAATCTCCATTATCCACCTCTCTTGGTTGTCTCTATCCTCGGAGAGCCGTTAACTATGTAAGTAGTGTCTGTTAGAGTCAGCAAGGGTTAATAATAAAAAGGGAGTGATATGATGTGTGACGGTTTCAATCGCTCAGTGTTTCATGTGAAGCAGCATATATATATTGTTCCTTGACTGATGTGCCACCATTACTGTTCTATTGTATCTGTACTGGATCAGTGAGCCTGGGCCAAACACAAAGACCAGCTCAACATTTTCATCACTGGCAATTATCACTTTAAGGTAACCACCACTGTTCTGTGAATGAAAGGGATCAAATCACTGTCATTACTTGGTGAATAATGACGTTCCGCCCAGCCTCAGCAGATACAAGGCCTGAATGCCTTCAAAGTCATCTGAATCTGTCATCATCTCTCAGCAGTCAAAGATCAGTTGTGCTCAATGTCAGGAAAGCAAAAATGTTTCTTGAGAAATTCCCTTATTAATTCCCTTCCCTACCACAGTCAATGTAATGTAGTGGAGGATAATTTAATAGAATGCCTTTAATCACTAACTAATTCAATTGTACGACACATGAAGCAGTACTTCTGTCTTGTACATAAACTACTGAAAAACCACACATAATTTTTTCAATAATCGTTCTACCCAGACACTGAGCAAAACAACTAACGTTGTATTTCACCATGGACATAGACAGAGGTTACACACTGACCTTTTCAAGGCATTTTTGTCCAAAGGCCACATTAAGTCAAAACTCTGACAAACCAGCTAAAAACATCAATTAGCAGAATTACATTTGACAGCAAGTTCCCTTTGGGCTTTCTCTTGACAGACTCCCAATGGTGATTTACCAAAACACCCCAAGTCAGTTTCAGAACTCTCTAATGACTGGCTCTGCTGACGGGCTTGTGGTTTGATAGGGTTTGGCCTGCAATTCTGATGAGATGTTTGAACGGGCCTCGCTGTACAACTTGCTGTTCCAGCTAGACAGCACAGGCTAATTAGCCATAGGGTGTGTTGGCCTGTGTGAACTATAGTTCAGCAAGCAGTTCAGCAGTTGAGTTAGAGCGGTGCTGTCCGTCAGGACACCAGGGACTGGGCTTCTGCAAGCTAGAGGGTTTAGAATAACTAATTGTACAGCTGAGACCACCAGCCTTCAAATTACCATATCGGAGCATAACAAATTTTGTTGCATTCAAATACTTAATTAGCCTGATTGGATGCTGAATCGCCAGTGACTGTTCGATGTAGTTTGCTGTTACCTTTGAAACGACAAGAATGGCAGAGATGGAGCGACACACGCATCTGAACATTTTGTTCTTTAAGCCCTAAGTCTCGTTCTCTCTTTCTTTGCCACCCTTCAGGTTTTTTAAATGAAAGTCTGTGATCATCATCTAATGCTTCAGTTTCCATTAGCAAACACTGGGAACTTCATTTAAGTGAGCAGTCGCTGTTTCAAACAGCTAAAGTATTCCTGCAGGGATGCTCTCTCAGAGTTATGCAAATACCCAAAGTCAGAGAGGAAAGTGGAGGTGAAGCGTTAAATACGCAAAACAATTAATTGAATGGCTCTGCAGTATCGTAGGGGTTTGGAGTCTGAAAACTAATCCAGAGAGTTTGTTTTTCTTCCAATTTTTTTTCTCAAGCTGAATAATGATACTTGTTTTTTTTTTTTTTATAAATAGGCCTAGACACTGGAAATTGTGATTATTGTGTGAGGGGCTCCGGTTGAATGATGGATGCAATGAATTTAGCACTCAGAATAGTGCAAGCAAAAAAGAGCAAACTAAGAAATGGGTAAAGATGTCCAACTTTATCTTAAGCTCCTGAGCTAAGCGTAGCCTGCACGACTGGGTTATGCAACCTGTCGTGTGAATCTATACTCGTGCTTTTTCATTAAAAGAGAAATAGGAAATGATGCTAAAGCTCAGAAAAAACCCTTAAGTGGTTTCTGTCAAGATCCATCATGTCTGTTTGAACCTGATTTGACAGGCCATCGTCTCTGAAATTCTTGGTTCTGATTGTTTTTCCTGCTGAACCTGATGTTTGAAAGAAAGCTAAAGTATGTGGATTAGCAGCTATCAGCCTGCTGTATTTCCAGCCACGCAGCTGGGTTTTAGGGCAGACATGACTCGGTGTCAGGTGCTGGTCTGGAGTGCGGTGGATCTCATTGTCTCTTATCCAACACGGCTGCAGCTGTCTCTCCCCTGAGGGAGACCAGACCCCTTAACAGGTGAACGGAGGCCCCAGAAAGGCTTCACACATCAGTGACTCCCAGACTCTCAAACTCCCACCAAGGACATGGAAGACAGTCAGGTTGCAGCAGCATCTTGTCATGGGCATAGTTTAACAGCAGAAAAAAGATTGTTTATGTGAGAAATGCTATTTCTGTTACCGGTGTCATTCGTACTGCCAAACTTACTGACATACAACAACATGTTTACTGACTCAAGTTTCTTCATTATAGGTAGAAAAACACAAAGAAATATAAACAGGCAGTTGAACAACCCGTTCAAGGACAATACGGCTCGGTTTATGCACCAAGCTGCGTCAGAGGAGCAACGGTGTGCAACGTAGAAGGAGAGGAGGTGTGTGGGTGTGTGTGTATGTGTGTGTGTGTGGAAGGGTGGTTGGATGGGGGGTGTTGGACTGAAAATGCGTAAACAATGAAGTGGAACAAATCCAACAGGCACACGCTTTATCTCGTCCTCCACCTCTTTTTTCCCATTTTTGCTATCTCTCTCCATCTTAATGAGCACCATAGCTTTCTATCTAGGGAGAGTGGCGGAGCGATGCATTACCAGCAGGACACAGAGGGGGATGTGGAGAGGACAGGAGTGGGGTGACAGTGATGCTGCCACAACTCTACACAAAGCGATTTAGATTGAGTAGACAGCCATGCTGATTCACGGTACGAAAGAGAGACAGAGAGAGAGAGAGAGAGAGAGAGAGAGAGAGAGAGAGAGAGAGAGAGAGAGGGTAGAACTACAGAGAGGATGAGAGACAGAGACAAAAACTGAGAGACTGAAAGACTGAAAGGAAAAGAGAGTGAAAACCTTTTTAAAAAGAGAGTGCACCACTGTCATGACAAGTAGAACAGCACAGACCTCGTTCCCTCCTCACAGAACACTTGGTGGAATTAAACATGCTTTCCAGACAGATAAGACTGCTTTAAGTCTGTGGAAAAGCGCCGTTGCTGCATGCAAAGCTTGTTTACAACATTTCAGTGTGAAATGTGAAAATGTAATGGACTTTTTGAAACGTGCTACTGTATGCAGGCTAAAGCCTTGTACGCAACAAATGTAATACTGAAGTAAAGCACTGTCGGTAAGGGACAGAATTAGACTTTGTCATGTGCTCAGTGAGTCAGTTAATGCACTGACTGTGTCAGTCTGGCTGCCTTATCTGACTCTTGACTCATCCAATCAGTGATATTGACAGAGTGTCCTGACTGCTCATCGTTTGTCCCTTGTGGGGTTCCTCTTAAGGGCTGAATTGCTATGGAAAGTGACACCTCTCCGGAGACATTCAGGACAGCATGATGGTCCTAAAAAGACACCCTCTCCAGGACCACTTCACTGGTACATAGTCTACAGTACATGATGTCCTTGACTCTATCATCGTATCCTGTCTCTCCACATTCCCTACTCATAAAATTAGTCTAGACAGTAAGGGCCTATGGTGCATTCTGAACCACTTTACTCCAAACCAACTAAATGCAGTTGGCACAGTGTCACAGTGACATCATTCTGAGGCGGTGAGGTGAACTAAATACAACACGACTGAGATAGGAAAATAAAATACAAAAAAATGTTCATGCTCTCTGGAAGACCTTCGTATAATCCTCCAACAGCTTTTAGATGAAAAAAAGTGTTCAAAAACCACAACAACAAAAATCCTTCAAGCATTTATATTATTTGGAGAGAAAAAACCTGCCTACTGTCGGATCTGTTTTCAACGTATTAACTCTGGAAGTTGTGGCTTCAGACTGTCAGCCAGCTGATCCTGTGCCTTGGTAGAGAGGCAGGAATGAAAGGGGAAGTAGAACTAAGCTGACCGTCAGATCACCCTAGGCCTGGCCTGGATGACTACCAAGCCTCCATGACACTTGTGAGTGGGAAGACACTCAAGACCTCCGTGAATACGCTTGACAGGAAAGCAGTCAACCCCTCAGAGACAGCAGCAGGCTTGCTCATTGCCATGCACAGTATGGTGGGCACAGGGAAAGCAGAGGGCCCCACTGGCTCTTTAAAAAAGGAAACATGTTTTATTTGACACTCAGCATGGGGGAGTTTTATCTGGAAGATGGCTGAGCTGTTGGCATTGACTGTGTATGTGTCATATTACCAACCAGAATGTGTTACACCTGCAATTCCTCTGCCAAGCAAAGATTTGATGCAATTCTGTTTCCTGGCTTTCCCTGTGAATCTCCTAGAGAGACCCTGAGATGACATACCTTACAGTAGGTGGATGTGCAGCTCAGTCCTATTATGGACAACATCGCACCAGATGACAATGTGAGGGTGAAAACAAACCGCCAGAGATAAAACTCTGAGGTAGAATACAAAACACTGCTGTTTTAAGAGAGCAAATGGGGAGCCTGAGAAGTCGATTTAGCTGGTGGTGTCCGTGTTTGTCCGGTGTTGTTCAATCATGTAGGGAAGGTGTACAGAGCCTCAGCCCTGCACATCCCCTCCGTGCTAACAGGCTCTCAGGCGTAAACATCCTGTCTACTCCTGGGCTGGCATTGGCCCTCAGCATGGCACCACGCCAGAAAGATCACCAGCCTGCCAGATGTTGCCTTTAATATGTCTGCCTGTTGATAATGGGCTATTTCAGGGGCGCTATCGTCGTCCTCTGTGCCCTGTGAAAAAAAAGGTGTTGCGTCTATGTGCCAAAAACGACACCTGGGATCCTTTTCACAGAGGATGAGCCATGAACGAGTTGAGACTGATGCTTTTGGTGTTGCCACAAGTTGAATTGACCTTTTGAAGTATTTTACAAAGAAATCCAGACAGATTCATTGTTTACTGTTTAACAACATACACTAATATTGATTTTATATATATATATATATATATATATATATATATATATATATATATATATATATATTAATATTATTGGAAAAAAGCAGTGGAAGGAAAAACAGGTGTAATAGAAATAAGAAAATAACTTTGATTGAACCTGGCATCCATCAAATCTATAATCAAGAGACTGTCCAGATTGGATTAATGAATGTGGAGGAGATGGACATATTCCTGTTGTTGTTTTTCCAGTCTCAGGTGAATGGTGAGAGCAGTAATGTGTCTTCTGAGAGACAAGATAGGAAGCGTCTGGGTATGCGGCATGTATGTGTTTGTCTAGAAGCACCATCCACGAGGCCTCTCAATGTGACAGGAGGAAATGGCCTTGTCTGTTTGCCTTCATCAGCCTGCTCCAGGACTTTGCTTTATCATTAGAGTCTCAGCTTCTTCTTTTTTTCACCTAACGTCATCATATCACCATGATACTGTGCTTGCCCATATGGCTCTTGAACAACAACAGAGGCAAGAGGTGGCAAACTGGGAAATGATCTTTGTAGAGCTCTTCAGAACACATAAAGTCTGAGTCTGCTAGTAGAGCCAACTCCTTGTGTCTGTGTTGACTGGAGCTGCTCCTCTATGTCATTCTGATACAACAGCAGATTCTCCATCTATAGGGCACTTTCAAGAGCACCTATATGTCTTTTCGCATCTGCAGGCTTGATATACTGAGTGTTAGCGTGTTCCCCAGAACTCGCGTGTCTATGATGCGACTGCCTGAGTGTAAATCAGTCCAGCGCTGCTAGCCGGGGCATCCTGACAGAACGCCAGAGGTCGTGTGTGACACTGCCATTTTTCACAGATGGCGTGGAGGAGATGGCCATTGCAAACCACGCTGAATATCAATCGACAGATCTCCGGGAAGAGTTCTCGGAGGAGGGGAAATAATTAGAGGGCACCCTAACATGCCTGTCCTGCAACAAGGAGTCAAATTTGTGGCAAATCTGAGTTTATGTAATTTCCAAGAAGTGACACGTAAAGGTCAGCTTGTGATGAATTACGGACCTCCATGCAAAGGAACCGACAACATGATTTGCCTTTGGCTGAGGTTAACCCCTCCCAGTGGGGGACTGACACAAGCAGGTGGTGAGGTGTCATCAACAACACCACCCTCTGTCTGGATACAGGACTGTTTTCCACGCCAAAGCGCTCTCACCTAACACTCTCGTGTTTATTCACAACAGTAAGGCACAGAGCACACAAACATGGCAAACATACGGACATCCTCAAATGTCATTACACACACTTGTGGGGCTTTTAGTGGTCTCTGGTGGAGTCTGACTGCCCTGTTTGCACAGTGCAGAGAGCTTTTCCACTCGCTTGACTGTCATTTTATGCTCGTTAACTCTCCATTAACCCCTTTTACTTTGTGTCCACTCCGACACAACTCCCATGAGGCGAGGAAGGCGATGGTAGTGACACATCGGACCAGGGTGTTTGCCTTAATTTCAGTTCTCACTGTAAACTGGTAAAGAGACTGCACAGCTGATCAGGAGAAAGGCTAGTCCATATAGAGACTTTCAGCAGGACTCTTGTCAATCTCATAATTAACTTTCCATTTTGGTATTAAGAGTCAAGGAAAGGTCTGTATGAAATCATAGTGAGAGGTATCACATGATGATTGAATGTTGAGTTCCTGGTGAAAAATGCTAAAAGGAAATGAATGCAAACTCTGTCTAGCACTTCCTCAGAGCTGGAATATAGAAAGTAGAGATTGGGATCATAATGAGGACATCCATCATATGAGGAGAATGAAGGATGGTCTCAGGCTCTAGCAGAGGCCACTGGCCTTTCCAATTTCCGCTGACATTTTCAACCAGAAACAAACAGTGAATACATTCCGTGCAGAATGTGTGAAGGATCATTGTAAAATGGAGTTTAACATCAGTAGAGTATTTGATGTTTGTGGTTAATATGCTTTGTACTTCAGTTGTAGCCATCTAGGGAATGACCTTTCCTGCTGACCCTCAAAAGAGGACATTTTCCATGCGGTCCTAAAGAACAGGATTACCGGTTCTCCTGAGAAGAGGCTGAATACGAAGTCAAGCTGTTATATCTATTAGATTTAACTACAGTTCCAACATGTCCATCATGTCAAAGCAACCCCTCAACAGAAGAGTCCTCCTCTCTAAAAGGAATTCCAAACAACATTCTAGAGTGAACTACGACACTCAAAGCCACTCTTTAACCTTGCTTTAAGCGCAATGTTCCAACGCCCCATCTCCACCGTTACATCGTGAAAATAAAACTGGATAAAAAAAAATCAATACTGTTCGATCGAATCTGAACATCATCTTCAAGCTTATAAAAGTAGTGGAAATGGGACAGGCCGTGAGCCCATATAATGCACAGCTCCCCTTATATCTCCTGCCCAGAATATATCCATGTAATAGCATTGAGAGGAGCGCTGAGTGTATCCGTACCCCCTGAGGAGGAGCCGTCCTGCAGTGATGACGCCTCCTGTATTCCAGACATGCTCTGCAGCAAACAGCACTGTTAAAGGAAGCCTTAACCCTGTGCACTCCCGTGAAGGGGTAAGCAATAAAAATGCATCTAATCATTGGAAGCAAAGGCCGACTGCCCTGGGCTTTAGCCTGCATCAGTGCGCCGAGATGGGATATGAGAAGCAGTACACAGGGGAGTCTGCCTTAATGCATCGCTTTAAGTGCAGCTACACACTACCTTCCCCCTGCAATTGCATGGTAAGCTTGATACAACATCAAGAGCAGCCATGATTATACACCAGTGTTAGAGAAAGGTTGCCGATCCATTTCAAGGTCTAATAACACTGTTGTGAGTGTACAACACACCTTGTGACCAGAAAAGCCCTGGGTGGCAACACAGATGATATCTTGGCTGTAAACAATCATTGTCATTTTGGCAAGACCGACTGGTTGACTTTGAGTACTGAAAAATGCCACCTGACTGGTCTGCATCCAGCCAGTTAAGACAGAATAAGGGGTACAAGCATGAATTGTTTAAAAAGGGCAGAAGTTGGACCACTGAGGCTCCCCATGGACACAAGCAATTTTCAGCTCTGCTGAGCCAATTCCACAGAAACAGCTAAGTCTAAAATGCAGAACAATACTCATTTGACCTCGGTTATTCACATTCACCTCACAGAAGAATGGGACTGCTTGACCATCTATTTACACACACAGTGAGATGGCCAAATCGTGGGTGGCAGCATTCAATTCCATGCACAGCACAGTCGGTGGACAGTGATTCCAAATGAAATTGTTCTTGTATTTCAAGCTAAGCAAAAGACATGCGTGACGAGGCAAATGCTGATGCGGCTTGGAAACAAACCCACCAGAGATGTTTTCATGATGTTTTTTCTGTGTGACAGCTGCTCTATTCTGTGTGGCTGTGTGTCAGGAGCACAGCAGGGCCTCTCTGGATTACTGCTCCAAGAATTTGAGGTAAAGTCAGTGATGGAGCGTGATGTTGAAGCTGCCACTACTGTCGCCCCGGGTGTCGACACCTGCACACACAGGGGATGATGCTACCTCACACCTGGACAGCTGCACCTGTGCTGCCAGTCCTGTGGCAAGTGTCATCCCTCACCAGGCTGCTCTCTGAAGGAGTTCAGGTCAAGTCCATGGTGGGCCTGAGGCAGGGTATGTCTCTACTCAGCACTGACAGGACTGTGAGTCAGGGCTGGATGTTGGCAGCGTTTAACTAAATGAATAGCAAGACAACTGGACCCAGCCCATGTTTCACACCTCTCTGGTGAAATGTGACACACTTGCCTGCTTGTCCCTGAGGGAGTTGAGATGTCTACCCTTCAGCAGGAATGATGTGGAGTGTGAAAATGCTTTCAAAACGATGACTTTCTCAGTAACCATGGCCATGCACACTTCGTGGCCAAGGGGATTTAGTGTCTGATGGATTCAATGAGGGCAGAGCTTTGGCTGTTGTGGTGGAAGTTTCAGGTGTGGGATGAGGCTTATGGTAGCTGGAGGTGGACAAAGAGGGGCTGACATACTTACTGCTTTCCTCATCCCTCAGTCCATCTCCTCTGATCCACTTTACTTCTCTAATCCACTTGTCTCTGGTGAGCCACAAGTGGATTTTGTTTGTATTGTTGATGTTTTGAATATAAATCTGTTGACTTAAACATTTTATAGGGATTAGGTGAGCTTAACTCTCCACCTAATACAATGATTAGGGATTTCTGGCCTGGAAGATAAGTAAATGCTCTCTAGTTACTCAGTCAATGTACTCAACTATTAAGGATAGTATACCTAAATGTCAGGACCTTGGAATAAGGCACTCCCACGATGGTAGGCAGACAGCTTATAATTCCCCATTAGGTCCTTTGTAGATCCGTCACTGCAGCATGGGGATTCAGTCAGTTCCCTGAAAAAAGTGATATTTCATTTAAAAAGGAATGCCAGTCAAAAAGTCAGTCAACAGTGAAAACGAAGACAGTTATTGAGTCCTTACCAAATTATTAAAACGTCCACGGTACTTTCACTGTTCAAATGAGTTCACTGTTAGAATCGAGAGTCTCCCGCATATCAAGTGGCTAGTCCTAATGTTACAGTCACACAGAAATAAGGGCACTGTCACAGACACTCGTGACATCACACCAGAGCACAAACAGTTCTTCAGGTGTCGAGTCGAGCATCAAAGAGACAGAAGGTAGAAGAAAGACGAGAGAGAGACAGAGAGAGAAAGAGAGAGAGAGAGAATGAGAATGGGAGCGAGAGACTACAGCATAGAAGCTAATGGCATTTACGTCAAAGCAGCGTGCAAGCTCTTTTATTTGTGTGAGAGGAAGTGATAGGTCAGAAGGTGCGTGTTAGCTAAAGTTCTTAGAGCCATCAGCTGCTTCTGCCTTCGTCACCAGAGCTCCCAGCAGGAGTACAGCAGAGCCAGCAACATCGCTAGCAATATCAAACTAGACTATGAAGACGAGGCTTGGATGGGGGTTAGATCTCAGACATGGATACACACACCCATACACACACACACACACACACACACACACACAAACACACACACACACACACACAAACACACAGTGTTTCAAGTTAAATGGGAGTTGGTGGGTCAAATGGCATTGAAGTTAATAATGCTGATTAAGTGAATATCCGAGAAAATTACTACATGAAGTACCAGCTAGAATGAATGCCATTTCCATTACATAAATGTGGCTTCAATAAAGACTGTAATTTGAACTGGGCCTAAATTCAGCATACATATCAAATATATTCAATAAAATATTGATGGCCAATGAGTTCATAAGTCTTATTCCAAGATATTATGAAATTGCCTCTAAACTGCCTAAAGGTTAATTTTGACGGTAGAGGTCTGGCATATTTACTTTCATGAATATATCATCAGAAGATAAAGCTATCACAGCCGTACATGAGTTGGCCGGTCCACTTTAAATCAAATGTTTTAGCCCTTAGTACTAGCCTTACATCTGTTTCAATGTCATTACACAATTTAAACTGATAATACCAAAAATATGTATTATTCTCTTCTTCATAAATGTTACATTTATATTTGTGTTTGTGAAATGAGGTGGGAAAACGAGGGTAAACACAATGTGACGTCTGTATCATATGTTGTGGTCTTCTTGTTCTCCTTCTCTCTACAGATTAGTGGCGATTCCAGACCCCCGATTCCAACCACGTAGAGAAACCCGACCAAGACCAAATGCAATGGATGTGTTCAATTTCACCTACTGGAATGCTTCTGAAGGCAACAATACAAACTCAGTGGATGAAAATGAAAGCCCCTACAAGACTGTGGAGGTGGTGTTCATCGTGCTGGTGGCCGGCTCTCTCAGTTTGGTCACCGTCATTGGAAACATTCTGGTCATGCTCTCCATTAAAGTTAATAGGAACCTTCAGACAGTCAACAACTATTTTTTATTCAGCTTAGCATGCGCTGACCTAATCATTGGACTGTGCTCTATGAACTTGTACACGGTCTACATTGTGATTGGCTACTGGCCCTTAGGGCCGGTGGTGTGTGACTTGTGGCTAGCCCTGGATTACGTCGTCAGCAACGCGTCTGTCATGAATCTTCTCATCATCAGCTTTGACAGATACTTCTGTGTCACCAAACCTCTCAGCTACCCTGTCAAGAGGACCACCAAGATGGCAGGGATGATGATTGCCGCAGCCTGGGTCCTGTCCTTCATCCTCTGGGCACCGGCCATCCTCTTCTGGCAGTTCATTGTAGGTGGGCGGACAGTGCCTGAGAGGGAGTGCTACATCCAGTTCTTCTCCAATGCCGCCGTGACCTTCGGCACTGCCATTGCAGCCTTTTATCTGCCAGTCATCATCATGATGGTGCTCTACTGGCAGATCTCCAGAGCCAGCAAGAGCCGGGTGAAGAGAGACAACCGGAACCCTTCCAGGGCCAACCAGGGAGCTCAGTCCCCCACCCAGGCCCCGAGCCACACCCCCAAACCCAACAACAACAATGTAACCATGGAAGAGACGGAGCGCGCCCAGACCCAGACCACCGATGGCGAGCCCAACCAGCACGACGGCAAGCTGCAGAATGGGAAGGGCCCGTCCCCGGTGGGCGGCGAGGGGGAGACGGAGGGAGAGGAAGGGGCAAGGGAGAACTGCACCCCGGGGGAGGAGAAGGAGAGCTCCAACGACTCCACGTCCGGCAGCGCGGCCGCGTCCAATCAGAAGGACGAGGAGGCGGAGCCGTCCCGGGCCAACTGCAGCACCGAGCCCACCCAGCCTGCGCCGCGTCACCGGGCCAAAGCAGGCGGATCCAAACTCACCTGCATCAAGATAAAGACCAAGTCGCCTAAGGGAGACTGCTACACGCCGTCCAACACCACCGTGGAGATCGTCCCTGCCACCGAGAAGCAGAACCACGTGACCAGGAAGATTGTGAAGATGACCAAGCAGCCTCCCAAGAAGAAGAAAGCAGCACCGTCTCGGGAAAAGAAGGTGACCCGTACCATCATGGCCATCTTGGTGGCTTTCGTGGCCACCTGGACTCCCTACAACGTGATGGTGCTGATCAACACCTTCTGCTCCAGCTGCATCCCCAACACAGTGTGGACTATCGGTTACTGGCTCTGCTACATCAACAGCACCATCAACCCCGCCTGCTACGCCCTCTGCAATGTCACTTTCAAAAAGACATTCAAGCATCTTCTTCTCTGCCAGTACAAAAACATTAGGTCTGCTAGATGAATGAGTGTGTGTTTGTGTCTGTATGTGCTGTTCGGGTTGACGTGAATGTGTGCGACAAAGTATGACAGCTTGATTCCTTAGTTTTGATGTATTTTCCTTCTCTATGACCTGTTGTAGCACTTTACACAAGCTTAACTGCAGCCAGTTTTGTTGAGATGCGTTGCAGATTTGTTTTAACAGTGCAGAAATGAAATGAATCATCTGTTGTTGGCCACAAAACATTCAAATCACATGACAAATAATCAATACCTTCAACAATGAGACATCGTTGCAGCAAAAAATCTCTTTGCTGAGTCTCCTAAGACACATACAAGAAACAGAGGGCGGTTTGTGATGCAAATGTTGGGACACAAGTCTGACAGCAAACTGCACAAGTCAACAAATAGACCGACTAAGAAGCAGACAGTTGGATAGAAAGTTCTGCACTGTGTAAAAAAAAACATAACAAATTCAAAGGGAAAATAGGGCTGACTGAATTTACAAACGTCAAGTTTGTACAGTTCAGTGTAAAAAGATCCCTGTATATAACTGTGTATAGAAACATACTTGAGTGCGTGTCTGTGTGTTTGATTGTGAGAATGTTTGCTTTTTGGTTGCCTGCATTTGTGTGTTCGACAGGGCATGAGTGGAAGGGTAAATAATCAATTTCAATGGAGATGGCCGCCAGTAACAATGACACAGGGACATATTTCATGTTGCAATCTGTTTCTGTTCTCCACTGGCGTGTGTTGGCGTGATTCAATATGGAACAGCTTGCCTAAATGGCCCCTGGCAGGTCCACACAATCACGTACTGTAGTTAGGCTCTCCTGAGATAAACTAGAAGTGCTTCTCCAATCCAACCATGGACCTAACTCCATGCCAGACCCTTATAGTTTAACAAGCAGAATTAGGTTTTAAAACAACTTAACATTGATTGATGATTTAAGCTCTATAGAGCACAATAGGACATGCTGTACAATGCCAATGAACACAAACAGCATGAGGGACACAAGGGGAAAGAAAGATAACTTCTATAAGGGATTGTTCATTCACATTCTCGGGTTTGCCAGTTTTTAGCACCATCATTTATTTTTTACATTTGACAATACCAGTTCTTTTTGCGAAGATTGCCGTTGAGATATTCATGGTTGTGCCGTCCTCCTGTCCGCTGATCTTAAGAGCCCTCTGACTCATCGTGAGAGCGCCAGGTTTAAGAGCGCAGACAGGAAGTCCCTGTCTAGCAGCAGGAAGGTGGCAACAGTGTGGGAGACACATCAGAGAATCGCCTCTCCGACACAGACAGCTGTCTCTTTCATCCTGTTGATGCGTGTTTCATGGAATAACATGCCAGTTTACATGATAGTGTGTGTGTGTGTGTGTGTGTGTGTGTGTGTGTGTGTGTGTATGTGTTGTGCGAGTGTTTCGGTTATTTGTTCGGCAACCTTAAGGGGTTTCCAGATTGGTTGCTCATCAGAAGGGGAATGTGTTTGTGGTGTGTATCTCTGTGTGGTGTGTGTCTCTGCCTCTGTATGAGGCTTACTTTTAATCGCTGGCTTTAGCTTGGTGATTTATAAGGGCTATTTTCATGTTGTTACATCACATTCATAATTCATAATCCATGATGTGAATGGTAGAATGAAGCCAATACATAGACGAAATAGAGATATGTTTTGTATGCAGGTGCATTATATCATATTTAATATTCTGGTTCTATACAATTACAGTATTAAGATTACAATGACAAGCACATAATCATGTTTGTGTAGACAAACACACAGGGCACATATTACATTAACACGGAATGCTAACCTGCAAAATAAGTCTCTGTATTTTGGCATGTACGTATTGCAATTGAAGTGATGATTATGAAAGAAGTAATTGGAAGGTAGCCAGACTAATTGGCAGAGGGGAAGAACAGGATATAATGCCATCGTAGAGCAGTGTCTTGGCACTTGTCTCCTTACAGAGCAGGAACTGGGATGGATATATTCTGGAACGCACAAGGAGGCTGATCAGATTAGGACATGATGTGGAACACCTACATAGGAGATTGAAGATTGGCCATTATATGCTTAGTTCATACAGGACACCCTTCTCACTTAATGTCCCTCCCCTTTCCTCTTACGTGTGACTGTCCCTGTAGGGCTCCATGTTTCCATGGGCATGTTAACATAGCAAACACTGCAATCCTCATTATTACACTCTCACGCCTCCTGTTCCTGCTCTCTTTCTCTCTCTCACGTCTCCTCTGTCTTTTCATTTATCTCTGTCCTTCATTTCATTTTCTTCTCTCTCTTTATTTGTCTCTTGTTTATTAACAGCACTCATTTTCTCAAAAATGTATTTCTAAATGGAAATTGGACGCAAACATGAAACTACCCTTAAACATGACTTAGCAGAGGTTAAAACCTCAACAGTCTTGATTTAAATAGAAGTGTTAGCCTTTGGCCACTTGGCGTCACCACGGCATCCAGTCCGATGCTTAGACAGCCTAATCCCAGCAGGATACGCGAGGTGAGGCATCCATCCAAGTTGAGCATCCAGGCATCCGTCAGCATGATAAGTGGACCCATGACTTGGTGTCATCTGTCACACCTCTCAGTAGAAGCTACGCACCGCCCTGCTTGCTACCACATCTGATTAATCTTTGACTAAGCTGTCGTTTGAGTGATACCAGCAGGGAAGTAAGTGCTCGCCAACACAACTGGTGGTCTAAGGCCAGCTTTGGTAACAGATCCCTGGCTGGGTGACGGGTTGTGACAGCAGTAATACCCCTTCATGGAGATGGTTTTCCAAATGGTCTAAGTGGCCACCCACTGTTTTGGCAACTTTTTACCATTGTGTTTCAACTCTAATCTCTGTTCTTACAAGAAAAAGAACGTCCTTTCCTGGTTTTTCTTTTGGTTCAGGCTTAGTTAGTAAAGCTGGAGATGCTGCCATGTGGTCAAAATGGCAAAGGCAAAGAAGGAACACGTAGACCTTGAGGTGTCCACTCAGCACCACCTAGATAAGGTCACTTTTATAGTCACAAATACAGAGCAAAGACCCATCAGCTGTACGCAAAGCAGGCAGGCTCACATGTCAATACGTCGACCATATTTGGCAAAAATGAAGGCCAACTGTTTGAGCAAAGGTTCTCCAAGGGGTTCCTGAAGTAATTATTTAACCGTCCTTAAGTTATTAAACAAAATGAGTTACAGTTCAGTTTCTGATTTGTTTTCATGACTGCTTGTTCCCACACATCATCACATTCTTAAATAACGTGTATTGCAGACAGGACACAGTGTTCAGTAGCTGTGTGTTGGTGTGGTGTTTTGTGTGTTATTCATGGGGAGGGTTTGTCATTCCACAGTCCAGCATCATGTAAACATTGTCTCCATGGCGTCAACAGAACATGATGTGCCGACAGAGCTAACTGGGCTCATTTTCACACGGCTTATATCAAAGGGCTAAACTCCTATCTAGGGAGATCTATGAAATATTTATAGTTAAAAAAGTACATAATAAAAAACGAATAGTTTGAAGTAATTTTTAGTTTCCTTTTTGAGTAATATGTACTTTTAATGTAGTATTAAAATATATTCAGATTTCTTTTGTTTTTCAAGGTGAAGGGGTAACAATCTCAGTAGTCAACCTAGGAATACACACAACCATGCGTGTCGTTGTTTTCTGAGTAGTTTTATGGTTTCCCCTCAGAAATACATCATATCGCCAGATTGTACTGAGCAGTTTGAAGTGCCTTATATACAACCACCAATCAGAATAAAACGTTGCTCTCAATTGTTAATAATAGTCATATTTTTTATTGAAGTATTTCAAACTGAAGCAGTAACGAAAAGCACAATGAATTAGGAAATGTTATCAATATAATGTTCAGTGGTGAACATTCAGAGCTGTTTTCTGGATGGTGCAGCATGTCACAGGGTTGGTCAGAGACGCCGGCTCTCTTCTCACCTCACGTATTGTCCTGGCAAACCAGCGGGATGTTACGTGTCTGAACAATCCCACATCAGGATCAACTGACAACAACTCTGTAAAATAACAGCTATTTTAAAATAACAATCATTAGGAAAATCTAACTCTTTACTGATATACTTCTTTTTTTAAATGTTCTCCTGATCACAAATGTTAAGGCTGTTGCCCTGAAGGCAGGTGAATGAGTAGGATGATTGGACATGTGCATGTGTACTCTACAAGTCAAAAGTTTGGACACATTGTCCCATTGATTTTAGGGTATGTCCAAACTTTTGACTGGTAGTATACGTGTCTGAGGGACAGTGAGTATGTGTATATGTGTCTAAAAGACTGTACTGTATGTACAAATGAATGAGTATGGCAGTTATATATGATATGATATGATTTTTTTTTTTGACTTCTTAAGAAGATTTGGTAACAATTTACATTAGGTGTAACTGCATTTCAACTGCATTTATTACTTCTTAGCTACTTGGTTTTTTAACGAACACACAATGTAAAGTGGTAACAAAAATCTTTGCATGAAGCTATCAGAAAGCATCCCAGATTGTGTGAACTCCTTTCACAAGGCACAGTACAGTTGTTCTAGAGATATAGATGTATTCATTAGTCTTTCCATGAGTGTCTCAAAAGCAAACAGCATCCAAAGACTCTGAGACAGAACATTCAGTGAAAAGTAAACATCTAAAATAAAACGGGCAATCATTTAGCCAACACATATTTTACAGACATTTATGTTGGTTCACATTTTATAAATATATGTGTATTGAACGGATGTACAAATGTAATATAATACATTATAAACATGTGCAAATATATGTAAGAGGAGTTACTGATCTAACCAGCACAATAGTATTTAGAACTGAAAAAGAGAAGACAAAAGTATACTTAAAAAAGGAAGTTTAAAATCCAAAGTTGGAAGAAAAAAAATTACTTTGATGTAAGTGAAAAAAAATATGTATAATAGCGTTTTCTTACGGCATGGTTTCTGAAGGAGTGAACACTGCCTTGTGAAACATTTAGTTAGACAAAACCTTTTTAGATCTTTCCGTTTTACAGAATAACGATCAGATTCTAGAGCACGATTCTGTAAGTAGAGTTGGAGAAGAACTTAGAGGATATTTAGTTGTGGATATGTGACCAAACTACATCCATAACTGGAAGACTATGAAAAGTTCAAACAGAAATATGTTTTATCCATTTGGAGGTCAGCTTTTAAATGTGTGATGAAGGCCAGGAACATAGAAACATACCGGGGGGGGGGGGAGAACCTTGACGACCAGCTGCTACAGATTACAGCCATGTTGGAAACTTCATAGGTGATATATTGGTTTTATGGAACAACCAAAGCCTGGCAAGAGGGATTACATTTGAACTAGTTTTTTTATTTCAATGCCTTTTTGAATGGACCTGTCACAGAAGAAAAAAAACCCCACAACAACCGTACCCTCCCTAATAGCTGAACACACTGTACAGGGTGTTCATTTTCAGTTACATAAGTATGTAGATGCTTATTGTGTACTCATTCACTGTGGCTTGTGGCTCCTCATACAATGAGTAAAATGTCTGGTAAAGGCAAATTGTTTGTATTGTACTGTATATATCTATGGTATACATATGTATTTTGAATGCAGTACAGTTGAAATGTACATACGTGTGTTTAAATAGCTTATCTGAATGTTCCCTTTGCTCTTCAACCTTTTCCCTTTGCCTATATGATGCTAGCCACTCCCTCTAATGTACAGTAATAATGGTATTGGTTTTCATTTTTAAACAATATTGACTATTTGTTAAGGACAATTAATCTGAGTGTTACTGTAATGTCTCTGACCACCTATGACTCTGTAAAGTTACATTCAGTGGATATATTGTGCCATAACATTTTGAAACCGAATTCAAATAAAATCTTCAGAAATGTGTTTGATGCCATTTAGTGTGTGAATTATATTGCATGTTTTTGTTGGTTTGATCATTGTATAACACAGTAAAACTAATATTTTGGGATATTCTGAGCATTTATGGTAGAACAGGAAAACCAATCAGGTTTACACATCTATATTTTTATTGGTTGAAGATGTAATACCAAATGAGGGGTACAGTTGAAGGGAGGAGTTAACATCAACTACACACACAAACATGTTTGGAAATCTTTATAGATGTCAAGGGACACTATTTTATGAGACAAACCACACAGCAATAACATAGCTGGCCACATATACAAAGTCACTTTAAGCAGCTACTGGACGATTATACATCTTGTTTTGTATTTATCTGAGATTTAGCCATTGGAATAGTTTGGATCTTAAAAAGCATCTACAAAAAACATCTGTTGACCAACCGGTCATGTATAACGTATGAAAATGTAATGTATTATTAATTTGTTTAATATTCTTGTTGGCTGATTGAAGTGGGAGATATCTAATCTAACACAGAGATTATTTGATTACATTTTGTTTGAATAATTCTAAAGCAATAAATCAATACACAACGTCTCTTTTTCAAAGTAAGTACTATTATGTTTTTCACCTCAACCAACCCAAACAAGAAACGTTTGTGTTAAAAATTCACAAAATGACTTAAACATTTGTTTATAAGGTAAGCCTTTTATTAAGAAACTCTTTGTCCATTGGCATAATGCATACACCCAAGCATTAGGTCACTACAGTTTACAAAGTTTATCAAACACTAGGAAGGAAAAATAAAATTTCTTTCACTACAATCCATAACTCCATTACACTACAATCCATGCTTCTAGTCTTAACCAGGACATACAAGAGGAACCATGTGGAAACGTGGAACCATATGGACAGTAAACTCGTCCTCTGCCACTTCCTGGTGGGATGCACCTCAGTGCTAGTCCATTGGTGTACGCTCTCTCTTCTTTCCCTCTCTCTTGGGCTTCTTGGAATCTGCAGTAAGTAGATGTGCATGCAATTAGAAACTATACAAATAGTTGTTACTCAGCACCCACAAAGTGAAAAGTAAATTCATTCTTCTTCCAAGGGATTTTTGGGTTATAATCTACTGCTGTTCACTAGAACAAGGTAACATTTTGTGATATTGCAGTCACTGATGAGTAGCACCATGTTCAATTTAAAACGATGCCCCTCTCCCACACTCTTGGCTTTAAGTCAGTCCTACTGCTGCAGCTGGCCGGAGAGTAAAGCATTGCTGGGTATGTGAGTGCAAGATGAAAAATACTTTATCATTGTCCCACAAGAGTGGATTTGGAACCTGTCAGACATGACAAGATCCGCTGTCCATGCCACCCTGCTCTATCGCTCTGCTTCACTGAATGGAAAGAACATGACCACCTTCCATATTTATCTCTGTCTGTCTCCCTGTCTCCCTGTCTGTCTCCCTGTCTGTCTCCCTGCCTGTCTCCCTGTCTGTCTCCGTGTCTGTCTCCCTGTCTGTCTCACTGCCTGTCTCCCTGTCTGTCTCCCTGTCTGTCTCCCTGCCTGTCTCCCTGTCTGTCTCCCTGTCTGTCTCCCTGTCTGTCTCACTGCCTGTCTCCCTGTCTGTCTCAATGCCTGTCTCCCTGCCTGTCTCCCTGTCTGTCTCCCTGTCTCCCTGCCTGTCTCCCTGTCTGTATCCCTGTCTCACTGCCTGTCTCCCTGCCTGTCTCCCTGTCTGTCTCCCTGTCTCCCTGTCTGTCTCCCTGTCTGTCTCCCTGTCAGTCTCCCTGTCTGTCTCCCTGTATGTCTCCCTGCCTGTCTCCCTGTCTGTCTCCCTGCCTGTCTCCCTGCCTGTCTCCTTGTCTGGCTCCCTGTCTGTCTCCCTGCCTGTCTCCCTGTCTGTCTCCCTGTCTCCCTGTCTGTCTCCCTGTCTGTCTCCCTGTCAGTCTCCCTGTCTGTCTCCCTGTCTGTCTCCCTGCCTGTCTCCCTGTCTGTCTCCCTGCCTGTCTCCCTGCCTGTCTCCTTGTCTGGCTCCCTGTCTGTCTCCCTGCCTGGCTCCCTGTCTGTCTCCCTGTCTGTCTCCCTGCCTGTCTCCCTGTCTGTCTCCCTGTGTGTCTCACTGGCTGCCTGTAAAGTGCTACCCTGGAGTATGTGTACATCTCATCTGTCCACACAGAATTATTAACGGCTGAGTCGGTATATATTTTGTCCTCCACAAAGTGTGATATGTATTCCAGGAAAAAAAGAAGATGTAATTCGGACGCTCAGGGTTTTAGACAGAACACCATGTGGTCTGTGGGCGATGAAAGACTGTCGATATCCACTGGCTAATCAACACCTGTTTGCGTTCTTTTTGTACCTGATTTAAAGCAAGTTTACACTTGCCACTGAAATGAGATCCTCCCACACCAGTTGTTGATTAAAGTCTTTCAGCTCAGTAAATGTAATGTGAGAGAAAGTCACCTTGACTTGACGTTTGATTGGTGCTGAGCAGTCGGCATAAAACACGGTATCCATTCTGAGTTGCTTAGAGGAACTGGACAAGAAGCCTCAAGCAGACAATAACTCCAATGTTTTTATAACCCACCATCTAACATCTAGTTGCAATATTCAACAAGCTATTAATAAATCAGCGAGTAACAATTTTAAACAATTACTGAGACACTGCACTACAACAATAATTGACACTGGAATTAGGGTTAGTTTGCATTGGGCTAGGTGTGTTACAGGGTTAGGGTATAAGGCCTAAATGTATTGTTGTGTGTTTCATGGGGGTAGGTAAAGCTGTCTAGGAGGGCTTTATTTCTTGTAAACATATAACATGTGCTCTGCCATCCTATTTGTTTACTTCAACAACGTCAGCATATTCCTGTAACACACACACTCTATCCAGACTAAGGTAAGGGCCCTCTACACTGGGCATTCTGCTACATTGGCACTTTCACATGGTCTCTGTTATGATTTATAATCAGTCCATCTGGGGGTGGAGTTGTCATTATGGGCATGTGAAGAAATGGTCCCAATACAAGAAGTTGGTATCTGACTGCTCCTTCTCTCATTTAAGGAGCTCAGTGCTGTCAGGGGAAGAGCAGAATCAATGTCCAAGTCCCGCTACCCCTCCACTCACAAAGAGTGACTGAGAATGCAAGTGTTATTACTGAAGCGTTTTGTTTAGTCTCAAATCACATTGGGCGCATCTCTCCAGGTCCCTGTGAGCAGGTCTCCAGCTGGCTGGAGTCAGAGAGAGGGAAAGGACTCAACAGTTTCAACAGGTATTCATAACGATTCATTTCCATCACTCTTTGTTCTGAGCCCTTCCTCCGTTTCGTGTGACAGGGCACGTTTCACCCATGCAAGACCGGAGAGTCTCGACACCCTGACGGCCTCATAACGTCTCTGGCTGCCTCTCTGTATTGTCTTCAGCTGAATCTGCCTGCGACAGATGTTTTCTCTCGCTGTTGGCTACAGTAGTCAGGGGAAAGCTATCTCCTCCATCCAAGGTGGCTGTTTAGAATTGCAAATAAGGCCTGAGGCTTTAGCCCCGCTGGTGGAGGTGAGATAGCCTTCTCAGGACAGGTTGCTCCTTTAGATTTGTTTTCCCGCCCACAGGTTCTCTGATCATCTTACTGTGACTCCGTGTGTGTGTGTGAGACGCTGCTATCCCACCGACAGACACACTCACACACACTCGCAGTGACTCACACACACTTGCAAACGTACAGCAACACTATCAGACTTTTCTCTCGAATGACCCCCTTGCTTCCAGGTCTTATCGCAGAACTAGTAGACATGGGAAATGACACATCTTTGAGATAACAGGGTCTCTCTTTCCAACGGTCTCGCTCTTCATCCCAGTCCTGTCAGCCATGTTGAGCCTCTCACCCTGCACTGATCTGCCTCCAGGGCAGCAACCCTGGACTTTGGCTGCCTTCATTAGAAGGATTCACGCAGGTACAGGGTGGTGACAACCAGGACTGGGTGTTTAGTCTCTGATGTATGAACACAAACTCTGTTTATCTCTCTCTCTCTCTTTATTTCAATATCTGTGTCTGTGTCTCTTACACATAAACACATATACATATAAACACACAAACCCTAACATTACTAACATGCAGTGTATATTTTTTGTGTCCATGCACTGAATATACAATATGTCATCCTGTATCAATGCAAGTGCAGGCATGCATGTGTACATTCATTCAAATGGGGTTTTTAATTTCTCCCTGTATGTGCCTTCCTAATAGGCTTTTCTAGGCTTATACTGCATGCTGGGATTTTGCTGCTCATAAGACAGTTATTACCAAGCCACAGTTAGCTCTGTCACTCTAGCACACTGTTGCCACATAGAGGAAGATTTGGCTTTCAGCGCTCACCCTGATGACTGACTCACTCAAACATGTTCAAAATGAGAGGGAAAACTGGAACTGAACCCAGAAAGTCCCAATCAAATGGACAGGAGACTTTGAGTGCTTTCCTAACCCTATGACTTCAGTGTACGATTGAAAGTCAATATTAGCAAGACCAACTGAGCATTTTTCTTTACAGTGCCAAAGCCAGACTAATATTGTTTTCATAAACATTACATCCTTCTATATAGACATGTCTTACTTGGTCACTGAGAGTGGAGAGAATGTTTCCAATGAAAAGAGGAGCTATCATCTGTTTTGGGTTTTAACAAGCGTGATATCAGCTTGGTAACTGCAGGGATTAGTCTGGTGTCTGATCTGATGGAAGACACAGGAAGTCTAGGGAGCCGTTCAGCACACTTTACCAACATCCTGTCATCTTACATTAGTGATGGAGACTAGAGTGAAATATTCACTCCCTTTGAAATCATGGGACGTTTGGAAACGGAGAGGCATAAATCTTCAAACCTTCAACCGAATGGCTGATTCTCTCTTTTCTTCTACCCATCCTTCTATTTTTGTGGGTTTTACTAAATGTGTATGTAGATGGGATTGACGAGGAAGTAAATTGATCTGAACAGAACAGATAGTTTGGGAGACCTAGTAAGGCAACTGATTAACTTGTCTGATTTCAGTGTAACTGCAATGGCATTTTCCAATACCATACTAAGATTGCACGCTTGTCTTTCAAAGCACATGCTGAATTAAGAGCAAGGCTATATTTGGTTCAACCCACTATAGCAGTGAGGTCACCTCACCAAGTATTTGTGTTCCATAGGTTACTATAGAAACAATTGACTTTGTAGACAAAGCAAAAACCATTATGTTCCCTTGGATGGTATGATTTTCTTATTTAGCCAGTCAAACAATGCAACATGATGGTGGATATTAAGTTGCTCCTATATGCATTGTTTGCCTTGGAAAAGGTATTTTCTCTCCTTCGTGTAAAGCAAGGATTAGTAGAGGGGATTCGTTTTGGACAGAAGAGAAAAATGGATTAAATATGAATGCGTGACAAGTCTGGCACTATCTCTGATTAAATCACTGTGAGGATTTGGGTCTTCAGCAAGATGTAATCAGTGGGAACTGCTGAAGAAGGAGAGCATATCCTGGACTTCAAACACCCTCACTCTCACTCCTATCATCATTACCAAGGTTACTGCACCGCGAGGACACACTCAAAGCTACACAAAGCATTCACATATATATATATATATATATGGAAATGTAAATAGGGAAAATTACAATGTACCCAAAGTTCTCTCCTCTTCGTGCCCATTGAGCATTTCTCATACGGTTGATAATCTACCCCAGGGGTGTACATATTTTCACGCTTCAATATTGGGTGCATAGTAAACCTCTTGATAGTCTTCTGAAGAGAGAGACTGGAATTCAGAGAGACAGCGTGAGAGAGAGAGAGACAGCGGCAGAGAGCAGTGTAAGCTTGCTGACTGTACCTTGTAGCTTGGTCTTGGGAATCTTCCCACAGGGCTTTGTGGCGCTGACTGTGGAGGGGCAGGTGGCGTCCATGAGGGCACGTTTCAGCACGCCTGTCCGATTCTTCTTTCCGGTCGCCAGGTCACACTCTCCCCACGCCTGGAAGTCATACTTGCATTCTCCTTCAGAGAGAGAGACAAGCACAACAGTAGAACTATAGTTATGTCTGAATACAATACAATGAATATGAGTGATGATGCAGTAAATACATATTTAATCATGCTTAAAGTAATGAGTCCCTCCAAAATGCTCATGGGTGAACTACAGTTGGAGTTATGAGATATTATCAGATTCGTATACTTTCTTTCTAACCATGGTATTTGAAGTGAGGCTGTAGTGAAATATTTTGTGGAAAGTTCAAAACAGGACACATACAAAAGGTACAGCTTGATTCCCTGCGTTCTGCATCACTCTGTACAGGGGAAGGTAATGACAATGTCTAGGAGTACTGTACTGTGTGTGTGTGTGTGTGTGTGTGTGTGTGTGTGTGTGTGTGTGTGTGTGTGTGTGTGCGCGAGCGCTTGTGTGTCTGTCTCGTCTCCCCTCTACCCCACCTTCGACCAGCTGTCTGTCCCCCCATCCTCTGCTTCCCTCCCAGATAAAGGCACAGGGCCCTGTCACCTGGCTCTGAGATCCCTGGGTCCTCATCAGAGAGCTTGATGAGGGAGAGGATGGGAGGGATGGGGGGAGAGGGTGGTGACAGGGTGCATTGTTGGAGGAATCCTAAACAGTGCATGGTGAGAGCAGAAGCTTGTGTAGCTATCACTTGGCTGTGAGCACGCTTCCACCCAGGTCTCCCTGAGGAGACAGAACAGTGCCCACGCTCTGTTTGCAGAGGATACTGAGGACACACGCACACGCACTCTGGGGAGCGCACACACACAGACGTCACCAATACACACACAAGTCCGTAAACACAAACACACAGGCATGCACATACACACACACACCTTCTCACTCTTTTCTTTCAAACACAAGGCATGAGTGTCGTACCCATGGGAGACTGAAAGAGAAGGCTTGACCTTTCCCAATAGAGAAATCTCAGACAGAATACAGTTTCTCGATTTTTCCACCTCCACATGGAACACATAAGCATTATAATGCATGTTGAGAAATGATGCCTTTCATTATAACGCATCCTTTCTGCTCCTGTATTCAGACAGTCCAGCCCTCCTCACCTCCAAACTGCTTCTTCCAGTTGCAGGGGATCTTGCATCGCTGGGTTTTGATGGTCTGCTTGCAGTCGGTGCCAGTCCTGGTGCCCTCCCGTGTGCCCGGTCCACAGTCACCCTCGTTGGCAACGCACACACTCCACTGCCACTCACCACAGTCAGACTTACGCTCCTTCTTCCCTGTTGGATCACATACACACACAAATAAAAACGCACACGCACACTTGTGCCATACTTACATTGCACTCACATCATCACGCAATGATGCAATTAAAGCCAATTCCCCTGCTAAAGGTCAAATAATTTCAACCTGATCACTACTGAGATATGCATCTGTCATTGGACCCTTCTATCTTAACTGTGTGAGTGCAGAAATCTGACCCAATATCAAGATTCGGATCTAATTAACATTCCCCTCTTGTAGAGTCATTTCTGGCAGAGACAGGTGCCTGGCTCTGGGGGTACGATCTGCTGTGTGTGCTGTCAGTGCTGGAGGATCTCACCTTGCTTCTCTGCTCTACCGCCCTCAGCAGCTGACACAGTGAGGATCAGGAGGGCCGCAACCACGGCAACGCATGCCCACTGCTTCTGCACACGCATCCTGGGAGGAGGGAGAAGGTTTGGAGAGGTGAGCGGCTGAAACAGACCCCATCTGACGAGTTCCATCACTTCAGTGCTGGACAAGACCTGTGTTGAATTGTGGGTTAGAGTGCTACATCCGATGAAAGTTCTATCTTCTGTTTTCAAGATGCTTCATATAAAAGCGTCTGGTAAAATACTTTATGTTATGAAGAATATGTTACTTGTAAAAAGTTTGAGTAACACCGTATTACTACAGAAGAGATGGAGACTGAATGAGGGAAGGTTTAAGTGCTGTGGACTTGGTGCCTCATCCAGCGAGCTGGAAATCATCCATTTTTTTCTCAGAAGGAAGTGGAGGACGTCAACACAGGAAGCGCATGATGTCCTGCGGTCTGCACGTCTTCACACATGTACCATGTGAAAGACCTCCTTGGTTTCAATCCCAGTACACCGATAAGAGAGAGAAACCCACTGTCATCAGAGGGAACGCAGGCATTAGCCTGTCTCCAGTGTCTGCCTCTCTGTCTTTTGTCTTGTCTCGCCTGGTGAGATAAAGCCTACCCAACACACACTCAGGGGGAAGCAAGGAAGCCTGAGGTTCAAGCAATTAGGAATCATTGTGATGCCAAAATGCTCCACTGTGCTCAAATTACAGGGAGGAATAAGGTGTAGCCTTGTGGGGAAATCGTTTGTGGTCATTAATGTTAATTAATCATGGGGCGAAGCCCACTCCCCCCCCTCCCACCAACTCCCCTGTCTCACTCCCCACTGTGTGTGGCTCTGTACGGTAGGTTGTTAAATTCATCCACTCTGGGACTTCACAGAAGTCCATGCACCCTCCATCCATCTGCAATGCAAGATGGCTGCCGAATGGCTAATGACTTTCATCCAGGCAATTCAACAAGTTTAGTACAAGGTCGTGTTCAATAGTACATTAACACAGCAATTTATTTTGTCTCTGTTCATTAGCTGATTAAATGAACGTTTTAGTGACAGAACTCTTGGTCAAGTTCAACCCTCTTTGAGCTCTTTGGAAGAAAAGTATACAATCTCTTGAATAGTTAAGGATTATTTTCCAGAAGCAGTCTGCAAGTGAACCAGAGCCATGACAGACTACTTGTTGCTCAGGAGTGAAATTGAGAATCTTGCCACGTCATAAGGAATCAATTTTCAATTTTTATTCTTCTGATCGCTCAAAGGATGGGTAAGCTTTCCTTAAATAATTGATGAGCAGCTGACTGCAGGGTGCCCAGTGAAGAAGGTCTGAAGAGATAGTGTGGAGCTGGCCTGGTGGGAGACAGTAGGCTCCAGCAGAGCAGGAATGGAACAGGTTACCTGAAGAAGACACACATCTGGGTCAAACGTCAGGGTCACCCCTCACACTAAGGTTTCATCTATTCTTCAGTAGGTTCTATGCATCATGTACTTGCATCAAATCCCTAACTTCCCCTTCCCCATGTGTTTTTAAGAGCATGGCAGCACTTTTTACATTATGGATGAAAGACTGAATCAGAAGATTTGGCTATTACACAGCATAATGCTACACCCCCTCTCTAATAGACAGTCCCGTGGGTCTACTGATGTGTCATTGGTTCATCAACTGGGTAGGATTAGGTCCTTCAAACGGTCCATTTGGTTATTGATGAGGCAAGGCAGTGGGCTACTGGAGGAGAGAGGAGGGAAGGAAGAGATTCAATACTGGTCTTTGAATCAATGGAGACTCAACTCACACCTTCCCTGGATCTATGAGTCCCTGGCATTCGCAGGTCCAGACTTCCATCTCACAAACTCTGTCTGCATCTCACTCACTGATAGTGTCAGCTCTGCTGAGCAAAGAGAACAATCTATTTTTGCTAACTCACTGCATTTGATTTACTGGAGGAAGGCAACGAAATGGGCGAACAAATTGAGGAGCAGTTAAATGACTTTGAGTGGAGGATTCACTCTGGGTTATTAGCCATCTCATTTGATTGAAGACTTCCCAATGACAATCAACCTGAGAATAAAAGGACACTGGTGTTTAATACTTTTCAATTACTTTTTGATTGTAATAACTGCATCGGCAATAATTATCCTCTTTTGGTTTGTAGAGAAAAGTTTTAGACTTCAGAGTCCATATGCACGCAGCACTGCACACATTTAGTGTACGCTGGAAAGACAATAAAACATGAAAATTGTACAAAATAATTTCCTCTTTACAATATTGAAAAAAGGCTAATCCCTATTTCCCGGGACTTTGGAGAACTGAATAATGCATGGATAGTGAAGGGAGATAAGTTTAGGCTTTGTGGGGATGACTTAAAGGGTTTAAGCCGCCATACAATCCATTCTGGGTGTTTTGTCTTATATCACTTTAGGTTGAAGCCAATATTGGATAAAGGAATTTGAGTTATTCAAGAAGAAAATAAGAGATAAATAGGGTTTATATACAGTTTATACAAACAACAATCCACATTTGTGTAAATTAATTGTTCCAATTAATTCCAAGGATTGACAATGTCTGACAAGGATGTCTGACAATGTCTGTCCTCCAATTGACAAGGATTGGTTGTCTGTGGTGATTGTGTCAGCTAAAAACTAGAGTATGTATTTTGAGTAAAGAAAATATAAGAGTTCAGACGTCCTCTGTGTTTGACTGGAAAAGCCTTACCTATTCAACTGAAATTTGTATTTCCCCCCCCCCAACATTCATCCCTGAAAATAAATCTCATTTACAGAAGTCTGGAAAGACAAGCAATAAAAAAGGTCAGAAAAGCTGGCATATACAGTTAAGCAGCTTCACCTGCAAAACATCACAAGCAAGAAAACCAAAATAAAAGTCCTACAAACAACAACATAAAGCCACAGATCCGTGGACAGGGTGATAATGGGGATTTCTCACAGCAGAGAAGGGACTTTCTAAGAGCTCTGTCCCCTCTCCTCGTGTGTTCAGCTGCGGGCTGAGGTGGATCAAACGGCAGGTATTTGTTGACCTGAGGTTTGTAAAGGTCATGTGCTGGGGGAAGCTCTGTGTGCAGAGTGGGTGGGGGGGATATCTCTTCTGTAAGCCCAAATAAGGGCCCAGAGCTCTGCCAGCAAACAATAACAGTGTGTGTGTCTGTCGTGTGTGTGTGGGGGGTGGGGTCTGGATGTGTGTGAGTGTGTTGCTTGTGAGGGTTTTGTGAATGTATGTGTGTGTGTGTGTGTGTGTGTGTGTGTGTGTGTGTGTTTGGAGAGGGGCTTTTGTGAAAGGAAGAATAAGCAAATAGCAAATACAGACTAGAGCCTGAATTTCATCAATGGCCAAGTAAAAGCAATCATAAAAACACAATCAGAATGGTGATAAACACAGCTTCACTTTTCTGTCTTCTCCCTCTCATCCTCTTTCCCCCTCCTCTCCATTTCTTTCTCCCTCCTTTCTTTATTTCCATCCCTCTCTCCTTTCTCTTTCTTCCTCCTCCTTTGCTCTCCATGCATTGCTCCTAACCACTATCCCCCCCCCCTCTCCCTGTCAGTCTGTTTCCCTCCCCCTTCATTTCCACCTCCCTCTCTCCATCCTCTTTCCCTCTTCCTTACCTTCCTTACCCTCCTATCTCGTTCTCCCTCTGTCTCTTTCTCCCACTCCTACTTCAGGTCTCTCCCTCTCAGTTTCCTTTTCTCTCTCTCCTTCTCTGAGCAACACTGAAATAATTTTTTTGACAGGCCATGCTTCCAGTCCAGTAGTCCCTAGTACAGCTCTCTACAGCATCACATCAACAGGAAGATAGGATCCTTATACATGTATGGTCTAGTATAAGGGCTGGTAATCACAAGGTTGCCGGTTTTATTCCCGGGCAACGTTGTGTCCTTGGGCAAAGCACTTCACCCTACTTGCTTTCATTTTGCATTAGAGCATCCACTAAATGACTAAATGGAATTTAAATGTGTATATTCTTATCACCAGTCTAGGTAAAAACATGTTACACTGTTCTTGACACCTTTCCTTGCAAGAACAAAATAGTGACATTATATTTTGACTCATTTATTTAGTGTGAAGGCATATCAATTTCTATGGTGGCTTTCTGCTTTAAGCTTGACTGACCAATTATATAGTACAGCACTGAATATGAATATCTATTTTCAACAGGAATTTCATAGTGCCTTCAACATGGCCAGTGCTGAGTGTCTTCTCACAAGGGGATTCTACTGTCTCTTATTTTATAATCTCAATTTATCACAGGGAGTTGAATGTGAGTCATGGTTGAATTACCTGTGTGGGCAGCCTGTGGCTGCTGAAGATGCCTTATCTAGCTCGCTCTCCTTCTCTCTGTCCCTCTCCTATGTACCCTCTTTCTGGGATTTCTCAAAATGGTGGCTTTTCTTTCACTCCCGAACCACAGGCCTGTTCTTTAATCCCCTCCTCTCCTCTGACCTCTACCTCCTTACCCCTAGTCACCACCTACACCCTGTAACCAACCCCTTCTCCTCACATGTCAAACAGTGAAGGGAGATGAGCCAGCCTCCAGTCTCACCCCCACATCCTCCCCCTCCTTCTACTCTCCCTCCTCTGTGCCTGCTTTTCCACCCTGCTCCTCCCTCTGTCCCTCATTCTCTCTCCCTCACTCCGTTATCTTCCCACTCTCAAAAGCCTCCAATTTGAACAAGATGGTCTCTTTTTTTTGCTCTCTCTCTCACACTCACTCTCTCTCACTCTCTCTCACTCTCTCACTCTCTCACTCTCTCACTTTCTCTCTTTCTCTCTCTCTAAGAAGCTCTTGAAAGCACCTTGAAACACTTGTTCATCAAAGTGTGTCAGAGGAGGAGAATGCCTTTGGATGCGGTGCAGTTTTGTCCGTCTTTTGATTAAGGCTTCTCCTCTCTTCCCTGCCGCGCGCTCTCTCCATCACCCTTTCCAGCTCTTGCTTAGTGTGTATGCCTGTATAATAGCCTGTGCATTCCACTTCCATATGCGTCTGTGTGTTTCAGATTTTCCTGCTTTGTTTATTCAGTTTTGTTTGTGTGGACCAGAACAGAGAGTGTCCTTGATGCAGTGAGTCAGGGTAAACAGAACAGGTTGCATTTGCTAGTGTATCCCCCCCCCACCCCCACCCCCCCCACCCCCACCCCCCCCACCCACCCACCCCCCCACCCCCCATTACGAGCGAAGATGTCACAGCTATAGTACACACATTAAATCACTAAATCACTGTCAGTGTCAAGGAGAGAGGGAAGATAATGCTCCTATTGGATTGCATTATCATAGATCTCTCATATAATAATGTCAAGGTGAGGGCTTCATGCCAAGTTGAGTAAAGGAATGTTTCCTCCATTTACATAACTTTACGCTGTTCAACTTTCCATTGGCAATAAACAGTAACAATAATAAGTGCTCTTCAAGTTTACAGGTAGCCTATCTCAACTGAAATCGCACCAAAATGTTCAGAAATCTGCTCGCCCAACTATTACAACAGTATCATCCTTTTTTATCCTCTTTCTACCTTGTGGGCACGGAGCAACTGAGCTGTGGATTGTCATCCAATCACAGCGGTCAAGGCCAACGTAATAACACTATCTCACCCCTGCACCCCGCTCTCCCTCCCCACACACACATCCTTGCCCTTCCACTTCCTCTCACCCCTAACAACAAACCCTCCCATCAGCCTCAACAACAGGTGTGGTGTTGCATAGAAGCAGGCATCACAGCTGGATGCCACTGTAGATGTAAGCTTCCACGGATGCTCGCAAGATAAAACTGCCAATCACCTTTAATCCTACAACAAGTTCACAACTGTCCATATAAACTGAGCCCATCAGCTCAGGGCTAGCTGGGTATGTACGGCTCGGCCCATTGTGTTTTACTGCCTGAGTCCTCCTTAACGATGGAATCCGTTCACACAGGTCTGGGTCCCCGGTGTTCCAAAGAGAGTAAGCTGGACGGGGGAACAAAGCTTAGCCCCAGATTACAGCAGGCACACGCAAAAGCAAACAGTAGTAAATGATCTCAGTCGGAGGTGTCTCACCTCATCTTACCCTGCTGCTCAGGGGCGACAAGCACTCAGGGTGTGTGAGGTCGATGTTGTGGACCTCCCATGCTTTTACACTTTTTCAGTACATTGAACGAAGCCTTTCTGAACAACGGCCTGGATGGCTTATCGATCTGCTCTTTCTTCCAGACCCAGGAGCAGGCTCTTTTTTTTTACGACGCAAAAGCAGCTTTTCCCCAGATTGTTTTCCGCCTTAACCGAATCCCTAATCTATTTGCACAGACAATTACATCCATTACGGGTTTTAATCAGTGACCTGCCTGCTCTGGTAGCAGACGATCGTCACTGGTCATTCTGGGTGGTTCTCTGGAGGGCCGCGCCCATAACTTCTTAATTTGCACCAGCTGTACCCACATGGTACCCAGGTGTGTGGAGGAAACTAATTAGACCTCAGCCGCCACACACACATATGCACACCTTGAGTCTCAAAAAGTTTTGATTAATGGTTCTGTCTTGCACCTTTCAAAGTTGTGTATCCGCAGAGATCTGGGTTTGTCTACGGTAGGCGAGGGTGGGCGGTGGATGACTCAGTAATAACAGACACCTACAAAAATAGTAATCTGTATATGGAGACAGGGGCCGTGGAGACAGTAGTGGTGGGATTTGGGATTCAGCATTCATGCCTGCTCAAGAGCGCGTCATCTCTGTTGTTTGTCAGTGGGTACAATTGTAAGTGGGTGTACAAACTAATTGCTTCTGCCTGTCTTCCTATAATTAAAAGTGAATCTCCCCCTGCGCCGACTGTTAGGGCATGCAAGAAGCGCTACCTCCATTAAAAAACATACACGATTGTTTCCTCGCCAAGTGATGGCTGAGAAACAACAGGATGCAGTGCGATGCAGATTGGTCAAGGCTTTCTCAACTCTCCAGTACAAAGAGCCTCTGGATGCTCCAGCTGATTGCATTCATGAGGCGGACGCAGGGATAAGCTGGCTTGGTGATACAAGCATCCAATTGCTTTCTTTAATCCTCTGGCTGAGATTTGAGCTGCGTATCTGTCAGCAGAGGACCCTCGGAGAGGAAGTCCTTATTTACCTCCCCTGATACACACACCCACGCACCGCACACAGACACATGGACACTCTTACTCGCACTATGTTAATTGTCTATGGCTTCCTGTCAGCAATGGCCTTGCACTTTAGGACACTCACGGCTCTCTATCAAGCATTCAAAGAGTTTATGTTAAGCTAGTATGGGGGACCATTTCGTGACAACCTCCATATATAAGTGTATTGTCTCTCCACTTGCATGTAATTCAACGTCAAAAGTCTGGATCCCTACTTCAACTCCACACTGCCCTCTGCTGGAATATCTTAACTACTGCTATTGAACGTTTTGAAGCTGTACAGGTCTGACACTGAACTATTTTTACTGTGAAAAACGGCGGAAATTCAAGCCACACGAACAAATCTGAGACCGTGAGAAAGAGAGAAAGAGATAGAGAGAGAAAGGGTGGAAGAAAGCGACAGAGAGGGAGAGATGTATAATACAGTCATCACTTGACCAGTTAATTATCTTCCAGTCTAGCCTTCATCTCCCAAACTATCTGTAAACACACGCTTCTTTCCTGTCCATGTTACCCCAGACTTTAGGAGGGGCCTGCTTCTTGTGGCTCTCAGAGACAGTGATGGCGCACTCACCATCCTTGTCCAGACAAACCTGAAGCAGACAAGTATTTCAGCACCTTATTTACTCACAATGAGAGTGTCATTCAACCTTCTGAAGCATGTTTCCCTGTTCCATTTTAGGACCGCTAGTGAACTGGCAATGTTTTGCTGTGAGCTAGATGCACTTCGGTGCAGCTGTGTGGCGTCGTTAGTTCTGAGTCTTTTTGGTATGTTGGATGTTTAAGGACGGATCGTTATTGTGTGGTGCAGCGGACTGGATAACCCTGGATGGTCAAGAGCAGGGCTCTTCATCCAAATCCTTTGAATTTCTGGCATTGTCTTTCCAGCCATCGGGTGTGAGGGTCATGCAACAAGTTTGAATGAACTCTGCTTGTGTTTTCTTCTTTATTCATGCAGCGTGCTGAGTAGCTGTGACCTCTGACCTCTCCCTTCACCAGCCTCCATCAGAGCATACATGAGTCTTCATTAAAAGAGGGTGAAACAACATGATTCAAGGCTAATATTGAGTAGGAAAGGGCAGGAGACAGAGTTGACACAACGCCTGGCTTTCTATAACAACTCTGAAGTTCTGAATGTCAAGCTAATATCAGGATTTAAAGATAGCCTGCCAGTGCAAGTGGACATTTAATTGAATCTCATACCTATTTCCACTCAGTTTTCGAAAAACTTAGTCTGAATCTAAAACCTTGGAACAGTTCTTCCCCTTCCCCTGTGCAGAGGCTCATGAGTGTGTGTCTGTGTGAGTGTATATGTGTTTGTGAGTGTGTATGTGAGTGTGTGTGTATGTGAGTGTGTGTGTGTGTGTGTCTATCCAGGAGAAGCTCGCTAGTGATGTGGGTTTTTGAAAGAATAGCTGATGAGCAGGACATGTGCTGTGCAGCCATGAGAGAACCAGCGCCTCAGGTCCTGCTGACGTCTGCTGCAAAGCCTGATGGGAATCCTATACCCACCAACGCTGGCTCGTTTATTCCATAATAAAAGCTGGTTTTATTTTTCCACTAGTGCTGTGTTCTAACTGCAACAAGATGTGGGTAGTATACTGTACCTTCCATCTGTTAGTCTGAAGAAGGGAGATTGCGGTACAATCTTTGTACAGATGTTTTACAGGAAAAAAGTCCACACTTCTGTCATTGAACACAAACTGCTTTGTTGTCAATGGAATGCTGATGCTCTCAACACAGATGTGACCTACACACACACTCACCCACTTTTCAGAAATTCTTTCACCAGTGGCAAATTGCTCTCTAAAGATGGTTTAAGAGAGCGGGAACACATTGTTTCCATCTAGTTGGTCAAAGCCAGCCTTATTCTCGGTACCTTATTTCAAAAGCGCACAGTCTTTCCTCTAACACGCATCTACAGTTACTTCCTTCTCATCCAAACCTGCAATTATCTACATTTACATCTCTATACATGTCTGAATCCAACCAGTTTAACCCAAACCCACATATTCTCTACTCTCCTGTGTGCAATTTGCAAGTAAACAGCTTGGCCCATTTTGCTGTGTTGATAAAAAAACGGTATCTCTCAGAGGAGAGGATGGATGATAGGGGGTGAGCGTTCCCCTAAGCTAGTGTCCACATGAAACACCCTTCACTCAGTCTGCATCTATATACAACACGCCTAAGCAGATCTGACACTGTGTTGCTGACTGTCTGGTTCTTCTTTCTCGGAGGTTTACGAAGGGAGTTTAGTGCCACCTGCTTCCAGACACAGGACACAGAGGCAGCCCCTGGAGGGCACTGGCTCTGCCCTTTCCACATGCCAGGAAGCGTTAGGAGTGGACAAGGGAAAACACGCTGGAATTTCTCGGTATTCAATGTTTTCAAGGTTGCGCATGTGCCCTCCTCCGTCCGCTTCTGTTGAAGAAAAATGGGTCACCTGGACAAATGTGTGTTGGCGTGGTCACTCGTCGTTGGAGAACACGCTCCTCAACCTGCAAATATGAACCGCACATTTCTGTTACACTCAGCCGCAAACGCACCGCAGTATTGTAGAACGTTTTTTCCAGTGTCGTCGTTGTTGATGCTATAGACGAAACGAGTGTCAAAGCCTTGGTTAGCAGTCGCCTCGGCAACCTGATGGTGTTTCTTGGGTTGGCATTGCTGTGCAGCTCACGAATCGTCCAATTCAGCCCCCAGGGAAGCAGCCAGGGGCAAGGTCCAGGACCAGGTCCTCTCCTCTGGGCCCCAGGGGGCACAAAGCCCCCTCTTCTCCAGAAGACAGAGAAACGCGAGCAGGACTATCAGTGGACATGAGCTGTTAAAGTCCTGCCTCCTCTTGCACCCACCCCAGCTACGAGTGTCTCTCTGTCTTGCCAGTTGTTCCCTTATTTGACGAGAGCCTCGAAAAGCATCAAGGGCAGTGCAGGGCTGCATGTGCTGGCTTTCACTTATGGTCAGAGGAATTAGAATGAAGAAAACTTATAATGAGACAAACCCTTCTCTGGTATTGGTTTAGATCTATCGTCTCCGTATGGATCGGTGAATAGGAATACTAATGGATGAGTAATAGCTCTCTCTTTCACACACACACACTCACCCACACACAATCACATACATGCATTGCCACACACTTATTTTCCATTGTTTGTTTCCCCCCCCCCTCTCATCACCTATCTCCATCTCCCAACCACAATGTATGATCCAACACCCTGTGGACATAACTCTGTTTACATTCAGGGGATTCCAGATGCTGCCACGGAAACACCCCAAACAGATATCGGAGAGCCATCTGAGGGAGGGCAGTGGGTGGTTTAACAACATGGCAGAAAGCCTCTCAGGACGGCCAGATCCTGGACATGAACCAGCCTGTGGGTGGACACCAAGCTGAGGAGCGAGAGGGCCTCCCTCTGATCCGTCCCTCATTGATGTGGGAGGTACCACTGAATCACGTACCCCGCACCTCCCCGCAGGGAAATGAGAACGTCCCACAGTGTCATCAGCCTTTGAAAGTGTGCTTTGAGCCAGATTAAAAGGAGGCAAGATTTGACTATAGCAGGATTAGACGTCTATCTCAAGCATGGGGAGGGGGGATCTGTAAATTTGACTGTGGGGAGGATTTAGTTGTGGAAAAGTTGTTTCAAAGCGTAACCATGAATTGTGAGATGAGTTGTTCACGTTGAACACCTTGACATTCCATAGGCACCACAGCTTGTGATGCAGTTATCCCATTCGGATCTCTTGTTTCCATTAGCACTAGCGACGCTATAAGGGGGAGATTGGAATACAGACACTAAGTGCAGCAGTGCTGGCCGTGGGTGCTCACGATCAATTAAACTTTCCGTTCGACATCAATGGCCACATCAAAACACACATGGCCCACATGCGGCTGGGCTGTCGTAATGAAATAGACAGAAGCAGGCGGGGGGTCTCAAATCCCTCCACAACCGCTCAGCTATATGGTTTCAATAGGTTCTGATTATGCTCTGATACTGCAGGTCATAAAAGAATAATCTTTATGGAACAATCGAAACTCCCGTCCAGCCACTGATGACTTGAAGTGTCTGGGTGTTTTGTATCGATTGGTTCTATGGAGCCTCGCCTCTTTGTTGTTATGTTGTGTGCTCTTTCTGTATCTTTAGAATGTATACGATCATCACAATGAAATACTGTGCATGGATGCTATCCAATGTCTCTCTTTCTCCTTCCTCTTCTCTCTCTTTTATGGCCTTTTCCATCTGTTTATTTATGCATCTATCTTACTGTCTTTTTCCCTCTTATGCGCCCTCATTTTCTCCCGGTCTCTCCCGCCACCTCTCTCCCGCCACCTCTCTCTCTCTCTCTCTCTCTCTCTCTCTCTCTCTCTCTCTCTTTCTCTCTCTCCCTCCCTCTCTCTCTCTCTCTCTCTCTCTCTGGAGAGTTGGTGCGTGTGAGACAGGATCATCACTCAGTTCATTAGAGAGACACAAACAGTCCCAGGTCCCCCACAGTGTCCTAACTGCAACCAGCACACACAAACACACAGAGGCTGAACCCCATGGAGACCAGCTCTACAGAACACACGCACACTCCTGCGCACACACACACACACTGACACACATGCTCCCAGCCTCACCCTTACTCCAACATACACACAGCCCGCCTCACACATACACTCCAAAACAGACACACACACAATGCCTGCCTCACACACTCTAACGTGCACACACTCTAACAGGTTTGTCTTTGTAATTTCAAATTATTTTTGATTAAGGTCTCATTTGAAATGATCCTCCATGTAGTACTGTAACGCCATCCTACAATAATGACAACATAATATCGTTGGATTCACTTTACCAGTGTAGCAACATACAACATACCCCTCCCAAAATCCTCACCTTTGCCCTCATCCCCAGGGCTAGCCAATCGCAGGCCTGGGAGAGTGGGAGGCTAATGAACACATCGATCGTTGTCCAGGCCCTCAGGGTACCATTAGCATTCTGAGAATCAAACAGGACGTCAAGTCAATAAGGCCAAACGCACAGGCGCTAGGTTACATCTGACATCAGCCAGATAATTATATTCCCACAGACTGACCGCTGCCACTAAAGAGTACCATTATTTTGGCCTTCAAAAGGGTGTCAGAGTGTGAGTAAATTGGGATCAAGGGATGTGATGCATGTGAATGGCGTGTAAAGATGAACATTCTTGAACTTAACGGAGGCACACACACACACTAGCACACATGCACAACACACATGCACCCCCTCCGTGCTACCAAACACTCTCTCTCTCTCACACACACACACACTAAGCATTCTTCCTATTCATCAAGAGAAATGCATTACCAGCACCGTCAATAGAGCTATTTTCCAAAGAGAGTCCCTCTTGACAATAGACTAACAGCACAAGAGAGACATTCTCCCACCACTGGCTTAGAGGATTTGTTTTTGGTTGATTCTTGGATTTACTCTGTTTAGCCATAATAAGATGGCTCAATTATAAAGCATACATTTCCTGGCTGATACCAGTGAGCCACACAAGCACACAAGTATCCAGCGCTCTCCATTCCTGCTTCAAGACGAACCTCTTCAGCAAGGTCAAAGATCTTGGCCTGAACACCCGTCCTCCATTGCTGGAGAGAGAGAACCAGCCTTTCCACTTTGGCACTAAATACTTAAGCAACAGCTATAGATGAACAGCCTCTGCCAGGGGATCCCACCCCCCCAATGCCCCCCATCAGCATCCCCTCTGGAGGCCTCCCAGACCCCATCAAGTCCCTCTCTGTTTCCTCCCACATGAGAGGTCAGCGTGCACCTCACCATGCAGCCACTCAATGTTGGGATCTTTGTGCATGTTTTTATCCCCCAAAGCCCCTTTACACACAAACACACACTCACAATCACTCAGACACACTCACACACAACACTCGCCCTATAGACCAGAATTGGATGCTTTGAGAGTGCTGCTTGCCCCCCCGTGAAGCAATGCTTTCTTGGGCTTCTGACAGTCTGGGAGTTGTTGCTGAGTGTCCTCCATGGAGAGCAGTCACGTGAAAGCCTTTCTATAGACCTAAGGGACGTATACATTGGCTTTGTGCTCCTTTCTTCATCCCACCCAGTTCTGTACATTCCGGTAAAAAACACGTGATTAAATGTGAGAGGCAGCTGTTCCGATGAGAGACGTGATCGTGTGTGGACAATGTCTCTTGTGTGTTTCCCGAAAGGCCAGAAGAAAGTAGAAGGCCTAGCTATCCCACATGGGACTGGTTATGTGAGATCCCCCCCCCCCCTTCCCCTCTTTGGCTCGCTTCCAGGCACATCCACAATGAGCTTGACTTCCCTCTGACCAGAGCTAGTTTCCTGCCGCCAGCTCATCCTCACCACATCGTTTTTTAATCTCCTGGAGCTTTCATTAGTAGCACACCATGTGTTTATTCTAAAGAAAATGAGCTGGACTTCTCATTGAGAGCTAGAATGGGGTGCCGGGTGCTTTTGTACACAGAAGGAATGCCACGGGGAGGCGAGGAACAGCCGGTGTGTGAGTTGGGTTTCTGCTCCAGGGGTTGGGAGAGCTATGGCAACGGCAGTGGAAGGTCCACTCCGACCTCATAGAGCCGGTACAATAAGGGCTCCCTCGGTTTGTCATTCAAGTCAGGCTTGACCCAAATGACAACATCCTGGGAAAGCTGGCCTTAACCTACCACACACACACACACACACGCACTGACACGCAGGAACACACACACACATGCACTGAACACACTTTGAGACATTCCTTCAGTGTGAATATCGAGGATATCACACAGTCATTGTTTCTGATGTTTTAAACTTCACTTCTTTAATCTTATCTCATCTGCCTGAATGCGACACTGTGTAAACCTCCCCCAAAAATGGAAAGCTCTTTAATGTCCTGCTACATCTGCTACACTAGTTGCATGCTGACTGAACAAAGTAGATGACCAGATCAAGCAGTAGGCATACCCGTTCCAGAAACTGCTTCTGGCTAGGGCCAAACTGAAGCACTGACAGTATGTTAGTCTCATTCATCAAATATCAAATACAATATGAAGGCACTCATTCTAGTCCCTGCATCCTAGTCCCTATATCCTAGTCCCTATATCCTAGCCCCTACACTCTAGCCCTGACATCCTAGCCCCTACATTCTAGCTCCTACATCCTAGCTCCTACATTCTAGTCCCTGCATCGTAGCTTCTACGTCCTAGTCCCTACATCCTAGCCCTGACATCCTAGCTCCTACATCCTAGCTCCTACATCCTGGCCTCTACAGGACTTTCCTCAGCTACTTCTTTTGTCAAAGAGGTGTGTAATTAAGAAACTGGATGTCTGCCCAGCTAACCAACACAAAAGAGAAAAAGAAGAAAGTTGGATGCTACCAAGTACACATCAGTGGTTCCAAGATCTCATAAAGCATAGGCTGCCATCCCCCACGTAACGTCTGTTAAGATACATCTTTATCCACCCGAATAGCTGGGCCAGTTTTTACCCTCCAGATTGTCTCTGTCCGCATCTGTCAGTGCTGAACTCCCCCTCTTTCCTATGCCCCACTCAAACAGTACAGGTCAAGCAAACAGAAAGCACTTACTTTGAATTGGAGGTCTGGTTGTTGTGTTTATGCTTGCAATAGTTTCTCACTCTGTTCTCATCTAGTCCTTGTTCCTGTCACTCTGTTTCTCTCACTCTGTCTCTCTCAGTATCCTTCTGTCTTGTCCCTGCACAAGGCTGGGCATATGCTAGCTGGGTGTAGTTAGTGTGTGTGTGTGTGTGTGTGTAAGAGAATGATGTGCGTGTGTGTGTTTTCTCTCTTTTTTTTGTTGCTGAGAGGGCGTGCTGAAAGCTTGGTTTCCTGACTCGTGATCGGCAGTTCATTACCACAAGGTCACTCCAGGGACAGCCCCCTTGGCAGGGGAGCAGCACTCAGAGAGAGGCGAGGGAGGGAGGGAAATAGAGAGATGGAGTGAAAGGGAGGGTGATACAAAGATAAATGGAGGAAGGGAGAGGGGGAGGGGAGAGAGGGAGAAAGGGAGTGGCAGGAGTTTAGATTCAGAGTTCCAAAAGCGACAATGGCAGAGATATATAGAGAGAGAGAGGGATAGAGAGAAGAGGAAAGACAGAGAGCTACATGGTGTGTTTGTGTGTGTGTTCACATGCATTTAATGGACAGGGAAGAGTTGTGTTGGTTTATGTGGGTATACAGGCTGGGGAAATCCACTCTTATTTATCACATACTGTACATCCAGTCAGTTTGTTGTGTGAACTATACATAAAAACATGGAGTCAGGCAACAAGAGTCATCACTCTCTGAACCAGCTGCATTACTATTATGTCCTACAGAATAGAAAGTTAACAAATAAAAATAGCTGTTGTTATTGTGTTTTGTTTTCTTTTCCATCTTGACCCTCTGAATGGAGATATTGAGCTTGAGTTTGTAACAGATGGTGTCATGTGATCTCACAGACAGCTCTGATCTCACTCTGCTTCCAGTCTGGACACCTTTGACACATTACAGCACCCACAATCAAACAACCCTGCCATTAGCCTTGTCTGCAGGCCATGTACGATGCGGATTTAAACCCCCCCCCCCCCCCCCCCCCCCACACACACACACACACACACAAACATACACACAGAGACAACGTAGCTGTGCATTTCATACCACCTCTGGGAGGTGGAGGGGAATCACTGAAGGTGAAGTATGTTGTTATGGTTTTCTTTGTTTCATTGCTGCACTTTATTCTATTTTGAAAAGAAGGCCTGTCCATTCCACATCTGGGAATTACGTTTGTCAAAGATATTAAATGAAAAGTGTATCTGATGAATTCCTATATATTTTTTTTGAAGAGTACATTGGAAAAGCATTTCGTAAGTCCTCATGGGAAATATTGATACCCTACCGAACGTTAAGCCAAACCTCAAGTGAGCTTCTCCCCAGCCTTCCAGAACAATCCTGAAAGTCTGGACATGGCAGCGCCCAGAGCACGTGAGAGACAGCAGCAGTGACGGTCACCCCTCCTCCTGCCAGCTCGTGTTACTCTGGAATATACGTGATCCTCTGTGTGTATGTGTGTGTTCCCCTGCGATCCTGACGCAACGCTGTGCCATCCCATTCTCATATTCCTCCCATTAATAATGAAGCACATCTGTTACCACCCACCCCCCACCACCACATCCACCCCCCCACCCCTTATTGACTTATTGAACGAGTGCTAACAGATGATGAAGTGATAGGGTCGAGGAGCCTCTCACGGTTTTGTTCGTGTCTGGTCACAGTGAATGTGGCTCTGTTATTGCATTAAAGCACCCCGGGCGCTCCTACTAAAAGCGGTTCAGAGACAGACGCTTCATGAGGTCTCAGAAAGGCAAGTTTCTCTGGAGCTTTTATCTCTTTCACAGGTGTTGTTCTTCCGGGACCTGAGGTCTTGCTGAAATGACAGATTGTGCTGGCTCAATCATATTCCATCTCTGGCCAGAGGCCTTCCCACAACTGTTGGTGTGTGTGTGTGTGTGTGTGTGTGTGTGTGTGTGTGTGTGTGTGTGTGTGTGTGTGTGTGTGTGTGTGTGTGTGTGTGTGTGTGTGTGTGTGTGTGTGTGAGTGAGTGTCTATGTGGGTGTGAGCATGTGCACACGCATGTCTGTGCTCACGAACGTCTGGGTCTGTGCTGCTTGTCTGGTCTGTGCTGCTTGTCTGGTCTGTGCTGCTTGTCTGGTCTGTGCTGCTTGTCTGGTCTGTGCTGCTTATCTGGTCTGTGCTGCTTGATGAAATCGGATGAAATCACCTTGCACCTCCATACTGACATGTGAAACTGCAGGCAGTCGTGGCCCTAGGACAGAGTCGCCTACTTTTTCTTTTACCTCTCTAGCGCAAATGTTCTATTTCTGCCACGTGTCGGTCTGGAAATTGAGATTGAACTTATTACATCTGAGAGAGGAAACCTGGACTGGTGCTCTTGATGGGAACGGAGGAGTCATTCAGCCACACACACACACACACAGGCTGACAGCTACCATCTTTGCAGACGGCTAGACCATGCATCTCAATCAGCCAGAGAGAAGATGGGTCTGGCAGGCAGACAGGTCAGCTAGCTGGTTGGTCATCTTCAGCATCTTGAAGCATGGCTGCACTTTTCTGACTCACTTCTAATATGTACTAATGTGAGGCCTCATCTCTCACTCAGTGAACCATGATGATCTTTACAATGCAATCAAGTCCCCCTGTTGAACTTGTTCCCACAAATTGGCAGCTTTTTTATCCAGCTGTGAGACAAGGTGGAGAACAAGTGAAATAAATGTGATTTCATGGTTTGAGCAAGACAAAGAGCCACCGGTCAGATGATTTCTGGACTGGGAGAGGGTGTAAAAGTGGGGGGGGAGGAGTCCTCAAGAAACATGGAATCAACCAGGCTTCTGAGAGTGACTTTCAAACCAATCAATACAGATAAGAGTGATGTCAGCTTCACCCAATCAATGTGTCCGTTGTTGTGCTCCTGTACATCTCACTCACTTACACACACACACACACACACACACACACACACACACACACACACACACACACACACACACACACACACACACACACACACACACACTGTAAGTCACTTGCCGGATCACTTCACTCAAACACTGTTTTCCAGTTTACAAACTGATGCCCAAGGAAGCTGTTATTGTTAATCAAGATCAAGCTGTCGTCTGAACCATCCCGTCTCCAAAATCATTTTGTGTCTCATCAATTCAGCATGAACTTATTAAAGCAATCCTATTATGCCAATTTAATTTCACATAAAGCTCAGTTTCATGCATAAATCATGAATTCTTGGTTGAATATTAATATTCATGTCTCGGTGACGCTGCTCATAAAAGTAAAGAGATTTGAACTCTGCATGATCATCCATGTCTCTTAAACCTCCTCGCTCTAAAACTCAGAGCATGCTTTTAAACAATATTAATTGCGTATGTATGTTTTATCTCTGTATTTTATAGTACATAGCAGCACACTTATACTTTTTAAGAACGTGATCCATTGGGAATTTAACAAAGGATTGTATTCCCATTTGAATATCTGGTCTACCTTCAAGAGACAATGCCTAGTAAGTGCATTACCTCCATACAAAGTGAATCTCTGAGTCTGTGGACTGGCAGAGCAATCTGAAAGGTCCTGGAACAGACACAGCACGGTCCGTCATCACTCTCCTCTCCCCCTCAGCCCCTGTAACCCCCTCAGCCCCCATTTCCTCATCTCCTCTCAACATCTTCTCTTCAACCCCTTGTCAACATCTCCTCTCCTCTGCCTTTCCTCCCCTTGCCTCCAAACCAACCCAGGAGCTCCATGGGCAGAGCAGGATTTCAGTCTGCGACTGGATGGAGCGAGAAACTTAATTTAGCACTGACAATTAATCTGCAGGAGCCAAACACCCTGTCGTGGCCGGCGATGCGTGACAGCGTCGGCAAGGCAGCCCGCCGCGATCTGTCTCTCAGCCCGACAGCCTCGCCCGGCCGCCAGCCGTTTATCCGCCCACATACGCCTCCCCCAAAAAACTCATTAATCTTTAATGACTTCTTTCGGTGTTCCTGCTATGGCGTATATATGTTCTCATTAATAGGCTTCTCAACCTTATATTACATAGCAATTATAAAAGTGAAAAATAACGTGTCCTTTTTGCCTCAACTAAAATAGATTTTCGTGAGGTAGCAAAGCTTATTTGTAACATCAAATGTGATTCAGATTGTTTTGTTTTTTGTTTTGTTTTTCTCACAAGATCTCCTTTCAAAATGAGCTAAAACGTACACTGCAGCTGTTAGGAACTCAAGTGAAGGTTGTCTGCTAACTTGGCGACCGTGAATAACAGTGAAGGAGAATGGTTTAGGAACAGGGATGAGGCCTGAGGGAGCACTTCCGGTTGCTCTGGATTTGATTGGTTCCCTTCCATTTGTTTCATTCATTCCATCTAAACCTTTAATCGGTCTTGTGAGAGAGAGAACTATAACCAGAGATAGAACATTCCGGGATCTTAGAAGACCACTCAGATGTCCCCAACTTGCTATCCAGGCACAAATCAGATAAAACTCACACAATCGGTCCTGGACTGGAATTCCCAAAGGGCTCTGAGGGAGGCAGCTGCTAACAGTATTGGTACAGTGCAGCCCTTTATGAACACAATCACATTTGAAATGTATACCCTTGAAACAACATATTTGTCCATCTTTTCATCACTAAGACAGCTGAAGGGCATTGTATTGCCAAAATATATTGGAAAGTGACACCCAACTCGTCACACACAGTCAGAGAAATTTGGAGCTGACAGGTCAAAATGACCTCAGCTCTCTCTTGTTCCTTCCCTCCACCTCTAACTCTCTCTCTCTCTCTCTCTGCGTCTTCCTCTCCTTCCATCTTGCTCTTACAGGTGCACCGAGGCTGCTAAATGTCTTTGATTGGCACTGTGGCCCAAGCCCTCATTTACTCCCTCCCTAACTCCCCAGCTTCTCTCTGAATCAACAGAGCGTGTAAACACATCAGTTTAGTGGAAAGCTGCCTTTTGCCCTTTTGCAGGTGCTTACTGTCAATCCACATGGCAGCAAAAGTAAATACAAATCTGCAGCGAGCGTCGCCGACACACAGACACTGTCCCTGCTGATCTGTGGTCTTACTAGGCCTTTGCCAGACGCTGTAAGCAATCCCAGATACAAACCCTGCTGCTGTGTTAATGAGCCCCACTACCTCAGTAGTAAGGATGGAGATTAGACAGTGTAGGTATGGTTCCGTTTTATTTAGGAGGTTGTGGTTAGGGGCACTTGCTGCTTCAGTTTTTATCAAAAACAGCATAATTGATTCCAGGTTGAAAAAAAGGTCTTCAAGTTCAGTACTGCTGGTGGGAGGATATGGGTTATAAAGGGACTGAGATCATCTAGCAGGGGTGATGTAATCCCTAATCTAACAGGATTGCCCCCCGTATAAACCCACCCTAATCCTCTGTAATTATGGACAATGAAAAGTGATCTCTCTTTAAACATGGATTTAAACTTTGATCACAATGTTCAGAGCTCATTTCGTTGAACATGCATTATTAATGAAACTGTGTTTCCCACCCCTAAATTTGAATATGTCTTGTGCAATAGAAGTGAATTCCTCTCCATGGCAATAAGGAGAACGACATTCCAACTGATGAAGAGACAGAAAGAGAAGAGGGGATCCATTATTCTACAGTAAAACATAATGAGAAAAGAATATTTGAACGTAATCCTTTATTTGATGAGAAGTGAGAGAGTACAACTATATAGTTTGCTCACTTCATTTCTTTGACAAAAAAAATATATTTTTTTTTCTGTGCCTATGAAAATCAAGTGTAAATTGAACATGCAGTGAAAGTATGAGCGTGGTAGTTCTTAATCATCTCAAGTGGGGTCATTTCTTTCAGACGGGCATCGTTGAAAGACCTACGGCTGCATTTCCAAGGTGCTAAGGTGAGCTTCGAAAGCATGAGATTTGACATATATTGGGAAGGTAGGGGTCACATTAAAAGATGACAGGACAAACAAGGCCAAGGTGTGCATTTTTTTCAGTTCGACTGTGTGGGTGTGTGAATGCGCATGTGTGTGTGGGGAAGGAGGGGGGGAGTTCATTCAAGACAACCAAAGCGAGTGTATCTCCATTAAAGTATGCATTAGAGCATGTTGGCATACTGATGACTGTCTGTCTGTGTGAACCCAGGAGCTCCATGGCTTCCTGTAATGAGGAGGAGAAGAACCACTCTGACCTTTCCACCCTCACTCTGTTAGGAGCCGGGCTGGACTGCAAACCACCACCTGCCAGCCTGCTGAGGAGGAAGCAGGACTCTGAGGAGAGCAAATGGAACCTGGAAGGAGGGATAGAGAGAGGAAGTGAGAGAAAGGTAGGGAAGGATGGAGACAGAGAGAGAGCGAGACAGACCATCCGTTCGGACAGAAAGGCTGTCTTGCTCTTTGAATCCGTCTCCCTGGTAGAGAAGCAGGCGTAGAGCCTTATCTCTTCACTTGGGCCATCAGTCCCCTCCACCCTGGCCTTTTGAACATGGATAGCAGGCTGAGCAGTCTCATCGCACGCTGTCTCGCAGGTATCCACACACCACTTGATGTAACACTGACACATCCGTCTTTCTAACGCGGTCTGCCGTGGAATTGCTACTGAGTGTAAAACAGTAGCTTTCGTCCATTCCTCTTAAGAACGGTTAATTTAATTTCACCTTGAGTGGAGAAATACGTTGAGCTGCATCTTCATGGGCCGATTTGCAGGGTTGTAAAACGCGCTATATGGGGTGATGCCTGTAATCACTAGTGCTATTATCCCTAACAGCGTGGTTATGGCTAAAAGCGTTGCGAAACACTCAATAAATCCTGACCTTCACTGGGCCCGTGGTCCAGGAGCGAACACCAACAAAACAATTATCTCGGCTCGTTTCCCCCTATCCTCGTCCACCATACATCATTGTTTATCAAAATCGAAACCCCCTGTATATTGAGCGTAGCCCAGGCACCCACCCACACCTCTCCAAGCCTCTCCCTCCTCCCCCCCTCCCCCCCTCCCTTCTCACCCCCGCACTCAGATCAATGTCTGATTACTGTGGCCTCCCTCTCTTCGCCCCCCCGCTCTCTGGGACCAGAGGGTCGTCAGTCGATACATCTAGCAGCGCGATTATGATCATCGTTATCATGTAGTACGGGGAGAGGCGCCAGTAATATCCATTTATTGGAAGCTTATGATGTAAGGAAGTGGAGAAGTTGTTTTATGGCCATTCAGACAAGGTCCTTAGCCGATATGGATCCCTGTGTATTCAGCTCTGATGCATTCTTAACGTGAAGCGATGGTACAGTATGCCTGATGGTTGAGGAATGAGACGTGGGGAGGAATGAGAACGCAAACTCAAGAATTTACAACTGCATCAAGGAGTTCACCTTTCTCCAGATGAATGTGCTAAAATGCAAGTGCCTTAAAATGTCATTATATTATGCACTTGCTGACAAAAATCTAATACATCTCAGTAGATGGGCATGTCTGAAGTCCACATGAAAGCCAGATCAAGGAGGAAGATATCTTTGGATTTGCTCGCTCCCAATTGATTTCCTTTGCTTTTACAGAGAAACATATCTACTTTTTATGGCCACATTAAAACATGTATGATAAAAAATGATTAGGCCTAGTAGCTGACATTTAAAGGCAGGAGACACGCAACACATTTAGAGGCAGATCTCGCTCAGTGAAAATGTCAGACTAACGAGGAAAAAATCCTGCAGAACACATTCAGGCCCTGTATCCCAGGTAACTCTGCAGCATCCCCCCCGCCCACGTGAGAGGAGAGGGGGTCCGGACCGCTGGAGGGGACTGACACCACTATCAGCTATTCATCCTGAGACCGAGTAGCAATGAACACAAATCACCACAACTGGGGAATGGAGCTGAGGGTCATGTTCACTGCTGCTTGCGTAACTAGGTCAACTGCATCAGGAGCCCCCAGTGGCAGAGGTGCACGGGGGCACCTGGAGGAGGCCCACACCTGCCTTTTCTAATCCGACCCCATCCCTGATGACTCAAACATCCTTCTTTGAGGCTTTCGTCAATGGTCATGCACCCTTCTCTGCGCGCCCTCGGGAAGCTATTTTGAAGGCGTGCTGGTCTGAAGAAGGAAGTTAGATGAGGGGGGGTGGGGAGGGGGGAGGTGGTTAGGGGGGTGGGGGGGTGAGTAATGGCAGACAAGCCATTTCACAAGGGACAAAAGGTTGCTGGGACAGAGGAGAGTTATGTAGAGCCAGGATGTGATGGTGATGTGGGGGTGTTAAGCGGGTAATGTAGTTTGCGTGTGTGTGCATGTGTGTAAGTGTGGGTACAGTACTTTTGCTAGTGTGCTGACTGCCACTGTAAAAGTATTATGTTTATCCTATTTGCTTGGACCCTGTCAAAAAATATATATTTTTTAAGATTTAATAAAGAAAAAGCCCTTCAGTCTGAATCAGCAGTGTGGAGTGCAGTAAGGAGCCGAAAGACCAGCCCATCACACCTCATAACACTCACTAGAATCCCAGTGAAACTCATCGCTCTCCACTAGGAAATACAAGTCAATGGACAGCACAGCATTTTCCAACCACCATTACCCTTGATCATGGATAAAGCCAAGCATTCTCAAACATGCACACGCTCTCATGCACACTAACACACACATCAGCATGTCCCTGATCTCCTCCTCTACACATAAAGGCTGTGGCTGGGGGCCCACAGGGTCAGTGGGGGGATGATATGGTCCCCCGTAACGATCCCCATCCTTCACGGGTCCCCCCAGCTCGCAGCACCACACGCTGTCCCTCAGGACAGGGTTTAATGTCCTCTATCATGTGACTGGGGCCCTCTGATGTCACAGTGGAGGAGATGGTCCATCCATCTGGGCTCTAAGGAGACTTCAGTGTCCCTGGCACATCATAATATAGAAGGAAGTTCCTTAAATCAAAAGCATCTAGACAAGTTTGTGTTCGCCCCGCAGCAGTCAATTCAGAGGATAAATACGAATTACGGTTGCTGATGACGGTAGTATGACACTGTGTGTGGCGAATGAAGCATCCTCGCCCTGTAGCTCTTATATGAGACACACACATCACCAGCAACCATCCCACCTCCAAGCCCTCTGTCCTTGCTAGTGAGACATTCCCCAGGCAGTAGCCTCCACTGGTGTGCCAGTAAGGATTTGACACATTGCTGGTGACAGCTAGGCCCTGGCCTGATTCCACAGGCTACATAATCTACATGGAGATTCTATGTCTGTGACATTGATTTAAACCTGTTTTCTGTATCAGAACGGCCACTATGATCCATGGTGAGTGAGTTGTGTCCGAGCGACGTCTCCGCTCTCTCTTCGTGATTCCATTACAGACGTCCCTGTTCTCCAAATTCAGAGCGGTAGCGGGAGGGAAACATCCATAACGTGAAACTCAATTTCCACAGAAACGGTTATAGGCATTTCCTTGTCGCAGGGCCTGTGTTGCTTGTCTTCAGTTATTTCACAGCCTCCACCTTACGGTAATAAAGATTTGAGTCATAGTGGGTGCACACATTCATATAGAGGAAACGGCCATGGGATCCCTATCTATTCCTCTGCTACAACTTTTCACAGAAAGTAGAATTAGGTTGTATAGAATGAGTGTGCTGAATTGCTCTGTCAGGTCCTGGTTATTGAATTGATGCTGCTCCTTTAAACTCCATTGGGATGGATTGGATGTGTGTGAGGCGGCATAGTCCTCACCTAATTTATCTGTGGCCTTCCTGAGTCTTGTTCAGGGGAGCTGCGTGTGTGTGCGTGTGTGTAGGGGTAGACGGAGAGGGCTTGGACCAGGCTGGCGACCTTCCAGAGCCACAAGGAGATGACTGAGCCAAGGGCTTTCCACCGACCACTCTAAATCAGATTGACCATACCTTCTCATTCCCGCTGCAGGCCAGAAGTGTGTGAAGGGTGATTGCATTTGTGCATGCGTATGTCTTGTGTGTGAGTGTGTGTGCGTGTCTTTGTGCTCACGGAGGGAGGACATGTGGGGTGACTCAGGTTGAAGAGTGTGTCAGTGTATTTACTGGCTGTATTTCAGCCTGGCGTCCGTCTGAAATTTTGCTGAGACGTTTCCAAAGTCTTGCCCTAAACATCAGGAAACTTTTTCATTTCCCTCCCACTATTTTTGCCTTTAGGCTTGACAGTGCTGTCCTACTAAGATTGTTGTCAAAAGTTTCTCCACCATTTCAGCAGGAGCAGAGGGAAAATATGAATCAATATGCCTGAAAAAGGTAACTTGCGGTGGGCAGGCCTGGCAGGCATGGTGAAATTGTGCATTTAATCCAATTTAAATGGAGGTCTCAATTCATGTGTGAAAAGTTGAAATGAATGCATCCTGTGATGAAATGGATGTGCTCGGGGTTTATATCCTTTGACTGTGCTGCTCCTATTTGCTGAGGACGTGGAGGGCATGGAAATGATTTGTTGACAATTCACAAACGTTTTTTGTTTTTTTTTACTGATTGAATAAAGATAAGCGAGTATGATTCGGCCATGCTCTATGCCTCTCTGCTGCAGCAATTAAAGGAATGCCGCTATGGATGGATTCTGTTTCTCACAGGCTCCGACACATGCCGCCATGGTACTGTGGCCAAAGGCAACGATGTCTGCTGATGTTTGTGTTGTTGTTCTATGATCAGAAGAGTCAAGGCTGCGGTTCTACTGAGCTAATAATCACAAGGGGGATAGTGGAAGGGTTCTGTTGATCCAAGGCACTGTGGACTGCAGCCGGTCAGCTGAGGCACAACATGAAGACAAGTCATAGGAGGATTCCAACTGTCAGCACCTGGAGTCTGTTAGCACATCTCTCTCTCTCTGTCTCTCTCTCTCTCTCTCTCTCTCTCTGTCTTTCTCTGTTTTCTCCATCTGTACTCTCTGTTTACCGCTCTCTCTCTCTACCACTCTCTCTCTTTCACTTCTTCTCTCCTCTCTTTCTCCCTCAACTTCTCTTCTTCTCTCCTCAGTCTTTCTTTATCTTTCTGTCTGTCTTTCTTTCCCCCTCCCCCTCTTTCTCGCTCTCTCAGCACTTTTCAGAACATTCATAACTAACAGTTATCTATTCATTGGTTAGCGTCTACCTTAGCAGAAAAACACTGCAGAGTAATAGAGTATTGACTTGTTGTCATAGATTTGCAAATAGGTTTATACAAGGACAAAATGAATTTGACAATTGTGTTCTATCAATATCTGCCTTGAATATGCTCTCTCAGCTACTGTCATCAATAAACTCCCTGATATCATCTGAGCGGTTTGGATCTTCGCACAGCTCCAGAAGGGAATCAAGTCAGTGATGGACATTTGGAGGCAAATACATTTGTCTTTTAACAGCACCCACAAACATAGCTACTGGAGATGGCGTCAGTCAGTGAGACAAGATTGGTATAACTGGATGTCAACCTGATGGACAGCATTCTGCAGTCCCAGAAAGACGGTGAAGCGATGCTGGCCTGTCCTGGCCTGGGTTGGTTTGGGTTGGCCTGTGCTGGCTGTTAACTTGGCTTATGAACAAGTAAAAACATTCTTCTGACATCTAGTGGTAAAATGCTTTTATTACAATAAGTATTGAGTGTACACACATAAATGTGTGTGTAGGTGTGTGTGTCTGTGAGAGAATAAGTGTGTCTGTCCTGAAAATACATCCACCAACGACACACCTGAAAATGGTTTGACATTGAATTGCTTGAATGTTGTCAGTTGAAGTTTACTACGAGGTAACACCAGACGCGGATGGCTTATAGAAATGTGAGATGTTCTGTGCAGTGTCATACTTGAATGAAACACCTTGCTCTTTTCAACTGGATACAAGGACGAAAGAGAAAACAGTATTTATGGTATAATTTAAACTTTCAATTGAAGATTTGAATAAGGACTTTTCTTTAAAGGGTTAAAAAGCAGATGACTTGGCTCCACCCCATTTGATGACGTCTCACAGGAAGCAGGAAGTCTAAACAACTTCGGTGTCGTAGATAGTTTTTCAGCTGTGCCTTGAAAGGTGAGTGTCTCTTGAACGTTATATATATTTTTTTTTACAAAATGCCAAACATATTTAGACATGTCGATGGCACGAAAGATTAAAAAAATTAAGAAAGCAAGTCAAGTTCAGCATGTTATTTCAAACGGTCATGTGAGAAGCAGGATCTAGAGCAGTGGTGTCAAACTAGTGTCGTGGAGGGCCAAGAGGGTGCAGGTGCACCAAGCCCTTCACCAGCTGACTTCACTAGGCAGAGAATCATGTTAGTGAAATCAGCTTCTGTATGACAGAACCACTGCTCAAGAGGGTTTGGGTGTGACCCAATCAAAAGCAGTGTTGCCTTTCCCTTTCAGGTCGTGCCTTTGAAGTACACACCTTAAGATAAAGGTAGTGGATGCCTGGATGGCAGTCGCCAGACTCTCTCTCGCTGAGGCGGATCTCTCCTGCCCCATATGCTGTGACATCTTCAGGGACCCTGTGGTTCTCAAATGCAGCCACAGCTTCTGTGCCTCCTGCCTGCAGCAGTACTGGTCTGGGAAGGGCTCCTGCCGTGACTGCCCCCTCTGCAGGAGGGAGACTGCGGAGGAGCCTGTGACCAGCCTGACCCTGAAGAACCTGTGTGAGTCCTACATCCAGGAAAGTGAGGCTCAGGACTCGGCAGGCGAGCTGTACTGTGAACCAGGGGAGCTGTGTGCTCTGCACGGGGAAAGGCTCAAGCTCTTCTGCCTGCAGGACAAAGAGCCTATCTGTGTGGTGTGCCACACCTCCAGGAAGCACAAACAGCATGAATGCTGCCCAGTCAACGAGGCTATCGTGGAGATGAAGGTCAGTTACTCATTGGGCTTCGATAGCACACTGGTTGGTGTTAAGTTTGGTCAGAATAATGCTTTTAAAGTACAGGTAAAGCCTGCTGATGGTTGGTAGGTGAAACACTGTGTGCTTTTGTTGTCAAGTTGTCCCAGATTCTTATTTAGCCGTTTGAAGGATTTGGAGTCGCATAAAATCTGAACTCTACAATCTTTTTTTGGATAGGAGAAGATCACGTTTGCTCTCACCTCTCTGCAAGAGAAGAGGGAATCTTTTGACAAAATGAAGCAAAACTATGAGAACATCATGACACACCTTCAGGTAAAACACAAATAAATTATAAATAAATCCAATTTAAAAAGCTCTTAATACCACCAGTATTATAAAGGAGCTGTATTTCAGGTCCAGGCTTACTTTGTGGAGAAGAGAACTCACGAAGAGTTTGAGAAGCTCCATCAGTTCCTCCAGGCAGAGGAGGAGGCCAGGATGGCCTCGCTGAAGGAGGAGGAGGAGAGCAAGAAGGAGAGGATGAGGCAGAAGATTGAGGAGATGAACACTAACATAGCCTCTCTCTCTGACACCATAAGATCCCTAGAAGCAGAGAGGACCTTGGAGGACATATCCCTCCTGCATGTGAGGAAGTCATTGTTTTTGATGTTTTCCATGGGGATTTACCAAAGTGCAGTGATTTGTTTATTAACATCTGTCTTCCTCCCAGAAATACAAGACGACTATGTCAAGGTATGTGTCCTCCTATGTCTGTGCTGACAACCTATTTTTCCAGTGGCCTTGTGTGTTTCCTATTAAAGTACTTTGATTTGTGTTGCAGTGCTCAGTGTACACTACAGGAACCAGTTGTGGATCAGGGATGTCTTATAGATGTGGCCAAGTACCTGGGGTCTCTTAAGTACATGGTGTGGGAGAGAATGCGTGGGATCATTAAATACAGTAAGTACATGTGACCATGTTATGGTATACATGTGGTAAAGACAGACAGACTCTGTAGACCCCATGACATGAAGGCAGTACAACTTAGCCACTTCATCAGGTGCTAAAGATGTGCTGTCACTCTCTCCTCAGCCCCTGTGACCCTTGACCCCAACACAGCCGCTCCGTGGCTCCTCCTATCAGAAGACCTCACAAGCGTGAGAGACAGTGATGACAAACAGATGCTTCCGGAAAACCCAGAGAGGTTTGACCCTGATACTGGCGTTCTGGGCCACGAGGGTTTCACCTCAGGAAAACACACCTGGGATGTAGAGGTTGGGGAGAACACTGCTTGGGTTCTGGGTGTGGCCAAAGAATCTGTCCTGAGGAAGGAAAAAGTATCCTCAGTGTTGAAAAATGGCTACTTATCTATTTACTTTTACCACAAGATGTACTTTGCAGGAACCTCCCCCCTCACACGCCTTAACCTGAAGAAGAAGCCTCAGAGAATCAGAGTGCAGGTGGATTGTGAGAGAGGGAGAGTGTCCTTCTCTGACCCTGCAGACAACTCCAGCATCTACACATTCAAACACACCTTTTCTGAAAGGGTTTTTCCTTACTTCTGGGTTGGATGCAAACAGTGTCCTCTCAGGATTGAGCCACTAGAGGTCTCTGTGAAAACTATTGATTGGAGTTGAGAATCTCATTTAATCATGTTATTCTTGTGAAGTCTAATTGATTTATTACTTAATGTAATATAGCACTTTAACCATATTCTGTGATTTTATCAAATTATTAATTGCATGTCAGTACACATCAGAATGTATTTTCCAATAGTTAAAAATGTTACTTTCAGATAGTTACTGATTGTCACAATTATATTGTTTGTTGTTGGAGCAAGAATAAAAGCATGTCAACTGAAAGTGTCATTTGTTTTCTTTACTTAGTATTGTAATATACTGATTTAGATTTGTATTAATACTTTGTCTTTTGTTTAGAGGGCAGATGTAATTAATTATTCTAGGCCTTGAGTGAGTTAAACCCTCGAAAAGGATAGGATCAGAAATTATTTTGCACCTATTGCGGAGGCCAAAATCTTTTAACGTTAGTAGACTAATGTCTCTGTCCATCGTTTGAATTGTAGGCCAGTGGACTTGTGCAAAGGTAACTTGTAATAGGAAAGTCGACAAAGCAGCACTGTAACACAACGTAGTGTAAGAAGGAAGACAGAAGTAGGTTTCGTTTTATACGTATTTTGATGTTAGAAGAAATTGTTATGACTATATGTATGTTTGTATAACGTTTTTAAGTTGGTCTGAATGATGATGTTTGACTTTATGTTGTGTGAACCCGTCATTCTGCCGTTGATAGACTCAGTCAAGCATTAGCAGATCGCACATGTGTTTTCCTTTCAAAGGTGTGCCAAATGATCCTTGAGATGGTGATCATCGTACCCCAGTCCTTTGGAATAGAAACCATCGAACCAGTTATTACTGATAGATATACTCCCTGTAGTTTTAAACATACCAAGTCCAGCATTAAACTCGTATTACTCTACAGATTATAGAAAACGACTAACATCTCAACAAGCAAGATGAAAAAGAGGGGAAGTGAGGTTTCTGGCAAAGATTCCCCATCATCCAAAGTGTCTTTCCTGAGCCCCCGTCTTCTGCTTCTGGAGGTCCCCTCGGACACCAACACCAGCCTTCCTGTGTGGGACAGTATGCACTCACAGCAAGTGGACATTGCTTGGACTGTCACACCTTACAGTATTAATGTTCGTTTCACTCCTCTGTTGTCCAACCGGAGGCCAAACCCAAGGTGTAGCCAAATCAGTGTTCCACCCTGCAGCACCCTGACCTCATTCCAGCCCCAGACTGGAGCCATCAGCCTCCAACATATCAACATGCAATCTCTGTCTCAACATGCAGACTCAGTCTCAAACACTCCTAGTGTCCTGGTCACGTTCCCCCAGAGCAACCACCAGATATCTCAACTGCCTCATCCTCCAAGCCTCTCCACACTCAACCAGATCCTCCTCCCCAACTCTGTTATCCTCCCATTGCCTCTTATCATCAGGCAACCTCAGCCTGCAATTCAGCCCAGCACCTCTGCCAAGAAGGATAGCACTGTAGCCACCACAAGCTACCAGGCCCAGATCAAAACCTCAACTTCACCCAAGTCTGCCTTTCAACTTTTCCACACTAAGCTCTCAGATGAAATCAAGATATGTGAGCGCTTCCTGACCAACATGTGTTACCTTGGGCTCAAGTGCAAGCAGCATCACACGCCGTTCCCTTTCCACTGGCAGCTGTGGAATCGCACGAGCGATCGGTGGTTGGACTTTTCCACAGGTAACCAGCTACGCCTGGAGAGGCTGTACTGTGATGTCAGCAGAGAAGAGATAAGCGTGCGTGATGGGTGAGTAGAGGATGTGAAATCTTGTCTCTCACTCTTTCAATTCACTTCATTTGGACACATTTGCCTGTAATATGTGTTGTGAATATCTTTCAGAACGTCTGTAGCCACCTTGTCATTTGACACTATGGAGGTTGGCAAATCTGAGAAGTATGACCTGGTTAGGCGTCTCTCCAGCACCTCCAACCAAATCATAAGCCCCTACTTCACTACCAACTGGCAAATATTCTGGTGGAACAGCCTTAGCTGGGAGGAGTACAAGAAGGTAGGGCTACTGTGCACACAACCAGAATCACAGCCACATAAACTCACTGCCACACACATAAACACATTGCAACTGGGTTCTTCCTCCGTACCAGTCTTCCGTCCTTTGCATGTCATTCATACTGAACTTTAGTGATAGCTGTGGTTCTGTGATGGTTCTTGGAGGATGTGAGCAAGCTCCTTCTGGAGACGATGGCCAGACACAGACTGGACTGTCGCTTCTACATCGGATCCCAGGAGTACGTGGTGAACCTCCTCAACATGACCCAGACCAACGTCACCACAGGCTTTGAGCGCAAGGTCCGATGCAGGCCGGCCTACCGTTCGGTGCTAGATCTGCTGCCTCACCTCAGGTAGGCCTACAGCCCACTGCTGAGTGGAGTTGAAAAAGGGATGGGAACAAATACTACATGTCTGTATGAGGGGGGAAGCATACGCCTGTACTTAGTGCAATCTAGCTGTCAAACCCAATCAGGGGAAATCTAGAACACAGACAGCACTTTTACATCCCTCCAACTTTCCTCTCACTGCACAGGACAGGGATTTTGACTGTCCCCACCCCTGCTGATCCACTGACAGGAAACTTCAGCGTGGATCCCCTAGAAGAGTTTTCCACCTGGTATCCTCCCATGTGGGCTCCAAACCAAGAGCAGAACAGTATCATGGTGGACGTGCCCCCCCTCTCTCCGGTCTACCAGAAGATCTACCGCCTGTTCCACCAGAGCCTGTCAGAGACCAGCGTGGAGATCCTCAGCATCCAGCAGATTCAGAACGTCCTCCACTGGGACAAGTTCCAGAGGTATTGGAAGCTACCTACTGCTTCTCATGGTAACAATGTGTAATGCCGTCGAGTCTGAGTTCATCCTATAACCTTTATGTAAACACAACAAAGTACAATCGTGTGAGTGTCTTTCTGAATGCGTTGAGGCTCCTTGTGTTAACCGTCTGTGTTGCCCTAGACATAAGGAGCACATGCTGAAGTCTGAGGCCAGGTCAGAGCAGGTACTGGAGCGCCATCTGTTCCACGGTACCCTGGGAACCAACATCCAAGACATCTGCCACAACAACATCGACCCGCGCGTTGCCGGGGTCAACGGCGTGTCTTTCGGATACGGTGCCTACTTTGCCCGCGAAGCAAACTACTCCCACACCTATGCCGTCCCGTCCGATGGCCTGATTCGGCACATGTTCCTTGCCAAGGTTCTAGTGGGCAAGATGGTCGTGGGGAAGCCGAGGTGGCGCCGTCCCCCGCCGGTCAGCAAGAACAACTACAACCTGTACGACTCCTGTGTGGACTGCCTGCCCAACCCCTCTATGTTTGTAGTCTTTGACAGGTGCCAGTGCTACCCATACTACCTCATCAAGTACAGAGATCTGCCCATGGTGATAGATTTGGCTGAGTGAGAGGGATGAGATGGAGGAAGAGGGAATTGGTGTGAGCATAGTTAGTATTTAGTTAGTAGTAGTTTTGTTAACAATAGCATTGTCATTCTGTAGAACATTGACTGTGACTCGAGTTACAGAGATCCAGACAAAAAACTGTTTACTGTTGAATAGTTTTGTTCACCTGGTTTAAATGTTCAATTGTATCTGCAGTTTTTCACCTTTAGATAACATTAAATTATGCATGAGTCCAGTGGAGTTCAACGATTATCACATACAAAAAGATGAGTGGAGAATATAGAACCTTAGTTTCATTCAGTTTTTTCATGGTAAACATTGGATGTGAGATTTTCCAACTGTTTATTTAAACTTTGTAATGTTTTTGAAAATATTCATAATATTCACACGTTCTGTATGTACAAAAAAAAAGATGTTTTACTGTAAATAAAACCACTTGAGTCTAAATCACATACAATAAATTCATTTAATTTACATTCATATGAAATTAGATCTGAGCAAATATCATAAAAGTACACTAGATTATGGATGGAATGTCATTTACCAAAATCTAATTGTAAAAGTTGTATTTAAATAACTTGTACGTCGTATCAAACCTTTCCCTTTGTTTGCTAAGAAGCTAAACTTCCTTAAGGATACTGGCACACAAGATCAGTTCTGAAGTTGTTCTGGAATCATCTATTTTCTTCATTCCACTGCTCGTAAGAAGATGACGTTCTATGACATTAAAATAACCTAGTTTTCCCAAAGGTCCATTGAAAGGTAGTTTTCTTCTTGGGCTAGGCTAGTGACTGTAACTAGAAAGCTGTTCCAGTCTAAGCTTTTTGTCTTATCCCAACTGTATTGTCGTATTGTAAAATCAGCTATAATTTGTAATGGTAGGGTAGATCTGTTTTGGCGCATGATGAGTATAGGCCATATTCTCTTCCTGTCCTAACATGACATTTAGTTGACATTTTGTAACATTTTTCAGTTAATCCGAAAGTCAACATGTCATAAAATTATACAACGATAAAATAAATCCCTTTAACTACTCCATTTGTTTTCCTGCATGGTTTAAAAAAAGTTTGTTTCTGTGACATTATAGTACCATGCTATGTAGAAAAACCTAAAGACACATCACTAAAACACAAACAGTAGTTAAGTAATATTCTAAACCTGGAGTGATAAGAATGTAGTAAATGGATATGAAAGGATATAAATGTCATTGATACTTTTCTTTTTAAGCAGATATCAATTACATGGTCACAATGTCTGTGACATTAATGCAAGAGCACAAAAAGGAAGGAACGCAAGAAAAGCAACATAAAAACAATCTGCCACAAAATATGATGCAACATGAATTTCCAGGCAGCAATTCATTCAAATCTAATACGGTGTGATGATAGAAATGTGAGTGCTCTGGCATGTTCTGTGCTAGCCATCACCTTCACTGGAGTGTTGGGGACTGTGGCCTCTATCCCCTTATGCTTATTCACCATTTAACAATGATTACGTTGTAAAACTGCAAGTACAAATGTGTTAAAACACAAAACAAACATTGCTTAAATACAAATAAAAACAAAGGCGTTGTGGCCATAAGTTCCCCACTTGGTGCAGTGGTAGTTTAAAGGTTCCTGTTGATCTAAGGGGCCCACTATTGTCTCACCCAAGTTCTGCCCTCCTCTGGTCAGTCTGATTTGAGTGTCATGATTTGAAAGTGGCTGACAGGAAGAGGAGCGGTGTTAGAAGGACATGTCGTTAGCAGGAAGGCTAGCAGAGTTCAAGGTTTTCCTTCTGAGGCAAAGTACAGCTGGTCAACAGTACAAGAGATATGTGTTTGATCACAGAAGCAGGGGGATGGTCAGGCACCTAGTCCTGTGGAGAGATACAGGGCCGAGTGGGGATGTACAGTTTAGGGAGGGGGGATTATGGTGCTGAAATGGGCCAGTGTGGTCATTCGCAGGCCAGTTTGCTGTCGAAGCTGGATAGGCCAATGGCGAAGGCCTGAAGGGCACACATGGGGTAGTTGTAGTCCAGGGTGAACACGTCCTCAGCCACTCTGCCAAACTGCATGACGATGTAGTCCGCTGTCAGGGTCAAAGGGAGACAGATGAATCTTGCATGAAACTACGAACAACATGAATATACATGACCTGATATACAGACGGAGAAAGAGAGTGAGAGAGAGCGAGAGACAGACGATGAGACGACTAGACCTACGATCATTATCATGGACGATCTGAAAGTTTTTGACGGAAGCCTGAGTGACACGGCCGTGGAAGTTGAGCACGTAAGACTGGGTGTCGTCATTCCAGACCGGCGCCTTGTTGTGCAGCTCGATCAGGTTGTCCAGGGAGTGGTTCTGCCATTTACTCAGCAGGCTGTCCTGCTCCTGTAGTGCACACACACACACACACAGCTGTCACACACACTGTACTCTCATTCACACATACTCTGATGTGTGAGGACAAATTGCTCATTCTTATTTGCAATTATGAGGATTATGTGCTGCTTCTGAAATGTCAGGAGTAAATGTGGAGCTAACAGCAGTTAACAGCAGTGTTAACCCTTTCTTAGTCCTTGTGACACGGGAAGTGACATCATAGGCCCTGACTCACGCTGGTGGGGCGGACAGGGACCCTCTCGAAGTTCATGTTCATACCAGGGATGACGACGGTCATCTTCCGTGGGCCTTTGAACCCGAGCACATTAGTCTCCTACGAAGGGAAACTACAGTTTTTAGAACCACACTGAAGAACCAATTGGACGAAATGACTCCGGTCTGTGTGTGAGAGGGACTCACGTAGCAGATGGCTGCCAGCTCCTGCCGTGTGTTACTCTCCTCCAGAAGTGTCCCTGGGTTCTTGCAAGGGTTGGTGCCGCTGTCGTAGACCGTGAACTTTGTTCCCATCAGGTTGGACCTGCAACACCACAGCACAACATCATGACATCGGGGAGGTTCTTATGTCTTCCGACGCTCCCACAACATCCCTTCACCCAGAAGGCTGGAATATAAGGTGACAATGAGGATCTGAATGATTTAGTGTTTTGGTTGGACTATCCCTTTAAACACCAGCTGCTTAAGATGACCGAGCATCTGTGGTGGGTGTCTTGCCTTAGCTTTCCCATGAAGCTCTCTCCCTCGCGTGATAGGTCCGTGGGATCCACAGAGATCAGGTAGTTGGAGGTCTTGCTCTTCTTCCTCTTCCTCCCCGCGAGCAGGAACAGCTGGCGGTCACAACAACACACGCAGAGATGACTGACGGTTCTCGGCAATGAAAGGCAAGATGGCAAATGACTTGGAACCATGGGAGTGATCTGGAATGGTGTTCACTATTGAAGTCCTACCCGCCTGCCATCCTCTCTCTCCAGGTGCATGAAGTAGGTGGGGTACAGGCCTCGGTCCATGCCCTTCTTGTCCCTGGTGATGCGACACTTGACCGTGGCGCCCCTAGGGGCAGGACGCAGCACAAACTCCTCCAGGTTGTCCACCTCGATCAGGGGGCTCTCTGCTGTGGGAGAACCTGTGGTGACGTACTCCTGACACACACACACGCATGGATATGTTAAAACCATTGTTGTTGTTCTGCATTAGCGTTAGAGGGCAGCCAGGCAGGAGCACTACAGGCCTGGTTCTTACCGTGTTGGACTTGGTGCTGGAGGCCGACGCCGGCCTGGTGGACTCGGTGTTCGGGGACAGGGACCGCGTCCGATCTTCCTCCTCATCTTCCTCATCTTCGCTGGCCTCATCGTAGTTCATGCTGCCAGAGAGCCCTGGTGGAGTGAGGGGGGCAGAGGAGGAGGAGTGAGGAGGGTCGTGTGTGTTTGGGAGATCTGATATTTCGGTTTTAAAGCCTTCATTCTTGTTCCACCAGAAAGGAGATGAGCCCAAACAGACAGTTAAAGCACATCCATATGCATTTAATAAACCCAAGGCTTCCATGTTCTCTTATCCCCGAGGAAGATCTTGTTTAAACGTGAGAGAACAAGAGATTCCCCGCTGGTTATTACTAGCAGAAAAACTGATTATGCATATTTTCTACTTGATCACTTAGATGTGTGATACTAAAAATGAAATTAATTTGGCTTGTTCCAAACTGATGCAATATTTCCGTAATGGAGAAAACCAAGTGCTACATTATGCAGCTCAAGTCCCTTTTCCTCTCCCTCTTAAAGATTCAACAGGCTTATTTATTTTTGAGGAGCCAAACTAGCTGATTAGCAAACATCCAAACTCACGACTGAGGAGAAAACGTAGTGCGTGATTAATGTACACAACATCCTTTGAAGTTGGAACCCCCAAAAACACGTTCCTCATTATAGTTCAGCGAACAACCGCAGCTATTGTGCCGTTCTTCCATTGTATCTTATACGGCTCTGCATTGAAATGGACAACAATGAATGTGCTAATAACCAACCTGGCCCTGTCTTCTACAGATAGACACCAAGAGCACCATGTTCAGGTCTAAGGGAACGTCTTGACAATGCAGGCCAAATAGGCCCCTTTCAATTCATCTTTTCCTGGCGTTCTCAACGAAAGATGGTCTTTACAGACAGATATAGACCATTGTCAGCGATTCCTAGCTATTAGCAAAGCAACAGCAGTCCTACTGTTTGTGATGATTCATTTTTCGTTCTTTTTTTTCCCCTCCATCTCAAGGGTTTTTTATGGACGGGGAAGCGATGCTTTCTCAGACGCATCCCATCATGCGATTGGACAGACATACAGGCATGTGGAGGGGCAGGCCTGCAGTAGACGTGTGTCAGTATCTCACGGCTAACGAGAAGAATCAGCAGACACTCTGCTAGCTCTGAGGATCGCTCTAAAGCTGCCATGGAGATGAGAGTGCTGTGGGAGAGCGAGGGGGAAGGAGACATCAAAGTTAGCCGAGCCAGAAATAACAGCGAGAAAGGATTCCATCTTTGCAGCTGTGTCAGCTTGATTTGTTGGAATAATTTGAGTCCAGTCTCAAGGCAGGCATATTGGGCACAACCTTAAGCCTCAGACAGTTTCGTCATATTACTGCCTGTCAGCCAGAAGCACACATGCTTCTTCCAGTTCAACCAGAAAAAAACATTACGGTGCAGTAAGTTAAAACATTTGTCAGTTGTTTTTATTTGTATTCATTTAGCAGACTGTTACTCTGTGCGTCAAACCACTAAGATCAACCTGGGACACTTTTGCAAAGCTGGATTAAAAGAGACCAAGAGCTGACCCGACACCATCCACCACTGGAAGCACTGCACTCTACCTGACTGAAGCAGTTTCCCCCTGGCTGACAGGGGGCGCTCTGGACCCTCCCCTGACCACTCTGACCCTTCCTCCTCAGGGCTGGACCTCAGCTGGTTCACCCTATCAAGGGCAGGGCCAGGCTCGGAGGGGGAGGGCTGAGAGGAGCTGAGAGTGCCGTCCCACGCCTCTGCAGTAGAGATGTAACAGACCAGAGCTGCTAAAAACAATATTGACACAGCAGTCCCATTCCAGCTACAGCTCTGGAGATGCATCTGGATGCCAAACAAGTACTTAGCATGACACACACACACAGTCCAAATGTTACACTTTGATCGTGACTCCAGGGCACCAATTAAAAACAGCAAACAACACATAGGACGGCTGACAAGCTTCATTAATTGGATTGTTGGAAATGTCAAAGGACCCGATCACACTTGCTCAACCTTTATGAGACAAGGCTTCATAATTATCATTTGAAACCGGAGGGAAAAGACATCAATCTTTTTTCAGAAAAATGTTTTATTTAAAGCTCTCGCTGAGAATGGAGAACAGATTATGGTCAATTCTTAATTTAAATCTTCTGGGAAATGTAGGTGAGTTATTTTTTCATTAGTTTCCTTTGAGGGATTTGAAACTAAGAGAGAGCTAAATCTAGGTGACATAACTGATGAAGGTTTGCATAATAGAGAGGGAAGTGTCTCTAAGACTCCTGGTTCAGGCAGGGACAGATGAATATAGGTAAGTAGGCTGCCTAATATCCCCACCAACAGCCCCTTTATCCCAGAGTAATCATCCGACATTTCCGGCTATAACGAATCTCATTAACATAGAAGGATAAATCAGTGGATTTTTTTCTGAAGCATATTTAGCATCCGTACAAAGAGCAACTCAAATATCCTTATCCTTTTGTATATAGTTTCAATCTAAAACTAAGGCAGCAAATTTAGGGTGACTGAGACCTTGAACACTGTAAGTTAGGGACCTTGCCTGGTGTTTAGGGAAATACGTTAAAAAAAAAAAACCTGCAGGGAAATTGTACCAAATCACTATAACAAGTCATTTCACAGCAATGCGTCAGCATCAATCTTCTTTCTGTCTGCTCCCTGACGCACATGCTGCCCTTGCGCACACACAAACACACACGCACTACCCTAGTACACACACAGGCTGCCCTAAAAAAACTGCCTGGTTTCCTTGGATAGCCACAACATAACAGCCTTACTGACGTCTTTGGAGATGGAGAGAAGAATGCAACAAAAAAAAGAGAAGACGCCAGCACTACCTGACCTTCATCCTAGATGGCTTTTCTCACCTCCCCTCACCTTTTATCACATTAGCATTCCCTCTCTACTCCGCTCTCTCCGGCTCGCTCGCTCTGCTGCACTCCTCTCTATCCCTTCAAACCCCTTGTTTGGCATCTCATCCTCATTTCAGGTGTGGCTCCGCTTGGTGGATTTACAGACGTCAGGAGAGGAGCCAGTTTGTCTGTGAGGCTGCTTGGTATGTGTGTGTGTGCGGCACCAGCGCAGCACGAGGGAATGGCAGGGTAAATGATGGAGGTAAATATCTAACTCACTCCTTGGCTGATAGCCAAGTCTCCTGCCACAAATAGGCCGCATTTGATGGACCTCCATGCTTTGTGGAGTAAGAGCTCTTATGTGAACAGTGCTCTTCAAACATACTGCCAACTCCCTCTCCCTAAAAACAAGCTCACTGCTCCAATACACACATGTCTGGACCAACAACTTGTCTTGGGCCAACAATAGTCCGTCCCGGCCGTACTTACACAGGCCCCCCAGCCCCTTATCCGCCACTCCCCCCACCCTCCAACCTTCCCATCCCTCCAGCCCACCGCCCCATCTCACCTCTCTTCTGCAGCAGCTCATGGATGTCTGTCTTGGGCTCCAGCAGTGTCTCTGTGTCTCCATCCCTCTCTGGTTCATCTGCAGGGGGGGACTGAGGCTGGGGCTGAGGCTGGGGCTGAGGCTGGGCCTGGGGCTGGGGCTGAGGCTGGCTCACTGACAGGATCTGGATCTTGGTACCCAGGTCTGGAAGTTCTGGCACCAGGAAGGCAGCAGGCCCATCGAAGCCTACAGGAGGTGAGGGGACATTGGTATGTGAGGCATTGGCGAGAACAGAAGTTATGGTAAGATTAGACAGTCATAGGCAGATTAGCCTATCTAGCTATCCCCTGGTGCTGTGTTCCTAAAGCTAACGCTAACCGTACCGTCCATGATGACGTCGCTGGTGTTGCTGAGACGGGACTCGACGAGGGGGGCCTGCTCCTCGCTGCGCCTGGGCTTGGAGCGCCGCGGCCGCGCCTCCGGGTTGGGCTGCACCATCAGCGGCTCCTGACGCTTCCGACGCTGCTTCTGCTCCAACAGCGCCCTCTGTGGACAGGGAGGGGGAACAGCAGGAGTGAGGAGGAGTAAGAGGGATGGAACAATACAGGGGTCTCACTTGTCAGGAGTGTGAAAGCCTCGCTCATCACTTCAACAACCAACACTCCTGTCACTGCTCATCACAGTCTCCACACACACAACAGCCCCTCAACACTCCTTGTTCAGCCAAACAAACAAGGTGGATGGGTCACTCATGAGCCCAGCATCGTCACTAGGCTCTCAAAGGCCTCCCGCTCTTCCAGAAAACAGAAGACATATTAGCATACTTTCAAGAGCGATATTGGTGCCTTGTCGGCTGCGGCCAGAAGACAAAGCAGAGAAGCTCCGAGGCACGTCGCTCTGACTGGTCTGCCCTGATAGGGGCTGGATCTGAGAGCAAGGTTCCTATGGTAACGGAAGGCTCTAGTGCCTGAGTGTGAAGTGGATCCTGCCCTTGAAATGTTTTTATTCTCCCTACCACTCTGTCGTCATTTCATGACGAGGAAAGGAGCGGCGTGTAGATAGAAGGATGAGAAGGAAGGGATAAAGAAAAGTTTATGTCAGACGTAAAAGGCAGAAAGAGTACAAGAGAAGAAGAAGTAAAGGCAGAGAGAAAGATGAATAGGGAAGGAGAGAAAGATAATAGAGACACTGAATGAAAACACAATACTTTGGAGACTTTTTTTTTAAAGGTATTCTAACCAAGAGGAGCAAGAGCCACTGAAGAGACTGCTGACAGCCTAGACAGGAACTAATCACAACGTACATGTTACTGTGGCTGATGGTTAAACAAATACAGTGGGATAGCAGAGTGACATGTATTTAAAGAGTTCGGACAGAGGGAATCTTCCAGTCCCTTCCAGTCCCACCTTCCAGTCCCCCACCCCCCACCCCCCCAGCTGCCCCTGGCCCTGCTAAGGCAGACTGGGTCTTACGTAACTGCATCAATTAGCAAGCCAGCATCAAAACAACTCACTGGTTTGGGGGTGAAGTGAGTTGGAACAGGATGAGGAACCCTAGTCTCTCCCATTCAGTAGTCCAGAAGCTTTCATAATGCCATTGTTGGGGGTTTGAGCACTCGCACACACACACGCACGCACAAGAGCGTGCTACACGCTCATGGTTTACACACACGTACAGACAGACGTTCAGACACTCACAAACCTAAGTGTGTTTCGAGGGTATACGTGTACACATGCAACCACAGCATCCAGCCAAGTATGACATACATCCACAACATGACCAAAACACACTTGGCAGCTGATCTTTGATCAACATGCTAATCAGAGGAGATGAAAGGCTGCTTCAGCTGCTCTTCAGTCAGGTTTTGGTTAACATTTCAAAAAAGGCTTTGTTTTAAGATGAGGGAGACCTACTCTTGGCTACATAGCTGAAAATAAAGCAGCAAATGAATTAAACATCCGAATGGATTATCATAATGACCAGACCTGTTTTGTTGCTCCCGTATTCTAAGACCTTCCTGAATCTTCCGTCTATGTCACAAACTAGTTGCTTTGCACCTCAGACACCGTGCACACTGGTCCATCTATATCTGACAGGGCAACTGTTGCCTTTTAGACAGCGCTTTGACTTTGAACGCCCTCCACTGCCTCCGGGCAGTGCCAGCCCTCCTGTGTGAAGTGTTCCCGCGGATCTCATGCGTTCAGTCATTTGCTTTGACATTCTTTCAAACTGCAAAAGAGCTATTTTTAAACAATGCCATTGTGACGATTCATGTTTGCCTCTTGTTCCTCTGCTGACTGGAAGCAGCCGTTTCAGAGGAGGGGGACTTGTTTCCCTTTAGACGGTCCTGTCTCCACTCAAGGAGACCGTGAAACTAAACAGTGAGCTAATGAAAATACGACATGATAAGAACCCAGCAGGAGATATCTACACACCAGGAGACTGTAACAATGATATCACAGGCAGGGGATGAGATAGAGCAAAGCTTCCAGAACAGCACAAGCATGTGAGCACGTACAGAACAGAGAACTTTACATGTTATACAAGAATGAAACACTTCAGAGCCAAAAGCATTCAACGCTGCCCTGCCAGCTCCCTCAATTCTACACACATACAAACAACATACACGGAACATAACTGTATTAATGAAACCAAAACAATAATTACCGACCCTTTCCATGGACATGGTGAACAGCAGTGAAGTGAAGTGAACAGTTTCTCTGTGAACCAACAGCTCCGTGGTCTCTCTTGGTGGGAGAGGCTGGAGACTTCTAAACTGTCCCCCAGACAGCCGCCCCTCTGCAGGGTATCGCTCTGTCTCCCTGACCCTCCTCCCGAGGAGACTAGACAACCTACTGCCTTAAACGCTACACGTCCGTCTAGCGCACTCTCGCCTGCCTCCTCTCTACAGCTCACCAGAGTCGGTGTGTGTGTGTATGAGAAGTGTGTGCATGTGTGTGTGTGCGTTCACTGTCTCCAACTGAATCAGTAGTCATTAGCACTCCACTCCTGAGAGGGGAAGAGAGTTGGAGGGGATGGAGAGAGATAGACAATGGGAGAGAGAGAGGGAGAGGGAGAGAGAGAGAGAGAGAGAGAGCGAGAGAGAGAGAGAGAGAGAGAAAGAGAGAGAGAGAGAGACAATGAAGGAGGGTGGGCGGTGGGAGTTCAGGGGCTAATGGTCATTAATTGTTCAAAATACTTCGAGGCGGAAACAGAAACAATCATTATGAGGGGAGGGGCAACTGCGTGTGCTCCATGTTCTGGATGAATGGACACGAGGAGTAAACAGAACAGTCTTGTCTTGGACCGGTTCTAGTCTTGTAGAAGCACGAACCAAGAACTCCAAATTCGAGGATGTTCCTTACGTAAGGAGTGCGCTGGCATACACACTCACACAAAGTGTATCAAGACAGAGACAGTTGTACACACAACATCACAAGGCAAACCCTGCACCCAGATCTGCATTCAATATCACATTTAGTGATGTTAGGATCAGAGTAGGTATGAATGTGATATCATCATGGGCATATGTGATGGAGAGAAAGTGTGATTGTTTGAGAGCGATCTGAGCTGCTTTCCAGGTCCTCTGTTTGACATGAATCAGCACACCAGTCCCAGTCTTAACCAGGGTGCCAGAAGTGTTTATTTCTCTAAGTGACATTAAACAGACAAAACAAGGTCAGCTTGGTCCTGAGATGCTACTGCTGATGCACACACAACAAGGCTGAGGCAAGACTGGAGATTTTTGTTTTTGTGGCCAAAGCACTCATTCGATAGCAGGCTGATTGGAGAAGCTGTACTTGAACAGGAGAGCTAATGTGTGTGTGTGTGTTTATGGGAATATACGTGTGTGTTTGTGTGCTGCTTACCTGTTTCTCCAGCTTCTGCTGTCTGAGACTGGTGCTGTCATCGTCCAGGGTGCTGAGGAGAGAGGGAACAGAGGATGGGTCATCGTGTTCTCTCATCACCACTCACGTGGGGTTCAGTCCGCCTGACAGCTGTGCCTCTCAGGCAGCTTCCAGGGCAGAGCGCCCCCTCGCATGGTCACACTGACGGGAAATGAAGGACTTCCCAGATATCGCCACCAGGGGGCAACGCAGACCTAAATGAAGAGCTCATGACCCCCACAGCTGGAGGAGTTTAACATGTTTCAAATCATCGTCAGGATTGGCCGGGATGATCAGCTGTGCTCGAACACTTCCCTTGATTTCTCGTCATTAGTGTAGAATCAAATGAAGTGTTATTTGTGCAGCACTTTTTATAAGAAGCTTTGCAGGCACATACACGTAAATCCATCCCCTCATGTTGAATCCATTCAGTAGATATTGGGAAACAGTACATGGGGGAGTTATGAAACCAGTTCTATGTTTGGAAACATGACTTCCTGTAACAACGCTAACAGCTCTAGCATGAATGTCGCAGTGACCTTAGTGATTGTATAGCACTACACACACACACACACAACATCATTTTCCTTCTTCCCAGTCTAGTTTCCGGATCTGAGTGGCCTGTTTTCTGGGTCTAACAGTCTTGCTGAAACGGCTTGGGCGGCTATGAAAGGATCAGCGGGCCCCATGTTGCTTAGCTACAGAGTCCAAGGGGAAGGGCGGCAGCAGGAGACAGACACAGCCAAAGGAGTCAATCTGTGCTCCACATCCACACACACACACACACACCCTTCCTTTGTAGGTGTTCAGAGAGAGCGTGGGTGTGTGTATGCCAGGCTAGGGAGAGAGAGAGAGAGGGAGAACATAGGTCTGTCTGCGCAAAGCAACTGAGGTGCTCGATGTTCCAGTCCATTCTGCACACAGACCAGACATGGCAGCTCTCATTTCAATGAGCCAACAATGTGACCCTTAGCATAGCAGGGTCAGCATGCTAGTTCTGAACTCTGAGTGGCTGTAGTATTGCTGGTCCAGGGATGGAGATTAGTCTATTGGGAGGTCTATGAGACCCCCCCCCCCCACACACACGCACGCACGCACGCACGCACGCACGCACGCACGCACGCACGCACACACACACACACACACACACACACACACACACACACACACACACACACACACACACACACACACACACACACACACACACACACACACACACACACACACACACACACACACACACACACACACACACACACACACACACACACACACACACACACACACACACACACACACACAGACAGACAGCACCAGCTGGTGTTAGACCAGGCCCAGACTACAGCATGAAGAGAGGTGTGTATTACCCATGGGGTTAAGATCATGAGGGCAGGGCATGAGGGCAGAGACCTAAAGACTCCAGTAACAGTTGTCCAGCTAGAGACTTTAGAGGAGAAGAGCTGCAGATGGGGGGGTTGTCCTGTGCTGTGACCAGGGGATTGGTGGACATGGTTACAGCCATTGGAAGTAGGAAGCCTGTCCGGGCTGTTGGTGTGTGGTGTGTGTGGATCTTTGATTCCAGGGCCAGTCCTGGTTGTTGGCAGTGCCAGGGTCTCTTACCTGGCTGCTGAGGTAGAGAAGCTGGCAGAGCTGGAGGGTCTTGGAGGGACAGGGTAGGTGGTTGGGAGGGCAGGTTGGCACCATGTCAGTGGAGAGAGAAGACAGAAGAAAAGGAAGTTCATTTGCAATTTAAAAAACAAACTTACATTAATATCTAACAAAAGTAGGCTACATTTCCATGTATGATCGACCCTGTGCTGACTATGTAAAAGCACACCAGGCTAGGTTGTTCTATTTATATTAGAACACGCTCGTACAGAGTCCTAGGTCTAATTTCAACGGGTAACGTCTGCTTGACCGGTGCGTAGCGAAGATTGTTTCTCCAGCAGGCCAGATGCTGTGTGAAGGTCACTTGATCCTTCAAAGATCAGGGTATTATCCTCAATACTTTAATCTGTACTTTAACCAGCATAGAGTGACCGCTATCTCAAGTAACAACACCCCCCCCCCCCCCCACACACACACACACACACACACACACAGTCCTATTTCAGATCAATGTTTCATTACTGTCACAGCGTAGGTGAGTAGGAAGGAGAGCCAGTCTCTTCTGTGTGGCGTGTCACCAGCATGGTAACCATGGACACCTTCGTCAACATTGCACCTTGAAAAGCATTGATTAAAAACCGCAGCCAATTGTTTCCCCGGTGATAGAGGAATCTGCTTCAGCTGTATGCTGTAAAGATGTCCTGAAAACCAGGACAACGTGAAGACAGCTGTGTTTTCAAGCTGTCAAGACAACAAGTTTTAGAATGCCTTTGATATCCCCAAATCCTCCCTTTCCTCAGGCTTTTGCTGGAAGCAGAATGAGGATGAAACTAACTGTATTCAACTGACAATATTTAAGCAATTCAAAAGTAGACAAGGCTGTGATGAATTTAGCATAATACAGTGGGTTATAATGCAAGCATAATGACTGCAGTGGTATCTACAGATTTAACTCAATTCCCATTTGATGAATTATTTTCCCTTTCATAACAAAGCAACATAATTAAAAGCACAAAAATGAATCCACCCCTCTGACAAGAAGAAATGGTTTGATCTGGATATAGGCTATAATGGTGAAAAAATGCATGAATGCACCATGTAAACATTTGGAGGGGGATTACCCCCTGTCAAACACTGGCTTTAGGGCCTCTGATCTAGGTGCCCCTTTGGTAAGGTTCAAACCCTGGAGGATGACTTCTTCTGCCTTCCTAGGTTACAGCATACGAGGGGATCAAAACCTGAAGCAACCATACGACATTCAACATCACGCACTCCTATTACAGCAGCCTGGGCTCTTTGAATTAGTAACGACATGACTGCAGAAACATGAGAGACAAACACAGATCCTTAACTGGAACCTAGGAACTCTACCTGAGGAGCTGGACAGAGCAGATCAGGATAGAGCAGATCAGGACAGAGCAGATCAGGACAGAGCAGAGCAGGACAGAGCAGAGGAGAGCAGATGAGGACAGAGCAGAGCAGGACAGAGCAGAGGAGAGCAGGACAGATCAGAACAGAGCAGATCAGGACAGAGCAGATCAGGACAGAGCAGATCAGGACAGAGCAGAGCAGGACAGAGCAGAGGGCATGGAGCGGCAGTAACAAGTCCCCCTGATCCCTGACTCTGACTCCAGTCTGACGGCACAAGCAGGGTCAATACTCAAACTCTCACTTTCAAATCCTGTCATACCACACATTCTACAGAAAGGAGAAGCACCACACTAGCTTTTACAATGTTCCTATGGAACTACTGTACATGATAAGTGTCAGCATTGTAAAGGAAACGTGTGTGTGTGTGTGTGTACCTGTACGACCAGCGGCTGTAGACAGGCTGTTGAGAGCCCCCACTCTTTAGAGTATCCATGTTACTGCTGCTGCTGTACACCCGTATGCCAGTTCAGACTCCAGGGCTGAAAGGCGTTCGTTCACGTGTGGTGAGCCCTACAGATACCTGCTCTGATGGGGCCAGGAGGCTGGAGGGAGGGAGGCTGCCCAGGGGAAGAACAGCTCTCTCTACTAAGGGTGACTCTGAGCTAGGGGACCTAGAGCTGTTGCCATGACTGCACGCTCAAAGCAATACTCACTATCACTATACCACACCCCAAACAGTGATTAGCAATGTGTGATGAGTCAAACTACTTTAACGAGTGAGACAGCTGGAGAAGACTGGCATTCAATGTCCGGCTTGTACGAAAAAGTCAGTTTGTTGAACTGTAGAGAGAACAATCAACTAGAGACAGCTGTAACCTGTCTTTGTAAACACGGACATGGTGCCCATTTCACTGTTCTGGTCAAGTTTGTTCCTCATTAGAGTTGATATAGGATGATGAATCCATGCAGTGTCATTTCCTCACATTCAAAATGGATATACACTTTTCAGAACCCAGTCACTAAAATGTTTTTGACTGAAACTCAGAACTGAAAATGCCATGTTTTTTTTTTCATAACCCAAACTCAAGACTGTAGGCTCCCTTCAGCTAACCAAAGCCATATGAAACTGATGTATTTGTTGGACAGTTCTTAGTTCAGTTTAAAGTTAAAGATATGTAGACATGAAAGTTAAACAAATGCTCATGCTACACAGCCTATCCTCAAGCTGTGGAATCACAAATTACCTTCTCATGTTGAAATATTTAGATCTATATCAGTGACCAATGAGTGTGGTCCAGTTGATAGGAAACTTGTCCTTTAGTATGTATGTATGCGTGCGTATGTGTTTAGGCACACAGGAACGAAGAGTGTCGCCCAGGTCAGCTGAGGACTGCCTGGGGAATCACACACCTGAGGGAGTAATTAAACCATGTCAAAACAAACGACGGAAACTTGATGTAAGTGTTCTGATAATATCCCATCCTAGATCCCAAATCCCCATCTCTGCTGCTCTTCTCTACCTGAGAGCCCACAGCGTCTTCATTAGGTTCTCAGAAACAGACTACATTGGACTTCCTTGAGATTTAGCCAACAAATCGTGAAAGACCATCGTGGAGGACTACAAAAGAAAAAGAGGAATCACTTCCTTCACAAGCAGGAAAAAAGCATTTTAATGCATGAACCAAATGAGTACTGAATACCAGAGATGTTTTCCTTGTCATGCAGTCAAATCATGACCAACAAAGTCAGTGGATTGCTCAAGCCACTGAGCCATATGTGTTAGGAATGTGTCGGGCTAAGAAGACTGAAAGTTCCATTGAATCCAACGCTTCCCTCAGCTGGAAAGCACTGCCGACCTTCCAGTCTAGCACACGGTCCAATAGCAGTCGGCCTCATGCTTGTATTCCAGGGTAGTGTTAAGCCGATGTCTTAACTACAACCACACTGGTGGAAGTCTGCAGTACGTACACACTGTGTGCTCTGTGGTTGTAGATGTGGAAAACTTTGTACATACACCACTATGTGTAGAGGAGTAACATTTTAACAGTGTATTCCATTTGGCAGGCAGTTTTCCCCAATGTGAAGTACACTACAGTGAGAATTTAAACCTGCAACCTTTTGATCAGCAATACAATGCTTTAACCTCTGATCAATACTTCCTGATGGTGATGACCCTTCAAGCCTCTGTATACAGGTGCTGCTCATGTGCCACCCACTGTTCCAGCCTTGTTCCAGCCTCTGACCCAGGGTAGATGAGGCCGCTCACAGCCTTCAGCCCACCACACACTCACCCATCAGAAGCTGGCACAGCCCCCCCTACCAAGTGAGTCACCATACCAGCAGCACAAACACAGCTAGACAGGAGCGAGCATTGGAACATGAAAGGCAGACGATTGCAAGAGAGGCTTGAGAGATGTTTTTCCTCGCATGAATAGCTTAAGAGTTTACATTCGACTGGCTTCCTTATATCGACCATCTCCAATGACCACCGACATGTTTTCGCTGACAAAGACAACTAGGCCTATGTTTATTATCCTACATGGTAACAAATTGTCTGGATGACTGTCTTGTCCCTCCTAAGCCCTTCACTCAGAGAGGTTCCCTGGAAATATTTCTGCGGCCTGAACGATGAAATCAGATGATCCCAGCCCAGTAGTAGCAGGAAGAGGATAGGGTGGGAGCAACTACACTGATTTTAATCTCTCCCTCGTTCAAGTAGAGACCCACAGCTGACTTGACTTGGTAGACAGGAAGAGAACACACACACTTTGATCACATGGCTGGCCAGCACCTGTTTCCATGGCCAGCTAACATGAAAAGAGAGCATGCAGAAAATCTGACATTCCCAAAATGCTACTACTGGTCAGACATAAGACACTCCTTTCCTGAAACAGACTGGATTAATGTTACAGGCAGACAAGCAAAGAACATGTTTCAACTTGAACACCCAGCTTTCCAATGATTTTCATCTCATGCTGGGTGAAGGTGTGTTTGGTGTGTGAAGGTGTGTTTCTCTAGGCATTAGAAGCACCGTAGGTTGTATAGGCACATTTGATTGTGTATCTGTACAGTGTGCCACATGCTAAAGACTGATTTATGACCATTTCTGAATAGGTAATCATGACTAGTACAAGACTCCATAGGCTCTCTCCAACTACTCAGCCTATTCTACATTCCACTACATTATGTGGGGGAGGTGCCTCATTGTTTTGTCCAGGAATTTGTAGTATATACAGCATTTATGAAAAAAACATTGAGGGAAGGGGGAGGTCTATTCATGATTTTTCTGAACCATTGGTTATTTGGCACTTAGAGTAAATTTGGCTTGATAACCTTTTTTTGATTCCAGCTATATTTAAAACAATGCTTGTTGTCTCTGACAAGTGATAACATCCACATGAAACATCCCAAACGGTATTAAAATAAGAGGTTTAGTTTGATTTCTAGGTTATCGCTAGGCTATGCAATGCCAGTCATGTTATGCTTGTAATTACATGTTCACCTGGAGTTGTTGAAGCTCATCTGGTCACTTCTTTGCCTTGGACACTAGCAAGATGGTTTGGGCAAGACTGCGATGCGACGATCGTGTCCCCAATAATATGCAAAGTATAAAGCTAAACCATCCAGCAGCCCTTTAACAGACCAGTCTTCAGTGAGTGTTGATTCAGTCACACTCCCAGCCACCGTAACGCGATAGATCAAACGTCATGTTCCCTTCTTGATTGCCTTTTTAACCCAGTTATATCCGATTGACGAAATATTCCCAGGCTTTCGCGTCGTTATCAACAGATGTGCACCAAACATCTGCCAGTCTGCGACCTATACACCGTTAGCTTTAGCCATTCTTACTGCAAAACACAGCTGCCTAACGTTTCTGAATGTTCAAGATGTCAAGCTAGCGAGCTCGATCAAACACCAACCCCATCCACAGGGGTGGGGGGGGGGCGATAAAACTCGAACCTATTCGTGCTATGCTGTCTTTTAACAAATGCTTAAACTCGCAGTTCAGTCACGCGAGCTGGCTCACTTGGAACGTCTGCGCGAGGATGGCTCCAGCGTAGTGAACAGTTGTTTTAAAAAGTTGTGTTCAATAGAAATGTACAACTGAAATTCACACGACAGCTTGTAGTGACAGGAACGAGCCAACAAACGCATAAACAACAGACACACTAAAGTATATTTATATGGTTTTACTACCTTATGCTGTAATAACTCATGTTTATCCACGGTTGCTATGGATCCCCCAGCGCGTGGCCTCCTGCAGCACACAACTTTCACGTTCACGCGCTTGGGGAGAAGACTTGTTCCTGTGCCTTGGTTACCTCACTCCTTTACAACAGACTATCCCATTGGACACTGGGGTACTTAGGGGAAGGGTGATTGGTTGACACTGTTGGACTGTAGTCCCTTATCTAAAATGATTTACAAACATTGTAGATAAGTATAAACACGATTCACAATGATTTACACACACGCAAATATGTTTCCTTTTATTGCAAAACAATCTGCTTCCTTTGGTCTGTGGCCTACCTCCACAAAAGTAGTATAAGCAGAATTCCACTTTGAATTAACCATTTGTTCAATTACAGTTTATTTATCATACAAAATTATAATTACTAGGCTACCAACCATGACACAACACTAACACCACATTAGATACTGATCCGAGTTTCTGAGGTGGAAAGTTTACCTCGCTCCTTCAACAGTTTCATTAGTCCTTGCCTCCTCCTCCATGTCACTTTCAGTCCATAGTCCCTCTCTGGGGTGTCTCCCACCAAAGTCTCTATAGTTTGTCTGTGCGGAGGAGTCGTCTGTATTAGAAGGTCCAAAAAGGAGGTGGAAGCACCACTGTGCCCTCCTTGGTGTAATTCTGGAGTCTCTACATCAGGTGGAGTAAAACCATTGTTTATCCTCGGTGTGCGTCTGTTTTCTGATGCAGGTGTCACAGAAGAACATGAAGGGTTGTTATGTTGCTTAGCTGTCATGTGTTCAGCTGGATTTGTTTGGCCCTCTAACTCTCTACTGGAGGTAGATGCAATTCCACTGTTCGTGCTTCTAGACAAACTTGACCCCTTAGCGGTCCTTGTCCTAAGAAAGGATTGACGTTTTGGCGTCTCAGTGTCCTGTAGTGACTTCTGAACTGGTTGTGTGGTCTGTTGAAGCCCTCTGCCACTAACGGCAGTCTCTGTATTTGTTTTCTTATTTCCATGTGCTTGCTTTTGTTGGTGATCTTGGGATGTAGTCTTATTTTCGAAGGACAAGGAAGGGAACTTGCAAACACTCGATTTCTTAGACAGTTGAGTACTCCTGTCCAAAATACTGGCTGTTGGCCTGGCCTTCCTCCCTCGCCTTGGTGGGACTGCAGAAATCTGCTTTTGATCAAACTGCGGGCTCACCTGTAAAATGATGAGAGAAAAAGCCTAAATACACTGAAAGACACTGAGAGCATGGCTAAAGTCTGGAAATTAAAATACTTAATGCATAATGTTGATTGATTTGCATGTACTTAAAATATTTTACAAAAATTACCCAATAAGACAGTGCCGTGTTGCTCTGTCGTTCCTCCTCTGATACAAAGGATTTAGGATGGAGTGCTGCCTGCACCTGGGGTACATCATAGGATCTGGCTCCATCAAGTGGTGGCTCCACAAACAACAAAGGCGACTTCAACAACGACTTTTTTCGTGATTTACGGGCTCGGGGCATTGGATGTCATTGCTTTCGACCTGTAGCGAACAAGACAACATTTGTTAAAACGAGAAATGTGCATATCGATTAAGAAAACGTCCAGATGCACGGCTTGTCGGTGCTTAAACAGTGTTCATCATCTTATAAGGGACAAAAACAAGTGGTGTTTGATCACAGTTTGCTGGCAAGCAAGAGATCAGAGAACGTGTATTTGCTTACATGCTTGCAATGAACCGACATACCTTGATAAAAAGACAGACTTGAATTAATTAATTAACATAAGCGTGAGACAGGCTACTTGTTGATAGTCCTTTAGGTTTACGAAATTATGTTATCCGAGTTTCTCCGACAGATTACCTCTAAACTGAGAATGCCCAACCCGGCCAAGTAAGTTGTTTTATAGTATGTATTGTCTCTCTTAGGCGGGACTCTTCGTTTTAAGATAGTCTATTGGCTCATAGGGTAACCACCACCCATCCGGGCTGATATGGTTTAGAAAACTAGCAGACCTCCATGAGTCACGGAAGACCACGTGACCGGAATGACTCGTAACTGCGCCAAAATTCAAAATCCCAGAAAGAGAGTCGATATGCTTTTCACTTTCTCTTACAGTTTAGCTGTAAATCTAATATAATAGCCAGATTGTATCAACATTTCATGTCGTGCATGGATCAGATATTCAGCAAACGAAAAGTACTAGCTAGATTGGTCAACAGTTTCATCATCGTAAATATGGAGGTTTGACTCGTATGTTCATATTCATGACAGTTATCTAGCCAGGCAGCGGCTGCTAGCCATGTTAGAAGTCCAGCTAAACAAGCTAACAAGCAACAGACTAACAGATAACGCTGCTTTATTTGCTATTTTTAAATGTTCTTTTTGTGTGTCTTCGAGAACTAGCTGACCAACGGCAACGTGTTCTAGAAGACAACGCATGAGAATCCAACTGCCTTTTGAAAGACGTTTATTTGAAAGATGTTTCCTAGCTACAAATGAGCCAACATTAGCTTCCGTTGCTAAAGTTGATAGCCAGCCATACAGCCAGTCAACTAACCCATCTTTTTTTGAGTTCGTCTTTGCTGCCTGTTTACGATACGTTTACCACCTGACTGTCATTTTTGGAGACAAACTCTGAGCACAATGAGAGAGAGCCCAAGAAGACCATTGATCCTCAAAAGGAGGAAGCTGCCTTTCCACCAAAATCATCCTTTGCCCTCACATGAGGCATCTGATGGACTTAAACACAAGGAACCATCCCGGCCTTCAGGTGGTCACAGCTTCCCTGATGGCATCCGCATCATGGATCATCCCACCATGTCAGACACCCAGATTGTGGTCATTCCCAAGACTGCAGACCTTCAGAGTACCATCAGAGTGCTCACTGCTAAGGGGAAGGAGTGTGGCTCCCATGGACCTAATAAGTTCATTCTACTGAGTGGCAGTCTAGATGATGGGCCGGAGTCCTTCTGTCAAGCTAACTTGGATGGTGCGTTGTGCACTACCAGGACTAGTTTGGGTCTTCTGGACACACGGACAGAGGAATCAGCTGCCACTGACTCCCTTCTGGATACTAAGCCTCTGACTACAATCAAACCATGTATGAAAAAAAGGGTTTTGATCTTATTTTGACACTTCCATATCCTATGTAAATACAGGTATTGTAATCCGCTCAAAGTTAAATGGCCAATATGTGCTTGACATTGACATTTTCCTATATTTCAGTAAACAAGGATCTTGATTGCAGTCCACTTGATGACAGCCTGACTAACATCCAATGGCTGGGCAAAATGAGCACAGATGTTCTTGGCCCGGATCCAGCCAAGAAACCGGCTGATAAGGAGAACCAGGATGCCTGTGCTCAACTCGTCCAGGTTTGTTTCTGCTCGTCACCCTGCTGTCTGTCACTGGAAACATGTTGCCAGCCTGTCCTCAAATATGCTTCACTGGTGTTTTTGTTGTTTGCCACCCACATTCCAGGGAGTCCTGCCAACATTGTCCTGTTTGTCTTGACAGCCCCTCATGTATGGCACTTAAGTGTAATATGCTACTGCTACTGCAAATATCCCTGAAACTATTTAACTGGCTGCAGTTGTACCCCTGTTGTCCTATATATACCTAGATTCTGTGAAGTTTACTTAAGGAGGTTGTTTTCTCCTTGTATTTCGGCAGCAGCCAGAGAGCAGACATGTAGAGACAGAGAGTGCGGCCATGAAGGATCCCATGTCAGAACGACCTCCCTACTCCTACATGGCCATGATCCAGTTTGCCATCAACAGTAAAAGGAATCGAAGGATGACCCTGAAGGAGATCTACACCTGGATCGAAGACCACTTCCCCTTCTTTAGATTTGTGGCTAAGCCAGGCTGGAAGGTAAATTAAAATGATTTTGCTATCAATTATATATAAATAGTTGAGTTTGTTGAAGAAATCAGATCCACATTCATGAATAGAAACCAAAGCATTGTATTGGCATTAGATTGTCATCCTTTTAAATCCTCTTTTACTTTTGTACCAGAATTCCATTCGCCACAACCTTTCCCTCCATGACATGTTCATCCGTGAAACAACACAAGATGGCAAGGTGTCCTACTGGACCATCCGACCCGAGGCCAACCGATGTCTGACTCTGGATCAGGTCTACAAGGTACGAGAGCAAGATTGACAAACGCATAGCACAACACTTAACAAAGCTCTACAAAGTCTTTCTGACCAAGTGTTTGTATACTTGAGTCATGTTTGACTTTGAATCCCAACTCTTTTCTTTCTTTCGTTGCTATAATGTTAACTGCTTGTTTTTTGTTCTACTGTACTATTTCCATCATTCTGTTATCCCCATTCTTCCTTCTAGCCTGATGGTGACTCTGCTGCCTCCCTCTCCTCTCAGACCATGCAGGTGTTTGACCAACAAGTAAGATACTTTTACCTTTGGTTTCCCTCTAGAACAGCCTTGCAGAGCACAGGGAGCCACGGAGGACAGGACATTCAGACAGGATATCCTCACAGCCCCATCTAGTCTTTTCTATCTCAAGTAGTAGTTTTGTTTCAGGAGCAGATGATGTGAAATGCAGGCAGACACTTCCCCAGGCTTGACCGATGTATTGAGTCATGAAGCGTCAGTCTACAGCCAGCAGTGACACGCACTGTTAGTCAGGCTAGCTTGTGCTTGGCTCTCCGATGGTGTCTGTGAAGAGAAGAAGGCAGTTTGACAACAAATTAACGACGGGAAATCCATTACTCTTCCTTTTTGTCTTGGCAGCAACAGAAGAGAATGGGTCCTGAAATCAAGAAAACAGCCAGTGCCTCTGGTGAGCACAAAGGCGATTCGTGCATTGGGGGGTGGGACAGACAGACAGCTGGAAGATTGCAACATCTGTTGTAGAAAAGGACATGACTTTTTCTCTTCCTGCTCTCGTCTCACTCAGAGAGGAGGATGAAACCTCTTCTCCCTCGGACTGACTCCTACCTGGTCCCCATCCAGCTGCCCATGACCCCCTCCCTCTACCTGTCCTCCAGTACTCAACTCTCCATGCCAGCCCCCCAACAGAAATGCAGGTCGTTGGGGGGAAAGAGTGTCCGTATTGCTCCCAAGGTAGGACAGCGAAAGTGTCAGTGTGTTTCCAAACAGTGTGTGTGTCTACACCGTATAACACTATACATGTTTTGTATGTTTGACAGGTTGTGCACAGCGAGACCCCCACAATCATGTTTTGCAGTCTTAATGAGGAAGTGAAGGAGGAGCAGGTGTGTGTGCCCCTGAATAAAGAGACCCCCGGGAGCATCCAGACAGCCACTGTCAGACGAGACACCAGTAGCTCACGGCGCAAGCAACGCCTGGTCCTCCCCTCCATCGAGGAGCCTGTTCTGTTCTTCCCAAACAGCACCTTCTTTGACTCAGGCTTGGCCTCCGACGCCTCGACCTTCCAAGACACCCATGATGCCGAGCAGGACCAACAGCCTGACCCGGACAGCCCCTCCAGGCAGTACTCCTTCAAGACTCCCATTAAAAGCAGCCATCCAGCCTCCTCCACCCCCAGTAAGCCCCCTTTGGCTGTGCCTCCAGAGCCCTGGAAGGTGACCCCTCTGGGGAAGGAGAGCCGTGGCGTGCTGGACTTCAGCCCCATCCGTACCCCTGGGGGGCAGAGCCTTACCCTTCAGCACCACGACAACACGCCTTTCAGTTTAAGCAGCATACCCTTCTTGGAGCTGCCCCTCTTCAACTCCCCCCGCGATCTGCTGACATCAACCCGCTCCTCCTCCGCGGTGGCGGGAGGTCCCTCCTCTCCTCAGCGGCTCCCGGGCTGCTCCATAGAGCTCCAGGGGGGGGGGACACCCCTGGCCAACCACTCCGTGACAGAGGGGCTGGTCCTGGACACTATGAACGATAGTCTGAGCAAGATCCTGGTGGATATCAGCTTTTCTGGCCTGGATGATGATGATTTTGGGATGGGGAACATAAGCTGGTCCCAGCTCATCCCTGAACTCAAGGAGCCTCCTCTCTGATCATTTCCACAGCTGTCTGTTGGGTGATGAAGCAGGCTGCATAGTCCTAGTTGTTATTCATGCTGCTCACATATCGTCTTCCCATATTTACATGTGGAATCTTTTTTTTCTCTCACTTTCCTATTGTCTTTGGTTGCCTTTGACACTAACTGTCAGCTTTTCTTTTCTGTCATTTTAAACCCAAGCTACCTGTATGCTAAATTTGTCACTGCCACCTAGTTGTGAAGGAACATGTAGAAAATAGAGATGTATCACATGTATGTTTGGTTTGCACATTTGTAAAGTTATCAGCTCCTGAAAATGTCAGTGGATTAAATAGATTATCCAGTCACCCAGTAAGAGCTTACAATACCAAGATAAAATGGGAGTTCTGAATTCCTCTGCGTATTTATAGTATCCATTTAAATCGAATCACTTGAAAGTGGATTTAGGTTTAGGTCTGCAGATGTTATGGAAGTTACAAAGAATTGGAAAGCAATAAGTAACCAACAGCAACTTTGTCCAAGTATCTTCCTAGTCTTATTGATTCACACACTTTTGTAATTTGTCAGTGTGTCAACTGCTTCAGCGCACTTTTGTAGACATTATTGGTATGATAAGACTGTTTGTATTTATGCCTAATCAGTGGCCATGTTTAGTAATAGGTGATCTAAGCATATTAGATTGGCCTGCCAGAAGTGGTTGGACTGTCTTTAAATGTGTAGCGCTGTGTAGGAAAGGAGGACCATCGATTTTTGTTGTTGTTGTTGACATACAGTGTTTTGATGAGGTGCAGTATACTTGTATGGGAAATGATAACTGAAATGCTTCAGGATCTAGCTTTACAGCTTCTGTACTTTCTGGTGGTTCTGTTCAGGAATTCTGGGTGTAAAATAGCACAGCACATGACTTAAACTTAACAATAAACACAGTTTTGTGTTAGATAATGTCGCCTGGAGCAATTGTTAATGCTCAACTTTCATTTCAAGTCTTGGGCCTTGTTAGTGTTAAGTGTCTTTGTTTTGGGGTGATTGTTTTGCAAGTTAGGTAAGTGCTGCTCTTGGGAATATGGTTGAGAAGGTTTTACGACTTCTGTTTTCAAAAGTGTTCTTTTTAATCACTGTAGTTATCAGCACAAATTACAGAAAAAAGTACAAATGTCAACTTTGGTCAACTTCAAACCTATTTTCCCTTTTTTCTATTGTCCATTCAGTCTGTCGTTGAATTGCATTTTATTACGAGTTCACCACTTGGAAAGGGCTAGACTTTGTTTATACCATATCAGATCATACTGTAGCAAAGCAAACCTGTTGTATTACCTTGTCAATGCAATTTGAATGATCTGATATAAATTACAAAAATATGGTTTGTCTCTGCTTTTAGTTTTTGACAAGATTCGAGGAGGTGCAACTTTCACTAGCTTGAATTACATTACATTACAATCCGATGAAACAGTTTCTTTACACACACTGAAGTTCCTGCAGTTGTTCATTTTTCCTGCGTGTGTGAAGGGAGGTGGTCTCAGGACGTTCAGTAGGTCTTCACCTCCTGCTGAGCCACCATGAACAGGATCTGTAGCTGTTTGGTGCAGTAGTCTACACAATAGACAAGCACAAGCCTTATTACCACGCAAAGCATTCATCAGTAGTGGATACGATGCAGTTAAATTAAAATAAAGAAGTATCTCAGGTAAGCTCAGCATAGTTAAGTAGTATTTCAGAGTAAAAGTTGGCTCAACGTGACATTGCAGAGATGAAATACTGTAAACATGACTGTTGATGGAGATCTTAGTGACTCACTGAAGGTGCGCCTCAGTCTTGGGGGCAGGCGGTAGCTGTGGACGGTCAGGAAGTAGACAGGGATCCCTGACAGGGTGAGGGCGCAGCTGCGTCCAGTGTTCCAGGGGTCTGAGTATAGAGACAGCCCCACGATGAAGAAGCACACCACTGTGAAGGTCACTGCAACAGCCAGGGGCACCTAGACCAAACCAGCAGAGGAACAGGGAAACATTTCATTGTGTTCATCTGAACATGCCATCGCTTCAGCATCTGTTGAAGAAAAGTCTGGATAATACTACAGTATAACTGACTAGTATGGTATAATCAGAATCATAACTGTTATCAGTTTATCGGCGCTAACAAAGTATCAACAGCATAGCAGGAGAAAAGAAAAGCTCAGCACATACAGTACAACATTACAACAAGCAGGTGGAGGCATTGGATGGTGTGGGGGGGCTATCAGTGACATGAAGCAGACATTAGCTGTCGCCATAGCAACCTTAAAGGGTCTGGGGTGGTGTGGGAAGCGGTAGCGATGGACGAGCAATCCCATGGTTGCCAAGGCGATGAAGAACCAACGAGAAAAGGAGGCAAAGTTGATGAGCTGGAAGATCTCTCCTCTGGCCACCGTTATGACAATCAAGGGGTACTGAGTAGAGAGAGGAAGAGGGCACAGGTGTCAAACTCCAGTCCTCAAGGGACCACTGTCCTGACAGTTGTAGATGTTTCCCTGCTCCAGTACACCTCCACAGAGCTTGATAACAACCCTTCATTAGAATCAGGTGTGCTGGAGCAGGGGAACATCTATCTAGAACCTTCAGGACAGCGGCCCTCGATGACTGCAGTTTGACACCCCTGATCTAGGGCCACACAAGCCAATGGGACTAATTGCATTGTGTTAATTAGTGACATGAACAGCGCTGTACCAGCAGCAACACAGCAGGGAGTGGTGTCTGTCTATGGATGTGGATCATAGAGAACAGCACTGGCCAGTGGCCTTCTCTGGCTCCAACAAACAGCATCCTGTGGTTTAGGCAGACAATGAGTAGTTAGGGAGACAGACACAGCTCATTCAGGCTCAGCATGTAGTAGCTGGTATACAGTGCTTTAAGTGTGCTACCTTACCTGGATGCTCCAAAGTAGCCGCCGTTGAGCGCTCCTAGACAGGACACAGCCACAAGCATGGGCACCACAGGAGCCACGCCCTGGAGAGCACGGTTAGCAAACGTCTACGGGGAGGAGAACGCAGAGATCTGGTTGTTAAGATTGCAGGGCCTGACTGACTGCTCACAGCCCATGATTAGTGACTAACCATGACCGCTCACAGACCGTGACTGGGCTTGTTGTGATTGACGTGTGTTTCGGCTGCTGCACTGACCACCGCCACCGCTTCAGACACCAGTAGCTCATCTGCTGTAATCACGGTGTAGTAGGCCACGTTCACCAGCACGTAGCACACAGTCACTGTCACCATGGAGCAGATGATGGCCAACGGGATGTTTCTGAAGGGACAGCGAGCAAACAATGACCATCTGATTCTAGAGATAAAGCGTTGCGAAGCGATCATTTATTAGATACCTACCTATTCGGGTTAATGACCTCTTCTGTGACAAAATTCAAATAGAACCTGCAAAGGAAGACAGAAAACAGAAAGCAAACTTGAACTGTGCAGTTCGTAATAGACACCCATGTCCCAAGATGTCCAGGTGTTTTGCTTACCAGCCACCATAGGCATAGAGCCCTGAATAGAAAGCTAATGGAAGCTTATCCAGGGTTAACGTGTCAATCTCAAAGCCATTCTGGAAGTTCTCAGTCTGACCTGGAGCGAGAAGGAGGAGAGAAATATAATCTGCTAACCATCGCTATCAAGACCCATTCATAGTATTTGCTGCCAGCATTTTTATTGTCTAATAAAAACCTTCAAGACTACATGAATGTACCTCTCCCTAATGCTATGACTCCAGGGACGATGATGAGGACCAAGGCCAACATCTTAATAACAGTCAATGTGACCTGTGTTCGTTTGGCCAGCGTCACGCTGCAGCAGTTGATTGCCACCACAAATGCTGCAGAGACACAGGGAAGCGCCGTTAATCCACCAGAACCGTCCAGAATCCCAGAATTTAAAAAAGAAAGCCACTTACTGACTGCCAGGATGCTGACCAGCTTGATCAGCACTGTTGGAGCGGCACAGGGGGCGAAGAAGGGCTCCAGCACGTAGCGCCCAAACGCCAGAGCCACGTAGGACGCCACCGCGGGCCTGGCATGCCAGGACACACACAGGTGCTCATGGGATCAGACACAATACCAAGAAATCTGTGGAGCACTAACACAGCCTTTAAGATGACTGGCTGCTAAATCCAAGCTCTATTCTTCGAAAAACATGTCAATCCTGTACATCCTGACATAACACTGTATATTCTACAAGACCAATGCCTGTATAATTGTAATTGTATAGTCTGTACATAATCATTTATCCAAGCCTCTGCCCACCCCCCCCTCCCTGTGTGGATTCACCTCACCTACCGTTTTTACTTATTGTTATTAAGCCCCCCCCCCCCCCCATCCCTGTGTACACTTTCTAATCTTTTACCTCACACCCTTGCCCTTGTGTGCTTTGCGAGACTGTGTGCCGTTGCTACGAAGGAGTTTCCCTTGGGATAAATAAAGTAATATGAATCTGACTGACCTGATGAGTAGGAACTCTGACCAGAGTTGACAGAAGGCAGGTAAGGGCCCCAGGGTCTCCAGGAGGTATGTGTAGTGGCCCCCCGACTTAGTAAAACTAGTCCCGAGCTCAGCATAGCACAGGGCACCTAAGACAAAGAAGGTTTCTAGATTTTGTATTTAAATGGCTAAATGGAACACACAATGTATGCTTATGGACCCCATGTTACATGTGCTGTTCTTGGTATTAAGCTTCCCCTTATAAGCAAGTGTGATCCTCATAGAGTTTCATACTACTCCCAGTAAAATGTCTAATCTTTTCCCCAGCCTGGTGTGTGAATTATTCTACCATTCAGGGAAACAGTGATCAATGCGTTGTTCTTACCGAATGTGGAGAGAACCCCACACAGTCCCCAGACCAGGATGGACAATCCTACACTGCCACTGTTCATCAGGACTCCTTTGGGTGCGATGAAGATGCCACTGCCGACCACCGTGCCGATGATGAAGGACACGGCTGGCAGCAGGCCGATGGTTCTCCTCAGGTGCACGCCCTCCTCTGCTTTCTTCTCCTTCACGCTCGTCTCATCCCCCTTTCCTGTCGCCTTGGATCCATCCATCTCTCAGATGGTGTATGTATAGAAACACACCTCTCTCTCAGATTGTAGACTGACACCGGGTAGACCCAGGCAGTGGACGATGATGTGACCTGTAGAAACACGTTTCAAGGGAGGAAAGGTTCGAATTCCACAGACGACTTCTCAGCTTCAAACATTTAGTTCCAAGAAATATCCACCTTATAGCACGTATTCCCTTATACTCCTAAACTTTGAAAGTCATTCAACATGATTCCATTGACCTCCAAATTGATGCTTGTCCTATGTGTTTAATCTTCATGTAAAAGTCTGACCAGCAACTCTCCAGCTAGTAGAGAGAAAGTGTCTGGATCCCAGTACTCCCCTTCACAGGGTCCTTTACTCTGAGATAACTGGCTTGTCCTGATGTCCTCATTGGCTCTTACAAAACACCCCTGTAACCAAGGCAACTTGTCTTGCACAAGCAGAAAACAAAGCCAACAGTCTTCTGAGCTTCGAAAACACGATTAATTAAGACAGTTTAGGGTCAAAGCTGGGCTGTATTGTGCTGGGTGCATACTGCAGCACATGTGTGTGCTGTGTGTCTGTATCTGTTGTGTGTGTGGTGTGTGTCTGCACAGCTTGACATAAAGAATGTAACATAGGGTGAGGGTTGCTGTGTCTTGTTGGGGCAGCTGTACAAATGATAGGGGGTCTCCTCTCAAAAACATTATGAAGAGTGCTGTTCTAAAAACAAAGAAAACATCAGTTAAAAAGGCTGATTCATGGTTTAAACTAAAAGCATAACTGACATCAGGTTGAATAAAGTTGCTGAATGTGACAGGCGGACTGAACAGTATCTAGTGCCAGTACACAGCGTCATCCATCTGATTGAGAAATTCCTGTTGTCTTTTATTTAAAAGGGTTAATTAAACCTTTACAATGTTCATGTTCAGTGTAAAAAACACCTTGAGAGATGATTTAGAATCATCAATAATTCCATTATTGTACATTCTTACTTGGGTTTCCCTGTGGTCAGTCCCACCACAAAGCTGTGGGGAAACTCTTGCCTGTTGTTACAGTGGGTGGGCAGCTGGTGGCGCTACTGTATAAATCACCTGTTTCGTTCTTCACCAGAAGATGGCAAGCTTTTCTGTCATCAGCTAAACTTTGCACATATCCATGCCTGGGGACTGCTCTGTAGATGATGCAATGCAGGAAAAAAATAGGGATCAAGTTGTGGGTAAAATCAAACAAATTTTACCACATTTCAGGTGGCTCAGCGGGTTAAGGTGTTGGGATCATGATCGGAATGTTGTGAGTTTGATTCCCGGCTGTGGCTACATAATGTTGTGTCCTTGGAAAAGGCACTTCACCCTACTTGCCTCAGGGAGAATGTCACTGTACTTGCTGTGAATTGCTTAATGAATAAATGTAAATTTCATACACCCTGGAAGTCCCATGTAAAGTAACGGAATTGGGAATCCCAGTCCAATGCTTAGATAGAATTGAAAAAATGCAGCCCCCCCCCCCCAACAACCATGCCTGCTTGGTGGAGGCCAACACTTCCCCTCCCCCCTCACTCTCTCCCCAGTCGTCCCCTCCTCCCTGGGGAGAATCTAGCTCTGCTCAGCCTCTTCCTAACTACCCATGGAGGTTATGTGGACAAGAATAACAACTCTAGTGAACAGAAGGGGCAGGGCCCAGGGAAGGGTTACATCATCTCTCTGTCTCTCCGTCTCTCCGTCTCTCTCTCTCTCTCTCTCTCTCTCTCTCTCTCTCTTGTCATCCCCCCCTCTCTGACTCTCTCTTTCCTTTTCTTTATTTTCTATCAAAGGATGAGCGTGGACAAAAGCCCTTGAGGATGGAGACAGAAGGAGATTCCCTCACCTCAAAGTAAACATTTGGAAGTGAGACAACCAACACAGTGTGGCTGGACCCCTCCACCCTCGACGGTGCCTGTCAGAATCTCCACTTGACAGAAGGATAAAAAAGAGAAAGAAGAAAAGGATACATAAATCATGCTCCCTACTGCTCATGTCTGTAGCCCCCAGCTGAGGTTCCTAGTGTCCATGGTACTGTCAGTGTTTGGGCTCCAACAATTAGGGCCCTATTACAGCAGATAAGGGCATGTGTGCTAGATAATTAAGTCCCTGGACAGCTTGCTCAGATGTGAGGATCTCGAACCAATACAGACACACACACACACACACACACACACACACACACACACACACACACACACACACACACACACACACACACACACACACACACACACACACACACACACACACACACTGGTCTCTCTACTGTAGCACTTTCCTTGTTCCCTTTGTCACTCATCCACTGAAATGCACACAAGCAAGTGGTGCTATGACATTTTCACATAGCTTTCACAAATACGGTGTGTTAAACGTAAAAATCTATCCAGTCCAAATCTATTGAATTGGACTGTGTTTTTCATTCAGCTTTACAGAATTGAACTACACTCTAAGTGGGGTTGTTAATTATGTGTACCAAACGCTAATACATTGTTATTTCACGCCAAACTTCTGATAAAACTTCCTTCCTTCCTTCCTGTGATGAGGCTCGATTCACAGTCAGCGTGTTGTAATACTTTATAATATAATCAACCTCAAGAGAGCATAAACATGCTATCATGTCCCTGACATGTTTACAGAGTATGAATCACACATTAAGGTTATTTTATAGCAGTTTATAAGAATTTCAAAGTTCAATTTGGCTGCTTGTTCTGATTTTTTCCCTAATTGCTTCCAGGTATTTTGAACCAAGCTATAATCAAGGCAGAATTGTTAAGCAGAAAATCAGCACAGTAGAGAAATGTAGGTGTTCATATTTCAAATCATGTGTAGAAGCCTGTAGGCATGTACCATGAGGTGGCTTTATTCTCAGCACATGACAATCCATGTTTCCCTTGAGGAGTGTACTGTTCCTATACCTTCACAGTCTCTGCTTACTGACACGCAGACAGTTATATCAGAACAAGACAGAGAAGTCTGGGTGTCTGGTGGGATCTCACTGTCCCCCGGAGCAACCACACAGACACACACACACGCACCCCAGACACACACACACAATCCTCCTCCTACACACACACACCCCAGACACACACACAGGCGCACACACAGACCTCTCTTTTTGCCTGTAAGCATAAATGATCATCCTAAGTTCTGTTCTGTGGGGCGTGGGAAGGGACAGGCGCCAAGCCACCAGCTGGGTGCCTGCGCCCTGGCAGGGTTTTAAATGAGAGAGGAGGCATGAGGAGGGCAGACGGAGGGAGGGGAGGCAAGAGGAGTGGGGGCAGAGGAGGGAAGGGAGGGCGGAGGATGGAGGGGAGTGGAGGGCAGAGAAGGAGGGAAGAGGGTGGAGGATGGAGGGGAGTGGAGGGCAGAAGAGGACCTGCCGGGAGGCTTTCCCCGCCCACAGTTTCCCCACTGGGGCTACTGGCTGCCAACATGGAGCGTTGCCTAACTGGACATATCTAACACAGGCAAAGAGAGGGTGCTTGATGAACGACACTTCTACATTTTTTGTTTCTAATCGCAAACATGCAATGCTTGAAATATGTCTCCATATTGTATAACCCCCCAGTCTGACCGTATTTTAACTCCATTCATTTAGACAGTAGCTCACCTATCTTATCGCTATGACCCAACTGGGCCACCATCCAGTCTGGAGGAAGTTAATCACATGGCAGCTGTCTCTGTTTGTTGTGTGCTGAAGTCTTGTATTGTCACAGTCACAGGTAAATCACAGACCAAAACGATTCCTGAGAGAGGCTCTGCAGGGAGAGGAAAGTCCATTTAGGCCCAGCTCTGTGGATGGCTGAAGGACAAGGGCGTTATTTCATCCTGGGTAAAAGTCCCTAAAAACTCTAGAGAGAGTTGCTCTGCAGTCCAGAAACCAATGAGATCCATGCCGCTTTCCTCTCTCTAACACCTCAGACTGGATTCAAGCCCCAAAAGAGCATCCTTTGAAATTGTATAATCAGCAACTAATCTCATCTCCCCCCTGTCTCTTGTTCATCTGCATGCCAGAGCAGCTCTTCCTAAAACAACTCTGCTGATACACTCTGGAGCTTGCTACAGCTTTGCCCTCTCTGGGTACTCTGACTGGAGATGAGGCTAGACAGAAAGGATGGAGAGCTGAACAGGAAGTTGTGGAGACTTTGTGAGAATCCTAATCATGGCACTACTTTCTGTGGATTTTAACATTCCATATTTAACATGTATAGAAAACACAAGAACGTGTCAATTCAGCATTTTTTTAAAGAGAGGCAATGATTTGAACCTGTAACCTTGATCTAAAACCAACTGTTCTACTTATCGCCAAAATACAGCAAGCTGGGTCTCTGTAGTAGTTTGTCTGATAGATTGGGGCAGGAGGAAGTGAGGGAGATTGGTTTAGCAATACAGAGCTGATAGAGACTTAATGGCTGATTTATTGTGTTGTTTTATTACCTCAGAAGACTGTTCAGATCTTCTTGGTATACTCAGTTGATGTCAATTGTGTTGGGTCATCAAATTTAGGTGGTTGCGATCAAGAAGGTTCTTCCAATAAGTGTTTTGGAAAACATTTAAGAAACTGAATCAAGACTCTGAGCCATAGATGTGATAAACACACCTTCCACTCACAGCCTACCTCTATGTATTTTTCAGCTTCTTGTGGCGTGCAACACTTTCACTTCATCCATATTTTTTACTTTGTTTTTCTGAAACAATTTAAATCTTGTTCTCCAACCACTTACTGTCCATTTATCCACCCCCCACATTGCTGTGCCAGAGTGCTTCTCATCTCTCTGTTAAAGTCTGGGCCTGCTGGCTGTTTAGGTTCAGCACCAGTTGCTAGGAGACGCTGCCTCCCTGCCCAGTGGATCTTTAGGCAGATAAATGTAAAGGACAATCGTGTGTATGTGTGTGTGTGTGTGTGTGCCTGTGGATATGTGTGTGTGTATGTGTACATGTATGTGCTTGCATGTGCGTGTGATTAATATACCATCAAACGAGCAAGCAGAAGTCTGCCATTTTAGAACGCTTCATTCGGAATATTCCAGATCTCAGAGCTGGACACGGAAGGACCATAGTGCGTCAAGGTCATATATATTGTAGTGAATGAATAGAAATACATGTGTGTGGATGTGGACTTTTTCTGTTGTGCCTTGCTGGAAGAGAGTGGGCACACGTGTGGGAGTTAGAGTGGGAGAGCAGAAGTCAGTACCTTTGTGTGAGTGTGAGAGCTTCTTTGAATCCTTCTACTTATAAACAGGTCAATGAAAGGAAGTTCTTTGTCAAATCTTTTTGGTGATCTTTAAGTACTGGTGGTCCAATGGGTTTGCGATACGGTTAAAGGTCCTCTCACATGTTAAATAATTACCTTTGATCATAGAAGGAATTCCCTGAAACACACAAATAATTTCTAACTCTGCTTTAATGATGAGTTTTCCCATCCCCTTCCTTTCTGCCTTCCCTTCAGCCCAAACGGATTAAACTCCACTTACTCACTCTGACCCGATGTGCTGTCTTGCTTTTGAAGATCCTTGAAGCATTAACATTTCAAGTGGAGCTTGAAGTGCCAGAACTCCTTGTTTCCACATAGGAAATTGATTCATTTCAAATTTGAAAATTTGAAACAAATTGCAGGGCGGAGGTCACAAAAAGTGAACTCTCAAATCTAGGATGAGAACCTTGAGCCACAATTGGTTGTCTGCAGTACAGAGCCCACTCCAAACAACACAATGAGATAATGATGTTATTCAGCTTAAGAACAACTTGTTATATAACGTGTTTTGTACCATATTTAGATATGATTTGACCCTGTATTGACCACTCTTCAAAACAGCCTGCAGTTGAAGACAGCAACACAATATTAACCCCTGTCTCATGGCGTACAATCCCATGGTGACAAGCTGTCATGCAGTCCCTGGGACCCCTCTGGCCCCCGATCAATATGCCATGAGTTAGACTCCATCTTTATCTGCTCTGCCGTGGGTTTGATGGACACTTCCTTTAACTTCCTGTCCATCCCTGACATGTGGACGAGAGGTAAATCTGGGATGGTGGACTTGAATGAGAACAGGAGGGCCCATAATCAATACTGCCATGAAGGGGAAGCAACTGGCCCTAATGGCATGACATCACTGCTTGAAAGACATTACAAAGTGTATTCCTAATATGGGCGCTGAGTTCTGACATGACGATTCCTGTAGTTCCTACAGCAAGGTTAAGATCCCTTCAGTTCCCCTTGGAGCCTTTCCTTGGTGTTAGGACAAACTTTTGCCACGACAGCTAGTGCCATCGCTAGCCATGTGGGTGCCCTATGTGTACACACCCAAGGCCAGCTGGCATGGCCCATGGCTGTGCCCATACAGGGTAGGGTCAAGGACAGATTGATTGGTTTGCACCTGGTTCGTCCACAAAGGCTGAACAACATTGTACTCAATGTCATTATTGTCAGCATCCTTCCAATTTCTCGAAAGCAGTATTCTAGTTTTATCCTTGATGCACTTAACATCGTCATCGGTGAAATAACAACATTCTCTAACAGGATTAAATGATTAAAGTAACAAATGGCTAAAACATGACAGGACTCATCATGGTGCAGCGTACGAGGCTGTAGATTGCTCATCGACACAGAGGTGTAGCTGGCAGAGATTCCATTCGACAACCTGCTCTCATTCACCTCAGGGCTTTCCACTGAAGGAACTCCAGCCGGGAAGTAGCCATGAATGATTCATGGAGCAGTAAAGCATGGACGGAAAATGGAAATCTGGACTCTAATCTTCTCTCTAAATAACCCCTTTGGAAAACAAGCGGCACCTGAGATAGATTTCCAACAAGCTTTCATCCATATTGTACAGTTTATGAAGTTCTCACACACAAACATTTTTGGACATGGACACGTTTCTGCGTCGGCAAGTATTGTTGAATCTGATTATGGTGCTCAGTAGCTTTGAGGGTTTTCTGTCTGTTGTACACTCTCTTCTATACTTAACATGGATGCTTCTGGAAGTATTCCACATCCTTAGAAAGAGAGCAATTGGCATAAAAAACCCTCTGTGGGTGTATTGGTAATATACAGGGCTGGTGTTTACCTTAAGGTTATTTATAACTGTGTTTCTGCATCAAAGTGAGCAGTCACACGTGAGTCGGAGAGCAGCTGAGAAGCATGCTGGTGATGTAAATCCACGTGAAGCAGGAGGAAGCTGGTGCCACAGCAGGTCAATAGAGCAGAGCCGGCCATGATTAATCAGATCGATCAGTGTCTGACAAAGCATCATGGTCCCTTTCATCAGTGTCCCCTGACACCAGCCCATCAACCTGGAAGACCCCCAACTCCCCCAGCTCTGGAAGCACGGAGGCATCAATAAGTAAGCCAGTCAGTATTGTTCTGTGGATTTCATCATTAAAGCTGCAATTAGGGATTGTAAATCGTCAGTGTAGCCCTTGGTGATTTATTTTCCTGATTGAGGGTAGGTAGATAATGTGAATGTGATGAATGGGGAAGCAGATCATTTGTCACCCAGGCTTCATTGAGATGTAAATGTGTTATTCTACAACCATCCCTCTCTAGCAGGCAGACCCATTCCGGTACCGGCCAGCTTGTTTTCAACACCATAGTTTCCTAGCATTTTCTTGGCTGTGGAACGAACTTGGCATCTGCCACAGAGAAAGTGTTAATTAGATAATGCAGAAGGTAACTGCCCTTCAGGGAAAGTTGTTTATCTCTGGTTACATCCAGAGAGCTCCACACATCAACCTCCAGTGAGTACCTCTCTTCTGCTAATCTTCCAAGAACCTTAAGAGATGTTGTCCGAATGTCCCGCTGGCCTCATTGACTCCCATTAGCAGTTTTCTAGTGTGCTGACCCCGCTTACCCACCTTGCTAACCCTTGTAATCAGACAGGTATGGACAACCTGGGGGGGAGGGGAGAGGGAGGACCATGTGTGTGTGAAGGGTGTAGTGTGTGTATGAGAGGTCCAGTGGGTTATTGATATCCACACATTAAACACGAAAGAAAGAAAGGTAAAGTCATAATTCAAGTCTATTCTAAAAACCCACTAGTCACTATATGGGTTCAGGATGGATGTGGATATTAAATACCTGGCAACCCAGTTCTGCGGTTCTCTCATTCTGTCAAATCCTGCTCCCTGTTTTGGTGGAGCCAGGCAGTGTCTGAGGGAAGCAGGGAATGGGGCTGGGCAGAGAGATAGAGAGGGCTGGGACTCCCAGGCGCTAATCTGGGCCCGGAGTACAGGATCTGTCCATTTCTTGGCACAACGTACCTCTGAAACTCTGGCCGCAATTGGGAGGAGAAGAAGAGTCAAATCACACACACACACGCTAACACACACACACATATATATATACACACACAGGAGCAGAACAACACTTGCAGCTGCATGATGGGATGCTGAAGCTTGCAGAAAACACAAGTGAGGAGGAAAATGATTTGGGATGATTTTTCGGTTTTTCTTAGAAATGAAAAGGGATTTTTCTTCTTCCAAACACAGCTCTGGATGATCTCTGTCTTGTACTCAGTGTTCTGATCCTCTTGTCATGGCTGTCAGTGCTTGTGTGTGGTTATCAGGTCTTCTCCAGTACCTCTCTCTCTACAGCCCAGATTTACCATGTATCTCACTAACCCATGACTGTAATCAACATTAACATTAACTGATACTCTAAAAGACTGCATTAGGAATGCCCTACTGGGATTCTTGAAGTGTTTTGTACTTGTGTCATGGAGAAGCATCCATAGCCAAACATCAGTACCACTGTAGCTAGTGGTTTTGTTTCGGACTCTCAACACTCATCAGTGTTAAACATCAAAGGAGGTGTGCTGCAAAGGAGTGTTTGTTGCAAGTGTCTGTTTGTATTTTTGTAGACGCACTTAGTCACATGCTTTATCAGAGCTTCTCCCTCTCTCTAATGTCATGCCTGAGGCCCCCTGATAGCGAGTCTGTCCATGAATGCTAAACTAAGCCCCGCAGCACATGGGATATTTACACTTCCCCACACAGACATGTCTACATTTAGACTGCTGCTGCAGAGGGAGGGAGTTTCCCCTGAAAATAGGATTTCAGAACTGCTCTGACAAGGCAGAATGCTCCTAAATCTGTTCACTCAATCTCACCTTCTTGTTGGAATACAGGGTCACTGGTCTGTTTGTTCGTCGTCTCGTATTATTATGAATTGATGTACGTGTCAATTTGTTCATTTATTCACCCATTCTTCCATGTATCCATTCATCCATTTATTCATGAACCTGTTCATTCAACTATTGTTTTTGTATTCTTCTCGTTTCTTGGCAGTGATCAGGAATGCTGGTGTACTTTACCGATGACCTGAACAACCTTGGATCAGAGTGGTTGTCTCCACACAGAATACCTCTCCCCTCCCTGCCAGCCTGTACATCCTCTCCTGGCTGGCCAGACTCCAGCACAGGAAAGCATTTTATCTGAGCTCCACTACTTCCACTTCCCCTCCTCTCCCACACAGACAGTCCAGACCATCCACTCTCCTCAGCCCACACTGCTGGTGTTCACAGATAGTTCACACTGCTGAGCTGACCCTTACCCAAGGCTCACAGCTCCCAGCCCCCAGTCCCAGCTTCAAATGCATAGCCTTAGTTCTCAGTTTCTGTCCCCAGCCCCTTGTCTCAGTCCCCAGCCCCAGCCCCATCTCCATACCCAGCCAAGCACTGCTATGATCTGATGGCTCCTTCCCTCCAGGGACCCCTGGTGTATCCTGCTGCGTCTGGCACCTGAATAATTCATCCCTCTTGCCTAGCCAGCATCCAAGCATGGTCTTGAGGCTTTTTCCACTTACCTGTGGAACAAAGACTCCTGGTGGAACACACAGAGAGGGAAGGGAGGCGTCCATTGAAGGACCAGCAGGAGAACGCTGGAGAGTTTTATGACGCCTTCTTGGCTCCAAACGTCATTTCAGATGGCAGAGAAGTAATTGCTAGCTGACTGTAATCTCATGTGTAGCAGTGACAGGCCCTTGCCTGGGTAACATATGGACGTGCATTCAATGAAGCCATCATATGTTGATTGAGAGTCGTAGGAGTAATTTACTTTGGCAGCATAATGCACTCAGCAATAATGATGAGGTTTTTTTTTCTCAAGGGGTCACGTGGTCCTTTTCAATATAAACAAACTGTTGTATTGTACATCATGTAACACATACTGTTACATAGACCACTGCACACTCACACGCCCACCCTTCTCTTCCTCCCACACATAAACACACACAGCCACAAACCGCCCATATTTCTACTCTGTACATCTCACCAACGTGACTAGGGCCGATGTATCTTGCATAGATCAGCATCAACCCGTCCATAGCAATAGATTCATGATAAAGGGATGGGAGGATGTATGGATCATGGTCCCATTGTAGAGCAGAGGAGGTGCAGGTGACATCCCCGACCCTGTGACACTGCTGCCATACAACCTTTACAGGGAGCCATCCATCCATCTGTCATCTGTAGAGAGTGATAAGAGACCTTGAGAAGGCAGCTTACATCTATTAGGCATACCTGTCGTACTCGGATGCAACACAAGATTCATTGCATATTGGAGACATCGCTCGCACGGTCACCCGACCCTGGTCTAAGAGACCGGCTGTGTCTGAGAGAGAGAGAGTTAGAGAGCGAGGGAGGAGAGTCACGCACACTCCAACTGGTTTTTATTTGAAAGATTTCAAAAGATACAGATGTGCGGAAAGAGGGACAGGGGCAGACGTGCAGACAGGCAGGCAGATGAACACATAACCCGCGTCCAGACTCTCCGGGGCCTCTTACTGGCCCTGTCCTTGGCAACCCACCTCTTCCTCCTTCATCCCTGTCTTTGTGAACTACTGAGATTGTAATTGGAAAGCTCCCAGTCGACCAGGGAGAGAAAGGGAGAAGTGTGTGGCGGGATGCGGCCCACAAGAGGAGATCAGCTCCATTTGCTCCCTGGTCATGGAGCAGGCAGCCGGGGGGGTTGCCCTGCTCGGAGTGGCCCAGAGAGGGACAGAGTGGGGCCATGTTGAGTGTGCACAAATGGGCCATTTTGTCAGTCGTCCCTGAAAAGCTTGACAGCCCAGCGTCTGATGTGTTGTCGTGGGGGAATTGTTCATCCTTTTTTCACCTCCCCATACCCCAAACCCACCTCCTCCCAACAATAAAGAGGGAGATAGGAAAGAGCTGGGACGGTAGGCTATGGGAAGATGGCTGCTACAAAGGCAACACAACTAGATATTCAGACATATATACTGCACACATGCACACACTCAGAGATACAGACACTCATACAGCCTCATCTGGCTGATGTCAGATCAACCTAATCAATAGGAATCAGTCGACCTTCAGTATTCCCGAGGCCACGACTATTTTACACAGACTATGAGATGTGAAACAGGCTGTGTGAAGTCTCTTGACTCATACAGGATCTGCTAACCTGCTGTACAGCCTCTTACGCAGCCTGCTGTGCTGTATGTGTGACCTGTGAGTCACTCAGAAGTAATCAACACTAACTTTCAGCTTGTGAAGTTGGCCTGGCCACCATCTGTGGCGAAGCGCTCTAGATTCCTCTTTCCCCCTCAGCTCAGACACAACCCAAACTGAGGGTTTTAATCAAACGCACCTGTCTGGCCATGTTAACCACTGCTAGCTTGTGTGTTTGGATGCTGCTTGCATCTCACCCTCAGTGGATGGGGGTTGGAGTCCACAGCAGCCTATAGCTCACCTTCACACTCGACACAGCCCCTCCCAGGGTTCATTACCTCTGTGAGGAGAAGCGGAACATATCGTGTGATTATGCATGCGGCTCATGCCCTCCCAGTGTAAATGTTAGTTATGGGGGGTGGGGAGACAAGGGGGAGAGAGACAGATAGAGAGTATACCCGGTCTGCGTGTGCGCTGGTGTTGACGTATATCTGTGTGTATGCCTGTGTCCATCTGGGTCTCGATGAGATGCATTGGCAGTCGGTCAGCAGCCCCCTGGGGTCTGGGGGCCTCCTCACGTGTGCATGGTGGGGCCCGGGGTACGTGTGAGGCATGTGAAAGCCAGGGGCACTCTCTGCTAGCCGCACGCTCCCTCTATATGCTGCTTAGGATTCATTAGCAGCTGCCTGTCAGCTAGGTCCGTGTACACCGCTGCATGGTTGCCTGGCAACTGAGACCCGACGCGACCAATCAGAGCACATGCAACAGGCCTTTCCCTCTCCCTCTCTCTCCTTGACACATGAAAGGCAGAGTGAGATCTCTAATTCAATTGATTTTGTTGCTCCAGTACCATCCACTTCAAGGGCAGCGCTCATACGTAAAGACAACCGTGGAGGGAGCAATGGTGACGCGTTTGAGGTACAAAGTTTCCGATAGCGGCAACATTTGAAGGAATGTGTAACACACTGCAGGGCCTGTCGCAGGTGCTCACTCACCCCTGGCAAACAAATCTGCCAAAGGCTCAGAGTGTGAAAAGGGGATGGGAGGAAGGGGGGAGGGACGAGGAGGCGAGTCCATCTCCTCCCTCTCTTCTGGGACAGGGTGGATGTGTGAGGCACGTGCGTGCTGAAGCACTTTCTCTCTCGTGACGGGCAAGGCTGGAGGAGGCGCCGGAGCGAACGTCACGCTCGCACAACCAGCGTGGCTTTTAATCCTTCATATCTGTTCTCGTTTGTGACTCATCACCATAAATAAACTCTGGAGGCCAATTGCACGCAAAAAAACACACACCATTTGCACACACAAAAAAACACACACCATTTGCACACACAAAAAACACACATAAAAATACACAATTGATACACACCTGAAGAAAAGACAATAGAAGGTTCCATTAAGAAGACACCCTCTGTGTTCAATGAATCATCTCAAAACATGGCTGCCGCCCAAATCGCCAGGGTGGAGAAGTAAGGCTAATGCATCAATGTACTCCCTCCTCCCTCTGCCCCACCACCCTGCTTCCTTCTCTCAATATACAACTCTCCTGATTCCATTATCCTGTCCCTATCTAATATGCAGTCTCTATCTGCCTCTCTCCATCTCTCTCTCACCTCCATCCAATATGTATTCCCATATATCTGGTTCTATCTCTCTCTTCTCTCCCTCTTACCCCCTGCTTCCACTCACAAAATGAGGTGCTGCTCACTGGAAAGTGTTATGTACACTTGATATTGTGGATGATTCAGATCATATCCTACACTTCCATGTTCATTCAAAGACTAGATAGGACCAAATAACCTGCACTATCAGCAGAGTCAAGTGCAGAACCAGCTTTTGATTCACTCAGTAGATTGTGGTTGCGCAACCACAGCAATATGATCAGGCTGGAGATGAAGGGTGTAAAATATTCAGCATTCGAGGTCAGGTTTTAACATTCTGTAGTAAGAAGTAAGAAGTAAGCCGCCCGTAGCAAATAAATACATATTTATTGATTCTTTGGTTCCAGTTTTTTTAAGTAGGGACCCAGTTTCCGTCACAGATTTCACAGAAATTAATATCGGCCCCTGGAGGAACGGAAATAAGCGTTGCTGGACCAGGGTCTGGTCTGTAAAAATTTTTTACAGACCTAATATTCAAGTTCTGGTGGTTCTTGCTGATCTACAGTCTGACACACGCACGCACACACATCCTCCCCCCAGCTCAATTTGATTTCCAATAGCAGCAAGGCACACTCGATTAATATTTAACCGCAACAGTGCCTACACTTGTCTTTCGCTCAACGTGATGCATGATAGGGCGACACCCAGGCCTAGACCCCAGTGCAGACCCACAGTGTATTACACAGCTGAGGTGAATGATTGTTTTGATGGTGGGGTAACCAGAGAACACCTTCTATTATCGCCAGTAAATGGTAGATACAATAGATATTCTACAAGGCAGTGATCCAGGAGAACTTGGAATGTATGTCACGGTAGATACAACACGAAAACCACGGCAAGTCAAAATTCATTGAATATGTAGTCGTGTATTCACAGATGACCTTTCTGTCTGAAATATATTACATTTCCTCTGGAAGATAAGATGATGGAGCTTTGCTGCATTATTCACCTTTGTCTATCCCTCTTCTCAACAATAAAACATACAGTATCTGCAGTGTGTGTTTATACCTCAGAGGGGATTCCATTTAAAAACCAACGCAGCCCACCCTGGGCCCCTGAAAACCCATTTCACATTCGCTTCCTCCCTCCCTGTGACCCATCCAGAGAAGTGACATTTTCCAGCAGGTCTTTGTTACAAGACCGGAGCGCTCTCTGCATGAAGGTCAAGTGTTTGGAGTGACATAAAGAAAGGGAGAGGAAGGGGAACAGAGAGAGAGAACAGAGAGAATGAGAGAATGGATTGCAGTGGAAGAGAAAGAGACAGAGTGGGGAGAGGGACAGGCATCTCACATAATGGACGAGAGAGAAAGAATGCGAGACAGGCAAACAATATTTCTTGTAAAATCGTACTTTCCCTGGACAGGACCTGCTACAAATGCTTTGTGACACAGGTGCTAGTCCAATGAACTGCTCTGTGACTGAAAACAACAGCAGTTCATTTGGACTGCAAGGTGTCTGTCTGCTCTTATTTCCTGTGCTCCATCTCCATGGAGAAGGTGCAGTGCTTGCCTGTCACATTGTCTCCTTCTATCCATTAAAGAACCACATGGAGCTGGTGAGCAGCTCTGCCTCTCTGGTCTTGCTTGTTTGTTTCTGTCTCTATCTCTCCCTGTCTCTCCTTCTGATCTGATGGTTGACCATACTGAATGATGCAGCAAAGACTAAATGTGTCTTTTAATGGAAGCATTTAAAATATCCTTTTACAAATCCTTTACACAGACCAATATTAATGGGCTAACAACAATGATACTAACACTTCACTCAACACTTGTTTCTGAAGACCCCCACCTTCAATCATGCTCACCTTCATGTGTACTGAAATGTTCTCTGGCTCTGTCCTCATTCAAGTGTTCTCTCCTCACTCTCTCTCCTCAATCTTTGGGTTTGGAAAGGCAGTAAACCAGTTTATTGAACCTTTATGTGGTCTGTGTTTTCAGTGCTATAGCAGGCGAAGGGATATGGGCATGAATGCAGGACAACACTGTTCCCCTGTAGGGGGGCGGGACCCACCGATAAAAACATTTATCGGACTTCAGATGCTTGTAATCCCCTATTCAGTACTTTTTCAGGCTGGGATAGTGCCCACAGCAATGCTGCTATCACTGAATCAAATACAGTATGTGTGTGTGTTTGGGAGTGGGGTGGGAGGGGGGGGGGTGGTGCAGTTGATGCAGTGAGGTCATGAGTCCTAGTCTGTCTCTGTATCTCAGCCAGGCCTGGAAGATGGAAGTTCCAACGTGTAATAAAGAAAGCATCCCTCTGGCAGCTCCATCTTAGCACTGCCTGATGCTGATATATGCAGCTGTGTGTTCTATTAACCTGGATCGCAGGGCTAAATCATTTGAGGAGTTGTCAGGCTGTGATATACCATCAGGATGAAACTTGAAACCTGAAAACAGGCTTTTACAGAACGTCAAGTTTGACATAATGCTTCTCTTTCATCTATAATAGAGAGTAGGAGGAAGTCCTGCTGGGGACTCTTCCTGGTTTCTTAATGAGCTTCCTCTTCAGTTGTGTTGACATCATATATGCGTGTTTGCATTCAAGCATTAGACATGAATATTAATGAGCGCACAAATCATCCTGGATCTCCTTAGGTAAACGTTTACCCACATCAGCAGTGCTGATGAGCTGAGACCTAGCTTATGTGAATGTGCATTTCTAATTTGCTATACCTCAGTCAGATTCTCCAACGAGGCAGAATCCTTGAGCATTCACTAGATCATTGCAAAAAAACTGAGCAGAACCCAACCATTTCATAAGCATATTATTTCCATAACCAAAAGAAGACCTGACAAGATGTAGGGCGTTCCTTCTACATCTTAACAGGAGGAATTTATTTGAATGGTCTCAACGTGCTTTCTTGATTTATTTGTCATTGCTTGGTTTGTTTTGTCAAAAATATTTGACATAATTGGCATGTTTTCACCTGGGAGGCGGATTTCTCTGAATTCAGACATGAAAGGGAAGTTGAAACATGTTTAGATCAGAGTAAACCACTCCTTCAAGACAGACTTGTATCTTGGCACATTTTCAAAAAGCCTAACTGTACGTCTCACAGCAAAGATGGCAGAGGAAGAAATGACTCATTCTGTGTCTGCATGTAAACGTGCAGGTTTGAGGAAAGATATTACAGAATCTCTCAAGCTCGTGTTTTACTCCTCTGTGTATCAGCCTACCTCAGGGGAAATTAGTGTAGAATGATCTTCTCATGCCATGCTACATTTAGAGACCACAGTCACAGACAACTGATAACCCAGCAGAACAAAACCGGAAGGTTCCACATTCACGTTTAGATCTGTCCATTCTGTGGTGTCAGAACAGGTACTCCAACTGGGAAAAGACATCTGTGTGATGCACAATACATGGTCAGGCCTCAGTGTTCGACCATGGATAACCTCTCCATATGTCTGTTCATGTCCCTAACCCTGTGTTTGTGAGAACACCCTCTGCCTCAGCAAACAAGCATATGCTTGACCCAGCGCTCTCAGCAACACACATTTCAAATCTTCTTCTTAATGTCAGTGTCCAACCTTGGATCTCAACCCCTCATTTATATGTTGGATATAGAGAACATGTACAACCCCCCCCCCAATAAAAAATAAAATAAAAACAACCTTATTTGTCTGCTTTGTCACTCCAATAACTTTAGACAATCACTCCAGTACAGTGCAACATTATGTTCAGCACCATGGACAGCACCACTTCTCACTGTGCCTGCTCTTCAGTCTGTCCCAGGTCAGAGAGAGTGTGTCCTCATCTCTAACCTGTAATATGACGAAGGCTGGACAAACCTGGATCCAATGGTGAAGAGGTCTTTTACCACAAGCTGTGGATGTAATTTACAGAGAAAGCACTGCCGTTTCATGTGTGCCACAGAATGAGCAATCTATTCGGAGTGCCAAGCCAGGCCTTGTGGATTTAACTGTATATCTGAAGCCCTGCAGACATCATTTGTTCAACTATGGGCTCTTTACTGACCTTATGCTGATGGTAATTCAATGCACATAAAACGCCAAGTCACTGGACTGAGCTAAAACATTTATACTGGGGAACTGGAAGAATGCTTGTTTTACAAGGAGAAATAACACATGGGTCAATGTTCGCCCCCAAAGAAAGAATTCAAGTTTCTTCAATATTTAATAGGCTTAAACGCTGTGTTGCTATACTGGATCATTTAGAGGGATTAGTTATTTTCTGGAGCTTTGAATCAATTGCTAAATGTACCTTGCTTTCTGACAATTGTCCTGATTGAAATAAAATCCTAGAATCAACATGCAGAATAGCACCTTTATTGCATCTGTTTCTCGAGAAGCTTTCTCTAAATGGTTTCAGTCATGTTTTTACTGGTTTACTCCTTTACTATAGTAGTATTATAATACCTTCGGTTACTCTGCATATCCAAGTGCTCAGCATCTGGCTCAGCCACCTGTGGAGGAGGTCCAGAGATTAACATCCGTAAAATTTTGATTGAATGTCCAATAAATGGCACACGGAGCGTACGATCTGGGGCTAATATCTCTCTTTTTAAAAGCGACAAGGCAGATGTCAGGGGAATGGAGGCATTATTGGTAGTGCTGTCTTCTTGATTATTTCGCAATTTATTTCAACTCAGGGCATAAACCATTTTTGTGTGACATGAAGGTGTGCGTGATCAGTAGGCGAAATCAAAATCGTTCACCTTAGATATCACCACAAATATTTATTTAACGGCAACAAAAAGGCAATATCGATCAATTATAAATGCATACCCATGCTTTAGTGTGTGACACCAGGAGTTATATACTTTCTGGCTTTATTGGATCCGTAGGGAAGCTTATCTTTCAAGGCCAATAACTATTCGTTATGTTCTACAACAGCTCATAGGCTAAAATCACCATATTGATGTTCCTATATCTGTTATCGTGGGAAATGTAGTCCGTAAAGCTGCTGGGCAAATAATTGAACAGCTGCAACTTTAAGATGCTGCACACCTCCTCCCCCTGTCAGGTCAGACAATGGTCTCTCCCAGCCCCGCCTCTCACCGCACTGTTTCTAACATGGTCTATTTTACCAATGGGTACAGCTGGAGAACCCAATGTGACAATTAATCAAGGCAATTTCTAATGTGTTGAAAATGCCAGCGGTGGAAAGTGGACCTATGGTGGGATCCTTTCTGTCGCTGCTCGTTTCTAGTGAAGCTTTTTCCTGGATTGTCTGCTAAATGGTCCCAGCTTTGCCATTCCGAGACTGCAGTTGTCATTGATCTATTTCAAGAGCTCACTGTCAGGAGCCCATAGGAATTAAACGTAAGTATGACATTTGTTTGACAAATATAATTTTGGTTCTGCAACATTGTATCCGTTGCCCTGTAGAGGTTCAGACATGCTGAGCGGTGATGGGCAGATGCGCTCAAGGTGATCCAGAGAGATCCACAGTGCGCCTCTCACATCCTCAACTTCTCACCCACCTGGGGGATGCTGGAGGCTGGAAACGGGCGTGAATGATCATCATGAAGGCTGTGCATTTTCGTGAGAACTGTCCTTTTTTTACCGGTGGAGATGTGAATACTGACACTGTCAAGAGTGCAGCACTAGAGAGTTAAAGGGGGCGGGATAGTGAGGCATGCATGATGTAATGCACTGGAGACAATGGCTAAGGATTCTCCCAATTATGATTGAGGAGCCCGGAAAAGATGTTACTGTGCTATTTCAAAGAATATTATTCCAACATGTCACTGGTCTGTGCAGGAGAACACAAAAATGAAAATGAAAATAACTAGCTGCTCATCCTTCCTCTGGCAAGACCACCATTCATGTGAACATGAACCCTTCAGTCTCTCTCCCCCCTATATCTCTACTATCTATGATTCACTCACTATCTGAATCTCTCTCTCTCCAGCACTCACGCACACACACCTCACCTCACCTATACACACATACACTACACACAAGCACTTGCAGTTAGACAGATGCAGGGATGCATTAATCAGTTGTCCTTGAATGAGTAGGTAAAGAGCCGAATCTGATCATTTGAATTCATATAGATGTAATACCAAGAAGCCATTTGTCTTGTCTTTAATCTACAGAATAGATCTCTTGACAGACCGGTAGCATTTATGTTTCAATATTGCAAGTGAAATCTTAAGGCAGTAGCCTCATGCATGCACATTAATAGAGCAGGCGAATTCACATGTATGAGTTTCAGTGAATTGACTTTCCAGTGATCTGCCTCATTCATGTGAACACGGTACTGACACACAGTTTACATATTACAGCCAGTGGGAGTTATCTGGTCGGAAAGCAGCGTCAGGAGAAGTACAGCCTTAATACATAAGAATATAGTATTTACTGTAATAATCCTTTTTTTTATTCCCTTATATTCTTTATTACCTGATGCTGCATGTTAAAGTAGGTAAAATACCTGGCTTTGCATCAGATGTCACACTGACCCAGGATGGTCACCTGCAAATCAAATCAGATGTTGCCTTTAACGCCCTTTCTCTTCATCTCTATTGGGGTTCTTATTCAGTCACCATCGATTGATGGTGTGCATGACCTTGCTTTCGGGGCCAGGAGAGAAATGTGATGGGGAATAGTGCTTTGACACACACACATGCTCTCATCCAAGCGTATGCCTCTCACATCCAGAAGCATGGATGCTCAAACACACATACACACACACAAACGCAGTGTGTAAAGTGAAACTCGACACTGCTCCCCTTCTGTCCTCCTTACTTGTCTCAAGCCAGTCCATTCAGTAAGAGTGAGAGTGGGAGGGGTGGTGGGGTGGGAGGAGAGGGAGGGCTGGGAGGGCTGGGGGCTGCCCTTCCTTTACTCAATGAAAGCATAGTGCACAGTAACATCTCATGTCCTGATTTGTAACCACCAATTGTAATCTGACCCTCGGTTCTGCCTGAGACATTGTTGTGATTGGAGCTGGTTATGGATGGACAGATCGGATGTTGTGTTCATAATGCAGGTTGGGAGAAAACCGTGTGATCGAATCCTTGTCACGTTCGTTAAATAATGGAGGTTCACATCTGGGAAGCCAAATATCAAATGTAATGGAGCTTAATGCGATTTTCTTTCATATTGTCAGTCTTTGGTTGTCCTTTTGAGTTTGTTTGCTGTGATTGAATTGGACAGCGTTGAAATGCTGTCTTCTTGGCAGGCAATCTGCTGTTGTCTGAAACACATTCTCTGTACTCCATGTGAATGGGAATTCTCCACTCTTACAGCAGCATGTGGTTTCATCTCTCTCATTCACAAACCTGCTGTGTCATTCTCTTCTACCTGTCTATATATGGTCTCTTGCCAAATCGAGAGTGCGGCGTGATAGTTTTATTCGATATTCTTCAGATCATCATCCTGCTTCTTGTATGGGTAATCTACCATGCCAAGCGATGGCAAGACCTCATAGACACCATTTAGGTCTTTAGTCATCAGCCAACAATACCATGGATAATCGGTGTGTACACTGCTGATGTGCAGGCTTTTCATATAACAGGGATGTTCTGCTTCTGTTATAGACATATATTATTATAAGGGTAGAAAGCTGATTCCACTGTCATGTGACCACACTATTGGGCTATTTATCTCCAGGGTATTTCACAGGGTACAAGTCGTTTCACACCTGTATGGATACCACATGCATACTGTGTTTTTCCTTGCATGCTGGATTGACCTCCTATCTCTTTTTAGTGATGCTGTGATGTATGTTGAGTCGAGAATAATGCTGAATCACCACACTTGGCTTCATCCCCTTGGAATGTGCTGGTGTGTAGCACTCCTTATCTACTGTCTGAAATGTTGCTGTTAATGAGATAAACAGACGACATTCAGGAAATTAGCTTCCGATTGCTTGTGGGGGCAGTTGCAACCGTAAAGAAACTCACACTTCCTAACTAGGTAATAATTCTTATAACTGATTTGATTTGTGGTCAAATTTAGACCTTGTGAAGGGATGTATGGTCATTGCGGTTCCATTGAAATCTCTCTAATCTTTTATCATTATTTCTTAGAGTGTACGACCGCTACTGTCTAATTATGCTAGCAGGTCTTAGTATAACTCAACATTCAAAATTGATCAGCAGTACAGATGCTTGGCTATGCTTATTCAGGCAGTTAGTCACCAGAGTTCCACAGTTTGTTGTACAGGTGTCGGTGGAGGTCCGAGCCTTGTGCATGGCTGACATGGGGGAGAGCCAGCACTGAAGGTGTCTGCTCATGATGGGGCCTTCCAGGCAGGCTAGGGTTTGTGTGTGCGTGTCTGTACTATGTGTGTGTGTCTGTACTATGTGTGTGTGGGCGGAGGTGCCAGTGAGGTTGTGGTAGGTGGGTGGTAGGATTGCACTGATTGGAAAGACAGCCCAGTCTCCTCTTCCCAGTGAATTATTCATTGATTGGCATATGGCATGAAGAGGAAGGCCCCTGCTATCCTGCCAGCTCACGTCCCGTCCCCCCCGCATCTGTGTTCCCCCATGCCTTTTAGAGAACATTCCAGTGTACCAGGATTTTGGGATCCTTCCATCTTTGTGTGCAAATGTGCATTGTTAACACCCTGCATCCCAACTCGTAAGAGGTAGTTAACAAAAAATACTGCCTCAGACAGTAAACAGTGTTCAGTGTGTTTGAGGGTGTGATTTTGATCATCCATGCAAGAGCTCATAAGAGAGATCACACTAAAGCCAATGCTCCCTCTCTCTCTGTGTGGCGAGTTATGTGGAGAATTAACATCTTATGTAACCACACAGACACACAGTGACAATATATGGAGGCACTTTGGGAGGAAGCTGTTTTCCAGGGACCAGGCAGATAAACTGCACATTAACATACAGAACAAGAAGGAGAATTCACTGCCAGGGTGCTAAAGCTTGCACTTTAAACACTGAAGGACTCAAGACCTTTATCTGAGTGTGGATATGCAGTGTGAGGCAAAGTTTGTGAGATTTATCTGGGATGGGCACAGCCATGTGCTATTTGACTGCAGATCACGTTGTTTCAGGTTCAAATTCCTCTCTGTTCGTTGTTTTGGATAAAAATGTCAGCTAAATCAACACATTACTATTATTTATCATCACAGGGAAACACTTACACTGTCCACTGTTCAAGTACAAGGCAGCCTCAGCTGTATTTGGTTTTAGGAAGGCTATTCATTGTGAAGTGTGCTTTAGCCACCTGAGTATCGTAGAACTGATGTTCCTTTGAATTTGAATGCTAGACCAGCCTGGCTGCAGCTCCCCTCCTGCCTGGGCTGTGTAGAGGGGGCTGGGGACCACCACGTCTGGGTCTCACAGGTTTAAATGGCAGCGGATGGTGGCTGAATGGGGAGCTGGTGGGATCCTGGCTGTGTGCCTGACCAGACACTGGCAGACACCGGCCTCCTGCCAGAGACGACACTGCCAGACAGACCAGCCATTATGTCCCTTGGAGTGGGGATGATATCACTGTCTGTCTGTCTGTCTCTCTGTCTGTCGGTTCATCTGGCGGTGTACACATTCGTCTCACAGGATGGCATTTGCACATTAGTTTGTTGTGTGTGAACTCCTTCGTTGTGCATCAAAGCCTGTAAACTTGTGAAGATGCAGTGATAATGAATGTCTCAACTTGCATCACGGATAATTAACTGTTAGCAAGAAGGTTTTTTTTTACCATAGACAATAGAACACAGAACACAGATGATTCTTCACTGTACTTCTTTTCACAATAGCAATTCACAATAGTATAGATAGGCTACATTACGTAATCAGATCCGAGCTGGCCCCTTAAACAGCACAAGCGTGAAAACTGGGCCAGAACACCCAGCCTCCCAAGACGTCGCCACTGCCTTGAAATGCTGGAGTGACGAGAGGCCCTTGCTCCGAGTGTGCCAGGCCTGTTCACAGTCCCACACGTCCTTGCCAGTTGAATCTCGCAGCCCAAAGCGAGGTCACTGAGGCCAGCGCCTCAAGCCATCTTCTCTGGCCTCCACAGTGGAGATGCCCTTCCCGCTCACGTCACACACTGTCAGTGCTGGGGTGTGACAGAACAGGACAGCGTGTCGTAAACAGTGTCCATGCTTCTCCCAGACTGAGACGCAGAGAAAGCTGAGGAACCCCAGCAGTCTTTGTCCCTTGGAGGATCAATGCAATCTTAGAGACTGTAATACTAGAGACAAAGCATTGTCAGGCGCTCCCATCAGTGGATATGATATATAGGGTGATAAAAAAGGTTTATCCCTCCCCACTAATGTTCAAACCCGTGCGCTTGCAGTTTATCTAAATGATCTCTGACCACTCCCGGTGTCCCCCGTGTCCCCTCTCTCACCTCTTGCCTCCCCCCTCACACTGACCACAGGGCGTGATGATGTGCGAGGTGATGCCGACCATCAGTGAAGACACGGCGCTGAGCCAGCGAGGCTCCCAGAGCAGCGCCTCCGACCCGGACTCCCACTTCGAGCAGCTGATGGTCAACATGCTGGACGAGCGAGACCGCCTGCTGGACACGCTGAGGGAGACGCAGGAGAGCCTTGGCCTGGCCCAGCAGCACCTGCAGGACGTCATCTACGACCGCGACTCACTCCAGAGGCAACTCAGCTCCGCCCTGCCGCAGGTAAGACACACCCCCTGCCATAGGGCTGAATCCTCCAGCTACACACTACAGGATGCTACACAGTGTACTGTGCCTGCTGCCTGGATGTATATATGATTGTTCCAGCTCTCTGTGCTCTGAGAGCGTATCCCTCTGAAGCCACGCAATGTTTATGTGTGTGTGCATTCATCCATGTTGGTCCCATGACTCTGGAGAGCGTAGCCCTGAGGCAGCCGTGGAAGGAAGTGAAACAGAAGACATTCTGGTGTGCAGACTTTCTCTCACAGCAGACGGGGAAGGAGGAGATTCCTAAAAACGGATTAGCTCTCTCGCTGGCTAAATGTGTGTCAGTAATTCTAGTCACAAGTTCTCTGTTTACCCTGGACCCCAGTGCTCAAGCTAGTAGAAAAGAGCACTTTGTTCGAAAGCGGCGCTTTTCAATACCCCAGTAATCTGCATGGTTTTATAGACTGCCAAAAACCCTGCTGAACTGTATTAGCCCTGTTCGGATCACACATCCCACTGCTGGAGAAGGGGCTCTGGGTGTCAGCATCATATTTCTCCTTCTCTAAAGTGTATAATACAGATCAAAAAATAATTTTATGTATCAAGTGTACACACCCTTTTGAAAGGTTGTCCCTGGAACTTTTTAATCTGTGCTACATATGGAGTCTGTTTCAAAATCAGTTTCTGTGATCTGATCATGAAAATGTGGGTTTGAGACAGTCCAGTACAGTCCAGTATGGGCTCATGTCCTCACATAGCCTCAGGCGTCTCTGTCGCTACAGTTCTATTATGACAAGGACAGACGCCTAAAGAAGAACAGAGCAGAGAGGCAAGACACACAAACACACGGGGCTAAACTAACATCTTTAGAAACATTCTCTGCATGGATTTAGCTGCTGTTTGGATTAGCCTGTTGACTCATTTGAATTCAATTCAGTTGTCAGGTTGTCAAACGGATTTGTTAAACAGTATAGTGAGAATAGCCGTTAGAATGCACTGCCCTATTTTGGGACATGGCTACTGAACTTGAACAACTGGATTGCGAGAGTTTGCTTACAACCGTGCAGTGAGGGCCTCTCATGTCAATCAGTTTCTTGTATGTTTCAACAGAAAACCATCAGATGAAATGAAATACCAAATGGTTAAATTAGGCCTACAGTGCGTACAATGATGTATTGGTTGTCATAGTCTCGTGACAGCGGGCCGATAGAGCCTACACTGCGTTTTTTCTTTTTTTCTTCTTCTCTGCAACGTTTGAATTAGATGTCACAAGGCAATCTGGATCATCCTTGCAATGTTCGTCCCCCACCTACAAACCATTCCATTAATTAATCTGACGGCGTTGTATTAGCCTGTATAATAGCAGCTTCACGCTAATGGTTTATGAAGCAGTTGGTGTGTTTTTGGAGCGGTGCTTAATCGCCAGGAAAGGCGTTTCCTGTCTCACTGTTTAATGTGTTAAGGCTGTTCGTACTATCCACTTCTTGGAAGCATAAATAATGGGTGCTTTTTTCTGTACAGGGAACCACACTATCCCAGTTTTCCTGAAATGATGTCATTGGTGTTTGGACAGGGACAGTGCTTGTTTGGAGTGGAATATGAAGGCTATGTAGCTTGATGCAGTTGTTTGTTCAGAAGGAACTTGTGAATTAGCAGAGCTGCTTAAAATAATCATACTGTGTGTAGATCTTAAAAAGGAACAGAGATAGCCTGTGGGTGTTTGTATGTGTTGCGTACACTGCTGTGTGTTTGTGTGCGTGCAGAGGAGATGGTCAGAAGTAGAAGAAGCCTTGTGGGGCTTAGAGGCTCATGGGGATGTCTTCTGTCATATCTGTCCTCCTCCTCCTCAGAGAGAGAGAGAGAGAGAGAGAGAGACAGCTGCCCTACCTGCCATGCCTTACCCTCCATCTCTATCTTCTTTTTTATGTCTGCCTGACTGTCTCTCTCTCTCTGTCTCTCTCTCCCCTCAGGGTTTCAGCTTTGCTTCTCACCATGACACGTCTGGGGGATGGAAGTGACATAAACACTGTCCCCATTACCAGTTCCAGGTCACACGATGACCCCTGTTGTGCATAAGAATGCACAGCATCATCTCCTTCCCTCCTCTTTCTCTCTCTCTCTCTCTCTCTCTCTCTCTCTCTCTCTCTCTCTCTCTCTCTCTCTCTCTCTCTCTCTCTCTCTCTCTCTCTCTCTCTCTCTCTCTCTCTCTCTCTCTGTCTCTCTGTCTCTCTCTCTCTCTGTCTCTCTCTCTCTCTCTCTCTCTATGTCTCTTTCTCTCTCAGAAGGGAGGGTGGAGTGGCAGTGGGCAGCCATTAGCTGTCCTTGTGTCTGCAGCAGCTTGCCCGTTTGGCTTGACTTGGCATCTCCACACGAGAAGCAAGCTGCCAAGAAGTCGCTGACATGAACAGCATTTTTAAGCTCCTTTGTGGGGCAGCGCGTGGGCCGGCGCACAAACACGGCCACATACACTCATCTGAAACCCGGTCACCACGTGGGCTCTTGGACATAGCTGCAGTGCCCGTGCCATGCAACAGTAATTCCAGTTGGCACGGAGGCAGTGGACCCTGGAGCTGCTAGCTCAGTTGCATTTCTGTCTGTGTCATTTACATTTCCAATAACAGCCACTGGTTGCCCACAGATAGACATGGCGAATCCGTGTCCTTCAGCCTTGCAGCGTGTCTGATAGGACTGCCGCACCTACTGAAGCCCTGGTTGCCTGGCTGCCTGGTTGCCTGGCTGCCTGGTTGCCTGGCTGCTCAGTAGCAGTCATTCAGTCTGTAGCTTCGGCTGGAGATCCTGATTTCTGTCTCTCTGTTGTCCTCTCCCTCTGTGAGGGAGGCTGACAGGAGTTTGAGTGAGTTGGGCGGAGAAACATTGTGTGAGAGAAATTCAAATCTGGGGAACAGAGGGAGAGGACAAGATATATACTGGGTGAATGAGATGCAGTAGACTATAATATCTCACAGTGTGTACATTCCAAGGGCCTAAATGAAGGCAACTTTGACCTGCAGATCCATGCTCATGTAGGACACCTTTGTTGTGGCCAGCATTGATTGGTCTGTAATGATCTTTCTTCACAGCTCTACTTGGGATGCTGTGTTTGTAGTCCTGATGTGTCTGTCACTGCTGCCTGATCTGGTTACAAAGCAGAGCTTGTCGGCTTGGTGAACCCATTGAACCTCTATCAAAGCTCCTGGCTGGAAAATCACGGACGGGAAGGGACATCAGTGTTCGTTCCCTGATGCAGTTAGCATCACCACCAACACCACAGCATGACAACACCAAGTTTTGCAGCGACAAAGGGCTATCTGTGCCTTAATGAAGCTGTTTTTTAAACGCCTCCATAAACACCTCATCCCCTTTTCTCCCTTGACCAGGCCAGCTGTACTTAGCTGCTCCACACTGGCTGGGATTTAAAGGATGCGTGCTGTACATCCTCTTCATTCTCCTTCCTGACACCAGCCTCCCCCACTGCTTTCTCAGCCTCTGCCAGACAGTAATCAGATAGCCCACTATTGATCACTCACACACCGCTGTTGTAATAAAAGCTAAGATACAGTAGCTCTAGGTTATTGTATCGGGCCAGTCAATTGATCCTGCGCTCCGTGTTCATTCATGTCTGTCCGATCATCTTCTCCTCGTTTTTTGTTTTTTAATTACAAGTTGTGGATGTCGGTCCTTTGAAATGACCTGAGGACGTGTTCTGTTCCAGACCATGAGTGGCATGTGAGGATTAGTGATGGTGACAAGACAGGAAAGGGGAGCTCACATCTGTCATAGACCTTGATAACGCTCATTAACAACTGTCTTTTTATTCTGCCTCATTTCTCCCTCTATCTATCCCCCTCCACCCCTGGTGTGTATACTGTAAGTCATGAATGGCAAAGTCTGTGGTCACAAGCCAGACAGCTTCTCCCCCCACCTCCCATCTAGAGGATCCTGTCTATGACACCAAACCAGCATTTGTATTCCTGGGTTGAACCATTCCGCATGCCTTTGCGGGGGTCGGTAGTGCATGGGCCAAAATATGGGAGAGAGGAGATAGAGATGGTAAGGCCGGCTGACAAGGGCAGAATGAGGAAAGGAGGATGAGTAAGCGGGTGTAGAAGAGAGTGCTATTCCCTTCTCTAACCCCTGCCCTGCCTCCCTCCCTCCCCTTCACCGCTTCTCTCTCCCTGCATGTGTGTTACATGGGCTGCTGGCCCCTCGGGGCTCTGACAGTCAGGCAGTCAGCTGGTCTCCTCTTCCAGAGCAGCACATGATTGGCCATGATGATTACTGTTATTGTTTGTGCCCCAGTTCCCTGCACCCTCCGGCTGCAGTGCCGCTTCCTGTAAGGCCGCAGCAGAAGCAGAGGAGTCTCTGCAGAACCCAGCTGATGAGCTTCTCCAGAGCCGTAATGACAGCCCTGTCTCCCAGTCAACCCTCCTCTCAGAGGAAGCCTGGATGGCAATAGATCTAAATAACATCTTTGACCCCCACCCAGTTGAAACCTTTAGAAGGCAAGGGCAGGGTGTGTTGGAAGGTCTGTACACCTGGCTGTGGCTTTTTCATCTCTTGGGCTCTTGAGTGGGGTTTGAGAAGCTGACATTGTTTAGAGAGCCAAACATCCTTCCTCTTGACTGCTCATGCTCAGCCACCTTAGAGGACAGGAAGGTGTCACTGCACCAGAGGCATTAATGCACTCTTACCCTTGGAGTGCTCTTCTCCCATCGGGCGGTGATATCGTCGTGGTACAGAACACCATCATGGTTACGTCTGCGATTTTCCGGTCCAACAAACCCCAGCATCCCCCCTTTCTCTCTCTAGTTTTTTTTTGTCATGCTCAATTTACTATCGAAGTCTTGTTTTTCATCCCTTTCTCTCCATCTCCCTTTAATCTTCCCCAGTTAGAGGAAGCAGTGGTGGGCGTTTGGCAGACGCATTTGCCCATTGAGCGCCTGTAATGGCTTTGTCAGAGTTTCTTGATCAATAACCTTGAAAGGTTAGTGTCTGATTAAGCAGACAGATCATTCCCACTGAGATAAATCATGGATGCGGACTCTGGATATGCTCTGGTCAAGATCTGTGTATAAATATACTGGTTGAGAGGTTGCTGGATGTAAGTCAAGTGATAAAACATAGAAATGACTCTCACCCAGGGAAACACTTAATGACACACATGTACAGGCACTGTATCATATTTCCACACACGCACCACTGGGAATAAGAGCCTGTATCTCTCCAGAGCCACTCCAGTGAATGAAGTGTAATGAAGCTATCATGAGCAATACTTCATGCTGCCAGTTCATTCTGGACCTCAACACGTAATCTGTCACTTCACTTCCAACAATACTGTTTTATTCTACCTCTCTGGTTGTTGGTAGGATAGATCATGTCCTGTAAATATGGGATCAATGGTGTTGATACTTATCAATGCACGCAGTGAACAGAACATATGGTTATGGATTCAGTTCAATTGATCGATCCAGAAAATGAATGCTTGCCAGTTTCACACTAAGACATCAGATGACCGGTAACCAAGGTGTCATTATGACCTTGGTTTGTCTGCCAGAGGAAACGCTGTTCAGTAGAAATCTGTGACTTGGAGATTTGAGAGATGGTGTTTCTGAAGAGACAGCTGGTCCCCATTAATGGATACCTTAAAGCTTGTGAATGCTCCACTTGGGCCCGAAATAGACCATGATGTCATAGGCACTCTGGATAAGATGCTGTCTGCTCACAGCTTTGCGCTGCAAAAAAAAAGCTGGTCCTCTGGTAAAGCTGGTCCTCTGTAAGGCTGGTCCTCTGTAATGCACAGTTGGCATGAGGACTATCATGCAGCGGTGCAGATATGTTCTTGAACATGCTTCCTCCTGCAATAACTGGACACCATTGTGTAGCCTGCATTTTCAAATCAGGCTACATGTGTGCACAGTGCGCCAGTGGGTGTGGAGAGAATGGAAGGCCCAAATGAGCAGATGTCCCTCAAGTTCCCCCCGGCGAGATCACAGGTCACATATGCAGTCACATCGATGAGCTTTAACCCCACAGCAGAGCTTTATATAGATGAAGGATTTGTCCTGGATATGTCGTTCCCCTTCACTTCCCCCCCTCTCCACCACCTACACATCACACATCACAGAACAGTTACATGGCGGCGCATGTAGAACATTCTAGATCACCGTGTGTTCTTCTCTCCGCCCTCTAATGTGAATACGATTGATTTACAATTTGTCCTCATTTATCAGGGACCGCAGAACATTTATCTTGATATTTCAAGGTCTTGGAGGTCTTCCAGGGCTCTTCTTCTCAGAATGATCTTCTGCATGCAGATGTGACTGGCTTCTTTTGCTCATTAGGCCTTCCTCCATACTCCTGTCATGTGACCCAGGTGCTGTACTCTAGCGCAACCTTCAAGCGCACACCAGCCCCTAACAACCCACATGATGTTGTTCGTAAAGCATGTGCCAGCTCAGGAGTGTTGGTTAGATGGAACAGGTGCCTGGGAAGCTGTTAATTTATGACATGATTTAGCAGTGCAACAATTGAGCACCGCAGAATATTTAATTAGAGATTAGAAAATTGTTGACATTGTTCCTCATATTCATTCAGCAAATTATTTTATGCCAAGACACTTATTATGGGGGTTACATTTTGATTGGCAGTCAAACACTCTCTATCACTGAGAAACACCTATCCTTCTTAATTCATCTGCAATGGATCAGTTGTTGTTGTCATCTGTGATGTACACTGTCAGTTTTTTCTCTCTGCATTGTGTACTCCCCCCCCACACCCCCCTTCGCCTTGCAGTAATTACAGCTCCGATCTGCCTTTAAAGCCAAGGCCAGCCCACCCACCGATGCTACAGCTGCTTGTTTTGTAGCCAGAGTTGAGTGCAGTCATCTGGTGCCAAGCTCCCTCTGCCACCTCCAGCTGCTGCCCAGGAAGTCTTTGCGCAGGTATTCCAGAGGGCAGATCATATGGTGCTGTGGCCCCAGATCCAGGGCTTAGCATGGGTAGGGGGTGGGGGGTCCTACCCCAGCCTAGGGCTTTGGAGACCGCCTTAAGTACCCCTGTCTGTCTACCTTTCTGTGGACTAGGGAAGCTAAGGTGGTCACACCGCATACATTGTATATGTGACATAGACTCCAGATGTGTGGCTCATCGAATGTTTGTATTTGTTTAGTTTTTTTCCTAAAGGAGACACTTATTTTCAGAGAGCAAAACTATTACTGTGAGATTTCAGATGGTTGGACAGATGTGTCCTTAATCACTGCCAATTTACTTCTGGTTCGTTCTAAGCAATTCTTTTCACATGGGTGACTTCTTATGGATGTTTGACTATAGAATTGTGGAACACAGCGTGTTCCCTGAGCATTCACTGACTGGTTCGTCTTACTTGATTATCCTCTAATTGGGATAATTGAATTGTAATAGAAAATCATGAATCTAAACTAGAATTGTTCGATGATGATTGCCCGGCAGTTCCATTGCTGTGTGTGTTTGTGTGTGATCTAGTAATATGATGGCGGATGTCACTTGTATTTTATGATAGAAAGCTGAAGAACCTACACAAACCTACCTACCTTGTCTGAATGTAACTGTGAATGTGCAATGTCTAACGTTATATCACATTGTTATTGATGTGCAACAGAAAGGTTGTCTGCAGATACTGATGCAGTGTGTTTCAGTGTGTTTACGGCAGCAGCCTCTTCCATGGAGGCTGGTAGGGTTAGGTAGATGTGTGGGAGAGGATTCTACTGCACCGCAAGAGGCTGACGTCTCCCTGTGGACGCCACTTTGGATAAAAGCGTCAGCTAAATGAATACGCTGTTTAGCACATGTAGGAAAAAGATGTTGCAATAACAAAGGGCCATTTTCTTTCCCTAGTCTGTTCAGCGTTGGGTTGCCAGTACACAGCTCTTCTGAGATGGAAGCTCAATCCAGCTGTCTGCAAATGATTGATGTTCTGCAGGTTGAGCGATATTGAATTTTTCCAAGTCCAACTATGTATGTGTGCTGTACATGTTTCTGTAGACGTGTTGCTGCATTTTTCTGTGGACTGAGCTACAACGACACACATGTACGCACGCTCACGCACACACACACACATAGGCAGAGACACTCACACACAGAGAAGGTTATGGGATTACAATAACCCATCTTTGGTTCCATTGTTGTTCCTGTGTATTAATGTATCTTATCATTCTTTATGGTTAATGTTCTTTTTGTTTCTTGCTATATGAGCCAGCAGACATGCCAATATTACAGATATATTGGGGGGATTAAAAACCCTGAATGGTGAACATCATTATTTGATGGTAATACTATCCCTGGTACGTATTGCATGGTATACATTTGCTTTTGTATTTCAGATGACACATAAAGCTTGCTGCAAATGCTGCGTGAAATTAAATACTGTAGATTTGACACGCACACAGAAGTGACCCTTATTCTGAAACGCTGGTTCATATGTATATGGGGGTTGAAATCATTGGCTAGGATGGATCTCTGGCGCTTCACTGTGTGTTTTGAGGTAGAATGTGAGTTCCCTGAACCTCTGAAATATTTGTTATAGTAAACCCTGGACTCCTCCTCCTCTCTGACTCGTGCTACGTAGCACATCGACACCAGTCTGCTACGCTGGGCAGCTTTGATACAGCTAAACTAAACTAAACTGTAGTAAACAAGTAAAAACACACTGGGAGGAAGACATCAGCAAGTCCACCTGGAAAGAAAAGTGACCTCTGATGACCCCTTGGTGTGGTTTGTGCTGTTTGGATTTGAGCCGAGCCTCCAGGATCCCATGATAGATGCTGCTCACTTCTCCTGACAGGTCGACTTTCACCTCCTCAGCCCCCAGACGTACCGGCCTCTATTGATTCCCTTCGTTGGACAGCTGTGATGTATTCACATTCAAAGGTCATTGGAGAGCAGAAGGAATCTGTGTTGGAGAACGTGTGTGTTTAAAGCACGTGAAATAAACAGGTCAGCCCTCTGGTGTTAAGATACAGAGAGAGTGAGAGGATCATCCAGTAAACACTGCTGTCATGGATCTGGTAAACTACTGAATCCATCTTATCTGTGTTTGTGTGTGTGTGTGTGTGTGTTTAATGAGTTTAGTAACTGAAGTGACTCCTGTGGTGTCCTGTAGGGGGGCTCTCATCCTCTGGTTTCATTATCAACCAGACAATGTCACTGAACGGACAAATACACTGCACCCCCCAATCCGGGGCTGCGATTATAATCAAAATGAATTCTCTTAAAATCTCGACCTTCAAAGTCCATAACACCTACTGAGCCTCCACACAAAAGGGCGTAGAAAGACAGCGGGGGGGCCCCTCTGTTCTGCTGATTGCCTCTGTGCTTTAATGTGACTAGCGTGTAGCTAGCGTGTAGCTAGTCACATTAAAGAGTCTGCTGGTTCGGTTCCTGTCTTGACACTGATCGTGATGTGTTGTTGTGACACATCATTCCTCCGCAGTGATACTTGTCTATAATTGGCCATCAATTTGACAGTGTTCATTTATGACTTCCTGTGGTTTGTGGAGCAGAGATATAATCAACATTCAGGAGAGGTGGAGCTGTTGATGAGAAGCGGAGAGAGAAAGACGAGTAAAATGTTTTTTTATAAAAGGGCGGGGTGGTAAAAAATAGAGGGAGGAGACAGATAACATGTGGAAAGAAAGGATGGACAGAGAGAACAAAGGGAATACATATAGAGAAAGAGAAGGAGGGAGTGTCAATGGAAAGACTGAGGGGGAAGGAGGGATGGAAAGAGTGATGTGAGGTAGGTGTCCGAGGTCAGTCTTTATGGCCACATCAACAGGCTGGTGGTAATGTTGGCTGTAATTCACCCTGTCATGTAATGGTGCTGTGTTGCCTTTCTTTCAGTCTACAAATTCTAACTCAGTGACTCAGTACAAGGAGATTTTCCCACAGACTCGTTCTGCAACCAGCCCCCCCCCCCTCACTTTGTTGTCAGGTTGTCCACCCTTCCTGCGCTGTCAGACTGAACCACATCTCAGGGCAGGAAATGGATCCTTGGTCATTCTGTGAGTTGACGCTCAATAATTCAGCTGCCATTTATTCTGGGCAAATGGATCCCAATGCCACCTTCCTGTGATAATGGAATCACTGAATGTGTCTACAAAGGAAGGATGAATCAAATTTACTCACACACACACACACACACACACACACACACACACACACACACAGACAGACACAGATGGACACACAGACAGGCACACACAGCAGAAACTCCTGACATGCGCGGTCACAGCGGCACATCCACAGCGGACCAAACTTCATTATATATTATATTACTTTTAAGCAAGAACCCATCTCCCTTGGCATGTACAGCCACGCTCTCTTATTTGGAGGGTGAAGTGTCCTGATGAAAACTGGAGCAGATGAGTCCAAAATTACACCCCAACCCCTCAACCCTCCAGTGTAGGAGGAGAAGAGGGAGGAGGAGGAGAGGTAGGAGAAGGAGGAGGGGGAGGAGGAGAGGGAGGAGGAGAACAGGGAGCCATCCTTTCAGGGTGCAATAAGACAACGTGACACACAGCTACATGACTGGTAGCCCCAGTTCTGGAGAAATAGGTCGCATCCATCCAACTCCTCTGGTGTAGAAACAGACTGATAGATGGAGGGAGTGAGGGAAGAGATAGGAAGTACAGGCAGAATAAGACAGTGATAGCGAGAGAGATAGAATGACTGAAAGAGTTGGAGGACGGAAGAGAAGAAAGAGGGTGGAAGTGGAGATTGGAGAAGTGGTGTCTGGCGTGAGAAGAAGTCAGTTTTAAAAACTTTCCAGATTGTACGTTGCTTTGATGCTATTTCCAGCTACACCTGCCACCTGACAACCGCAGTCAAGATGTTTGGTTCCTAATGATCAAAGGCTGAAAGTAGAATCAGTGGACAAGGAGCTAATGTAGTTTGAATAGAGCTCACTGCTCAGCCTTGTCACAAGTCACTCTGGTGATGCTTTGATAAACAGACTGCCTTTTTGACACAGCCAGGCAGCAGTGGATACAGACTATTTAACCTTAATAGACCTGCCCGCCCTACACTAATGGGAGTGTCGCTGAATGCAGTCTCATTGTGTATCTGATTGATACAGTTCCTTTTGATGGGTAATTGACTGTGCACTTAGTGTACACACACACACACAAGGTGTTATTAGAGTGGAGTGTTTCAACCAGCGTGTTCCTTGTCAGTTCCGTACCATGTGTTCCCCAACCTCATACACTCAGAGGAGAAAAGAGAGGAAGAATTGGAAGGAAGGAGGCAAAAGAGAGGGAGAAAGATGGAGATAGAGAGGAGGGAGGAAGAGAAATAAAAAAGAGAAGAGAGGGAGAGAGACAGGCGCAAGGGAGAGCAAAAAGTAAATGTCAGAGAGAAAGAGTTTAGTGGGGCATTAGGATGGCTTCTGGAGGCTGGACCCTCTGACAAATGTTCACACGGTGTCTCAGTAATGCTGACTGTCAGGCAACACTTCTCCAGCACTCCCAGGAACCCAGCAGAGGAAGAAGAGGGGGAGCTAATGGCCATGTAGGATCACCCAGGACAGCACACCGCATGAATCCTGCATGTGTCCCCCCCCCCCCCCCCCCCCCCCCCCGCCACCTGCATTGTTGGAGCGCGATGAGTTAGATCTCCAGCAACACTGCCCTGCTGAAGTTCCTGATGTCACAGTGACTTAGCCCAGTGACTCACTCGCTGCCACGCCTCCCTCTCTGCTCGTCACTGCAAGTGAGACAGTGTGAGAAGCGTTCAGAGGCGCTGCGTCGCTCACTGTTTGGCATGGTTTCCCAGTGTTTCTCACACGCTGAAACGTGAGAGCTTGTAAATCGTTTGATCCCGGCAGGTGAGGCATCGCGCCTCGGTTTCACTTTTATTTTGGGACCTTTGATGTCAATTACTTTTACGTCAGGCTCTTTGAGGTTGCCTTCTCCAAGTCCTCCTCCGCAGGCCGCCTTCCAAGAGCCCTACGCAGTAAACGTCTCTGACCTCCTGTATTTACAGCTGGCTGTATACAGGGTGCTGTGTAATAGTGTGTCAGAGAATAGCTGGGATTTACAGTCTGTCTTTCCTTGTCTGAGTATGTGTGTATTGTATGGTTTGTGTGTATAGACCTGTGTGCGTAGGTACTGTTTGTGCGTGTGTGTGTTTCCTGCCGTGTGAGCACCACGGTGGCCACTCGTCCCCATGGTGCTCACAGATGGTCCTTTCTAGTGTGTCTCCAGGCTGAGGGGTTTCATGTCCTCCGTCTCACCAGACAGGCTTTGTCCTAGCCCTCACACCGGCTCCAGCCCACTGCCACCTGCAAGCTGTGATTACTACAGGACGGCCTAGAGAGAGAGAGAGAGAGAGAGAGAGAGAGAGGGAGAGAGAGAGAGAGAGAGAGACAGAGAGAGAGAGAGAGAGAGAGGGAGGGAGAGAGAGAGAGAGAGAGAGAGAGAGAGAGAGAGAGGAGAGAGAGAGAGAGAGAGAGAGAGAGAGAGAGAGAGAGAGAGAGAGAGAGTAGAGCCACCGAAGGAGAGAAACGGTAAGAGAAAGGTAGAGAAGCGCACAGATGGTTTGTAGGTAATTGAGGGTAAACAACAGAGAGGAAGTGAGAAACAGAGAAAGGGAAAGAGAGAGAGAGAGAGAGAGAGAGACTGATAGAGAGCGAGGGAGAGAGACAGTGTCCTTGACCTTCTAAGACTGCTTGGAGTGTGTTGCTGCATAGTGGAAAAGCCAGGGAAAAGAATCCCCAAGTCACACACACACAGACACACACACACACACACACACACACACACACAGACACACACACCCCCGAGGCCCCAGACACACGCCGGCTGGAACCACCGTGTATCGCACACAGTTGGACCCAAAACTCAGTAATCATTCCATAATCAGTGTTATTATTCAGCACTAGCCTTCAATCAGTGTCTTGTATTCTGTACCTCTCTACATCTAAAGGGATGTTTGATTGACACATTGTGGAGTCTGACACCTGCCGCTCCATAGGGCCTGATCTCAAAGGGAAAGAAGTCAGAGAAATGTCGATTCACTGCCTGGGGCCTAATGAGTTCACACTCTCCACAGTGTTATAATGTCTGCGTGCCGCTAGGTCGCTTCCCTGGCAGGTCTGACTATGTGGAGGTAGTTCTGTGAAGGCTGTGCGTAGCTGAGGGTACCTCAGACCCACAGTGAGTCACATGAGTATGGGCGATGATGTCACTGGAAAAGGAGCGTGTAAACAGAGGTTTGTTTGTCATACCTGCTGAGGGTGCAGAATAGGAAGAGAAATGAGACACAAGGAAATGGATGTGGGAAGAAATCAGATTTACATGTAGTTACTTAGCAGACGCTCTTATCCAGAGCGACTTACAGCAAGTAAAGGGACATACCACCCCGGCATCCTGTCCTACCATCCCTCATATCCAGTCTCTTTCTTTACCAAGCTCTCTTACCCTCTCATGCCGTCAAATGCCCTGTCTCCTCTTTTCTGTTTCTTGACAGTAGCTCTACCTTCCTCATGCTTTCACAGCCTACTGTCCCTCCCAGACATGTACTCTGTTCCTTTGTGCCCGATCCTCTTTTCCCCTCCCTCTTTCTTCCAACTGTCCTCGGCCACCTGCCTGTTTCTGTCTGGCTTGTACACACACACACACACACACACACACACACACACACACACACACACACACCTGGACTGTGTCTTCCCTTCTCTCTAACTCTCTCTCACACACACTCACAAAAACGCACACTCAGGTTCAGTCTGTCTCACTGCACACACACACATACACATGCGAGCACACACACACACACAGGCACACACACAGTATTCCATTACTTGTCCCCCTGGGGTGACCTCCCTCTGTTTGATTAGGGAACAGCAGTGGGGGGCTACTGCTGACTGACCTGGTCTCAGGGTGGCCATGCACACACATAGAGACACACACACACACACACACAGTCTCTCCCTGTGATTGGATGAGCACATTGCTCTGGCCCAGGCACCACAGTCTCCTAGGAACAGGCTGTCGAGCAGTGATGTCATGTTATTACATAGGGGCCAGCACATCTCGTTCTCTCCCCTCTCTCTCTCCTTTTCTGTCTGTCTCTTTCTTCATCAAGGACGTAGATCACAATAGTGACTTTACCTCACTATAGGCCCCTGGCCTGTCAGATGGCTTGTGAAATACCTGTATAAAGATCTCTATCTTATTTAAGTTCCATATATGTTCCAGGTCTGCTCCATCCTGCCACAGTAAATTCCGTGTTTGTGTAACTTGCATGGCGAATAAAAACAAATTCTGATTCTGATATGTGGAGAGAGAAATCCGTAGACATCTCCCTTTTATTTTCTGTGGTCTGCTAGTGTGTGCACGCGTGTGTGAGAGAGAAAGTGCGTGCGTACAGAGTTTCTTCGTGTGTGTGAAAGTGTTATTTCCATTCCAAGCATACATAACCATTTAGGCACACATGCATTCTGCTTGTGGTATAATTCTATCCATTACCAGTCATTGCCCCCAAGCCCTGGGGCAACTTAAACATCACTTTATGCATGTTGCACATGCTAAACTGTGTGCTACTGAGTAAACACTGAAGTTGTGAACGTGCTCATTGGATGCTATGCTCATCCTGCATGAATACGCTAGTCAAGGAACCAGATAAATATACAAGCACATGTTGAATTTGATTTGGTAGTTACTATAGATAGAATACTGGGACACCTAGAATGATAGCCACTACTAACCACTTGTAGAATGGAAAATAGCTATAATCTGTATCCCAGGAATCAGAGAAATCTGCCAGTTCATGGTTTATTTGCTTTGGCAGATGGGTCTGGCCACCCTCCCATTCAAACAGATTTCCTTCTGAAATGAAAGTCACAGTCGTTTATCCGAGGCAGGTTCCGTCCAATCACTGTACAGAAGAGCTCTGTAGAGGCCTGTTCAGGTGTGTCCAGGGGCATTCTGGTCTATGGCTGCCATAGCATCCCCTGGAAAGTGAAAATATACTGAGAAGTTCCAGACTAATATGTGTTTGCTGGTTGTTCTGCGGAAGCCCACAAGCCCTTAGAGCAGCTTTACATCATTCATATGAAGTCCACAGTCAAAATACCCACAGGCACAACCCAGCATATCCCTAATGTGGGATATGATATTGATATTTAAATGTCAAATGGTGTAGCAGTGTATGTAAGTGTGTGTCCGCATCTGTGTGTGTCTGTGTGTATTCAAGTTAAGAATGCAAGTGTTTGTGTGAGTGAGTGAATAGTTGTGTTCATGGGGTGTGTTTTTTGTTGTCAGTAAAAGGACAACATTTCTGTGGTGCATGCAGGGAGGCTGGAGGGCTGGTTCAAGGCCTGGCTAGCAGCAGCGGCTGCAGGCTGGCTGGCTGTCCCTGCACCAGCATCCAGAGCTGATGAAGCTATCTAGCTGTCATCACTGCCTCAACAGCCCTGACTGATGTGCATGAACATGTTTGTGTGTGAGATGAGGAGAGACAGAATATGTATTTGTGTGAATAAGTGTGTGTGTGTGTGTGTGTTTGATGATTAAGAGATCCTGTCTCTGTGTAGAAAGTCATGTGACAGCAAGAGTCACATGTGTCTGCTCTACACTGCCTGTCACTGGGAGCAGAGAAGAGGACACAGTGAACACACACAAGGACAAGCACGCACACACACACACACACACACATACGCCTGCAAACACATAAAACACACAAACACCAGTCATACTAATTTTCACACACACATATATATATATATACACACACCTTGAACATGACTTTATCAGACACAAGGTTGGTTGAAATGTCTTTTCCTCTTCCATCTTAGGCACTTTTATCTCCCTCCTATGGTCGTCTGTGGAACTGCATGCAGTTGTCTTCTTAATTTCCATCCCACCCTCACAGTATGTCCCTGAAACAGACAGTCCCAGCGTGAGTGAGAGAGGGGAGACTGAAAGCAGGCTTGCGTGACTAGCAGAAGCCTAAAACCACATTGTGACTCTGGCGGTGAGGTCAATCAGCTCGCTTTTGCTCACGCTGGATGATTCCATCCTTCCCTCTGCCTTTATCCCTCTGTCCATCCATCCTTTCATCTCTGCTGTTTTATGACAGGGGATACTTTGTCATGTGCAGTATTCAAAGTCTTCTGAACACTCTGATGGCAGAATGCAGGGATAGTTCCTTCTCTCTCTCTGTCTCTCTCCATTTCCATGGAGTTGTAGATGCATGCATATGTTAGTGTGCATGCAAAGTGTGGGTGTGTACCATATTATACGGTATGTACTCAAGGTGTCCATATGCCCACAGCATACTGCAGCTCTGCTCTATGCAGCCCAGCCAAAGAAAATAAGTGTGTGGGTGGAAATAAGTAAGATTGGTTACCCACCCGGTTCTGTCCAGGCACACACACACACACGCACGCACACACACACACACACACACACACACACACACACACACACACACACACACACATATGCATGCACTCATTCCCTCTCTCTTTCTAATCTCTCTCTTTCTCCTCCATGTACCCAATTATAGGAAGGTTTGATGACACAAACACACAGTATTGGTTAGAAGTTTCATCTACCTGCTGTTCTTCCCTGTCACTACTTACTGTGCGGTGGGGATGAGCCAGTCTCTCAAGTTATCTGACCCTGACATCTAGTGGTGAGACAGAGAACTATAACAAGGTGGATATGCAACGATTAGATTTTTACATCGTTGTGTGGCTCTACATTTACTCTTACTTTTATTATGAAAAGCAGACAAAACCATGTACCTACATGGTTATTTTTGCCTGTTGCTACCTTTCATAAGGTCAACAAACATACTTCTTCTTGTTAAGGCATTAAAAGTCATAGTTTGAGCTACCAATTCCTGTTGGTACTGTTCCAGTACAAATGCAATGTCTAAACGCATAAAACAATACAGTTAAACATCTTATACAACCTACATAATTTGTTGAATTGTCTGCATTCCATACTGTCTGTACATGTAGTTGTTGTTATGACCACAAATGCCCAGCAGATGACAATGTTTACCAAGGCACATGTTGAACACAGTCTGCAATGCCAACCTTTTCTTCCACAACAGGCATATACTGTATATATGTATATAAAGTATCACTTCTCTTCTTATGACTAACATCGAGTACTGTCACCACCAGCCCACAGGGAGCTGTGCTCATCTGGGCCACACCTCCTGAAACGCACATTATCTTTCAGCAGGATATGAATAGCCCCTTTAGTGCACAGTGAATCCCAGCTATAAATCATTAGCCATTAGCGTCAGAGACTGTGCTTCAGACTCTATAATGGTCTTCATCAGGTTAAAGAGCCGGCCAATGACAACCAGATGAAAACAGATGATTTTTTTTCTTCTTCATTAATCTCCATTGTGGAGCCCTCACGCTGACTGAGTGTGAGACAACAGTGTGTGCTGTCACAGGTGGTCTGGGTGTGAGGGAGGGGAACACGTTTGCACGGCCCTGTTAGAGGGTGCTAGTGGGCGGAGTCTGCGTGGATGATGCGCTTGTTTCAGTGGGTGTGATTCACAGCTCCTGCTGTCATCTTACAGTACGTGCTTCTTAACGCACGTCCTGTCTGGGTCTGTTGTGTACGTGTGTGTGTGTACAATGTTGTGCGTGTGTGTGAGGGTGCGATCGTGTGTGTAAGCGGCGGTGCATGAGTGTGTGCGTGTGTGTGCGCGCTGTCAGACAGCCCAATTAACAGGCGTGATCAAGTGTTGTGTCTGTTGGTTGTGGTTGACAGCTCTGAAGATGTAGTGCTGGGTGTCTGTGCAGGTCTGGATGGATAGGGCTGTTTGGGGACAGTGTGGGATCTCACAAAAACAGAGTGCGGACGCGTTTCATCTCAATCAATCACCCTGGCAGTGAAGGTTTGCCCTTTCAGGAAGTGGCTGCCTCTGTTTTGTAATGAGTTTCTCAGAACAAACACTTAATACAAACTTTGTTGTTGGTCATTTAAAGTCTAACAGTCTCCTGTCAACAGTCAGGCATTCAGATGCCCATTAACGTTTTATACCACTCAAGTGTGTGGTAAGTTGGTACTGCAATGGTTTTTCTCATCCAAATATCCGGTGAGCTCGCAATTCTTTTCCTGCTCCCCGTTCGCCCTCCCCGCAGCTGTGCCCCCCCCCCTCCCCCACCCATCTGATTTCATAATGAGTTTTTAGAAGGAGTGCAGGACTTGCTGTGATGCTGCATATATGATGCTCCTGTTCCAGAAGCAGCGACTGCAAACAGCAGTATCTGTCATGAGACTGGAGGCGGTAATGAGAAACTTATGAGATAGTTCCTGCATCACACACACACACACGCCACACACAGACACACATTCCAAACTTCCCTGCCCCGCACACACCCTCTCCCCTGCTGAAGGAGGATGGAAGACTGATGATGTTGAACTTGCAAATAAAGTAAAAACAATCAAGGTAGAGGATTGGGGAGGAGGTGCAAACACACACACACAAGCTCTCAAACAAACACACACACACACACACACACAGGATGAAAGGATCTGTGTTAGTAAACCCTGGAAAGATTGATCATGTCAATTTCCACCAACCTCCCACCCCACCAGAATATTACCCCAAAGTTTACACCAACAAAAAGCCAGATTCGTCACCTCTAGGGATTCAGTGTGGTGTTAGATGAGTCAGGTTTACTGTTATTAAAGTCATTAGCAAACCCCTTTCTGCTTAGCATAGGACAAATCTACCCAGCATTCTTTATAATGTTTCCCATTGGAAACAAGCACTCATCAGCAGGGATTCCATCCATATGACTGATAGTTTAGCCATGTGCTAATAACAAGCTTCTGCCAGACTGCATTGTGGTGTGCTTGGTTAGACACTGGCTACAGACTCTCCTTCCACTGCCTCTCAACATGGGATTAATTCATCCCTGCATCTCTCCTTTAAGGGCTTTTAGGTACCAGCAATGCACAGTGTCTGTGTGTGTCTGCGTGTGTATGTGTGTGTCTGTGCATAAATGCATGTATGTGTTTTTTGTACATCTGTATGCAAGTGTGTTTCTCTGTCTCTCAGAGCATCATGATCACACACACCTAGACGATCCTCTGGAAGGCTGTGATGCTCGTTCCTCTTGTTCAATGGCTTCCTGGGGTCAGGGCGGGGCGGGTGGGGGCGGGGGGTCAGTCTGATGATGACTGGTCATTTCTTCCTTGATGGTTTCTTGGTAGCTTCATCGATCTGTCTGGGTTGATCACTCCATCGATACGCGTATATTTATTAATACATGTACGTTATTCATGAGATGAGTTCCATGTGTGTCCCAGCTCGTTGACAGGTTTGTTGATCCAGCAGTTTTCAGGCTTGGTGGGGCCAGTAGTGTAGTGTAGTTCCAGGGTTAGGGTTAAGTGCTGTAGCAACCATGTCAGGTCCCAGGAGGCAAAATAAGGGCAGCTGACATGTATGCTGCATCTCAGCAATGGACCAGTAAACAAGCTGTTCTCAGCTAAGCTACTGGAAGATTCCAGAGAAGAAAGAGAGATGCTGACAGCTTATACTGTACATGGATACATTGTGTATGCTGAATCTACAATCATGCTCTGGGTTTGTATCTAAGAATACCAAACATCCATATTGTCCTGCCTTCAAACCAGAGGATGCAGAGACCTGGATAACTGCTTAAAAATGAATCGATACAGAAATATGTGTGCGGAATGAGGGGGCTGCATTGTGTGGTTACAAAGCCGTGAGTGTGTATGATTTTAGTGAGCTTCAAAATAGCTTGACCTTCAAAATTGGCAACACTGTGACACAGCACTAAACCAAACGTAGGCGTTTGTTCTCGCAGAAGCACTGCAGAGCTTGATGAGGCGGTTGCTATGTAGAGCTATTAGAGACTGTTTTACATGAAAGATGGACATCCAAACAGAATCTGTTAGTGTGCGTCACATGGCCGGTAGATAAAAAAACATGAGTAACCATGAATCATTTAGTTTTAAATAGACAATAAAGAATCCATGGACGAAACATGGCTCATCAGAATACTCAAGACTCTCGGATGGATCTTGGGTGTCTGGTGTTTGGAGAGTGTTTACGCCCTGTGGAGCCAATCTGTTCCTGTTTGTTAGAGCAGGGGAGGGGAATGCTTAGAGGGACAGCCTATTGAGTGTTGTGTCTCCTTGTTTCCAGGCTACCGTGCTCAAACTTTACCCTTGAGTAATGCTGGAGTTTACAACACCATGCCTAAACTTGCGTTAACCCTCAACACGTTGCATGATTGAACTTACAATGCTCCCTGACTGACTGCAGACTCCTGCCTCAGCACTCCACAGCCAATCTGCTGAGGGAGAGAACGCCCGTACCGGGCATCGCAGAGGCATCGCCGAGGCTCTCGTCCTTCCCCTCACTCTGGGTTTGATTAGTCTGCGATGTCGCTCGCCCAGGTCGGGCCCCGTTCACGGGTTGAACTGTCGCAGTGGCGTGTGTAAGGGTGCGAGTTCGGTCAGCGCTTCTGTCGCCGTGAACAGACAGACGTCAGGAGCTCTGCACGTCAAATATTTATTCATATCATGCAAACCTTCTTCTTTGCTGCAACAGAGCGCTCCAGAAAGTTGTTATTCTCCATCCTGCAATTCTCCTCGCTCTCTTTCTCGCCTTCTCTCGATCTCCCTTGCTCGGTCATTGTTTTTCTCTTCCCACTTCCACTCACCTTATCTCTCTCTTTCTCTCTCAATGTCTCTTGCTTTCTTTATCACACTCTGTGTATGCATCTCTCTCTCTCTCTAGGGTCTTCCTTTGTCAGGAAGTATATCCGTTACATATCCTATAAGAACTGCTCCTCATTAATCCATGTCACGGCAATCTCAAAACCTGCAGCTGGAATACTAATGGGATCCTTGCTGCCCGTGTTGCTCAGAGGAAAACAGACACATACTTGAAGGTAGTTGGGGATTTCCCCATGGTGATGAGACTTGACTTTATGAATTTGAAGTTCTCAGCACTTTGATTTGTCTTGCGCAAAGCTGCTTTGATATAGTTCAAATGACTGTGTGATCCTCTGGATTGCAGCATTCACACTTGACCACAAAGACAACACGCGGAAGACGGACTACGTGATGAATCAGAACCTCTGAGACATGCAAAAAGAACAGTGTTTTATGAAAGTTGGCTGTCAGGAACAGTGTGTGTACAGGGAGAAACATAGAGATAGAGGACAGATAGAGAGTGATGACAGAAGACAAAGACAGGAAGAGAGGCAAGGTTTGTGGAGGAGAAGTAGAGAAAGAGAATTGGACAGAGATGATGTGCTTGAATGTTTTCTCTGGAGAGACAAACTGGCCAAGTAATAATCTCTCTGTGTCACTCACACACAAGTGTCAATCTTCAGTGATGACTTACAACAGTCCAGAAACCTTCGCCTTCCAATGTGTAGATATTCAGGCAGGACCATCTACCACACAGAAAGACATATTCTAAATGTAGAAAGTGATAATTAAATTTGGTTCAGCTTCCTTAAAATGTCATACTTTTGTCTTTTTTTAAGGTGGTGATGGTTATTGTCTAAACAAGCTGTCTACACAAACTGAATGTATGCCTTATTGTACTGTATGCAGGACTGCACCATGCAGTGCTCATGCCCAGTTGTGTGTCATGGTATAATTGTGTTTGCCAGTCAGGCCTGGCTCCTACTGGATGTCTGTGGGACATGTCTGTGTCCAGCAGTGTCTGGAACAGCAGACACCTGCATGGCTGGAATGCAGATCCAGGTCCAGGTCATTTAAATGGCTGCCACATCTTTGTCACACTCGCTTTACCCTTGAAAGGGACATCCGTCCTCTCCCACCCCCCCCCTCCTGCCAGCCCCCTCCCACACGCATACCATTTCACTCCTGTGTCACATCCCATCAACGAGATGAGGTCGTCTCTCAGCTCTGATGTCACACTCCCTGAGGGAGAGGGCGACAGGACCCCCACGTCCGTCATTACGGCTGCCCTCGGACGTGCCTGGTGCGCGCCATTAGAAATGCCCTGTCCTGCTTGGGAAAGCAGCTAGACTCCAACACCCAGGGATTAACAGTGAGCTGTTCTATCGAGCTGTTGGGTTTGGATGACCCGGGCCCGACGATATAGTGAGTCATCCTCCTGGGTCTTTCTGCGTTTCAGAAAACTGCTGATAACTGAGTAATCAGATCCATCCTGGGGAGGGGCTGGCAGGCTTGGGGAAAGAACCCATGCAAGAACACATGCCAACCCAAAGTGGCTTTTCTTCTTCTTGACGACAGCCTGTGGAAATTGTCTGGCTGGCGTAGCGGGGGAACCAACCAATTAGGTTGCGACACGTCTGGTTCCTGGGTGTGTGACAACGCCGACAAAGTCCCTGAGGTGCCTCTGTTAGAGACGAAGAGATGTCACGTTTCAGGAAGTGACACCAACAGGAAGAGTTGAGCTAGAACTTTACCCTGGATTTATCACAGATAGATATTTTCACTTTCTAAATCCCCCTCCATCATGAAAAATAAATATGTGGTCTTTGAAAAAAGAAGAAGCTATATCCCCTGTACAGTGTGCAGATCCATAGAGAGAGCTTGTTCTTGGATTCTCTCCTTGCCTATAATCTGTCTTTCCTCAATTCTTGACCCAGTGGAAAACTCTGCAGATCTGCCAGCATCTTAACTGACAGTGCTGGTCTTTTGGGAGCATGGTAGTGCATGTACTGTACTGTGACAACTTAGGTCTGAAGTTTTAAAGACGACATATGTCTCTTGCCAGTTTGTTAAGTCTGCATGTGTCTGACTTCAGGGAAAGGAATTAAGATGGTAAGAAAGCTAATGCTAAGTCTAATGTTTCCCTTTCTCTCTCTCACACACACTCTGTTTTTCGGTCTCCTTCATTTTATTCCTCTATAAGTTCCTGCTCCCTCTTTCTCTCTGTGTATCACATCCATCTCAGACCTGATTCCCATGACAGCACCACAGTGATGCACTACTTTACTCTCAAGACATCTAATCATGGTGTTTAATTGCATAGGACCCACATAGTGGCACAGTCTTCATGTATCAGCATGCTGTGTAGGTTAACGGTAGATGAGCAGGAAATATCATCCTACAGCCTCCTTTAATCATGGTGGGGTTCCTTCTTTTTTTGGCATAAAGGATCGTTGAATAATTCAAGAGGAAATGTGACAGGTTCCCTGAAGGGAACTGATTGCGAAGAGGACATTTGAAATTAGATATTTTGCATGACGTTGCAGCTGAAACGATGGCCCACCAGACAAGCAGAGATATTTATTGTTGTGATGTGGATGCTGGTTATACAGGTTTATGTCACCAATCTACCATGAAGAGCTTCTTCCTTGTGCTGTTCAGTCATTAGCATTCAGTGGATTCTCTGTTGGAAGACTAGCTGCATACTCCATGACAATGACTAAGCAAACTTGTTGGAGAATGACAAACAAGTAAAGAGTCAGCCTTGAAAATCACACAAATAATCAAACAATTGTTTATTTTTTATTGGTGGGGGTAGATACTCTCCCTGCATGTTGACTTCTATTTGTTTTTTAATTACTTTTTATGTTATATATTTTATTTCAGTCATCCCTTTGGGGAGAGTGTGGACAGAACAAGCATTTTATGTAACAGCATAATTGGGATACTTGGTTGTGTGCCGCAAACCATTATTGAAAGTTCTGTTGGAATACATTATTTACTCATCCTACAATACCAACAATAGTGTGTTATATTTTCTACAGTCAGATAATTGTATGTGTCTCCTACATACTCTCATTCACACCACACACACTTTCTTCTGCGTCCTTTTGCTGTCGCTCTCATATCCTCTGTTCACTCCATACTGTGTCATATATCTGATGTGGGATTCTGTATGTTATTAGCAATGCTATTCAGTTAAATATACAATGTCAGATAATTTACTGCTGCTTATAACTAGCATCAAGGAGAATCCAGCAATCACATAAAGTCCACCTTTAGACTCATCAAAGTCGAGGGAGCTCATTCGCTTGAGGCTTGGGGACTGTTGCTCCACTGTTGATTATAATGAGGCCCTCTTCTCTGTCTTTAACAAGGCTTCTCAAAGCAGCGCCACACAATCTTAATTGTTTATTAGCAGTTTAGCTGTTTTCCAGTCTAAATAAACTTGAATAGGTGTGTGTCTGCTGCTAATATCTTGTCAGTCTAGGTACCTTTCAAAGATTAGAGCCACAGGATGATCAAACATGGGCTTTCAAAGCAAAAATCCATTTGTTTGAGCTGTAAGGGTTTGAACAGCAGACAAGGTGTGTTTGATGAGATGCTCCTGTGCACACACACACACATGCTCAGGTGTTTATCCTAATGAGAAGGGCTTTGGTCTGTGCATGCACTGCCTTAATGCATCCAAATGTGTTCCCAGGTGTGAAGATCAGCTAGTTCATCCACACATAATACTTTCCTACAGATATTTCCTGTATTTAAATTTGTAATTATTAGAAAGGCCATCACAGTCGTCTATATCCTACGACAATGGTTTGTGTTAAGCTCTCCTTTTCCACAACAGTAATATTGGTCTGAGTAATCAAATAATCACACATCTTTATCTGGCCATCGAAGATGATGAAACAATACCACTCTGATCTGTCAGAGGGACTGAACAGAGAGCTCTGCACTCTGCCCTCTGCAAACCCAGCCAATCAGCTGGCAGGGTTAGCTTAGCCCCTCCCACTGCACATGCACATCATGCTGTCATTGGTCTTCGGCTGCTGCAGACAGATGCGGATAGGCGTTGTAGTAAATTCACCTTGGGATCCAGCCTGGGTATTTCCTCCCCCTCACCTGAAGCAGAGAAGGTGAGACATTCAATGAACACACAGACCTGAATTTCTACAGACAGAGGCAGCTTGACACAAAACTGGCTGACTTTCTTTCTGCAACAAAGCCTGTAATTCTCCTTGATCTAAACCAGCTTCAAAATGGATCCCCTCCTGTAATTTGTACCAATCAAAACCAAATGTCAGGCATTCTCTTCATCGTAAGTTTCCACAAGGCATCGTGACTATTTGAGTCTGTTCTCCTGATACACCCCTGTAGAGATAAATGCTATACTGTACAATCACATGATTACGGAACCACTTTGAATGACAGTGGAAACAACTGCTGGCTATGACAGAACAAGTTCTAATAGCAGGATAGGGTCCAAATTAAAGACAGATACGTCAAGCAGAGACAAACAGATGAGACAGACTGTCTGTGGGTGTTTGTGTGTGTTTTGTTGGTTTTCCTATGAGATGAAAGGCAAGGCTGAGCCTGTCTGTGGAAAAGACCCAGACTGTACTGTCTGCCCCAGGGAGGCATCCCAGCATGCCCTGCTCACATAATGCCTGCTCCACCAATCACATCTCTGGATGAAGAGACCTCATCTGTAAGAACTGTTCCTAACGTTCCCCTGGCACCTTTTTGGGCACGACGATGGCTGCCGCTGCTCAGTATTCACATTCCCCCGAATGAGCAAATTAACGAGTGAAAGATGGGAGAGAGGGGTAGTGGGAGAGGATTTATATGGGACATTTCATCTTAGCGTCACAGGTTATCACAATGTCTTAGCTCCTATGAGAGTGGAGCCAATCAGGCGAACAATAGAAAGTGATAGATTTTGATCAAGTCAATTTCCTCCACTTTTCCGGCGTTCTTAAGGACGGTGTTCCTACTGACACTAATGCAATTACCAAAATTGTGTCATTCCTCACTTTCTCAGAGTCTCGGATAGAATCTCATTCTCATCAGTCCGTGGTAGTTATCAGTCAATGGAGGTCAAGCCCCAAACGAAATCAGCAGAATATGTTTGCTGTGGGGTTCTGAGAAGGATTACGATGGCTCTCTGTAATGACTGCAGCTCCTTGCACATGAAATATCACCTTTATACAGGATCATTGAGTTACATTCTCAGTCCATGCAGTAGATGAGATCTGTTGGGACGCTAGCAGTAATGTTGTTAACCTATTAGATAAAGGGTCAATTTGAAGTCCTCATAGCTAACCTCACTTATTGAGTCACGGGCTATGCGGAATTGAATCCCATTTTTGAACTGTGAGACAAAAGTCTGTTATGTGGTATACAAGATGCTCAGAGGTCTCAGACAGCAAGATATGTCAAATATTATCACTGGAACATGACTAAAGACAATGATAATATTCCCCTTCTCTTGCTGTATGGGATCTCCTTCTGGGGTATCCAGAGAAAAGCCCAGAATGAGCCTGTTCAGCCAATTTAAATAGAAGCATGCAGGCACACTAGATTCAGTCTTGGTACCAGGGAGCTGTCTTTAACTGTCTTAGTCTGTAACACCACAGACTTACTAAACACAGCCTACCCCTGCCCACAGGTGTGTCCATCACAGACAGATGTATCTTATGGTAACCCAAGCATGAGGATAATGTATCTTTAAATGACCTTAGAGAAATGTTGTTGAAGGTGAGTTAGGAGGAGAGCTATGCTTTATACTGTAGGCTTCAGCTTCTTGATAACAGCGCAGTTACTGCTTTCACTGAATCTTTCCATGTGAAATCATGCTTAGGAATGCAAGCATCCTCCCATCCAAACACTATGGAGGGGCCCTCCCCTCCACATGCTGCGTGCTCAGAGGAAGAGGCGGTTCAGTATTGGTTACCCCGGCTCTGATGAAGGCAGTAAGGGAGGTGATTATCGCGGAGACCAGATGGACTGGCTCCATCAGAACAGTGCAAAGAGCACCAGGCAATCATGGAGTTGAGTTTTCCTCACCCGGCAAATCGGTCAACAAATATCTCGCGATAGATATTCATCTGCTTCACTTCTGATCGGTTTCTCGAGAGACTGAAGGAAAGTCTGGATATTTTTTTTATGCTCGTTAAGATCGCTTACAAGTCGGGGTGGAGCACTGCCTTCATAATGAACATGCAGTGAACTGGAGCAGGTTTAACTTACAATCCATCTGCAGCCCAGTTGTGTGCAACACAAATGCTGTGATTTTCTTCCATCTGAGCTTACGTCGTTCGATAATTAGAACTATATTTTGGATTTGCTTCTAAGGAATGATGATTTTCTCAGACATGAGCACGGGGACCAACTCCCCAAAGGTGCACCCTCCGAATGGGACAAGGTATTACACGTTCCAGGCAAGTACCTTTTTTCTTATTAGCGGTAGAGAAAGGGGCGGTTTGTGGTGAATGATAATGTTTTACAGCAGGTAATTGCTTCAAATCCCTGAAGAGTTCCTGGGAACATTCGGCATCATTTTGATTTAAAGTAACCTATATCGCGTGACAAGCAGAGGCGCTTTGGCACCTGCACGCACGCGATTTCTGTGGATAGCGGCATAGATTATTTGTGTGTGTGTGTGTGTGTGTTTGTGTGTGTGTGTGTGTGTTTGTGTGTGTGAGAGAGAGCGACATGTGCTGTTATTGTGACACTGACATCAAAACAAGCCTCTTGGGCTATACATTCAGTGTATATGGTGTTGGGCAACAACTCAATTTGCCTTTAGAATAAACAGCCTTTGCTAGATAAATGCTTATCCTTAGTTCAAACCTAATCACAATAAATATGCACGACATGTTGCCGTGTTCACAAGTAGTTCACTGTAAATGCCATGCACAAGCTTTCAGCGAGTATTAAGTGCTGTGAGGATTCGCCTCTAAGTGTCTTCGAGGCGCAAAGTGGTGCGCGCGATCAGGTCACCTTATAGCGCTTAAAAAAACAGCGCGCGCCACCACAATCAGTCTCACATGGACGTCAACCATAAATAATAAATGACATTTGGACTGAATTTTTCTCACATACTTTCCATCATATGGCGTGAGCGAGACGCAGTACGGTATTAAAGACAAAGAGACCGACAAATATCTTTCTCATTCCACATTACATAGAGCCACAGTCTTCTAATAGGATTTTCCAAGTCACATGACTTTTTGTTTTCAGATTTTACACTGTAGAATTAAAGCTGCCTTTGCCCTATTGATTATTGCTGTCCATATTTCAGCGTTGCTCAAAGCTCATGCATATCAATGAAGAGCAGCATAAGGGCTATTGATCCCTGTCTCATCCAGTTTCTGTTACTAACACCACCTTTTCACTTCTACCTGTGCACCCTTCTGTCTCTCTGTGCAGTCTATGGCAGCAGTCTAAAGGTTGAGGCTTGGCATAAGGTTTATGATTTTTGTTTTACTGCGTCACTGCCACAGGGGCAACATTGTAGAACGTTCAAACAGAGATGCCATCTGTCCTGATGCAGTATATCTAACCTATCACAGAGAATGATCCATGGAAGGTCTGGTCCTTTATCATATTAGTTCCTCCTTTCATCTGTCAGATCCAGTATCTTGTTCCCTCAGCTACTCGCCTCTGTCACTTTCCCCTCCAGGTCTGGATATATTGGGCTGTAACTCTGCCTGGTTCGTCATACTATAAAAAGAGAACATCAGCCTGTGTTCCAATGCCAAGGGAGGGTTACTTCTCCTACAACAACCTTAGAAGAAGTGCTTTCCTTTCCTCAATAGACTGGTCACAAAGCAGTGACAGGGTAAACCTATAACCAGGGTATCTGCTGCCTGGGCGTGCTGGATGAAATAGCACCTCTCGACTGCTCCTCTAGACTGAACCAACATAAATGGGGGAGGTCAATATTAGAGCTGGCACATGCAGGCACACCTCTCTGCTCCCGTACAGCCACATCCTCTCCTCCCACGTAGTCCTCCTCCAGTATATCACACTGCACCTATATTTTCTTAATGACATTTAGGGGAGATTGAGGAGCTGTATTAGCAGGGGGACCACAGAGCTGATGAGAGCAAAGAAGTGCCCTCCTTTTCCCCAAAGCCCTGGTTTTTAATCAGGCTCCGCTGGTTCCCAGGCTGATGAAGAAATTGCTCTGTGATTGAAATGACAACTTCCTGTCATAATATTTGGAGGCCTGATTACAGTTGATTAGGACACCTTTTTACCTGCCTTTGTGAGCAAGAGGATGGATTTTTTACACGTGTGTGTTTGTGTGTGTATAGTGTATGTGTGTGTGTGTTTGTGGTTGTCAGCCCAGTGGGCCATGATGGAAGCCTCCCAGGGTGAAGGTGTTGCTCTTGCTGGTCAGAGCTCATCAGGAAGCTCACAGGAGGCCTGTTAGTCGGGGTCTTCTTTGATGTTCCAGGCACAGCATGTCATTGGCACACAAGGCATTCAGACTGAAGGAGGCTCAGAGAGTGGCTTCTGAACAGCTTTGAAGGAGTTGGTGAGAGAGAGGTTGGCTTCAGCTAGCATTCAGACATTTCATGGGGATGCTGGTTGGGGAGAAGGGTGTGCATTCTTGAGGAAAGGCTCCAGACAGCAGACAATGTCCTGGTATTTGTGCTGGCCGGTTGGAAGGCAGGAAGGCCCATTAGCAGCTCTGTGGTTGTCCTCTGTGCTACTGCAGCCTGTCTCTGTCTCACAGGGCTCCAGCCACCTCGGCTCCGGTTACATAACTATGTTCAATCAGAAATGATGAATGCAAACACAAACAGCACACACAAACACAAACACACTCCACACACACACACGCATACCAACTGTGTGAGAGAGAGAAAGAGAGAGAGAGTGAGAGGTGTCAGTGTTGGCGCGCCCCCCGCAAACCAGGCCAAGGCGACAGAAAGAGAACTATCCTGCTAATTAAAAAGAACAAGATAGCTGGAATGAAGTTCCGGCTGATTCCTGCATTCGAATTAGCATGGAGGCAAACGCAGTCAGTCTGAAAGTTGGCAGCAAACTTGTCGACACCTCAACTTCCCTCTCTTGACAGCCGAGGAGCAGCTCCCACTGGCCCCTAACTTAAAGAGGGAGAGGATGAATGGATGTCCCTCAGTACGCTCCCTCACAGCCACGCACTTCATCCAGGGTGAATTGCCTCTCAGAGCTTCTTTTGGCACAGGAAAGCCTGGGATGGTTTTGGCCCAGGGTGTGTCGGCTTCTCTTTAAGCAGCTGTCTCCCGCCACGCTGTGGCTAATCAGATCCATAGCTCTGCCGGTCCTGGCTCCGATCCCCAGCCTCCGCTTGATCAAAGCAATTAAAGAGGGGAGTGTCGTCTTCGCTCACAGTCGACAGCCTGTGCAGAGCTCACAGACGGCGACCGTCAGGGGAGATGGATGGTCCGAACACACCGCCTCGTTAAAAGTGCAACTTTTCATTTTGCTTACCGCACGTAAATTCACATGGGAACAAATGGCAGCAGCGTTGGATTTCATTTGCCGTAGTGCCTCATAGTCATTAATATTCTCTCACACACACACACACACACACACACACACACACACACACACACACACACACACACACACACACACACACACACACACACACACACACAAATAAGCAGAAGAAGCTGTTCCAGTGTGGGAGTGGTCTTGCTCTGGCTGTGAATCTCTTAGCTTAGAATGAACCTAAACTGAACAACTCTGTTTTGTTTAGTTTCATTCTGTATGTCTGCCATTTCCTCATCTGTCATGAGTATCAACACACTGGAACTCCCCAGCTTATTCCAAAGGAAAACCATCCGTTTTGGGCATGAACAGCCAGGGAAATCCTCACTGAAGACGTGTGGTGCAGTTTGAGGCTGTACTGGGCTGCGTTATGTTCAGCTGGTCTAACGCTCACAACCTGACTGTCCAGCATGTCAGCAGCCTGTCAGCGCCTAGACACACTGCTCTGAGAAACAGCCTTTCCTCACACATACCAGACAGGGACTGTGCCGAACATCTGGTTTGGGATCATTCACTCCCTTATATTTAGAAGTTGAGCTGTCCTCCTTCGAGGATTCCTTAGTTCCTCCTGCAGAATGCAGTGGAGGTGATGACAGCTTTGACTGTGTTTGATTTATTGTTGCTGTCGCTACTCACTGTCTGAATGTTCAGGACAGTTCCAAGTTGCTCTAATCCCTCTCCACCATGTGACTACAGACCAGGGTCAAGAGCCTGTGTGGCTTGGAACAATTGGATGAGGACAGGTCCATTGTTGTGAGGGATCAAGACACGACACAGGGCCAGAGTTGGCCCAGAATGCCATTGGAGCGTGCCAGATGGTCACATGGCTTTGTTGTGACAGCAACAAGCACCCTTGCTGATGGGAACCATCGTCCCTCCGAGTCGGTGGTGTTCGGTGTTCTGGATCACACACCCGCACGAACACGTGCGCACGTATACTCACGCAGTGCACGCATCTGCAAACATACACGTACGCACAACACTCACAGTACACACACAGTACACACATGCATTGGCACCCAGCTGCCAGCATGCTTATCCCCCCCCCACCCCACCCCCACCCCACCCCACAGAAAACAAAGGTAGGCTTATGCAGATACAGTAGTGTTCAAACCCTAGACTAATGATGCAGAGAACACAGGCTGGGCAAGAGCACGCTTGACCTTTTATTTGTTGCATGGGAATACTATGACTGCTCCCCCTCTCCCCGCCCCTCTCACTCCCCCCCTCCTCTCCCTCCCCATGTCCATCTTGGATCTGTTTCCCTGGTTCAGGCCTGCTTAGTCCTCTGTGTGTCTGAAGCGTTTGGCCTATTTTCATGGTCTTTTTTTTTAATCAGCCCCCGTGCATTTAAAATCTGGGCAGGGCAGATGGGGAATGTTTGACCCACTTTGATGGATTCCACACCGATTAAAAGGATGAGTGAGCTTTCGAAAGCAAGGAGGCATGTGTATGGCTGGATGTTTGTGTGTGTGGGTGTGTGGGTTTGGGCGGGGGGGAGTGTACGTGTGTGAATGCTGTCATATCATAGTTCTGGCTAGCTTCACACTGATGAGTGCCTTTGTTGTTGTGTATATTCAGACAGTGGTAAAGCATAGCATGTGTTCCTCTGTACTGTTGTTGGCCTCTTACTGTTTCACTGCTCAAACAGTGAAATATAAGTAATGTTCTTATTGGTGCCAAACTTGCCACATTATCCTGCTTGTTGTTGTGATGGGAATTAAATTAGATTTTAAGAAGAAGGTAAATGGATTGATGAGCACTGAATGCTTATGTTTGGAGTTTAATGGATTGACTTTTTAAGATCTCCTTGTGAGCCATCCAGGGCTCAGGAACAACCATAAAACCTAAGCACGTCTCAATGGACTACTTTATAAATGACTCCTTATTAAGAAGCGGACGGATATTGGCTATGTGACTTATTTATGAATGGGTCAAATTGATTGTGTGGATATGTATGTGTGGTGGTGGTGGTGGTGGAGGGGTGTGTGTGTGTGTGTGTGTTTGGTACAGGGGAAACATGCAGGTTTGACATTAACATGATGACCTCATCATCAGCAATTTTAACCCCCGAATATGTGGATCAGACCGGTGTTGTCTTGGTCACATATCACCTGGACTGTTAAAACTGATGAATCCTTTTCCTTTACCTTCAGCCAAGGAGTGGTCCCTCTACAGCACGCATGTCCCTGCCCCTCCCTGGAGAGAGGGAGATATATATATATATATATATATAGAGAGAGAGAGAGAGAGAGAGAGACAGAGAGAGCGAGAGCGAGAAGGACTGAGGGGGGTGGGGTGGGAGCTAATGCGGTCAGCGCAGTGTGACAAAGCAGTCGACTATGGATCAGGCAGATCAGCGAGAGGAGAGGGGAGGCGGCCATTGGTATTCTGAAGGTGTGGTGGTGAGCTGACTGGCCCGTCACCTCCACTCCCCCCCATCCCCCCTCCTCTTACAGTGTCTCTGGAGGGAAACCTGCTCAGCCATGCCTGTGTCAGGCTCCTCAGAACCCTATAGAAACCAGGAGAAACACTCTGTCCTCCACTCTGCTGACAGAAACACTGTTCTCTGCTGTGCTCACGGAAACACTCTGTCCTCTAGACTGTGTCCTTGTTATCGTCTCGCTGTGTTTTTATTGTTACCATCATTTGTGTTGGTTTCTCTCCTCATATTTCTGTCATTTCCTCTCTTTCACAAGCACATGTGCACACATGCTTACACATACACACTAACACACACACAAAGACATTGATTTGATCTCTCACTATCCTCCAGTTCTCTTGTTCTCTCTTTCGCCATCTTTGCCGCTGTCTCTGGTGCTGAAACAGGAACGCACGTCTCACAAAGCTCTCCACAGGCTTTTAATTTCATGGCTCTCACTTCAAATGGGAGGAATGGGCAGGAACCCTTATGCGTGTCTGTGTGTGTGTGTTCTGAGAGGGACAGTGGTTAGTTTGTCGCTACAAAATAGAGACTCCCACCACACCACTACCTAGCAGTTTGGAACAAACATGAGTAGTTTAGGAGACGCTTACTCACTTACATCCCCCCTCCAACTCCTCCTCTTGTGTAAGATTATACAATTTTATGCAACCCCCCCCCCCCCCCCCCCCCCCTTACTCTAGGCCTAACTCTCTCGTCTGTGGTGCTGCGCAGTGGTGCGCTGCTATCACACCCCAGCAGTCTTTCACAGGGCGCTTGATATCTCTGGCCTTTGTGAATAATAGAGAGGGTAGTAAAACGGTGCCATGTTCAATTAAGCCATCTTTGGCTGTCTCCTCATTTACTGCCTGGGCTGCCCATCCAGGGCGGGGCAGCAGCTGTAAAGAGGCAGGGACGCCAGATCCATCCTCCTTTATTTGTCTATTAAACCCTGCAACTCTGCCAAGGAATGAGCCTGTAAAACACCCTGAGCACAGAAACAGCCGCTGTCTATTCACGCTACGACGGACTTCATCTTGTTCAAGTCAGCGGAGGGATCAGGCAAGGAAGCCTGTGTTTGGTTTCTGCTGTGTTCCCAGAATGCACTGTTGAGATTTGATGTTATCATCAGAATGGTAACACATTTTAGTTTTGCAAACTTAACTAAGAGCTAAACAACTAGATGCCTCCAGTGGTGTATAGGTGTGGGAAAGACCATGGGTCAACTACCCCAGCACTTCCAGGTAAGAGATCTTATACTTGACCAGAAACAGAAAACTCATTGTAAAATACTTCTTGAGGTGAATTTGTGGTTAGTTAAACCTCCAAAACCATTTGCATTCAGGCTACAGAGTTATAAGCTTTCTAACCTACTATAGATCGTATATAAACACATAACATTTGCATTAGAATGAATCAAACCCATGTCTCAGTTTCCCCACATCAGCTTGATATGCAATATAAGGTTCGGTTGTAAAGCTTCGTCTGTCTGTTGTGTAAAACAAAGGAGCTGTAAACTATACGAGGCACCAGAGACAGGCCAGGCACGCGTATTTTTATGTCAGAGAGCGTGTTCACACCTTCTTACCTCTCATAAGAGCCACATTTATAACTACAATCGATTGGTTCATTGTAAGAATCTCAAATGGTAAATGTTGCGAGCTGCATTCTGGGAGAAGCCTCTGGATGGCCTGTCAAACCAATAGAACGACGCCCCTGAAATCAATAAAAAGGCCTCGCCGGTGCCGCTGAAGCGCAGTGACATCTGTTTCTCCCTGCACATTGCTGTAGACGTCTCCCGCTGAGAGAACACTGCACTGCTCTGTTGTCACACCCAGAGCATTCTCATTCCAACTGGTCGCTAAGGAACAACAGTGTGTTTTGTTTGAGCTCTGTTTCTTTGGATCAGGTAAACACCGGGTACTATCTTCTCCCTCTAACTTTACCCCCTGGTGTCTCTGGGATTGGCACAGAATTCAAAAGTACATGTTTTTATCCTTTGTATCCATTTTTCTTTGATGATTCTCTCCCTCCAGCTGGGCTGTACAGTCAGTGTGAAGCTTTGGAATTGTTTAAATGATGATTCTAAATGGCACTGCTGTGTGTGTCTGTGGGAAGAAATAGGGAACTTTATAACTGGGAATACTAGAGATTGACAGGGCCATTTTACCAGAGACATAACCCACGTTTGTCTTTATCTGAAAGAAACAGAGATTTGAACAGGACTTTCTTCATATGGGTCAAATTTACAGGATACACACAGCTTCTCAAACTCCTTTACTTCATTTCCACATGTGTATTTGCTGAAGCTTAAGTTATAATGGAGTTGTATCTAAGGAGAAAGACCAGGGGTAAAGGGTTGTCTCAAGGGTGCCCATCAACCTGCCATGCTGACTGGTGAAGCATCCTGGATGGTTTTGCATGGTAAATACCTGTTGTAGTCAATTATCTGTGTGTGAGCTGGATGAGTCATTATACTGTACCCCCAGGGTTGTCTACATATCAGGCAGAAGACTTGTGCAGGCTTTGGCAGAAGTATTTAAACTGTCACAGACAGTATTCAGGAGCTGGAAACTGATGTGGGTTCTCACCGCTCACAGATACATTCTCCTCCATCGTCTAGCCACTGTCACACTTGGGCAGGTAATGATGGAGGTTGGTGGTGTGCCTTCACTGCCTACCTATCTCTGAATGGTGTCACTATGTCTGGCAGAGGAAAGAGGCTCCCCTGCCCATTATCTCAGGAAGCCAGATCTGTCATTAACAGATCCCCCCCTCCCATATCCCACAGGAAAGGAGAACACAGGCACAAGTGGTACACTCTCTTCTTAAAAAGCCTTGTTGTGGTCGTTACATGATAGAGTTTACTGAGCCCAGGTGAGCTGCAGGCCCTGGTGTTGAGACGGAACGTTCTGACGGAATGTTCTGACTGACGGTGTTCAGAGTTCTGGGTTGAGGCAAAGCGTATTCAAGAATGGAAAAAAAATACATGTTTAAATAATGGCTCCAAACTATTACCTACCTGTTTTATTTGTGTAACACCTGGTTTTAGACTCTTATGTTTTCCGATGCCTTGTCATCTGTTGTCCTCCCTCCCATACACTATCAGGATGAAGCCTCCTTTCTTGTGCAGATTCTCTGCTAAGTTGTGAGGGTTTCCACTGCTGTGGGGACTCTCCTCTCCTCATAAGAAGCTTTGTAGAGACGGAGAGCAGAGCAGTGACTGGTGTTACAGACCTGTGACCTGCAATAATGTGAGCTGACAGACAGCCGGCCTGCCAAGGCTCTCATTGGGCCCTGTGGCCATCACTCATAATTCTACAACCAATCAGAAAGAGGGAGGAGACAGGGCAGCCACCTGCTACAGCAGGGCTGTGATGAGCTCCAAAGCCGCGTTGCTGTGGTGATCGTGACAGAAGCATTTCTGGCACCTCTGAGCCCTGGCTGCTAGCATGGACTGTGCCACACCCAGGAGAGAGAGAGAGGGAGAGAATGAGATAGATAGAGAGAGAGAGAGACATAGCATGCTTACAACAGCATCTTAAATGTGTCTGTATGCATGTCTTTGACAAAACACGGGGCTATATGACATGGGCTTGTCAGGTCTGTCAATGGTTTATCGTTCATCAGACACACGAATGCTTGGTTGACATTTCGATCCCCTGGAAGGAAAGTCATCTTCATAAATTTGAGGCCAGTTTGGCCTGTAGGCTTGGATACATTTATAACTATATCATCGCACAGATTTCCCAAAGCCCCAAAACAACACATGCAGATAAACAATTTATAAAATCCTCAGGCTAGAAATTATTACTCCCGGAATTTGTCTGCAACAGTTCATTATACACAAAGCCAGAGGCCAGCCTGGGTCTAACTCTAAGCTAACACTCATGCTAACAGCTAGGACCAGTGGTCTATTAATTTCACATATTATTTATGTGGTGAATGGATGGGGGGAAAATAACCAAAAATTGCTGTTTTTTTTCTTAAATGATGCCCGACAGCTTACTTTTCTTAAAGAGCAACTTGTTTTCTTGTAAACACAGTTTCTTGCATCATAATGTCGTGTGAATATTTTATCTTGTGGAATTTGTAACATGCTCTGCACCTCAAATTGCATGTTTCAGTGTGAGATTTCATAGTTAGTACTAAACATGTGGAAATAGTTTCGACTGATGTTCATACCATGTTTAGCATGCTGTGTGCTTGTGTTGAATAGCCCCATGAGCTTTCTGGATGGCTAGGATCTGATATTAAACTCTGCCCGCTACAGGATTTCCTGTGCTTCCTGTGTGGAAATTCTCCTTCACTAAATGTAGTAGTCAGCTAGTTAGTGCTGACTAATAGGGGATACAGCCCAGACAGACAGACATGCGAAGGTCTGTGTGACGCTTCATGTCTTATTCATGTCAGTGTTTACACAAGTGCTCTCATGAAAAAGCGCAATTGCTGTCTGTTGCACCAGTACATAAATACATAAATAAGCACATACATCAACAGCGTATCACAAAACACCTCAGCATCGAACAGCAGGATTTTTATTGCATTTGACAAGCCTTCATCTAGAGTGTGTGTGTGTGTATTTGTGTGTTTCTCTGTGTACACACATAGGGCCTGGCTTTGTTGAGGGAATAGATTTCTCCTTTATCTTCCCTCATTGAGGCTTGTCTGTGGACCAGTCTTCTCCCTACTCCTGAAAGAGCTAGATCTTACATCACACTAGTTCACTGGTGCCCTGTGATTCATTAGACAGCCCAGAGCTATCCAGCTAACTGGCTTATAACCTTGCCCTGGACCATGTGCAACACAGACACCAACGCACCAAAGATACCTCGCAATGCTCTGATGCTCATTCAGACATCCTTCGTTAGAACGAATGCGTGCATGATGGGTTTGTGTTCCAGTCTCGTCTCATCGCTTGTTCATTCTCGCTTGCTTCCTCCCCTCTCCTCCTCTTCACGCATCCATCTGTTGCATACATTCCACCATCCCCCCCTCGTGTTTCAGACGGCTGTGATGGATGTTGGGGGAGGAGGTTGGGTTTCCCCTCTAGAATATCCACAGTCAGCTCGCATCATCTTCTTCATCTTCTCGTGGGCACCTTTCGAGAACACAGCAACAAGCTATTTCTGTGAAATACATGTATAAGAGGATGGGATACCAACGCCTTCGTTTATCAGAGGGAAAGGTTTTGAGAATTTTGACTTCCCTCATCCTCCACCCCTGACTACACCCATGCCCCACCCTTTCTCCCCTCTTTCCAGGAATCTCCATAACAACAAGGCTTCTGATTATGCGCATGCTACAGACGATGCGCTCCTATGAGCCCTTAAAGGCCTCACAATGATTAAAGCCTCTAATTCCTTTATTTGATTTTTCACAAGATGATTTAGCTGGGATCAGCTAACAGCACTATAGCTCTGGTCCCTAGCCGGTTTACAGATCCTCCGAACCTGACTGGGTATGTCTGAGTGTGGAGGTCGTGCCCTATCAGTCCAGCCTCACTCTCTCTCCCCAAACACAAGCCTCACTGATCTCTGAACGCACTTGAACTTGAGGAAGAGCGTGACTATCATGGGTGTGTTATTTTGTCACACAGTCCAAGTGCCACAGTTCCGTGAGAGTGGATTTGGTCGGCTGTGTTGAAAACACTCCATGAGCTGTAGTTAATGAGGACGGATTGAATTTCAGGCGGGGAGAGTGAAGGCCTTGTCACTGACATCTGAGAAACTATCAGTGTGTCTTATCTTGTTATTAGCTTGCTTACCGAACCTGTAGAGTGTGCTATAATGGCTCGCTTATCGAGGGAATTATGCAGCCTTTTCCTCGCCTGATGGGATTCCACAGTTTTGTGACGGTTGCAATTATTTTATGCTCATGTAATACCTATTTTATGCTTGGCATACGCATTGTTACAGCGACTGCACAACTCACGCTCCATTCTTTCAACAAACCCTCGGTCGGGAATATCAATGTGCGTCTGCCAGTTTATCTCTTGTCACGTGTTCATTCTCATTAAAAGCTCATCAGAGGAAATGGTGATAACAGAGTTATCGGATTCTGTTTATACATGGCAAAACGTTTTCCTGGAGAAAGGAAGGTTTCTAGCACTTCCAGCTAAGCCATCGTTAGCTTATCTGAACTCTCTCTCTCTTCCGGCACTGTGTTCATGGTGTTACTGCACATCAAGTCATGGATTATACCTGGCATGAGCCTAATGCTGGGCATCATCCTCTGGATCTTGGAACAGCATCGCCGACCAGTAGGCTGCTATCATGTGACTGCAGGATTGGGGAGTTTAGATTCATGGTTTTATTCTCTAGGTAGAATCTAGGAAGGTCAACTGTGACTGATGCGTTGTCATGAGAACAAGATCCGTATTAACCTCCCTTCTGTATTGGTACCCCCCTTTTCCCTCCAGCTTTCTATTTCATGTACTACAACGAGATACCATAAATATTGTTGTTATATGTATAAGTATATCATTATACTCCTGTATTATTTTCCTACGTTATGACTTGACGTCCCTGTCATGCTTAGTGTTTGCCTCTATGTCTGTGGTCCGTGCATGGGATCGGTGTGACAGTGTTCAGTGAGGAGGGCTGCTGGTGGCCTGCAGGGGCCATGCTCCAGAGTGACAGCTCCCAGAGAGCTCCAGCAGTCAGACACATGTGAGCCTGTCCCCCCTCTGCTCCTCCCCCGGCTGCTGCTGTGTGAATGAGGGCCCTGGAGGGTGGAGGGTGGACAGGGGAGGAGGAGGAGGGGGAGGAGGGCCAGGAGGGATGACCTCTACAAAGGATTACACTACTTGTACGTGTAGCATTCTTTGATTTGTACACTGTGTTTTACAAGTGGTTGGGTGACTAAGGATGGTCAAGCACACGGCCACAGTGTGTGGGACAATGTGTTTGTTGGTTTCAACCTGATGATCACATGCACATATGCTCTGATCTATTGTAAAGTGTAATTGTGGTACTTTTCCATGCTAATGTAAGCATCACTCCTTAAGATTTATGGGAGTTTACAGAGGAAAGTCAGTCCACTTTCAGCCCCCCTCCAAGGCTGTACTCATTAAAGGATATGTTCTCTCTGTCTCATATGTTTGCTCTTTAATTATTCATCCATGAAATCCATCCCTTTTCCTTAAAAACGAACAGAAAATGAGCACTCCGATCCTCAAAGACACATGGTGGCTCGCACATGCACACACACACACATTACATAGGCCTATATGCCTTAATGAATACACACACGTCCCCACACACACACACAGACACTAGAGAAGCTCCTCTATCCAGCACACCGCAAAGTCAATTTGATGAATCCCCTTTAGACGTCAGTGGGACCTTTGGATCTATATATTCATATCTAATTACGCTTGCAGTGTTCCTCTGTACGTCCCTATCTATCCCCCTTCAGATGCCTGGCATCCATAAAGTAGATTCAGGATCTGTGGACTGCACATGAATGGAGTCTAGTGCAGAGAGATGGACGGGTGCATTAATCTGATGTTAATCTCTCATGCGGAGAGACAGAGTGCCCTGTGTGTGACAGGATGTGTAACGGCCACAGCGGTGACCACCGGCGCGGCTTTTCTTCATTTCCTTGTAGATTCTTCCCCAAGGCCCGCCCCCTCCCGACCCTGCCCCCTTGCACGCCCTAACAGTAGCCGACAGACAGGAAATGACATGTCACTATCTTCCCCGTCAATCGCCGTTGGTTGTCTTTGGTCAATGCGATCTGGCCTCTCTTCCAAGTGCTGTAATCTACGTTGGAATTTTTTTATTATTATTATGTTGTTTCGTATTCTTGTTTATCAATCCACTGACTGGATATTTACTCAGATGTAGGCCTGTTTAGTTTTTAAAATGGCTATTCTGGACACTGTATTGTAGCGTAGCATTTACTGTACATCGCTCTATCACATTCTTTTTTTCCTTATCAAGCTTCTCTATTGCTTCCCACTGTTGACTTGTCAAAGACAAAGCACAGCTGCGCCTGCCTTTGCTGATCAGACGCTCAATGAGAACCCAGTGCCTCAAAGTCAAGTGCTTTGGCTGTCAGTGCTTCCCAAGCCGCACTTGAATTATGTGGCAGATGATATTGTGTGTGTGTGTCTGTGTGTGTGTCTGTGTGTGTGTCTGTGTGTGTGTCTGTGTGTCTCCCTTTCTCTGCTCTCATCCAGAATTGCTTGGGTGATTAATAAACAGTAGCAAAGACCTTGTTAATCACCATCCCTGAAATGATTATATTCAGAGAGCTGCGGGCCTGTACGCCTCGCTGTGCATGAAGACACCTCGCTGACAGCATGCCTACCTGCTTCCTGCCTACAAGCTGACTGCCAAGATATGTCCATATATTTCTTTATCTTCTCTGCCTCCCACACGACTACCTTTGAATTTCAGTGTTTATTGAGAGAACAAAGCAAACTGTGTGTAGGAACATTTAGAGGAATAGTCTTTATCTTATCAGGAGACAGTTCAGTACTGGGCTGTGGTGGGTTTAGTGTTGCGGTGTGTGGCTTCTCTGTCAGCTGATGAAACCTCAAGCCTGGTGGATGTTCTGTTCATCAGCTGTGCAGTACTGAAGTCTCTCTTTATGATGTCTGCTCTGGGTTTGCCTTCTTCTTCTCCCTTCTGTTGGTTAGATAAGACACACATGCGCACACGCACGCACACACACACACACACACACACACACACACACACACACACACACACACACACACACACACACACACATACACAGCAGCCCAATAAAGCTATCGTCTAGGGAGGAGGCACCCAGGGAGTTCCCCTGCTGGGAGTGTGTACACTCTCTCAAAGTCACCCCCAACACTCTACTGACAGTGGCGGGCACAAATAAACAATGCTCCAGACTCCACCAATGAGACGGCGTGTCCACGACCACCCCCAGCGACATCAGAGCCTTCACACTGTCCTTGGCGTGATTGCTTCATTCCCTGACTTAGGCGCTGTCACGGCAACATGCAGATGAGACGAGACAGACTGGATCGATGTCTTCATGTTCGCTCCATGCTGAGACACCAGATATCGATTGGAAATGGAGAGCGGCTGCCAGAGCAACAGACAACAGAGATTTGAACCCACTACATCAAGAGGCAAAAGTTATGCCAGCAGACTTTGTCTGTTTCTGTAAACCTGCTGTTCGTATAGGATGCAGGTTCTATACAGACTGCATCGTTAATGGATCACTGTCAGTTAGGTCTAAATTGGGGGGACGGGGGGAAGGGTGGGGGATGGGGGCTGGTCTTTACAATATCTACAAGGCCCTGTGAGGGGGGGGGGCAAGGTGGGGAGCAGTCTGAGAGGCCCGCAATCTGTCACTGAACACGCAGCTAATTGCAGGAGGCAGGGGTGCTGAACTGATGGATGGACTTGCCTGCGGTTCAAACAATAGGTGAGAGTCTCACCAAAGTGGCTGACATGCAGCCCACTGGAAACCACAGTGTGCATGAGGGCCGTGTTAGCAGTGCTGCAGTATCCTGGCATGGCCATGGGAGGACTGTGGACATGAACCATCCCAGTAAGGCAGCTGTTATTTAGATGAGGTCAACACTGCAGGACTTCAATTGTTTGGTTCAAGGCCTATTTGTTTACAGCTTTATTCATTGGCTCTGGTTTCAATATTGAATCCCTCTGCGTTTTTAGGAAAGCTTCTGTGACTCATCCCTCACTCTTTACATATTGTAAAAAAGAGAGCCAAGTGGAGGCTTGAAAAGAATAGAAACAAAATTGAATTCAAATGAACGAATTGCATTTCCATAATGCACGGTGTGAGTCATCCTGGGTGTTTAGTCACTTGCTCACACTAAAAGGCTGTTGGTATACTTCAGTTATCAGGTACTGTCTCCAAGCTTGCTACGAAACCTGGTGTTTTCCACTGGAGACGCTGATTGTCGGGTACAGAATGGATGCAGTGGAAAATGTTCTTCTTGACTATTTAATTAAAGAGATAAAAAAAATAAATAATGGGCTTTGGTTTGAGAACATAAAATACCGGCTGGGGATTTTTGTCCATCTTATTGGCCTTGAATTAGTAATAGATCAACTCTGTCTTTCAGCTGCGAGTTTTGTAGAAAAGTGGAAATGGAATGTCACCCTTCTGGTAGAATTAGCTCAGATAATGCATTTTCAATTGACAGATGTGATGCCTCAAAAATGAACGCAATCAGTAGTAACCTTTGTGAAGCACCAACAGCATGTACACACTAACACACACGTTAGGATTTCTTCAGCATCACTTTAAATGTGGTTGGCTTTTGGCTAACTAAACCAATGAAGTACATTTATAGTACAGCACAGGACCCGACCTCCATGTTGTTGCTGCTAAATCTAGCCTGTGAGCCCAGCTCCAACTCCCACAAGTAAGGCTGAACATGGGTGGGCTCCACACGTTCTTAGACAGGAGGGGGGTTCAGAAATAACATGCATTATTCAAGCAGAATGTGTCCCCTAGGCTGACATGTCTTATTTCAATATCCGGGGAACATTCTGTGTGTGTGTTGCTTTACTCCATCTGAACATTTTCTGTATTTTCAAATCAAATAATTGCTTTCCTCACATGTACCGTTATCAAAGCATATTTAAGGCACAAGCACAGACATTGTTATTGTTGACTAAATATTTCTTTGTTGTAGTTTTATAATATGTGGAATATGACTTATTTTTTACGTGGGTGGCTTATAAAGAAGCTTGTCTCCATGGAAACAAACAAATGTGATGCTTGAAGTTAAATAATTAGTTTGGCAGCGCACATCTGTAGCACTGCAGGAACGCAGGTTAGTGTGGTGGTGCTTGACGCACCAGAGTATTTTGTATTCTGAAAAGCAATTTTTGTTTACCTCCTGAACATCTTAACGCTTGTTGCAGCGTTGCCCTCGTCTTCGAGTCCACACCTTGCAGAAAAATAGAAAAGATTCTGAACATATAGATTAGATTAGATATACTTTATTAATCTATATGTTCAGAATCATTTCTATTTTTCTGCAAGGTGTGGCCTCGAAGACTAGGGCAACGCTGCAACAAGCGTTAAAATGCGCAGAAAACTAGAAATGATTCTGAACATATAATTCACCTCTCCACCAGGAGATCCATTCACCCGTAACCTATGTACATAGCTGCTGCAGCATCATGCAGGATCCCTGGTCTTAACCACTGAAACACATCTATTTCACCCAGATAACCATGAGCCAAGCCCCTTCTGAGGAGCCTGCATTACAGCCCTGAGCCTCTAGCAAGCTCCCCACCAACACTCACTGGCCGAGTCTCCTTTGCTCTTTGCACCGGAGGACAAGCAGTATCAATACACAGGGGGAGGAGGGAGAAGAGGTCACATGGTTAACTATGGTAACAAGACGCGCGGAACGGGAAGAATGCTGGTTTCCAAGGTGATGATGTTGCTGGGAGGGAGGAGAATGTAGGTTAGCGCAGTAAAGGAGACTCTACAACAGATTACCTATAGCATATACCGCAAACATGAGAGTATTATTAAAACCTACTGTAGAATTCCCCCTTTATATACTTAGTGGATATTGTAGTTGTTGTATCAATTCTTTGTTAATTGTCATTCTCTCTTACAGCAGTGTAGTTAATAATAATAATAATAATAATACATTTTATTTGGATGGCGCCTTTCTCGACACTCAAGGACATAATAATCGTTTGACTGTCACAATCATCAGAATTTACACCCCAAAAAAAACACAAAACATCAGATAAGCCCATTAACTTTGCACCGGCTGCACTGTGTTTAGGATTTACTGTTGCATCATGGATACCAGTGCTAGACTCTTGTATCGTGGGTCAAAGTAATTTTGGCTTGCTGCAGTCAATCTGCCCTTTCTCCTCCCATTCATCACAAGGTTATGTATCACAGGCTCATCATGTGCCTGGGTGCTTAGAGAGTCTCTAGTTTTAATTAAGGACTTTTGTCAGGGGGAGCCAACACTGGCATTAATGAAAGGGACAAGCAGTGAGGAGATATAAATAGCAGACTTTGGTTGGCTGGGATTCCCCGTGGAGTTAGCATAGCCAGCCTATGGTACATCACACTAGCTGATTAGCATGAACCTGCTTCCTGAGCTACTGTTGTACAAGTGATCCCAGGGGCCTCAGCTGACGCATCCACATGGATACACTCACACAGGCACTCTTGAATAGCATACGCAGATTCACACACGCATACGAACGCACACGCTCTGCTGCACACACGCACACACATTAACCAGAGAGGGAGAGGACACACCCCCTCAGTGTGCCGGAGCCAAAGAACTCATTAACAATTTAGCTCAACAGTTTAAGTCGTAGTGTTTCCGAGGCGCCCACAGGGCCTTTGTATACACTTCACTAGAGCAAGGTTTTCAAGACCCACAGTTTGTAAGCTGCTTTACGCTGATATTTAATAGAGCTCTCAGCTTTTAGTCTACCGTACAGTGTTGTACCGCTGGTTTCCATTACCCTGGTCTGTCATGGTGTTAGTGTTTTACATGACCTGAGATGCTAAGGGTCAACAGTGAAGAGGTTTGGTTTCAGGCTACACGCTGCCAAGGACTGTGATGAGAGGTGTGTGGTCATCTTCTTTGATCAAGGCAATCACGTCTCGTCTCGGTGTTAGATCTGTCAGCAGTATTATCGCCTACAGCCAGTAGTGTGTGTGTGTGGCTGTGTGTGTGTGTGAGTGTGTGGGGAGAGGGGGCAATGATGCTACTGACACCGAGGGATTTTGTGTGTGTGTGTGTGTGTGTGTGTGTGAGGATAACATCAGATTAATGCAAGAGAACCACATCAAGTTGTAAAATCTAAATTGCTGTTCTGACAAAAGCAGCCTTTTTTACACATTCCATCTCACTGGATAATTACTTCTTGTTCACTGTAAGTGGGAGTTGCTTGTAAGGGATAATTTGACTGTGTTTTTAATACCAAGATTACAAACATAATCCACATTTGATGTCAACAACAGCCTCTTTTTTTGTTCCCGTTTCATGTATTGGTGGCTTGTGATCTATATAGATTTCCACTTCAAGGGATGTACACCTTTGAATTATTGATTGCCTTCTATAGTGGAAACATACAGTATAATGTACACTGCACAATGATGGTGACCTCAGTATCACAGTGGTGTCCTAGGAGTTTTAGCCTGAGCTGTTTAGGATTGTTACAGTATCTCATTTCTTTTTTATTTAAAATAATTTGATGTTGGAACTCACGGTTGAACACCAATCTTAACTAAATATAAACATTCTGAAAAATGAAAACGTTTCATTACCGAAGAAAATGCACCCCCGCTGACTGACTACGTCTGCTGTGTCAGACAAACAAACTGGAACGGCTTTGTGAAATCAATCAAAAGCCTTCTCATTGTGCCTCAGGCAGGGCTCATTATGGTCATTAACAGTCTCAACAATATGAAGTGACACCTCAAAAGGAAACTGCTCTTTACTTCAAAGCTTCTTCTTCTGGTAGCTTTGATGCTTATACAGCTGAGTCTTTTTCTAAGTCATTGTTTACAAATGCACAGCGGTGATAGCGTCTAACAGTCCTTTGCTTTGAGTAATTACAGAATGATTTGCTTATTAGGAGCACAACTTTGATTGGCGAGGCTCATTTGTTCATGATCTTGAATAGACGCCAGTTTTTTTGGAGCCAACCTTTGTTTGTTTCATTGAAACATCAGGGTTGTACAGATGTTGGAGCTCATCCCATCGCTCCACGGCAAACCTTAGGCTACAAACCTGGCAACCTAGGGCCATCACCACACTAGAGCCACGAACCTGGCAACCCGCAGTCCAGAGAACAGCATGGAGCTGACTGGCACCAGGATGTTAGCCAACCATCTCTGACCCAAATAGGCCCCTCCAAACCCCACACGTGCAGTCAATGTCCTCCCATTCAGTCATTTCTCTGGCCATGACGACAACCGTTAATACAGTTCACATGAACCCTTCAGGGACATTTATTTAATAAGAAATTTACTCCAAACTAGATTTGTGTTGAGAGATAGAGTCACAGAGTGTGTATGTGTGTAGGGTGTGTGTCTGTATGATTGTGTGTGTGTGTGTGTGTGTGTGCTTGACTACAAATGCCAGCCTTTTTCCACCAGCCTCTGTAATGTAAACAGCAGAGCTAAGAACAATGTGAAGAGTGAGTTAAAGAGGGTCATCCTGTATGACTGAAGCTCAGTGCTGGGGGTGCGGAATGTTCCAGATCTGTTCTGGAACTGGACGCCAGCATACTGTGTGTGTGCAGGAAGATCTGGATACCTCAACATTGGAATCTGTTTTCAAATGTGTTTTTATTGATCAATGACTTGTGTCATCTGTGCAATGGAACGCTTGTGATGCTACACATCCTCTATATTCTCTAGATCCATTGAAAGATGTTCTTGGAACAGCACAGTAATGCTGTTTGTGTTGTGAGTCTGGACACTGTATACAGGATTCAGTGTCATCCATAATGGAGGTGTTTTTCAAGCCCTGTCAGTGTTCATTACAGTCCTGCAGCTTCTTCACAGGCTGTAGCTCATGAACGCTCCCTGTCCTAGTGTTCACCTTCACATGACCCTTCCACAGTCACCAGGAGGCCAGCAGAGAGGGACTCGTTGTTGCCACACTCAGGCCTGCTGGGTTCTGCTCACTGATATCCTCACACTCTGCTGCACAGTGTGAGCAGCGGACACTTTACACAGAGAGAGATACGTCTCCGAGGTCAGGTTTGAACTCAGAGAGAGGGAGTAAGAGAGAGGGTAGATATGGAGGGAAGTGGAGAGCTGGGATGGATGAAGACTAGGAAATGGATGGATGGAATGAGAGAGGATGCATAAAAGATGGGAGAGGAAGGGAAGATATGTAGAGCATTGGAGAGGGGGAGAAAATGAGGGATTGTTAACACAGGTTGATCGGACACATAGCAGAGATTTCTGACATCTGCAATTCTCCAGTCTGCCTGTCAAACCCTTCACCCTCCAAGCTGCCATTCAAGATGAACGTCGATCTGTTGCAGGAGATGCAAACCTGGTTGACAGTGACCTACAGATGTTGTGGTTTTGAAGCAGGCCTCTACAGCTGGCAAAAATGATTAGCAAAGTAACAAACAGAATGCTAAATATATCTTTTTTCTGTGACAGTTATTTGAAATCCAGCAGCCTTTGTGGTGTGTCTCTCTCCCTGCCCCTTCTGGTGTCTGTGGCTCAGTGTCAGTGTAACACTGAAGGGCCCATAGTCACCTAAAAAAAGACTCATCAAAAAAGATTTACTGCAGAAAGCCAAGAGTTATTTTTCCCCTGGTGTTGTGTGTGTGTTTGTGCGTTTCTGTATGTGTGTGTATTTTGGACTGGGACAGAACAGAGGAGTTCTGTGCTGCACAGACATGCTGACTGCGCAGGTGCAGCGAGTCTGAGGAGAGCTAATCCAGACACTGCACCACAGTGGCCTCCACGCATTGTTGTAGTAAAGTATGTATGTGTTTTGATGCAAGAAGAAAAATAATAACGGTCGTTTTCTATGAAGGGGTAGCTGTCCTGGACATGGATGCTGAAGAGAGCTGGGGATGTTTCTTGTGTCTCAGGTGGCTGCTTAAGTCATCCAGACCTTTTAGAACAGGCCAGGGATTCACAGCCCTGCAGCACTAATTCACTTTGAACAGAGCCAGAGGCTGACTTTGTGTCTGTGTGTGTGTATTTGAGTTGAGCGTGTGTGGGGGGTGTGGTCTGCCTGTCGATCCATGTTTGTGCTTTTGCATGTCCAGCTTTATCTTTCAGCATCATTGCCGTATTTTTTATGTTCAGTTATATTCACAGAAATATATGGCAGAGAAATAATATGAACTGGCAAACCCGCCTATGTAGCCAAACAAAGTGACCTTTAAAAGCCTTCCGTCCAAGCATGAGCAGCTTGACTGGACAGCCCAGCATACAGCCCAGCATACAGCCCAGCATACAGCCCAGCATACAGCCCAGCATACAGCCCAGCATACAGCCCAGCATACAGCCCAGCATACAGCCCAGCATACAGCCCAGCATACAGCCCAGCATACAGCCCGGCACATACAGCCCAGCATACAGCCCAGCATACAGCCCAGCATACAGCCCGGCACATACAGCCCAGCATACAGCCCAGCATACAGCCCAGCATACAGCCCAGCATACAGCCCAGCATACAGCCCAGCATACAGCCCGGCACATACAGCCCAGCATACAGCCCGGCACATACAGCCCAGCATACAGCCCAGCATACAGCCCAGCATACAGCCCAGCATACAGCCCAGCATACAGCCCAGCACATACAGCCCAGCACATACAGCCCAGCACATACAGCCCAGCACATACAGCCCAGCATACAGCCCAGCATACAGCCCAGCATACAGCCCAGCATACAGCCCAGCATACAGCCCAGCATACAGCCCAGCACATACAGCCCAGCATACAGCCCAGCATACAGCCCAGCACATACAGCCCAGCATACAGCCCAGCACATACAGCCCAGCACATACAGCCCAGCACATACAGCCCAGCACATACAGCCCAGCACATACAGCCCAGCATACAGCCCAGCACATACATCCCAGCACATACAGCCCAGCACATACAGCCCGGCAGACACAGCCCAGCAGACACAGCTCAACAGACACAGCCCAGCAGACACAGCCCAGCAGACACAGCTAAGCACACACAGCCCAACAGACACAGCCAAGCAGACACAGCCCAGCAGACACAGCCCAGCAGACACAGCCCAGCAGACACAGCCCAGCAGGTTTTATGGCTCATCAACGCTCAACAGGGAATACCTGATACTATCTCCTGCCACAAAGCACTACTATTTATCTAACTTGAGCGACGGATAATTCATGTAGGAATCTTGTGATGCAGAGCCCAGTCAAGTGTCTGCTAGAATCTACAGGAGAAGAGGCTGGAGAATAGAGATAAGACCCCCAGCATAAAGACACGCATGCATACACCATCCTACATTTGCATGCACACACACACACACACACACACACACACACACCCACACACACACAGTACAGAGACAAACACACACACACACACACACAAAGACAGGAGGAGGGATAAGGGAACAGGCATGGCTGTGTAAACCAAAGTGTTATGATAATGGCTTCACTGCCACTTGTTGCGTGTTTGCAGGTTTGACACCAGAATGTCTCCAGTCTCCAGGTTTGATATGATTACGTTTGCAAAGATGGAGCTATTATATATACTTAGCAAAAATCTACATTTGTATGCATGTAATACTCACCTGGACTTGTTCGTTTAGTTCATTTCAGCTCCTTTACATAAGTAGTTTATTCGCTGAATTATTCCCTGGAGGTATCTACTTCTAATAAGTCAATTACTCTCTTCTCTTGGCCTTCTACTACCCTGCGAGAAAACGGATACTGTGAACTCATTGTTTGATACCCGTTTCACTTCATTAGTATGGTAGTGGGTGAACAGATAGCTCGTAATGCTGCATATGATCATTATATGTCTATAATGAATGGATAAATAGCTGTTTCCAATTACATGATCACCTTGAGATCTCTCCAAGCAATTACTAGCCAGGATAATGTTCCCCCTGGTGTCATGAGGTGGCAGTAAACATTTCTTTATGGGTGTTCATGGTGCACGTGTGAGAAGGGGTCTTGACATTACTAAATGTTGCTTGGTAGTCAATTTAATGTTCACGCTTTATTACTGGGGATGACTACATATGAAGATTAGACATTTTATAGATTGGATCATGTCTTTCCGGTGTCTCTTGCGTGTCCTAAGTTTACTGATTGTTCCATCATGAACTGTAAAAAAAAGACCATGAAGTGTTTTGTTTGGTTTTTGGACTACTGGTTTGATTTTGAGAACTTCAATGAATCCTGTCCAAGACTATGATCACTGTCTTCAACTCGGAGTGTTTCTCAATACAACTTCACCAGAATACCCCACTCTCCCAGCGACATCCTTACAAAAATAATCAATTTTCTTTCCTTTTCCTTGGCAGTTTACACTCTGAATGTCTTTAACCATCATTTTCAATGACGCATTTCTCAGCTCTTTAGGTGTCAAGGTTTTCAAATGTAATCACAGTTTTCAGGGTTAGTTTTTTTTCTGTGATAACAGAATGGGATAAACCTGGCATCAGTGGAGCCTTTCAGCACGAAACACCTGAGCCAGAACTGTGGAGGCAGAACAGGAGAAAGGGAACGGGTCAAAGGTTAACAGAGAACAAATCACTTCTTTCATGTGTGCTGCCTCTGCCAGACAAATGGCCCAACGTCCGCAGCGAGAAGAGAGAATTGGGACTTTGATGTCGAGTCTGAGCAGCTTGAGAACCACACATAGAGCCTCTCTCCAGCCTTCATCATAGCTAAGATGAATGTAGTTGTGAGGGAAATAAGCATTTAAAGGTGAACGCATGAGCATGGTAATGTGTTAGCTATCATTTCAATCTTGATTTCGATGCATTTTTGCGTTTTTGAAGTGCTTTCAGCGGTGGCCGAGAGATAAACACCAAATCCTTATCAGTCTGAACATCCCATGACTCTCTTTATCCAGAAGAGTTCTGGGCTCAGATGTGCTTTGTTGTTTTACTGGGTGTGATCTCTGTAAGCAAGGCGATGGGATAATCAATATTCTCCAATGATCGCTCAAATCCCACAAGTGTCTGATGAATTCTGGGAGCATGGCGTTATTCCAGAGCATCTCTCTGTCGTCGTGGTATTCTGCCTGGCCACGACGTCAATCAGACGGCTGATTGATCTCACTCTGAAGAAAGGCAACGCGACACTGCAGATTGATCTGCCAATGCTGTCCTGCCTCTCTGGTTATTACAGCCTGGCCCTGCCCTGGCCGTTCCAGAGGCCTGTTTGTGGAATAGATTTATCTCAATCTAGAGAAGATTTCACCCTTTTTTTCTTTTCTTTTTCTTTCTCTCTGCCCCATGGAGGAAAGTGTCACCTCGGGAGATGCTAAGCTCAATCTGACATGGCCTTGTATCTGGGCCTTGCATCGGCTGCCACCAGGGGCAGACCGCTCTGCCACGCCAAGCTGGGTTTGCATCAAAGAATACACCCTGTGCCCGGTGTGTTGATGTGTATTAGACTGACAGACCTGTGCAGGCACTATAGGAGAACAGAACACAGTTTCTTACTGCCAAGAACAGCTTGAGCTACACTAGAGGAAAATAACAGATGAATACAAAGGAAAAGAGAGAGAGAGTGAGAGAACAAGAGAACACAGGAGAGACCCGGCCTGTCTTACTCTCAGAGGAGTCTTCCTACAGAGAAACCAACACAGAATCGCTGACAGAAATCCTCCAGCCTTCTCCACAACTCTCAGGGTGGATGTAACCTAACCTCATCCCCTCCAGACTGACAGTTTTGGGGATGGCTAAGGTGCGGATGAATGACCGTGGAGCTCACATCCACGGAAATCACCCTCGTCTCTACCTCTGGCTGCCTACAAGGTGGATGCCAGGCAGTCACACTGGGCTGTGACTGCAGGAGCCTATTTCCAGTCCTTAGAAAGCTGTGGCCCCTAGCTGATTGTCCTGCCACAGTGCTTTGTCTCTCTGTTAGTAATGAATGATAAATGACTTGACATTTCCTGCCACGCTTGTTTGGCTGTGTTGTTCTCACCGGCAGCTACATGCAAGGCTGCCTCCTAGTTCGTCCTATTGACTACACATGTGAAGACTGTGACACACATTACCACAGAGGAGTAAAGGGTCCGATTCCCATTCCTGCTCACAGCTGTGGCCAGGTAAGAGCCAGTGCAGAGGTGATTTGCTTTCAGGCTCTGACCTTTTTGAGATGCAAAGAGCAGCTTTGCGAGGCGTCCTCTTCCACACAGCTGGGGAGAAATAGAAAAAGTTTTCGACAACAGGTCGGATGTCAAGTGCGAATGTGTTTTGGATTGTGTCTGGAGTTATTATTTTCAGTCTCCAATTGGAGGCTTGTTGCTTTATTTTAAACTGGCCCTGTGGCTTCTCGCCCTGACCGTGCCCACCCACACACACACACACACACACACACACACACACACACACACACACACACACACACACACAAGCACACATGCAGTGACAAGAATCCCACACAAACGCCGTCTCTTTGCTGGTCTGTCTGTTGTGAAAGGCGATCAGGCATCTCCTCTGCTGTGCTGACAGTTTTCTTTCCTGTCTACTCCTACAGTAATGGGTATCTCCCAGCCTTTACATCTCCCAGAGAGAGAAAGAGAGATAGAGAGGAAGAGGGAGGAGTAGAGAGACCTTCCTCTGGGAGAGATAGAGAGGAAGAGGGAGGAGTAGAGAGACCTTCCTCTGGGAGAGATAGAGAGAAAGAGGGAGAGAATTGGAAGGAAAGCATAAGAGAGGAGGATGGGGGGGAAAGAGAGGGAGAGAAAAGACTGTCAAATATGAAATCCTCAGCCATCATGTTCGGCCTTCGGAGATGGGCAGGTTAGATTAAAACACGGCAGGAGTCAGGTCCTCTATCACGGCTCCCTGAATTGCTTCCTTCCTCATTCCTCCTGAATGCTGCATGAATGAGCCCCTTAGACCCAAGTAAAGAGCCCCAAGTGGGGGTGGCTTTGCTCAGGCAGACCGCTGAACAATCCCTCCCTCTAGACACGGTCTGGTGGCTTGGGTTTGGACGTGTCAGATTGGTGGGGGTTGGGGGGGAAACTTTCTATGCTTTTTACTGAGGAGGTTAAATGTGGTTATTAGGGACGTGAAAGGTGGTAAATCTGCCCTGCTGTAATTTCTCCTCTCAGATTTATGATCTAGGGCCCCCAGGGGCCTCTACACTACCCCCCTTTGCTCAAAAACCAAAGGTCATTGTAAATCATGTTTCATGCACTCACACACATACACACACACACCTTTGAACTGGTTTTGAATGATGATGGTGCAGACACTGGGAAATTGTATGTGTGTAGGTGTATTTTTATTTGTATTGATTTATTGTCAATTGACATCAGACGTCAGGTCATGGTATTTAAATTCACAAAGTATCCTATTTCAAGTCTTATCACGTTCGAATCAATGCATTATACAGCTGAACGACTTCAGTCTTTTTTAATAATAATATTTTTTTTCATTTTCATGTCAGATTAATTGCAAGTCATTGGTTAATCGTGAATAACTAACTAGGGCTGAATAGACTGATTCCCCTCAGGAAGCTGTCATTAGGAATTCATGAGACAGGATATGTTGTATAGCAACTGAAAGAATGGGTGAATGAAGCTGATTTGTAGAACATTTTGACTGCAGCTCAACTGGTCCGATTTTGAATCTCTGGAGTAAATCAAAGGGTTGATGGTGTGATAATATAGCTACTGATGTAGTGAATTAGATTTGCTCAGAAGCTAACTGCTTTTGTTATAGAATAATATTAGCTTTCTAACTATGCAGAATATATCTTCTGCACTCTTTCTATGTTCATGTGTGTGGCCAATTGTTTGGCCGGTGTACTGGTCAAAATCTTTGTACTCCAGAGACGGTGTTAAGCAATCAACAACTGAAGTGCATTTAAAATCTATCCACACCGTACCTATACAATATATCTCCAAGGCCATGGATCACTGAAGCTCGATGGTTGAAAGGACATTCTTTCCAGATGACCTTGGTGAATAGTTAAAGGCTGTGGAAATGAGCCTGCTTGCTGGTCTGAACATCATCCTGCTGTGAGTCACTGCTGGGCTGTCTCCGGCCCCCAGCCCTCCTCTCTGGGCTGGGCCCTCTCAGGCTCCATGGCCCCCAGCCCTCCTCTCTGGGCTGGGCCCTCTCAGGCTCCATGGCCCCCAGCCCTCCTCTCTGGGCTGGGCCCTCTCAGGCTCCATGGCCCCCAGCCCTCCTCTCTGGGCTGGGCCCTCTCAGGCTCCATGGCCCCCAGCCCTCCTCTCTGGGCTGGGCCCTCTCAGGCTCCATGGCCCCCAGCCCTCCTCTCTGGGCTGGGCCCTCTCAGGCTCCATGGCCCCCAGCCCTCCTCTCTGGGCTGGGCCCTCTCAGGCTCCATGGCCCCCAGCCCTCCTCTCTGGGCTGGGCCCTCTCAGGCTCCATGGCCCCCAGCCCTCCTCTCTGGGCTGGGCCCTCTCATGCTCCATGGCCCCCAGCCCTCCTCTCTGGGCTGGGCCCTCTCAGGCTCCATGGCCCCCAGCCCTCCTCTCTGGGCTGGGCCCTCTCAGGCTCCATGGCCCCCAGCCGGGCTGGGCCCTCTCAGGCTCCATTGCCCCCAGCCCTCCTCTCTGGGCTGGGCCCTCTCAGGCTCCATGGCCCCCAGCCCTCCTCTCTGGGCTGGGCCCTCTCAGGCTCCATGGCCCCCAGCCCTCCTCTCTGGGCTGGGCCCTCTCAGGCTCCATGGCCCCCAGCCCTCCTCTCTGGGCTGGGCCCTCTCAGGCTCCATGGCCCCCAGCCCTCCTCTCTGGGCTGGGCCCTCTCAGGCTCCATTGCCCCCAGCCCTCCTCTCTGGGCTGGGCCCTCTCAGGCTCCATGGCCCCCAGCCCTCCTCTCTGGGCTGGGCCCTCTCAGGCTCCATGGCCCCCAGCCCTCCTCTCTGGGCTGGGCCCTCTCAGGCTCCATTGCCCCCAGCCCTCCTCTCTGGGCTGGGCCCTCTCAGGCTCCATGGCCCCCAGCCCTCCTCTCTGGGCTGGGCCCTCTCAGGCTCCATGGCCCCCAGCCCTCCTCTCTGGGCTGGGCCCTCTCAGGCTCCATGGCCCCCAGCCCTCCTCTCTGGGCTGGGCCTTTTCAGGCTACATGGCCCCCAGCTCTCCTCTCTGGGCTGGGCCCTCTCACGCTCCATGGCTCCCAGCCCTCCTCTCTGGACTAGGCCTTCTCAGTATGCCTTGTTCTCTGGCTCCAAATACCGATCCAGTCGGCCATAGATTAGACCTGACTGGTACAGAATCTCTCAGAGAGACTCTTCTGTATCAGCTGTTTTATTAAGCCGCAGTAAACATAGCCCTCACTACTGTTTAAACATGTAGCGTGTCAAGCTCATGATATATTTGGGTTGTGTACAGAACTGGGTGATGGGTAGTGACCATACTGCAGTGTTGTCTTAACTCTCGGATGATTATGCAACCATCTTTCTGCACGTTTGTTGCAGATGCAGCACTCCTATCGATAGTGAAGAATTCCACCTCATCCTGTATTTATGAGTTGCCTCTGCCTGCTTCCACCCTCTCCTTGGTCTCCAGCTGTAAATATAACCGTGCTTATGAAATATTAAAGAATACACAGTGCTTCTTTCTGTGAACCACCGTGTGGAGTAGTACAGTTCCTGTGGAGGACAGATTGCTCTTGAGCTGAGGCGTGTCTTAGAGAGCGCACAAACAGAACCCTGGCAACACACGGGGCGACATCGAGTCGTGTTTCTGTCTCGTAGTTAAATGCCTTATGGGGGGTTCCCAGGCCTGCCACTCATTCCAACTCTGATCTCTCTCGTTAAGCGTTGCGCCGTCTTTTCACGAATACTCGTGACTTCTACCTTTGTTATTGTGCGTTTGTTGTTTTTTTTTCTTCCTCATCCCATCGGATTCTTCTGATATTCTACAAGTGCTTGGGTGTTACGGGGCGATAACTTTCTTTTTTATCCCCTGCTCCTCTCTTTAAGGGGGGTTCCCTGGGAAGGGGAGAAGGAGACCTCATCACCTGGTGGAGTCTTTGTTGAACAGCTCTGTGTTGCTCCAAGCTTGTCAATGTTAGCGTCTGTGTATGTGGAGAAAGAGGGAGAGTCTTTTCGGGAGCCGTTTCTCATTCAGTTGAAAGCTGCTCTCAATTAGAGCAAACCTTATTCAGTGTTGAGGTCCTTCAGAACAAGCTGAAACAGATTATAGGTCATGCTCTCACTATCATACACAAGCTGTCAGTCTTGTTATACACTGCTGCAGACACACAGGTCAACTTAAACACACAGACACACGCACATACACACCCCTTGTTATTTAGAGCGACAAGGCTCCCGCTGTACCAGTGCTTGTCAGACTGACTCACACTTCCACAACACTGAAGCACTCTTGAATCAACACCTCCTAATTATCACTTGCAGGACTGTGTAGCATCCTGTGGGCTGGGGAGTAAAGAAAGGCACAGTACAGTGTGCAGACTCCTCCACACCCAGCACACCTGAGGTGACCTGTCCTGCCTTAGTGTGTGTGTGTGTGTGTGTGTGTGTGTGTGTGTGTGTGTGTGTGTGTGTGTGTGTGCGCGCTTGCATGCCTGTGTGGGTTGTACGTGAGGCTTGGTAGTACAGTCATACTAGATGGGTAAGGTCCCGTGTGATGGGTTAAAGGGATAGGGAGGAGTACCACACAATAATGCACATCTCATCTTGTCTTTCACACTCTATCCATCTTCCTCTCTCTCTCTCTCTCTCTCTCTCTCTCTCTCTCTTACTATGTGTGAATTTCTTTTTTTTCTTCTATTTCCATCTCCTTCTCCACTAAATATAACATCCTCTTCATCTAGAATTCATACTGAAGTTATTTCTGAAATTAGGGCCTGGCTTGATTCAGGCTTTACAAGAAATATTTTTGAGAGGGGGGACAGTGCCAGTAAAGAGAGAGAGAGGGACCTCACGTCAGGCTGCAACATTTGTTATGCCTTTTTTGTTGTGAATAATTTTGTTTCTGAATTTGTTTAAATACATAGATTATGTCAGTGTGTTTTATGAGGATTCATTAATTACCACAAAACACCTTCATCTGACCTGCAGACTCTTGGAACTGACAGTATCATTTTAGAGCTAAACCTGGCTGTGACAGTGAGTCACAATTCATCTATATATAGCTGGTGAGTGACTTGAATGACTCATATCTATACTGCCACCTGTGCATCCTTGTAAGGACACATCAAACTCACCAGGCGGAGCTTTCTAGAAGCTTTTCCAGACCTTGTTCCATTGAATTGCCTGTGTATACCATCTGAGGCCTGTGCAGTTTCCCCCCTCCCTGGCAGCCAGTCCATGTCAGGGCCTGGCTCAAGACCTTGGCTCTGTCAGTTCACAGAAGTGATAATTAAAGACTGACAGGAGATGAGTGAGATGAGAGAAAGAGTGAGTGAGAAAAAGAGATATAAATACACCGAGAGAGCAATAAAGAGAGATAGAGAGTGAGCGAGAGGGAGAAAGGTAGCAGTGCAGCGCTTACCACAAGACGAGCAAACACACTCCACCCTTTACACAGACCCACCATGCAGTACTTGTCAACGCCCCGGTTTATTGACCGTTTAGAACATGTCTTCCTAATTGTTGTCTTGGTTACTGGTCTGAAGAGCTTCGCAAATACTAAAGATTTCCGATTTGTGGGGGCATTTTACGGAAAGTTAAAGGATGTTTCACAACTTGACTTTGTGTCCTTTAAGGGGTCGTTATTAAAAAGCCTTTTAGTGCCCCATGGATGTTTACAGTCTCCCTCACTTCATTTTGAAGAAGGGCTTTGAAGGAAAAAGGCTGGTTTCCAACAGCAACAGGACTAATACTGTCTGAGAACACTGATAATCCCAAACTAAAGAGTAGGAAAAGAGCAGATTCAACCATGCTAACACAATGTTTTAAATCAGTTGCATATCTTTAAGAAGGTTGTTAAGGATGCACACGAATGCAGACCACAAACAGAGGCAGACACAGCAGGTCTTGAGTTATCCCCTTAAAATGAGAGACTACCCTCCTGTCACTAAAACATTGATACCACCAGTTTGGGTATTTTATTTATTTTACCTGGCCGGTGTCTGCTAAAGCAACTCCCCCTGCCACCATCTTTCAGATTTATAACACGCTGACGAGGCTGAAGATTTGATGTCTGGCGCTGAGACGTACGAAGTCTGTTTACTAAAACATTGTAGGGACCGGGAAGAGATGACAGGGCCAAGCACTGAGCAGTGACTGGCATGGTGCAGAACCACAGGCCTCAAAGGCCGTCACCCGTGCCCAGTAATGAGGGGGCAGGGGGATACCCATGGAGCGTGTCCCCTGGATGAAACTGGCCTGTGGGCTCGGGATGGTTTCAGTTCCCATGTCATTTATCTTTGTGCTGGGAGATAGGGAGGGCCACTACTACTGGGGGAGGGAGACATGGGGAGCAGGAAGGGGAGAGAGACAAATGGAGGGATGGAGAGGAAATCTTCTTGGCACATAAACTAGAGGATAGAGGTTTAGGCTCACCTGGCAAGTTGCCTCTACAGAATACAAAGTTTCTACTTTGTATTCTGCTTCAGTGGTTTTGATATCTGGCTTCCATGACTGTGTTCTACTGCCAGAAATAACTGTACAAGTACAATAAGACATACATTTGGATAGGATTGTAAAATGCTGAGTGTGTGGTTTGGTCCTTAGCGTGCATCTTAATAAACATGTAACACTATTGTTGATGTAGATGCTGAGCCTCTCTGAGCCAGCCAGGACCATAGCTGCTAATGTAACACGACCCCCCCCCCTCCTAACACTGCATGTGATCCTATGAGCACTCTTCATTTTGCTTAGTGCTGACAGTCATGTTTAAGTCAGCCCGGGTTAGCCACACCACCACGCCACTACACCACTGTTCAGAGCCCAATCCTCTTATAGTTTCTGTGGGCAGATTACCATTAGCACATCCAATCCTTTTTCATTCTCCCCATGTTTTGTTTTTGTGTGTGTGTGTGTGTGTGTTGGGGGGTTGGGGGGGGGGGCAACAGTTCTGAAAACATCTCTTGAGTACAAACTCCAAAGATAGATGGTAAAGAAGAAGCCTTACTTATCACCCGGTATTAAACTCCAGCTACGCGCTGAACCTGTGACAGAAGAGATCTAACGTCTGGCATCAGGGGACATGAGTGGATTCCTGCGTACAGAATCAGCCTTCTCTCAGGGGTGGATATGGAGCCATGTTTAAGCAGTCCCTCAGTTCCATAATACATCACAGTCCATTACTCTGTACACAGACGACAGTGGGAGAAACTCTCTTCATTGGGACTGATTATCTGGGTCTTCCTCCAGACAAATTGCAGTCAGTGGATGACTGTTCTACCCAGGCATACCAGCCGGATGTGTTCTCCATCAATGTGCAGTGGAGGATAATGTTCTAGCATGTTGGCTGGGCTGTATTATGTGTATAACCTTCTGTGTCCTGCTTGTTGTCGTCCAACAGGAGTTTGCAGCCCTGACCAAAGAGCTGAATGTCTGCAGGGAGAATCTGCTGGAGAAGGAGGAGGAGATCTCCGAACTCAAGGCTGAGAGGAACAACACCAGGGTGAGGCCCACACACACACACACACACACACACACACACAGACAGACTCACTCAGATTCAGATAAACACACACACTGGGTGCTCGGCACACAGAGGGTTCTACACTGCCATCCAGTCTCATTACTGCTATATACTTATGAGAGAAAGAGAGAGAGAGAGAGAGAGAGAGAGAGAGAGCGAGAGAGAGAGAGAGAGAGAGATAGTTCTGGAGAATAAGGAAAGTAATTTTCACTCTCACTCATCATTATCACCTTGAATTCTCAGCAGGGTACAGGCCTGAACCAAGACTTTTAATAGACCTGTTCTTTCTCTAAGAGGTTTTAATTAAATCTTAAAGCTATGCACATGCAATCAGTGGAGTTGGGAGCTAGAAAGCTATATTAATTGATGCCCCCGACTTTAACTGAATGAAAAGCTGTAAGGCACTGTGAATTTACATTTATTTGCCCAGTGTACAGGCTTAAGCACTCGCATGTAAATGTGGTCAGCCTGTAAACCTTGGTAGGACAGGATAAGAGAAAATCGTAGAGTGTTGCTTATTGTTATTCTGACCGGGTGTCGGCTTAGCTTGAGCAAAGGCCAACGAGTTCCTTCTCTGATTGATTAAACAGAAAGTAAGCATCTCAGTTTGCAAGTGAGCATGTGTGTCTGTCTGTTACCGGCGGTTACTGTCTGCTGGCAGCCCTTCAGACAGACACTCAAGGACGAACTTTGCAGAGGCCCTTTCAACAGCTCTTCAGATGTTTTCCAGAACAATCTGTCTGCACGTTCTTCTCAGAGTTCAGGTGTAGGTCAGAAAGTCACACACTCGCCTGGTGCACTACCTGAAGTTTCTTGTGACAAGTGTGCCATTGATAATGCACTCATTTCATTCAACGCATGTAGAAATAGCTCCCATAAATCTATAACTGACTCAGAATAAGGACACTAAAAGTGATTGGTAAGAGTACTGATGTCTACTTTCTCCTGTGGAAGAGGTCTCTTTAGTTTCAGAACGACACCAGTATGAACTGTGTCAGTATCTGGTGCTGTTACACGACCTCATGATCCAACCACAGCTGCAGGCCACGTCAGAGTTGTTGAAGCTTTGCGTTGACCCTAGTTTACGACGTTCCTAAGAAAGGAGTCGGTGTTCCCGTGCCCAGGAAGTCTCCACAGAAGATATTATTGGCTCTCTTCACGTCATTATGTTGTGGTTAATTCCCATAAATTCCTCATTTTCCAGGTTAGCATTGCACCGTGATATGTAGTGGGGCGCCAGAGTTGCCAACCACTAGACTCAGCTATGCAGTCTCACCTTGAAACCTTACTCTGTGTGCCAATGATCAATAAACCTTCTTCCCTCTTTCTCTGCCTCTCTCTTTTCATCACTCTCGCTGTCTCTCACTCCATCCTTCTCTTTCTCTCTTCATCTCTCAGCATCTTTCTCTCTATTCTTTTTCTTTCCATCTCCCATCTTCAGTTGCCATTATTGTTGTCTCATTCCGCCCCGATTTCAAAGGAAGTCTTCTCCCTTAGCCCTCCCGCTCTATCCTTGGGCCACATTCCACCGGCAATTGATTGGGCACGGCACCTAGAAAACCCTAGCGACAAGCTAACCACATTAGCATAATCTCTTTGTGTGCTGTCCAGAGGGTTCCAATTTGTATAGAGTGCCTTTATTGTTCCAAGCTCCGTAATTGATTTGCTCATGGCTCATGCTATTACACTCTGATTCTACTCTTCTCTGCCCCACCCCCCTAAATGAAGCGTTGACAGGAACAGGACACAAAATCCCTTCCCAGCTTTGATCGAGACATGCTAGGGAGACCTTATCTAGTTACAATAGAAGGGACGATCACTGAATGTATTCACTTTGTTATTGTGATGATCATAATGATGGTTATGTTAATAGCTGCCGTAATGTAATGCTGGTTGATAATGACAATAGTGACTGTGATCGTAACTCTCTTCTGTCTCTCCACAGCTTCTCCTGGAACACCTGGAGTGTCTGGTGTCCAGACACGAGCGCTCTCTGAGGATGACCGTGGTCAAGCGGCAGGCGCAGTCTCCCTCGGGAGTGTCCAGCGAGGTGGAGGTCCTGAAAGCCCTGAAGTCCCTGTTCGAGCACCACAAGGCTCTGGACGAGAAGGTGGGGCCATGCTACAACAACACAGGAACCAACACTCACATTTAGTCATCTGTCTCTTTATCCGGAGCGGCAAGGTATATGAGGTATTCCAAACTGTGGAATACCTCATCATTTTGTTATCTAAATAACACACTAGTTCTTTCCTACTTCATCTGATGCTCGATGTTTTGGGGACAGATAGAATTACAGATTGCTGTTGAGCGCTAGACTGACTGAGAGAGCTGGCTCAGTTTCGGTCGACGATAGCACAAGGAGATAGATGACACTGTCATCACAATGGCCTCCCAGTTTTTGCTCGAGCCGTTGTTCTGCGATTAAACCACTTCCCCTCCCACTGTCCCTCCGCCCACTGCTCCCCCTGGCCCCAAAGCCCATTGATTTACGATCCTAGCCCACGGTGGCATATCGCCCTTGCACTGCCTGGATCCACCCAGCCCCCATGTCAGCAGCCTCCATCAGTTACTACGCCTCTCGCATGGCGGGGCCGTTCAGGGGAATAAAGCCCTTTTGATTCATGGGACGCTCTCCGTCACTGCGGCCGTCGGTCTGCAGGTGGATTGTCCTGCGGACGGCCCTGGCTAGCCTGTAATCCCAGGCTCAGCATCCTCAGAGGTCTGCGATCCTATTGGGCCACGGGATGGCGTGTCCGCCACACGAGTAATTGCTCCATCAGTACCGCGACAAATACGTGAACACGGGGAGGGGGGAGAGAGTAAGTCATAAATGTCCTCCCCTTCAGTGAAGAGAGGGGAGGGGGGAAACCTTGTGTGTTGTGGGGGGGGGGGGAGTGAAAGCCCTCAGCCCTGTAGAGAAGCTGAGCGGGAGCTTTACAGGAGACAGGAAGTGTTAAAATACACCTACCCACTAAATACTGTACGTAGTGTACCGACTTTGAGTAAGGTCTTAATAGTACTGTATTCACTTAGCAGACCTTTCGAATGTGTGACCTTTTGATCTGTGGTCAAATGCTCTACCAAACATGAGAAATTAACGACGTTGATCTGCAATAAAAATGACTCTGACATAATGAATGTGTGTGTTTTGCTTCAAGGTGAGGGAGAGACTACGGGTATCGCTAGAGAGGGTTTCTGCTTTGGAGGAGGAGCTGACCGCAGCCAATCAGGAGGTGAGATTCAGATTTACATTCATTTGCATAACTGTTGTCTGGTCTGCTATCCAACTGGAAGGAAATGGATCGATGTGGAAAATACCTTTTCTCCTGTGTGTTCAGTGTCAATCAATGGAGGAGATTAGATGGAGTGATGAAACGTCTTTATTTACACACATGGCAGCAGATTAAAAGCAATTAAAAGCCATCAATCAAGGGAGGAAACGAATTACATTGTGACTGTCAAACCCAAGAGGTCATCTCCTGATTAGGGCACTCTTGGGGGGGGGGGGGTCAGTGACAGATGAGAGCTGGTCTCGTAGCATTAGCAGGTTGGCCCCCTCCCTCCTTCCCTCCCTCTCCCTGCCAGGCCTGTGCCAGGGCAGGTCCGCCAGTACAGATGGTCGTGTTCCAGCTGAGCGAGACCCTTAGGCTACCTCACCGCGGGAGGCATGCCAGCCCCTTACCCTGCCCTAGACCCCAAGAGGGAGATGGAGAGAGGGGGGGGTGGTGGGAGATGGAGGGTAAATGGGGCAGGCAGGGGGATGGACAGAAGGCACAGAGAGCGAGTCAGACGAAGAGAATGAAGTGAGAATCAATGTTGGATATTGGCATGGAAACGGACAGAGAAAGACAGGATGGATGGAGAGCAGAGAGAGGAGAGGTACGGGTGGAGGACCTGCGGCAGGCAGTCAGAGACCTGGAGAGGAGGAATGAAGGATGGTTTGCCTGGATAGTGTGTGTGTGTGTGGTGGGGGTGGGTTCCACCTGATTAAAGCACAAATTGGATGAGTGAAAATGAGCATGAAAGGAGGTTGTAGGTGTAGAAAAAAAAGAAACTTTTGCTTTTTACTAAGGAAATCCACACGTTCACTTTCTGCAATAAACACTCTCCACTTCCACCATTCCAATGTGATAGGCTGATATCCTCACGCCCACGTTAGGCCGAATCAACACTAAGTAAGATGGAATGACCTGATTAGGAGAGATGGGGAACATGTGACGGTGTTCTGCAGTCGGAGGTGTCTTGTCTTGTCCTCCAGTTCACTAGTTAGGGAAGTCCAAGGGTGTTACCAGCCCAGGACATGGAGAAACGCATGCCTCCACTTAAAAGCCAATAGGTTCTGTGTGATTGTGTGTGTGTGTGCTTGTGTGTGTGTGTTGCCTTGTGTGTACCCTATGTGTCTGCTTCCTGGTGTTCCTGTGTGATTGATCTTAATTCAAACACATTGCACATTGCCGGAGAACAGCATTCTCCAGGTACTCACTTTGACAAGATCTATCTTCCACACATGCTCACACAGCGCTTCTTCTACACATATCCCTCCAATCTGTTCTCCTCACCTTCAGCAGCCAGGATGGACAAGGATGAAGGTTTTTGAAGGAGGGCCGTTTGAAAAGCCAATCGCTTTTCCTTTATATGCCAGCCAAACACAGTCTCTCTCTCCCTCTCTGGTTCTGTGCATGTCTCTCGTTTTCTCTCTTCTTCTCTTTCTTTCTCTCTCTCTCTCTCTCTCTCTCTCTCTCTCTCTCTCTCTCTCTCTCTCTCTCTCTCTCTCTCTCTATCTTTCCTTCCTTTCTCGTGGTGTCTCTGATGCTGGGCTTTGATGACTCCAGATGAACGACATCAAAGGAAAATGAGGACCACTTTCCTTTTGCTTCTGGAAACTCCTCATTTTTCTAATTTGAGCAAGAGAGACAGTGAAGATGAGGATGGCATCTATTATTTGTTATGTGCCTATGTGTGTGCTTGTATGCTTGTGTGTGTGTGTGTGTGTGTGTGTGTGTGTGTGTGTGTGTGTGTGTGTGTGTGTGTGTGTGTGTGTGTGTGTGTGTGTGTGTGTATTTTGGTGTGTGTGTGTGTGTGTGTGTGTGAGAGAAGAGAAACAAACAGAACATCAAAGATCTAAACAAGAGAAAGTATTCCTTATGCTCCCTGAAAACATAGGGAGCCTTAATTGCACTCATTAAATTGACTGATAGGGTGTTGGGTGCGAGACAGCATGCAACAGCAGGCAAGTTTAGTGTCTGCCTGTGCAAGCTCTTGCCAAATATAAAGTTAAGTTCCGGATGACGTCATGTAAAGTAAATACCTGTCATTTACAAGACAGTGACACACACGCTCCTCACAGTTTTTGACTTTTATCTGTCTCGCAGTGTCAAAACAATTCTGTCTAACTGGGTGAATACATGTTTTGGCTGTCCAGGCTCTCTCTCTCTCTCTGTCAATCTCTCACTCTTCATATCTCTGAAAGTAATAATCACACGTTGTTGTGAAGGAAAACCCTAATTAGGCTTGCCGCCTGTAACCCCTGGCAACATGGTTGTTGGAGTGAATGCCAGATGGTGCAGGTGATAAAGAATGGAAGACGAAGTCGGCTGAGCAGGATAATTATAATCATCATGACAAGACCTGTACACGCACACGTAACATGGTTTCACTGTGTTCTGGAAATTCCACCATTCAAATGAAGATTTGCAGTGCGTGCAAGTGTTTCTTGCGTAAGAAGTAGCCACTTGAAAATATACTCTGTGTGCGTGTGTGTGTGTTAATATATGCATGCGGTCTAGTGTGTGTGTACATAATAGTCACGCAACAGGAGACCGTGAATGATGATGATTTGATTGATGTTTTGATGGATTGTATGGATGTTTGCAAACCTGGCGCCCCAGTGCCCTGCCCTCCCACTCCAGTGCTCAGGCTTCTCTGCTCCCCTGTGTGCCACACAGATCGTTGCCTTACGGGAGCAGAATGCCCACATCCAGAGGAAGGTGGCGTCAGGCGACGGCAGTGAGGACTCGCTGGAGGGCACTGATGCTGGGCAGAAGGTCCATGGCAAGGTGGGCCTGCCTCTTCTCTTCCCCACCCTCTCTGGTTTAGTGTACAGGTTACCATTCATGACCTCATATATCAGTGTTGAAATGGTACCATATCTCCGCTCTCCTTTGGTTAGTCTCACAGACATCTTAAAGGACATCCGCTGTCATCTTACTTTAATTGCTATGACCCCATTATGCAGCAGAGATTATACATCTGCATACATCTAAATACTAATGCTCTGAGATTACGAACTCAAACGAGAGGATACTCTAATTCATCTCAACCTTCATGATTAGGAGGGCATGAAAGACGACACCCTCTCGGTACCTTGAAGGCCTCTTGTTCCCGCAGCTCTCCTCTTTAGGATGCAGACGATGCGGACACTGTCTGACTGAGACGGCACAGCAACAGACAGGAAGGGGATTGATGTGAATTGGATTGTGGAGCGTAGCGTCCCTCTGTTTTGGGATGTGGGTTGGGTACCGGTGGTTGTGGATGAACAGATTCTGTACTTGGACAGGAGGGAGGGAAAATAAGGAGAGGCTGCATCGCTCGGCCTGACTGGGGGTGAGCCCACTGTCATTCTCTTTGTGTGTGTGTGTGTGTGTGTGTGTGTGTGTGTGTGTGTGTGTGTGTGTGTGTGTGTGTGTGTGTGTGTGTGTGTGTGTTTGCTAGCCTGGTAAAATGCCTTCCAGAGGAAATGACAGAAATCTGCAGGGTCATTTCTCACAGCTTCTCAGCTCTCACCTCCTCTCAGGTGATCCTTTGAGAGCCTTGCCTAAAGCATCTCAGGTAAAAGTCTGCTTGTCACTTGGGTGAGTGACAGCCAGGACGGAGACTACAGCACCCAGGTTGCATCACTCTCTGGAGAGTGGAGGCAGATAATCCTGACACATCTGCGGATGCAGTCGGAAAGCTGGGGCTTGTAGTTTTACTCTCGGGTTTAATGTCGCCATTCTGAACCAGGCCCAACAATTGTTCAAAAAGATAATATACGTAGCTATTCACAAGCTTGTGTTTTAAATATGCAGAGGGTCTCTGATTGGAATCAACAAGGCCTATGTAAAGAAAATAATAGTAATAGTCCAAAGTAATATTTGTGTCAGTATGAAACATGCCATCGTTCCTGAGCTATGCTGAATGTTGCCAAGCCAGATGGGTTCCCTGTGCCAGCAAGCTCCTAAATAACTCCCCCACATGCTTTTATTGGACTTCCACAGCAGCATAACTCTTTTTCTTTGGAAAAAGCTACAGGGTAAATCTTCATAGTTCTAACAGCGGGGCTGTGTTCAATCAGAGTTTGGATTGAAAGATCTTTTATCATGGGGTGAATTGTTGCTCACAGGTAGCATGGAGGGAGAGAGAGGGAGAGAGAGAGAGAGAGAGAGAAAGAGAGAGCAAGAAAGAGTAGAGAGAGAGAGAGAGAGAGAGAGAGAGGGAGTTTGCTCCCCTTATGCAAGCCAAGGAGTTTTGATATTTACTGCAAGTCATTCCTCCCAGTAGGCACCCTTGATAGGATGCTACAAAGTCAAGTTGTTTTTGATGTGGTGTTTCTGCCTTCAGTCCCTGATGCAGTGTGTATAATCCTAACCCTTGGATCTCTCTCATGGTCTCTCCCTCACCCCTCTTTCCATACCACCCCCTTTCTCTCTTTCTCTCACTCTCGCTCTCTCTCTCTCTGTCTCCCCTCTCTTTCTCTCTCTCTCTTTCTCTCTCTCTCTCTCTCTCTCTCTCTCTCTCTCTTCTCTCTCTCTCTCTCTCTCTCTCTCTCTCTCTCTCTCTCTCTCTCTCTCCCGCCCCGATCTCTCTTTCCCTAATCAACTGCATGCAGAGACGCCTGCAAGCCATGCAGAGTCAGAACAGTCGTGCCATAGCCATATTCAGTCATATTCCTAATACAGATGTTCACACCCACACGGGTTCAGAAGTCTGGAGGATGTTACAGTCTCCTGTGTGTTTTTGCCTCGGAAGCCAACACTTTGAGCTGCTCAATATGTCTGAGTCCTAGCCTGTCTATCGTCACTACTCTCCCTCTCCCTCTGTCTTCAGTTTGTCCCTTAACACTAATGTTCCCTCACTGAATGATTTGAAGTGTCTCTCTGGGACACATTAGCTCTGCCATTTGACACGTTTTACCTCACGACTGTCCACATATGGACATGGTCATAACTTGGACCAGAAGCACCATGTCAGCGGAAAAGCAGAGATGGCTGAAATGAGAACCCCCTCCAGAGTATCTCTTTAACCAGCAACAAGCATGTTGCTCAGTGGCCAGTTGCCTAGCAGTAAGGCTTAAAAACATAACTGTTAGTTTAGATGGGTAAGAGCATTTCCCCATGCAGATCAAAATGCCTTTTTCACATCCACCTCAGTGTGGTTCATCCAGATACACGCCACTGAAATGCATTATAAATGAACGTTGCTAAATGAATACGTGCTCATAAGCAGTGGCCCTCCCTCCCTCCCCTCCTCCCCAGCGGCTGTCTAACGGCTCCATGGAGTCGGCCCACGAGGCCAGCCAGGTGGTGGAGCTGCAGGACCTGCTGGAGAAGCAGAACTACGAGCTGGCGCAGATGAAGGAGCGCATGTCCTCCCTGTCATCACGCGTCTCCGAGGTGGAGCAGGAGCTGGAGACGGCTCGCAAGGACCTCATCAAGTCAGAGGAGATGAGCAACAAGTACCAGAGGGACATCAAAGAGGTGAGCGCACACACACACTCACACACACACATACACACACTCACACCAGGAGGCAGGAAAACATCAAAGGAGTGGGATGGTGCACAAGTATACACTGGTGTGAAAACACACACACCAACACAAGAGACACACCCTCACACACTGGATGCTGAGGTACATGAATGCCCTTGGGTGACATCAAAGACTGGTAACAGTTGTCTAACCAGCTGGTACACATCACATACACACACGCAGAGACACATTGATAAACACACTCAATTTGATCTCAAAACACTAAATAAAGTGTCTGCTTTCATTTGTAATGGCCTTTGGAACAATATTGTAAAATCAAGCTTGTTGGATGATTGTGTAAATGTAATGTGTAAATGATCTCACTCCACATACAGTAGAGTTGTACATTTGGGAAATGTCATTCTATTTACAAAGTCGTTGATGTTCGAACTGCTTTTGTATGTGTGTGTGCATGTGTGAATGCCCATGTGTGTGTGTTTGTGTGTGGGTGTGTGTGTGTGTCCTTGCAGGCCATGTGCCAGAAGGAGGACATGGAGGAGCGCATTGTGACCCTGGAGAAACGCTACCTCAGCGCCCAGAGAGAGTCCACCTCCCTGCACGACATCAGTGACAAGCTGGAGAACGAGCTAGCCAATAAGGAGGCCTTCCTCCGACAGGTAGGACCCGCCCACTACCACCATATGCACGTCATTGGTTACTGAACACAAAACAGATCCAACATTCGTGTCTTGGTGTTCTAGAGCCAAAGTACACTGTGAATAACTGTCCTAACTGAGGATATTCTACCAGAATGTCCATCCTTCAATGTAAACTGTCTGCCAGTGAATCATGCCAATTATCATAACTTAAATGGTGGACTTCTCAAGAGGCAGGTGGGTCTATCTGCTGAGGCTTCATGGGAGAGCGAGGTAGACATGCTTTGAAAAGTTCCCCAACGGGGAACACCTTGACATGGTGCGGCCCGGTATGACAGATGATGATGTTCTGGTTTGAGAATGTAGGAAGACGTCTGTACCCTTGTAGACATCTTGAAATTGAATTTTGATTGGATGAAATCCATTGAATTACCCTGGCCATCTGCAATAATGGAGATGTTTTATGTGAATCGCCAAGAAAACTGGTAAAACGTCCAGCTGTAATGCTTCAATACACAAACACAGACAAACACACAAAATTATGCCGTGCTAGGCAGAAAACCACAAAACTAACAATGTAAGCAATTTCCTGTGTGCAGTCATCAGAATGTACAGCCATCAGTTTGTCCTTAGTCTCCCTGTCCCAGGCTCCCTGTTCCTGCTCTCCCAAAACTCCCCCCAAGAGCACGGAAGACCACCTCTGAGCCCCAACCAGAAAGAAATGACACCCCATTTAGCTCCCTCCCCAGAGTCCTCCAAAATAACCCTCAAACACCCTCCAGAAACGCTCCAGACTCACGCACCCAACCCCCCCCCCCCCCATACACACATACACACACACTCTCTCTTACTTGTTGCTGTTCCAGCAGTCTTGCTCCAGGGTCTGGATGCTGGTGTTTGATGATAAGCCCCCCAGGGAGGATGTGGGAAGACATAGGGATGGAGGATGTGATGCAGTGAAGAAGGAAGATTGAGATGGGGGGGAGTGGATGAAACCTTCTTATATGTGTCCCAGGCCAGAGGGACTTGATAAGACATACAGTACATCAGAGAGTCGTGTTCCAGGGCCTGTGCCACCCTCTGTGCCCACTCATGTCTAATTATTGCATCTTGGCCTGCCAGGGCCAAAGCTACAGGGACCTGGGCATCTGTCACACATGGAGAAGCTGCCAGGAAGCCTGGCCATAGAGCAGCTCTGAACATAGTCCTGCTCACTGTGTGACTGAGGGTGAAAGGGTACCGACTGGGTGGTGCTTCTGTGCTTTTGTATGTTCTCTTGATGCATGTGCATTTGCGTGCGTCTGCGTGCGTCTGCGTGCGTCTGTGTGTGCAGATGGAGGAGAAGAACAGACAGCTGCAGGAGAGGCTGGAGCTGGCAGAGCAGAAGCTGCAGCAGACCATGAGGAAGGCTGAGACTCTGCCAGAGGTGGAGGCAGAGCTGGCACAGAGGATAGCAGCCCTCACCAAGGTAACACACACACCACACACACAAGCACGCGCACACACAAGCACAGGATCACACACGCAAGCACAGACACGCAAACATACACCTAAACCACCGTGCATACATAGGAGTTACAAATACAGCTCTCCCTCTCCTCTCCTGCGGTCCTGTAGTTTGAATCACTCTCCGTCTCCTCTTCTGATGATTATCACTTTGTCATGAAATCTAAACTCCAATACATGAACTCCATTCTTAGGAAGGTAGTCCCACAGGAGCACTGAGCAGCAGAGGCTAGCCACATCAGAACACCTAGGGTTTCTGTCCAGCCCATAGTGGAAGTTCTGATTTCTAAGCGACTGCCTGGAGGGTTTTGGATGGTGGGGCTATGTGGTTCTCTCTTGTGTCTGTTAGCAGTGTGGGGAAGCTTCAGGACCCACCTGGACATGGCTGGTCTGTAGACACACTGCTACAGCTCTCCATCACTGCTCTGCTCTCTCTGTCTCACTGTCTCTCACTCCATCTCTCTCTTGCTGTTCCTCTCCATCTCTCTCTCTCTCTCTCTCTCTCTCTCTCTCTCTCTGTCTCTCTGTCTCTCTCTCTCCACCAGCCTCCCTCCATCTCTGCTCCGGTTCTGTGTCTGCTGATTTCTGGTTCGGGGGATCTAGAGGCTTTGGCTTGGTTCTGTTGCTCATGTGTTTGCATGTGTTGCCATCCATTGCTGCTAAACATGGCTGCCTATGTGTCCCCCCTCCCCCCACGTCTTGTCTGTGTGGTGCCCCCTGCAGGCAGAGGAACGCCATGGCAGCATTGAGGAGCGCATGAGGCACCTGGAGGGCCAGCTGGAGGAGAAGAACCAGGAGTTACTTAGAGTGAGTCAAATCCAGGGAGAGCTATGATAAACAACGCAAGGCTCTGCTATGCTACGCTAGGCTACAAGCCACCTTGTCACTCTCTATGGGTTGATTAGCATGTTGGCTAGGCTGAAGAAGGCTGTCATTGACATGACTTCACACGTGGTTTGAAGAGAATGGCAGTTTGCTCCACCTAACATGTTCCACACTGTAAGAGAGAAGGGTTCTTGAGGTTTCCTTGTGGTTCTCAGTCACTGTCGTGTGTCTCAGGCTCGACAGAGGGAAAAGATGAACGAAGAGCACAACAAGCGTCTGTCGGACACGGTGGACAGACTCCTCACCGAGTCCAACGAACGACTGCAGCTCCACCTCAAAGAGAGAATGGCGGCTCTAGAGGAAAAGGTTCAAATGCCCCTCGAGTCAATACACACCTGTCAATAAAATTTCACTTTGATTTTTTTTAAGGAAACAGCTATAGATTTCCTGTCAACCATGCCTTTTTCTCTTTCAGAATGTTTTAATACAAGACTCAGAGGGTTATAGGAAACAGTTAGAGGATTCAATCCATGAAAAAGTAGGTCATGCTGGTTTGAAATTACTTTTTGGTCCCCCCACCACACATCTACACACTGTCATTTTTAAATATTGCATGACATTTTCTTAACAGAGTGCTTTTTAATGGTGAGATAATGATGTGAGTGTCGAGAGCGAGCTTCATTTTTCACAAACACCCAAACGCTGGTTATTCACAAGCTTTGCTCTGGTGTGGATAATTACATTCAGAACCGGCTCTGATATTAAACCGGCCTGCGATGTCTAGCAGCAGCGTATTAAACAGTCAGATTGTTCCGTGGAGGTGTTGATGAGACTGTGCTGCTTCCTGTGTTCCTCCAGACTCACCTGGCGGAGGACATGGAGAAGCTCAGGATGGAGCTGGACCAGTACAGACTGAGAGCAGGCTCCCACACAGACCCCACGCTCTCACGGTGAGCTCCCACTGACTGTACCACATAGGGGTCTGCTAAGCAAGCACTGCCCTCAACTAGATGAGTCATGCCTCGTGTGTGTGTGTGTGTGGTTTCGCAGATCTCACCTGGATACGTCAGCAGAGCTGAGGTTCTCCCTGGGCTCCCTAGCTGAGACCCAGTCGGACCACTACCGCTCGGCTAAGGTGATCCGCCGGTCCAGGAGAGGACGCATGGGCCTGCGACGGGACGAGACTAAGGTCCCAACCGAGGAGAGCACCTCTCTCTCTCTCTCTCTTTCTGTCTCTCTCTTTCTGTCTCTCTGTCTCTCTCTCTTTCCGTTTCTCTCCCTTTCTCTTTCACTGCCACTCTCTGTATTGTGGGCAGTCAAGTGTGCAGTTCTGTGCCGTTTAATCAAATTCAGCTGTTCTATGGCAGTTTGCCTGGGATTTACTGCAGCACCAGCGTACAAAGTCTTGATACTGGCCTGGTTACTGTGGTGTTGAGAACCCTGCTCATGAAACCTCTCTCCCCCTTCCTCCCTCCGATAGGCCAAATCCCTTGGCGAGCATGAGTGGCGCTCACAGCAGCTAGGGGTTCTGGGTAGCCACCAGTTCGAGAGCGAGATGTCGGACATGTCGGACATCGATGATGACGACAGGGAGACCTTGTTCAGCTCCATGGACCTGCTGTCCCCTGGGGGCCACTCAGACGCACAGACCCTGGCCATGATGCTGCAGGAGCAACTGGACGCCATCAACAAAGAGATAAGGTAGCTGGGAAACACCGTCCTGCGTACGTTAGGGTGACTGTATTCAGTCACTTCCTACAAACAGTCGGAAAACCATACCAGTCGCATATTGGTATATAAATATGCACTGGCATGTTTGGCTAACATATTTTGCTGTTAGCGAGACAGTGGTTCATATACCTTCCATACACTTCCCTTCATTACTAGCACAGTCCATAGAGAAAGCAGCCCCTGTATTTAGCAGTGAGAAAGTCCTAATAGTGACGGTCTTTTCTAATTAGGGTGCTAGCTGCACTGCATGGCCATGGCTAACGAGGTGTCTTGAATAACTCTTTATCTCCTCAGCTTAACAGTTGATCTAAGAGCCTCTGTATCTGTCTAGCACAGCTGCAACCACCTGACCTGCTCTCACTATCTCTCTGTTTCACTCCCTTCCTGCCTTTCTCTTTTTCTCATCTATCTCTTTGTCTCTGTCTCTGTTTCACAATCTTATCTTTCTCTTCCCAAACTCACTCTGTTTTATTCTCGCTTTCCCTACCCCTGTATCTCTCACACGCTCTCTGTCACTTTGTCTCTCTCTTTCTCTCTCTCTCCTTTCCCTCTCTCTCTCTCCTTCTCTCCTTCTCTCTCTCTCCTTTCCCTCTCTCTCTCTCCTTCTCTCCTTCTCTCTCTCTCCCCCCCAGGCTCATCCAGGAGGAGAAGGAGTCCACGGAGCTCCGTGCGGAAGAGATAGAGAACCGAGTGGCCAGCGTCAGCCTGGAGGGGCTCAACCTGGCCCGCATGCACCACCCTGGGGCCTGCATCACTGCCTCAGCCACCGCCTCCTCCCTGGCCAGCTCCTCACCCCCCAGCGGACACTCTACCCCCAAACTGGACCCCCGCAGCCCCGCCCGGGACATGGAGCGCATGGGCGTGATGACCCTGGTACAGTACAGCAGCATGCTACTGTGATGTGGGGGGGACATTGATTTGTAATACACTGTGTGAGTTCATAAAGCATCATTAACTTGAATCTCATCGCATTTAATAATTCAGCAGAGGATTTCATCCAAATCCACCAATAATAATACAAATAGTCCATAAAAGTCAACACAGCTTTTAATTTAGGACTATAAACAGCAGATAACACAGACCAGTTATTATTTATGTGGGATTGTATCCTAGCTGTAGGCTTACAGCTCTGAATCCCTTGTTCTGTATGTCCCATCATGTAGGCTATCTGACCGGCTCTGTCACAGTGTAGAAGTTGATTTGATGAATGACCAAAGATTACCCTGTTCTTTAACATAACATTTACATCAAATAGCATTACATTTGATATATTTAGCAAAAGATTTTTTTTCTATAGAGAAAAAACACAGCTGCTTCAGAAGCAATTGCAGGATTAGATTTTTGTTTGATTGTTAATGGGCACTAGGGGCATTATGAGGCAGGTAATTAAGGACAGGGCCTGCAGCTGGCTAGGAGCAGGTAAGGGTTTACCAGGGGAAGAGAAAGGAAGAGCGGGTAGAGTCACATGGATTTAACTATGGCTTTTGTTTGTTAAAATGATTCGATTAAACCTGCTTAAAAGCTGTTTGGACACTGAAACTGTCTTAGGTGATGCATCTGTGATGTTGATAGTCTAGTAGATCTTTGATTTACTGAAAAGAGTTCTGACAAACTTTGTTAAGAAATGAACATAACCAGCTATGTGCCTCTGTTGTCTCATTAAGCCCGGGTGTTGAAATGGTTAGAGATCTCACTATCCTAATGCGGTCAGCTGGTCTGTATGCCACACACTAGTTTCTCTCTCACTCTCTCTGTCTCTCTCTGACTAGTTGACATCACACTGACCTGACCTAGGGCCTTTTTCCCTCCAGATGTTGTTGCCATAAGGATTCCGTTTTTTCTTTCTTATTACTCCTCTGGGATGGCTGTGCTAAAAATATTCAAATCCAGCTCAATCTGCCTGTCAGAGCAGTGCTGGTGTGTTCCAGCGTCTCCTGCTCTCATGGCTACAGGAGCATCGAGCTTGTGATTGTATTGAGCCGCAAAATGAATAGCGATGCCAGGGCTGGTTTTGTTTGCAAATCACTCACGTTCCATAGTATTGATCCTGGGCTGAAAATCTGCCATTGATGGGTCTCGTGTCTTCTCCCTGATGATACATAATTTGATTATCATAGAGCTAGTAGGCGTGTGTTCTCTGTGTACAGCAGGTGTGTCAATGTAAATCTGTTTACATGCTGATTGACTCTGTGTGTGTGTGTGTGTGTGTGTGTGTGTGTGTGTGTGTGTGTGTGTGTGTGTGTGTGTGTGTGTGTGTGTGTGTGTGTGTGTGTGTGTGTGTGTGTGTGTGTGTGTGTGTGTGTGTGTGTGTGTGTGTGTGTGTGTGTGTGTGTGTGTGTGTGTGTGTGTGTGTTCACCTCACAGCCCAGTGACCTGAGGAAACACAGGAGAAAGGTACGTTTTGACACTTGCAACACTCATGTCCTTTAGATTGGAGATGGTAAATGACCTTATGGATGAATATATTGTAACTGGCTCAGAGAATATCACCATAGCCATGACATCCTGTTGTCAAGTAGGCTGAAGCAGAAAAGGTATGAATATTTCAAAAGCTATCAGACAGTATCAAGCTGACCTCTCTCCTCTTCCTCCAGATCGCATCGGTGGATGAAGATGGCCGCGAGGACAAGGCCACCATCAAGTGTGAGACGTCCCCCCCCTCCACACCACGGACCGTGCGCATGACGCACACGCTGCCAGCATCCTCGCAAAATGACGCACGGGGGTATGTAAAAACACACACACCCTCACACACTCGTGCTTCTGCTTGACCTTTCTTAAACTTGTGTTGTAAGATGCAGTGCTGTCTCTTCACTTGAGCTGTAGCATGTGGGAGCCATTGTCCAGTGTGTGTGGTGAGTCTGTGTGGTTCATTGTGTGTGTGTGTGTGTGGTATACTGTATTGATGCTCTGCTGGGTGTCCAGGATGGCTGCGTCCCTGGAGGCTGAGGCCAGTGCTTTGAGCAGTGTGGCCAGCAGTCAGGACTCCCTTCACAAGCAGCCCAAGAAGAAAGGCATCAAATCCTCCATCGGACGGCTGTTTGGCAAGAAGGAGAAGGTCCGGCTGGCACACCTGCAACACAGGGAGGCTGTGGGGCCAGGCCAAGGTACTCAACACCTCCCCCCTCCTGGGGAAAACAAAACTCAGATTTATTTTGTTTCTGTGTTCTAGGTTGAATATTCTAGTCTATATTAGAGACATCTGACCTGAATAGAGACATCTAGACTTCCATTACTGACATGAGTCAGTAGCTCAACTTCTCTGCTCTCTCTCTCCCTCCCTCCCTCTCTCTCTCTTCCTGCCTCTCTCCCTACCTGCCCTCACAGCAATCATATCAGACCCAGACATGGTGGGGCAGGACATGGCCATGAGCAAGCTAGGGACCCAGGCGGAGAAGGACCGCCGACTAAAAAAGAAGTAAGCTCCCAAATCCTCCTCTCTGTCTCCTCGCCCCCACACTCCTGCTGGGAGAGAACCTCCCACTGTGAGCCTCTGGCAGACAGCACTCTGGCTCTGGCACAGCCAACCCCAGAGAGGTCAGGTCTGGGTTAGTAGACACACACACACACACACATACCAAGAATAGAAAACCCTTCAGCATCATCTCTAACGCTAGCTCAAGCAGCTTTACAGTGAACCCTACTGTAGAAACCTTTTCACTTGATCTGATCTCTGACCCTCCTGTACGCGAGCCAGGGTTGGTTTCCTGTTGTCATCTCTCACTGCCACCAGAGTGAAAGCTTGGCGGGGTCTGCATCCAAGGCCCACGGGCTCCTGCAGACGCAGGAATCAGCCTAGCCTGCACAAACAAGCATGCAGAGAAGGACATAATAGAGCGATCGCCACCAACTAAATACAAGCACTCAGCCACAGCCAGACTGTTGATCAGGGGCAGGCATTAGTCATCTTACTGGTGAAGTGTCACTGTGACCTCCTATAATTCTTCTAGCGGCCACATCTTCATAGGATAGTGTTTTGCATTGACTGTTTGGGGCTAGATTGAAAGGTTCATTCGCATTTTAGAGCAAGGATGTCATGATTGATACATGGGGGCTACAAACCTCTGCATGCAGGTGTGTGTGTGTGTGCGCGTGTGTGTGTGTTTGCGGTGCCAACGTGAGCACGCTTTCCAACAAGCGAGCGTTCGGTTATCACCACTAACAATCTTGCCTCCACAACAGTTGATTCGTAGAAGGTATTGTACCTGTCAGTGTGTTTTTTATTCATTCTTTTTCTGTCGCACTGCAACTGACCTCCAGAGATGATCTCTCCAGGAATCAGGCTGCCTTGCATCTTGGTGCCTCCTGTCCCACGCATGCTCCTACCTTCTGCCTGCAGGACTTGACATCTCAGCCTCTTGATCCATAATGGCTGGTTCACTGTCCATGTGATGCGCGTGTGTGGTGCACAGTCGATGAGGAATGTGCTGACGTGAGGATTGAGTGTTTCACGGTGTTTGCGGTGCATTTTCTGTGGGCTGCACGCAGTGTGTTGAAGACAGCATTAACCTGATCACAACCAATGTCTCTCATTTAGCTGCGTTAACTAATGTCACGAATGTAACAAATGTCATGGTCTGTATGGATGAATCTTCTTAGAATTGTTTGATTTTGTGACGTCCATTGCTTGCTGTGGAGCAGAGGATACCTCCTGGTGCTGACTGTTGTGTGTGTGTCTGTGTGTGTGTTTTGGAAACCTGGTAATGGTAAAGTCTAAAGCGTATTTATCCATTAACACGTGTGTAATTTTGTTTCCCGTCACTCTATCTCTCCTTTCTCCCTCCCTCCCTCCCTCACTCTCTCTCTCTCTCTCTCTCTCTCTCTCTCTCCTTCTCCCTCTCCCTTACTCCTTCTCTTCCTCCTCCCCCCCCTCCCCTCATCATCCTCTGACTAAACAAGCGGGTAAGTTGTGTGAGGGTGTGTGACCCCCCTGGGTATCTCTCCATTTGTCAGAGCCTGTCTGCCATATCTGTCCGTCTGTCCATCTGTCAGTCTGTCCTCCCCCACAAAGACCGGTGCCAAGGCTGATGTGTATCTTTATCACTCTGTCCCATGTGGCCGTTCAATAATCCCTCGCTTCCTTTCTTTTCTTTTTGACCTTCTCTAAGTTTTTCTCCCTTCCAGCTGACTGGCAGCTGCTTCCATGGCTGGACAAAGAATGTTGGTCGATGTGGCCGATTGTTTTTTCACCTGGAATGTTCTGGAATGTTCAAATACTTCCTCTCCCTGTGGGTGTCGGGAGCGTGCGTGTGTGTTCTTCAGTGTTCTTTCAATAACCAGCTTCAACACCTGGTTATGGATCATCGATTTTCTTTTCGTTTGATCGTCATAACTGTTTCCTTCCCTTCCCAGCTGTGTTCAGTGGATGTGACTCATGTCGGCCTGAGCTGAACATGTAACTTACCCCTGTGTATTGATAAGGCTGTGAAGGCAACATTCCTCCTCTTCAGCCAGAGCAACCTCCTTATTGAACTGATAGGTTTGTCAGGAAATGAAGACCTCGTATTTCATGTATTCTGTTTCCTGTTTAAGTGCCCTTTCGTTGCACTGAGGCCTTCATCTCAGTTAGCCTGTTCTGCGTACGGGGGCTCATCTAGCTAGCAGCTCCTTGTCCACCTGCCCAGGTTCTGATAACGGTGCTTCTGGGTTCCGATGCCCTGGGAACCTAGCCACTCACTGATTTTAGAAGCCTTTGAGTGTTCTGTACATGTACTGTATGTGTTCTGTGTGCATGTGAGTGGTGTGTATCCATGTTGATCACAGAACCCTTTCTAGATACTGCTTGGCACAATAAGGTTTATGTGTTCATCGTCATAAGGAAGTGACACACACTGTGTTTCAATATCTCACCACTACAGCATGCCTGGTGGTTAACTGTACCATTAGGTTCATATTCACTCTTGACAAGACATGATGTTCAATACACACTCATGTTCCCACTCGCACACATTCTCCTTCACACCAACATGATCTGTCTTTATTTATCTTTCACGTGTGCATACACACACACCCACACACACACACATCGCTAGCGTCACGTCAAGGCTTTTTCAGCCTCTTCATCACTTCTGTCTCACTCAGCCTAGCAGAGTGCTAGCTTTAGAAGAATCAGCATATTACAAACAGCTCCAGAAGCCCTACAGTGTGAGAACTGCATTTCTCTCTCTCTCTCTCTCTCTCTCTCTCTCTCTCTCTCTCTCTCTCTCTCTCTCTCCCTCCAAAATAAGGTGTCATTTACTTTGAGCTGAGTTTGCTCAGCTCAGTGCTGTGCAGTGCAACACGCCTCTCTGCCATGTTAGGTCACAAGACCAACTTGGCTCCAAAACAGGAGCGTTAGTTATGAGCACAGACAGACACACAGAATGAATCCTTGTCACACGGTTAAAAGAGTAGTGTATTTTCATTGTCAGGATTTAGACAGATGTTTTAAAGTGCTTTTCTTCCAGAAAATGAATCTGACATTTGTAGCAAGTCCAAGTATATTGCTTTTCTTTGATCAAAATGTCACTTTTCCATATAAATGACTCCCACACCTATGTTTACTGACGTTCAAAACAAGTGAAATGGCCTCACTCCTTGAAGGAGCAGGGAGCTGGCTGTTGGAGCTGCAGTGTGGAGGGAGGGAGGGGCTGCAGGGTGCTGAAGACCCTCTGCTGAGACGGCCAGGTCTGCTGGGGTCCCTGGCTGCTCACAGATAGATGGATGATAGCAGAGTGCCCTTTACAGAGCTCTAGGAGCCCAGGCTGTTATGAGAGATAAGATGGTAGTGTAGCGTGCAGTACACACAACTACACTCAGTACACTAAAGACGGTGCCTTGTGGTAGTCGAGGTGCGTGTGTGTAAGGATTGAAGTATTGTGTGTGTGTGTACAGTATGCTAATAATATGCTTATGTCCCCTTCTTCAGGCATGAGCTGTTGGAAGAGGCGAGGAGAAAGGGCTTACCCTTTGCCCAGTGGGATGGCCCTACCGTGGTTGCCTGGCTAGAGGTAGGTGCTTGACTACTCTGGCCTGTTCCTTGGAAGCACAACACAGAGTACTTTTCAGAGTCTCTGAAAGCACAACTCTCCTTTTCCTCACATAAAGTTGTTTGCTAACTTTGTAAAAACAAAAGAGAGCAGAAAGGAAATGACCATATGTTATAGAACTTGGACCACGCAGAGCTGCATGGTTTAAGTTCATGGTTTACGGTTCATGTCCCGTCTTTGCACATGCTGTACATATCTGTAAGCCAATCATGCGTGAAAACCATTCTTCCCTGCCCTTTGACCTTTATGTTTGAATTACTCCACGCCTCAGTAGGCCGAGTCTCTCTCTGGCGTAATGGTTCGTTACTTTTCAATTAAGTTAATTTTCAAATCACGATGAGCAGGCATTTAATCAAAACACCACTTTTAATGAATGGCAAATTACACTCAAACTTCTTGCATAAAACACCCACTGTCGTGGTGTAATTACAATAGGGAACCCAATAAAGCAATGTCAACACGTTACCAGAACATTGCTAGTACTTTTGTGAGTCTGTGTGACTGTTCAAGTCCTTTTCAGTCAGACCCATACACACGTTATGACCCACATCAGATGACCCTCCAAGGATCACTTGACCCTCTAATGGTCCAATAACTTCCAACATTTTACTAGTCTTTATCCTCCCTAGATATAGATCTTGATCCTACCCTAGTAATCAATACGAGTTATTTAATTTGAACAAATCAAATGTTTTTGTATAGCGATTTCTACAAGCAATGTGACAGTGCACTCATTGGATGATTTGTTTGTAATATGTGTCACAATGTTAAGTCAATTGCCTGAAATACATTTGCAGTAAGTTGTAGATAAAGCCATTACTGCCACCTGCTGTTTATTTGGAGGTGATTCTGAAACATGTTCTACCCACAATGAAAAACAAATCATAGAATAAATGCAAAAATAGCAGATAACGAATGACCAGTCAACCCAGTTTATTTGGTTGCACCTTTGTCTCCTCTCCGCCTCTGTCCCTCTGTCTCAGTTGTGGCTGGGGATGCCTGCCTGGTACGTGGCAGCGTGCCGGGCCAACGTGAAAAGCGGGGCCATCATGTCAGCGCTGTCTGACACGGAGATCCAGAGGGAGATCGGCATCAGCAACCCCCTGCACCGCCTCAAGCTGCGCCTGGCCATCCAGGAGATGGTGTCCCTCACCAGCCCCTCTGCCCCACCCACCTCCAGAACCGTGAGTGTTTGGTGACGCACTCACACACACCCTTTCTGGCATGAACAAAGACCCATACAAACATACAGTACGGTTTATTTGAGTATTCAGAACTGTGTGCTCACTAGTGAGATACTTGGCATGCTAACTATCCTGTAATCCTTCACAACTTGGATTTGCCATGGTAACTGGTTAAAGCTTTTGAGCAGCCTGCTGTGCCTTAATAGAAGGTTCTTGACTGGATTAAATGTCATTGATTTTGTACAGTCAAGAAGCTAGTCCATAAACTAAGCCACATCCCATATGCTAATTGTACACACACTCATTCCACAGACCGCCCAGACTCTCATGCAATCAGACACCCTCACTCACAGACCAACAATTCACTATCCTTCAGTGGGCACAGCACTTTCCCCTCCCTCTTCTCCTTACCAAGGCCGTCCCGGAACAACTCGCCCACTTAAACACCTCATGAATCTTTCATTGGAGAGTGTGTAACCCCACATCCTCTCTCTCTGCCCAGCCCGCCCCCGTGGGTGGGATGGATGGGGGGGTGGGGGTGCCTGTCGCCCTCCATAAGCCCAAACGTCCCTCCTGTTAACACTCATGTCTAATCGACCCTGTAGAACGGAGGGAAGTATCTAACTGGCAGAAAATTGACAGGAAGTGAAGGAGTTGGGGTAGGGTTGGGGGGGGGGGGGGGGGCTGGGGGTATTTAACCTGCTTTACTCCTGACCGCTGTACCTCCTGTTTTCCAATACTGAGAGAGTGAGCGAGGCTCCGATGGTGCTGTGTCCATAACAGGGTTGGAAGCAGACAGGGTGGCAGCAGTAGTAGCCATGCCATGGGAGAGCTGCTCTCTATCTAGGTCACACCCATCTGATCATGGGTTACGGAACTGCACAACAATCACCACAGCTAAAATTAGATTCCACAGATTAGGAGGTCATCATGTCGTAGATGGAGGGAAAATAAATGAGGTTGGATAGAGGTGGATGTCTAGGTGGAGTCTTGTTTCGTGGTGTGATTCCCTAACCGTCCACTGCACTAGCTATGTGCTGTCTTGCATGGTAAACATAACCTTTTTTGTTGTGCGTTTCGTTTGTGCATCCTGAGATAACCAGTCCTCTTGTACTGTTCTGTGCTGTGTTAGTGTTTGTCGATTTGTTTTGTGTACTTGTTTGCCCTTTGACCCCAGAGGGGTGGGGCCTCTTCATCATCTGACCGTGATGCTGTAACACTATTGGCTTACAGTGGTGCTGCTCTTCTTCTTTAACACTGCTTGCCCCTCCCACTGGACTACTACTACCAATACTGCTGCTGCTGTCTCTCTTGGGCCCGCCCCTCACGTAGCCGTCAGGCAATGTATGGGTGACCCACGAGGAAATGGAGACCCTCGCTGCCCCGTCCAAAACGGTTAGTCTCCTCTTCTCTCTTCCTTTCCTCTCTCATGGTCTGGGTCTCTCCTGTCTGCTTTCACCAGGGCAGATTTGTGTGTCTGCAGGGGCAGTGCTGTAATATGGCTGTACGCACGCAAACATGAAGAGAGTCTGTAGACGGTAGAGTTGTACTCGATTCTAGCATCCCAACGCTGTTGCTTTCTCTCATAAGCATTAGGCGGCTGACAAGACGGTTGGTAATTCAGTCAGATTGTACAATTTTATCAATCCATCCGTCGATCCATCTTCAAATAAGCCCAGTTGTCCGGCCACGTTTCGTTTTGTCGTGGGCCTGTGGAAGGAGAACCACCCTTCTCCCCCCAGCCACTAGTCTCCAGCTGTCACTGCAGATTGATAGCATGGTACGTGTTAGGCAGACTCCTGAGTCCTGGAACTGCCTCCTCAGCCGTGCCTCCTTCCAGTCCTATCTCCTGAATGTCTGGCTCAATGAGGCTAATAGCGAGCTGTGCTCTCTTGTATGGAAGCGAGCAGTGATTGGCTGAGAGAGGACCTCGTCTGGGCGTCATTGGTGCTGGATCGGCTCTAATGCACCAGCTCCAATCTCCAAGCCAGATGCAATCTGTTAGAACTGGACAGAACTGCGGGGGTAACCTTGTTACACTTCCCCAGCGCCTCATTCACAAGTCAAAAGGAAGGACTCCCATATATTGTCATCTCCAACTTTGGATAGATCATCTCTCATGCATATTTAAACTGGCTCTACGTTATTGGCTTGAAACGTTATTAAAACTTTCACCACACCTTGAGAATGTTCCGTTCTGTTAGAGAAACAGTTAGTGCTCATAATTATTCCTTTGATTAGAGGTAGATTACAGAAGTTAAATGAGCCTAAATCCGGACCCATCATTGAATAATTTATATTTTGTGTTATTTCACTTTAATGGCCCCCAACAGAAGTCTGACTCCGAGGAAGGAAGCTGGGCACAAGTAAGGAACTAGCTGACTTGTTCTACATTAAATTATTTTCCTATGTTACTGAAAATGTAATAATAATCTATATACAGTAGTATGTTCAAAAACAACCCATATTAACCAAAGAGCTGTAAGATGCACCAAGTCAAATGTGTTGTGTTGCTGTGATGATCAGACGCTGGCGTACGGTGACATGAACCATGAGTGGATCGGAAACGAGTGGCTTCCCAGCCTGGGCCTGCCTCAGTACCGCTCTTACTTCATGGAGTGTCTGGTGGACGCTCGCATGCTGGACCACCTGACCAAGAAGGACCTGAGGGTTCACCTTAAGATGGTGGACAGCTTCCACAGGTACTGCAGCCCACACACACACACTGTCCATACAATAAGTATTTTGTTGTCTGTGTAGGAGTTACTGTGTAGGAGTTAGGAGGGTTGACTGTTTCTGATGTATCCATTGCTAAGTAAAAGGCATGTTTGTGTGTCGGTAGGACGAGTCTGCAGTACGGCATCATGTGTCTGAAGAAGCTGAACTATGACAGGAAAGAGCTGGAAAGACGCAGAGAACACAGCCAGCACGAGATGAGAGGTACTGGGACACCAGGACATGTCTAACCCTGTGACCTGTCGATCCTCCAAGGATCGCAAAGGGTATTTCATATGTTCCTGTGTTATGGTGTGTGTGTGCCCAGACGTGTTGGTGTGGAGCAACGAGCGTGTGATCCGCTGGGTCCAGAGTATCGGTCTTAGAGACTACGCCAACATCCTGCTGGAGAGTGGCGTGCACGGCGCCCTGGTCGCCCTCGACGACAACTTTGACTACAGCAGCCTGGCATTGCTCCTTCAGATCCCCAACCAAAACACTCAGGTTGGAACACACACATGCACGCATACAAGACAAACAGACACACACACACACACACACACACACACACACTCACTCACTCACTCACAATGCAATATCTGGTATTGAGAAAGTCTGTTGAATAATTAGATATGGTTCCTACTGTTACCTTTATCCATGATATACCCCTAAAATACATGCGCTGCTCCCCCTCCCTTCGAGACAGTGTGACGTGATGGTGAACTGCTGCGCTGTTCTTCCCTCCCAACAGGCACGTCAGATTCTGGAGAGAGAGTATAATAACCTGCTAGCACTGGGCACTGAGAGGAGACTGGACGAGGTGAGTGACACCTGTCACCCGCACTACTGGCCCCCGCCCCGCGGTTACCATGGGTGACAGGCCGTGACAGACAGATACACCTGGGTTTGTTGTCAATCATTTCTCCCACCTGTTCTGTTTCCACACCTGAGAGGCTGTTTAGCACGTGAAACAGCATCTTTAACAACTTATAAACCACAAAACATGATTTGAGCTTTGTTGGACTGACTCTTCTGAACTCTAGTTTGTTTTGGGGGGGAGGGTTTCTAACCCGCTGTCCCTGTATGTATGTCTGTGTGTGTGTGCGTACATCAGTGTGATGACCGGGACCTGCGCGGGCCGTCGTGGCGGAGGCAGTTCCCCCCCAGAGACGTCCATGGGATCAGCATGATGCCAGGCTCCGCTGAGACGCTCCCTGCAGGCTTCCGGCTCACCACCTCGGGACACTCCCGCAGATTACCCCCTGAAGGTGACAGCACCACACACACACACCTGGGCACTGGCTAGGACTCCACCCCCATCATGTACCGTAGGTATAGATGACATTGATAGACTAGATGTTGCACAGTGCTGTTAAAAGTGCTGTGCGTGAGGCTTTTTAATGATGAAAGCCAACTTAATAGCTCAGTTTTGCAGCACATTCCCTAACGTCCTTCCGGCAAGTTCTGACTGTGTTTCTGTTCTCTCTGACCTTTGACTGCTGCTCTGCAGTTCTCTATGAGGCGTTGGATGACAGTCCTGATGACATGTATTTGGACTGGTTTCAAGGTCAGATATATAAATACTGCATACCAAGTGGCCCCAGGGCCCCTGTAGGGCCTATGGGCCCTTTCTGACTCCAATGACCCCTCCGTTACTGCTGCCCACACCCCCAATATATCTGCTCTTCTGTGGTCTTGGCATTAACTATCCTCTCTTTCTCTCTTTTTCTTTCTCTCTATTTTTCTGTCCTCAGTGCCCAACTCCAAGGGTGGTCCTTATATTTGGCAGGATTATTAGTGATATGGTTTGATGGTCAGTTACTTTAGAACTAGTGAGCCACTTAACTCTGGTTAAGGTGGCAGTTAAGTGATCATACCTGTCTTTAGATAGTGAATATCTGCTGGTATACCCTTGAAGTTACACAGTTACTTGTCTAAACAAATGATGTGAGCTATGTAAGTTGCCTAGAAACGGGAGGTTTTTACATAGAGAAACGCAAAGTCTTCCAAAACGTTGAATGTGTGTGTTGCCCCTCTCTCCCTCTCAGCTGTTAAAGGAGGACTTGGGTCTCAAATGTTACATTTTGATAGAAAAAAAAGGATTAAAGATGTATTGGAACGTGGGTTTGTTGTTGTGGTCTGGCCAGGTCAAGGTTTTGCACTACAACCTACAACTCTGAATGCAATACCAGCCAGAGGCATGAACACTGTTCTGATACATGAGGATAACAGGGTTAGACTTAAGTTCTCCTTTAACGATGTGCTTCGACACTTGTGTTCTGACCCGGTGGACCTGGACATTCTGCCTGTGCTCTTTTTCTGTGTGTGGTTCCTGGTGTATTGTACCCAGAATAACACACTCCCTTCCTAGGTGTGATTCACTCAAAACGAGCCCACACTTCTCCTTTGAGTGTGTAATGCAGTGTGTCATCGCTTGGCTAGCTCGTGGACATTTTCCACTAACCTCGTTCTTGTTTGTTTGTGTGTGTGTCAGTCAACTGGTCCTAAGTCTGTCTTTGTATTTGGTGCAGACTGAAATCTGATAAGTCTACAGTGTCTTAAGATTTGATTTATTGTCAGTTGTTCTGGGTGTACAGTAAATGGGAGAGCTTAACCAGCTGAAGCCAGGAGAGAACCTGAGGCATCTGACTGACCGCTCTCTGTCTCCCCCTGCAGTGGGACCATCAGCAGTACAGCGTCTGGACAGCTCCACAGTGAGGACCTACTCCTGCTGAGGGAGAGAGAGGAACTAAGAGCTGTGAGTGGAACACACAGGAACTGTGTTCTGGGTCATTAGAAGGGAAAGAACATGGGGTAACTTGCCTAATGGGAAACGTAAGGCTTGTCTTGAGAGCTTGGCAGGTTCTTAAAGTTGTCGTGTTTGCCAGTGACACAGCCACACTGTCTGTAGAGAGCAGCTGGCAGAGCACACTGCCCCCCCCCCCCCATCTGTAACACCTATGAACAGAGAAATCCATATTTGTTGACTGCTCCGGAGCTTGTTTGGTGTTTGGGCTGTGTGTGACCCTGTGTTCCTGTTCCAGGTCCAGACGTTGCTTGAGTTGCACCCTGAAGCTGCTGGACTGGCCCGCCTGCCTAAAACGAACACCGTCTGACAATGCACACTGCCAAGAAGCCCCCCTCCCCACCTTCTCCCTCCACCCCCTCCTCCTTAAAAAAAAGAGAAAGACAGAGCTGGAGGCCAAAAGAGAGGGTTGGACCCGCTCTGCCAAGCCACCCCTCAACTACAGTTAAATGCCAAGAATCTCCCCCCTTCCCTCCATGTGGGCACCAGCTGTTGGTGCTAATTCCCCCTGCAGGTTGTCCTGTTGTCACCCTTTTTAGCTTCTTTTACATATACAGAAACTTCACTTGTCGGAAGCATAGCGTTACTGTGTAATTTATTCTACCCGAAATATGTGTAGGGTTATATGTAAATTAATATAAATATGATGTTTTTTTAAATATATACACATCTATGTAAAAAAATAATCGATATTCAGAGTTTGTGCAAATAACCCTGCCCATCCTCCCTTCTCTTCCTTCATGGTTCATGATTCAAATATGCTGCTCTTTGAACATTTTCCTCCATGCACGCTCTTCCCCCACCTTGAGAGACCATTTTGTCCATACTGTTATTTTTCCATCTCGTTGAGGAGGACACGGTCGTCGTTGGATGGGGACGGTTCGATAGCTCCAGAGAGGGGATATTGGATGGGCATACTGGCAAGAATGTGCCAGCCAGACTTCTAGTGATGTGTGTGATATCCTACAACCTCAACATCCCCCCCCCACCACTTTCCTTAGGTTCTTTGTGCATTCAGACATTGTATGAGGAGTCTATTTCATGAACACAGAAAAACAGTAGGGAACCAGTGTGGTGCCTACTAACGTGATAAGCACTTTGATACAACAGGCTCCCCTCTGGACTGCCACTGCCAAGGACACTCAATGATGCGCTACATGACTGGGTACACTCCAGACTACAACAACAGACTACTACAGACTAGTAGTCAACAGTAGACAATAACAGACTACTACATCAACAGCTGGATGGTGTTCTGCTAAGCCTGTTACCTTGACGACGGATCAGGCCATACGTAGTAGCTTGAACGAGCAGACACACTAACACAGCCAAGCTGGCCTTTTGTTTTAGTCATTGAGGTGTACAAGCCTCTGGGACTCTTCTCAGCAGAAATAACTTCAAGACATCTGCAGCTCCCTGTGTGTGTAGAGTGTTTATGATGTGGAATTGAGGTGCATTTAAACAACTTGTTGCTTGCTGTGATTATTATTTATTTTTTGGGTGTAACAACTTTTTGTCGGAGTTGCAAGGGTCATCTATTGTACAGCCCTACTACCTGTCTGAGTTATTTCTGACAACTTAATCAAATCAAGGTTTTTTGTCTTTTTTTTTTACGTACCTGATTTGCACAAACGAATCATTTGTGTCATTTTTTTATTTATAACTTCTTGTACTTTGGTCAAAACTAAGTGGTGATCAAACAACTTTTCATTGTCAATAAAAAATACTGTCAATGACACTAGTTAAAACAAGGTCATATGACATAATTATGCTAAATTGTTACATCCCCTACTGATGATAGTGTCAAACCACAGCTTGGAAGCTTTTAGTACAGTATGGCGTCTACTGGGATGATAATTCAGATTCAGATTCAGATTACTTTATTGATCCCGAGCATGCATTTAATGCATTTAAAGGCAGGATCCTTTTAATCCTTTCACTCCCATCACAAACTTTGAGTCATATTCAATCATTTTCTCATTTCTCAGTATCTCAAATGTCTTTCAAGTTATAGCCTTTTTAAATGTTGATGTCAAAATTGTATATTTTCCTGAAACAACTCTGGCGCCTAAAGGGCTAAGCCCTTGCACTTTTTTTTTTTTTGTTGCATGAGCGTTCTGAGAGTACATCCTTAAGGTAAAATTTGATGTTTTTAATGAGACTCACTTGCAGCAACTCACAAGATTCAAACCCCTGTCTATAAAGGCCTCCTACTTTACACAACACATGCTTATCCACTAACCTACCATGGCCCTATAGCTGCACAGTTTTTCAATGTATCAGCAAAGGTAGTTACACCTGGAGAATAAGTTTGTATTGGCCTGGTCTCAGTGAGGAGAGAGGCTGCTCATAACTGCAAGGTGAAGGGTTTGAATCACTGCCATTTAGGAGCCAAATTTTAAAGCACCTATTGGAAGAGGCACTTCAAAAACGCCTGGAGATTCAGTGAACAGTAACCTGGAATTAGCTCAATGAGTTGAGGTGCTGCCTTGTTACAACAAGGTTTGAGGTTCAAATCCCAGTCATTTGGGTGAGCAATTTTAACGCACAGACTTGAAGAGGCACTTGAAAAACGCCCGGAGAATAAGACTGTTATCACCGAGACTCCGTGGCCAAGAGGGGTTGCCGGAAGCGAACGATGAGGAGTCAGGTAGACTCATGTCACTGGGTGGCTCGGAGTGTCAGCTGTGGCCAGGGTTCAAGTCCCGGCCATGGATGATCGGTGTCCCTGGGGTCTACCCAGGGTCAGGGGGGGGGCGTTTCCCCCCCTGGAAATTTGCCATCTGGTGCAGTGGGGTTATGTAACAGATGGAGGTGAGCAGCTGACATTTTAAGACAGTTTTCCTTAATGGTGGGCTAGACTTATAAGTCAATGTACTTATTAAAAGGTAACTTATTTAAGACAGTTGGGGAAGGGGGTGTGCTGGGCGGTCGGGGGGTCTGGCCAGCAGGTGGCGCTGCAGTCACAGGGTGTGACACACTCAACACTGTGACTTGTGCTGGATTTGAACCTTAGCTGCCAATGTGTCAACCATGTGTATAAACCCCTACACTATGAGTGCCCACCCACCACCCTGGTGAACAACCTATACATAGCTAAATTACAGATACCTTAAGATAAATTAACTGGCTTGAGTGGGATTTGAACCAAGGTTACCAGATTTAATTTTAGACTTTGACATACTTGTACATACCCACTGAGCCACAGGGAGTTCTTTGGTATAGATAGACTAACTGTGATTTGACACATTTAGATTGGTTAAATAAATCAGCAATAAGTATGAGTAAGACTTGAACCATGGACGCTGAAACAACTGTTAGACTTGATGGCACGCCCACTTACCCACTAAGCTACAGGAGGTTATTGTTAATCTACTGTGAAATGGCAATACCCACCAGGTAAAGTGGTCTGTTTGCAACAAAACAAGCAAACACCATGAGATTCAAATCCATGTATTTCCAGAAAAGCCTCCACTTACTTGTTACACACGCTTAATCAGGGCACCACAATAGCCGCGGCACCATATGGAACGTTGTGAGAATACATCCCCAATGAAAAGTGTATGGTTTGTAAACAAAGAAGCAAAATCAGTATTACATCAGTTTCGAACCCATGTTTGCCAGTATACCTCAGTGTACATGTTCAACATGCTTAACCACTCAGCCACCAGGCACACAGCACCAGAGGAACATTCAGAGAATACAACCGAAAGGTAAAGTGTGCAGTTTGTAAAGCAATGCAGTATATTGTTGTTTCATAAAATGTGGTGCATTCTTAAGGTAAAGGTTATTTGTAAACAAACACATAATTGCTGCCTGGCGTGAGATTCAAACTCAAGTACTTCCAGAGTAACCTCAATGTGCACATTCCAAATGCTTAACCACTGAGCCACCAGGCCAACAAAGAAATATGAACGTTCTGAGAATACATCCCCAATGTAAAGTGTAAGGTTTGTAAAGAAAAAAACAATGGCAGCATGACATCAGCTTCGAACCCATGTTTTTCCCAAAACAACTCCATATGTCCCACATGCTTAACCACTGAGCCACCTGGCCAAGGACATTCCGTGAGCGTTCTGAGAATACATCCCCAATGTAAAATCTAAGGTTTGTAAAGGAAAAAAAAGAAAAAGACTCAGCATTACATCAGCTTCGAACCCATGTTTTTCCCAAAACACCAAAATAAAGATATTCCACATGCTTAACCACTGAGCCACCAGGCCAAGGACATTATAGGAACTTTCTGAGAATACGTCCCCAATGTAAAGTCTAAGGTTTGTAAAGAAAAAAACAATGGCAGCATGACATTAGTTTCAAACCCAAGTTTTTTCCCAAAATGCCACAGTGTACATGTTCCACATGCTTAACCATCGAGCCACGAGGCTATGGACAGCACAGGAGCGTTCTGAAAATACATCCCCAATGTAAAATCTAAGGTTTGAAAAAATAAAAATAAAAGGCTTGCAGCAGCTTTGAACCAATGTTATTGCCACAACAAATTAACAGGTTCCACATGCTTAACCACAAAGCCACCTGGCCTAAGACATTATAGGAGCATTTTGAGAATACATCCCCAATGTAAAATCTAAGGTTTGTAAAGGAAAAACAAAGAAAAAAATCAGCTTCAAACCAAAGTTTTTTCCCAAAACAACTCATTTTACATCTTCCACATGCTTAACCACAAAGCCACCAAGCCAAAAACATGATATGACCATTCTGAGAATACATCCCCAAGTCTAAGGTTTGTAAAAACCTTTGCTGCATTACATCAGCTTCGAACCCATGTTTTTTCCAAAACAACTCAGTCTAGATGGTCCCCAGGCTTAACCACTGTGCCAGCTAGTGTTGAAGAAAGTGCTTTGTCTGTCTCTTCATAAACGGAGTGACAGTTCAGTTGAGTTCTGGATTAAATATGTATTTAACAACCTGCAGATTGGGAGAGTAATGACCAGACCTCTGGCAACAAAATGAAGACAGTACAAGGCTTAGGTCTCAATCATGGCTCTCCCCCGGACGAAGGCAAGAGAGCATTCTTTTATAGGGCACAAGAATGTAAACATAGATAGTGACAGTCAGGCGGTAATGATGTTACAACAGTCTTCATAGAAGGTGTGTTCAGTAGTGATTAATATAAGTACACAGGAAATTTAATTTCTTCCACACTAGCCAACAGCAGCCTAGGAGCAATTGACATGACATCTGACTCCACACTGACATCTGAGGCAAATTGATGCATTTTCAATCTTTTCTGTTACAGACTAAAAACAATGTTAAAAAAAGTTTTTTATTGGCGTAAGTTGATCTATTTTTATTTTTTTTTCATTTTCTTTAACGTTAATAAGGATACAGTGTCATACAGAGGTGTACTTATAACAAATATATAATTGACAAATTATACTATTTATAGTCACAGTGACGAGATGTGTTCTTCCTTGGCATGGCTGTAGGAGTGTGTAGCAGAGGACAGTGATGAGAGGAGCCAGGCCAACAGACCACCACCTTCATCAGCACCTCCCAGTGCAGAGTAGAGCTCCAGAGCTATGGGGGGCCAGGTGAGAGCCAAGCCCTGCCCTGCCCTCCCTCACTGGCCGGCTGGCCTCAGGGTCTCCTCCACCTGCCTCTCTATGTCCTTGAACACCTCTGGGTCCTCGATGGTGGGAGTGATCTGGGGAGAGACTCATCCATCAACCAGCCTCTAACTTCAACATTAGAAGAGCGATACACAGACTGACATTGAATATTCTATATTGAGCTCCATCAGCAATTTAGCATGATACATTTTTTTAGCATATAATTATTTCATCATATATATATAATCCAGGTAGGGCTTTCTTGGCCACATATTTGGTGTGAGGTATGGTACCTTGTAAGGCTTTTTGTTGACCAGGTTAGCCAGAGAGGAGCGAGGGATCTTTCCGGAGCGGGTCTTTGGGAGTCCAGTGACAAACAGAACCTTCCTTAAGGCAGCTACCGGTCCCACAGTGTCCCTCACCAGACCCACGATCTCCTTCACTATCACCTCCGGGTTCCTCTGGAGATCTGAGGAGCACATGTGGACACACACTTGTGTGATATGTGGAGTCACTGTAGGGTTTAGAGTCCTGCAGCCTAACTCAGTAAGACAGTATGTGTGTGTGTGTCTCACCCTTCCTGAGGACACAGAGAGCCAGAGGGACGTGGCCCTTCAGAGAGTCCTCTAACCCCACCACAGCACAGTCCACCACGCCTGGATGCTGAAGCACAGACTGAAGAAAAAACACACAGGGCACGTTTCAACAATATAAATGAATGCATGCTCACTGAGGGCACACAGTATCTGTGGAAGCTGCAGAGATGTACAGCTAGTGCCCACTTTCCACTTTGTACTTATGTTATTTTTACTGCTATATATGTATATATGCCACAGTGAATTCTATGTTTGTAAATCTTGCATAGCGATTAAACCTGATTCTGATTCTGAGATCTGGCAACCCAAAAACTGGATCTCGTACCTCCTCCAACGCCCCTGCTGACAGCCTGTGGCCCGCCACATTGATGACATCATCAGAGCGCGACATGATGTAAAGGAACCCCTCCTCATCTACAAAGCCTACATCCATGGTGTCATAGTAACCCTGGGGTAGCAGAGAGAGAAATTAGACCAACATTAGTGACATCAGAGACCAGGGTGTTGACCTGTTAGAGCCTCTAGAGGGCCACCTCACACCACAGTCATTCTCTGGTTTTCAGAACAAAGACATTCCTGTCATCGGTGAATCTGATCTCATGGTTATATCTTCATGGTTCAGGTAATCAAGCTGTACGTATCGTTTAAAATCAGGCAAAGTTGAGTTGACCAAGTTGAATACGTTCTATATTTTGGGATATTCATTAGTAAGTTTTGCAGGTCTGGGTTAAAGTGACATTAATTACAATGAGAAGAGCGTTGAGGCAGAAGGATGACGTACGGGGAACTTGGTGAAGTACAGCTCCCTGAACAGCTCTCTGTTCTGCCACAAAGACAATGCTGCCCCCGGTGGTAGAGGCAGTCTGGCAACAGAAGAATCACACAGGCAGGGTGGTGAACAAGAGAGCTGCATGAAGCATTGTTATTCTAGGGAGGGGGGGAGGGGGGGTGAAGATGGTAGAAGAAGAGATCTGCTGAAGGTTAGCAGAGCTGTCTGAACAGGGATACTGTTACCTTAGTACACCTTAGTGGGTCTAGACATGGTGCCAATGTCTGCTGAGCCTGACCTGACCCTCTCTCTCTCTCTCTCACACACACACACACACACACACACACACACACACACACACACACACACACACACACACACACACACACACACACACACACACACACACACACACACACACACACACACTACACACTCAACACACACAGGCACGCACAGAGATATAGGGTGACAGGACCACTGATGCTTTCTTTAGAGAGGGTCACAAGGATCACCCTTTTGAACCCAAATGATCTTCAAGGGTCACCGTATCCCAAGCAGACTGCATGGACTCAAGCTGGTCCTAATCTAGGAACGCTTTGATCAAACTATTTCAAGATGCTTTACATGATTGCTTCATCCCTCTTTGTGTGCAGATAAGACAGTGGCTAGACAGTCGAAGTCCATTCAATATTTTCAATGTAAAACCCGATGCTAATGCTTCTGTTGTCAGTAGCCTAATCTAGAGCACCTTTAATAATGATTATGCCTGGAGAGGCAGCACTCAGTTAAAAAAGAAGCACAACAACGGTATAATTTGCTGATGTCACAACAGGCCAATAGGAACGTCCTGGGAAATGGAACCTGGTGTTATGGATCTGCCATAATCCTTCTCGATTTGATGGATTGGCTATTAAAAACTCTGGCCAAACGGCTGAGTTCCAGAGCAGAGGCAGTGATGGGCTTCAGTGTGAAACATTACAATCTCCATTGAGAAGCCCACTACCAACCCAGGTCATTTAGAGTGCAGCCAGGAGGTGGTAAACAGAAGCCCAGCAGTGATGAGACGTATTGAGGGGAGAGGAAGATGGAGGGAGGGGAAGATGGAAGACAAGTAACAACATGAGATCAGGAGCTCAGTCTAATTCCCCCCCCCCCCCCCCCCCCCCCCTCTCCCAGTGGTTCTACAGCCTTTAACTGGGATTACAAGTACAAAGACGAATGTCAGCCACTATCTTTCCGTCAAAGTGCATGTCTATCCAAGTGTGTTTGTGTGTTTTGCGAGTGTGCATTAGTGTGACTGTGTGTGTGCACACGTAAAGCAGACAGAGGGATTTGCTATTGCCAGTGAAGAGAGAGAGAGAGAGAGAGAGAGAGAGAGAGAGAGAGAGAGAGAGAGAGAGAGAGAGAGAGAGAGAGAGAGAGAGAGAGACTGGGAGAATGAGTGTGCTGCTTGCTGAGGTGCGACCGTGACCGCGTGGCTTACCTCACCACAATGTTTCCCAGGGTCCTTTGCTTCACCTCCCGCATGTCATCATCAATCACCGTGACTGGGCAGAGACAAAAAGGCATACTGATGATATTTATGAGAGCTATACTGGATGTCAGGGACACAACCTCAGAAATACTGGCCACTGTCAAAGACCATCACTGCATAAACACATCATGTGGATTGCATATTTTCCTTTTAATATGCTAGGATTCTGTGCTCTGTGGACTGTATCCATAAAAAATATATATATATATTTTAAGTTACTATGACAGAATTTAAGCAAGTGTACTATTTGAATGTGTGGGGACAGAATAGTGACTCAAGTCGAACTGCTGTTTTTGTAAAAGGCTCTGATGAAATCCAGTGTATTTAAGAGTGAGTTTGGCAGTTTTAGTGCTGGATGACTCACCATTGTAACCTGGGACTGGTTTGCCTGCCTGGCCAGCAGGGGGGGAAAGAGAGTTACCCAGCCCGATACAGGACGAGGTGATGGCAGATCCACTCTCTGGCAGTGAGGAAGTGAAAGAGGAAGGGGAAATAGAGAAAAACAGAACATGGATGTTGATTATATTGGATGGGTATTTGGATTGGATAGGAATGAATGCACATTTGTGTTTATCGCTACGTACAAGAAGAGAAAAAAATTGGAATGTGCACATTCATGCACACATATTCTCCTTCTTATGAACCATAAAGCAAAGAAAAATTACCATGTAGACCTACTCTCAACCAACAGCAATTGGTTTATGTGTCAACCACAGTCCAGAAAACAATCCAGTCCATGGCTGCACATGAAAGGGCTTGTGATTGGCCAGTGGTGGAGGGAGGCGCTATACTAACCTACATTACCTTAACTGTGACAGCTCCTAGGGGCTCACCCTGCCAGCCCTCCCCACCGCTCCCCTTCACACATCTGTCGGTTCTGTCAGCGTCCAGCCTCAGTCTGCCTGGCCCACACCAAGGTACTGTTCATCCCCTCCACCATCCTCAGAGCTGGGTCTCCCAGTCTAGCCTGGCTCTCCTCATCCCTGATCCTGATCTGCTCCACATGGCAACAACATCTCCATGACGACCTTCATTCCCCCAACACACACACAACCTTGGTCCACACAGGAAGAGCCGTCCCTGCATCAAAAAGCAAATGCTCCCACAGAGGGTTTGGGAGAATGATTCAGTGTATGCTGGTGTGTGTGTGTGTGTGTGTGTGTGTGTGTGTGTGTGTGTGTGTGTGTGTGTGTGTGTGTGTGTGTGTTAAAGATGAACAGAGCTCTGAGTGTGGAGTAATGGACGACCTGTCTTCCAAAAATCCCATCACTGTGCTCTCTTAAAAAGGCGGTGTTCCACACAGCTCAGTGCTCATTCATCACCAACAGGTTTATCCCTCCCTACAGGGCTCAAACCCAATACCCTCTCCCCCTCCATCAGCTCTCCACCAATGGGATGTACAGGGTGCATATTAAACACTTCCAGAGGGTGGTCAGTTCACCTGGTAGGAGGGGAATGGACCGCTGCCCAGCTCTAACACTCGTGTCTTGACCTTGACTTCCCAATTCAAGTTTCAAGGGCTTGGGCAGGGAAGGTATTATACAGAACTGGGTTCAAGGTGGGAGTGTCCACTTAGACATCAGCTATCAGCACATACACTGTCACTACAGCAGTGATATCACTGTCAGCATATATAGGACCGTCTCTATATGAACATGCTTTTAGATCATAGTGAGGACTGTCTCTATGGAAATGTCTCATTTGTAACGTACTGCTTATGCAGGGTCACTGAATATTGTTGTGTTGAAGCTTAAAATATATATTGTCTGTGTTGTTGTTCCTGGATGTTCTGTCCAGGCACATTAAAAGACTCTTCTTCGTACAGCTACGCTGACAGAGAGTGGGATAAAGAAAGAGACACTCAGAGAGAAGATAAATTAGACAAAACAAACAAACAAACAAATAAATAACACACATAGTTATTGCCCTGTTTGTGATCTTGTCTATTTGTGGCAAGATAAGAGAGCCATGTGGTTGGATGAACTAGCTTGTGGGTTTAACAAAGCTCTGGGGTCCTATCAGTGAGCGGGAGACTTAACAGGTAGCAGGGAAGACAAGGGATCCGGAACACAAACAAAACCATGATTACCAGTCCAACCCCACAGGGAACAGGAGGAGCACAGAGGGAGCTGTGACAAGGCAAATCAATACAACTACCACAGCCCTGGCTGCACTTTCCTGAAGCGGCTACTGGCAAAGAAATATTGTCTGTCACAGCAGGAGTGGAGGTTGGTCAGGGGAGGGGAGAGCTTTGTTCTGTTCTCAAAGATGGAGAAAATTATGTTGCAAAAGAGGGTAAAGTGGACAGAGAGTCAGCCCAGAGGGGATGAGAATGCCACAGGAAAATAACAATGGGGATGAATACACAGCTTTAGTTATGGGTGAGGTCCGAGGTGACCGCATCATAGGTGTGGTCTTTCTCTCTCTGACTCGAGCTAGTCTCTCTCATTCTTTGTTCTCTCTCTGTTTCTCTGGTCAGGCAGTGGTCAACACATGAACATATCAATCTTCCCTCCAGCGAAGAGCTGCTGGTTCTCTGGCAGATAGCTGGAGAGAGAGAGAGAGAGAGAGAGAGTGATGAAGAGAGAGAGGAGGACAGTAGCGATGGAGGATGGGGAGAGGGGAGGAGAGGAGGAGGAGCGGAGACGTGTCACTGTGCCCTTCGTACACCAGGATGTCGTCAGGAGGCATGACTGGCGCCGCAGGTCGTCTGCAAACACAACCTGTGTTTTCTCTGCTCTGTGGAAGTCTCTGGATAACTAGATGTCAGGGCTACAGCAACGTCTGTCTGCTTTATAGGATATTTATCCACCTGCCCAAACCACCACAATGACTCACACACAGGTTATGGGTCAGATTAGCGCTACATTAGGCTACATTTTACTGCATGGATTAGTTAGAAAACAGTAGGAAATGGATGGAAACACACCCACACAGACACGCACAGACACACACTTCTCCACACACCTAAAGCAGCAGGGTGCCGAAGGTAGACAGTTGCTCTGGCAGGCTAATGGACTCAGTGAGGTTTAAGCCTCCCTCGCCAGTGCCTCCATCAAGGTCTCTAACACACACACACACACACACACACCTGTACCCCCACACACACACACACCTGTACCCACCCACCCACACACACACACACACACACACACCCAGGGCAGAGCCAGGCCCTGAATGAACCAGGCAGCTGTGACGCACACCCATGACATCGCTGCCACTTCTTAATGAGGAAGTGGAAAACGAGGCGCGCCATATGGCGAGGAGTGACACGTCGCTATGCGACGCCGGCACATACCCACGCTCCTTTGCACCCCCTGCATGAGGTTCAGGAGCGACCGGGAGGAGGAGACGCTTTTGTTGTGAAGATGGATGGAGAGAAAAGAGCGGTAGACTAGCGGTAGGTGTGTGCTGACCTTGGAGGGTGAAAGAGGAAAGTCTCCACCTCTCTGACCATAACAGACTGTGACCGTTTAGTGATGCTGGAGGAGGGGGTGGGGTGGAGGGGGGGGGGGGCTGCTCAGTTGTTTTTTCTTCAAAGGGTGACTCTGACCTACAGAGCTTGAGTTTTCCCTGCTGGATAAACAGTCAATACTAGCAAACCCTCAAACATTGAACGGTTATGGAGATGATGGTGGGATTTCCTTAGTTTGCTATGGCAAACTGTTGGGGCTAGGTGAGTTCACCATGCCTCTGGACTTACAGAGACCCAACCCAACCCCCCCACCTCACCCCCACCCAACCCCACCCCACCGCCCCCCCCTGCCCTGCCCTCACCTCTCCACCATCAGTCTGTAATTTTGCCTCTGATCAGCCTCATTCGCCTCTTACAACGGTTGCCTGGCAACGGCGATGACATCAGCAGCTTTCATTCTGAGTCCCTCCTCCCCCCCTCCACCCTGGATGGCACGGGGTCTTAAAATAGCGCAGATTATTATCAGGCTTCAAAGTAGCAGCCATTTTCTCTGTTTTCCTCTCTCTCTCTCACAAGCAATATGGGGGCTGAGGTGGTGGTGGGGGGGGGGGTGTACTGGATATGGAAATGCTGTGGGAACTCTGGAGGAGAGACAAAGAGAGTGAGAAACACGAAAGATGAGAGACACGAGCAAAAGAGTTTGAGCGCCTGGCCAATGAGACTGACGCTCACAATGAATCAGCAGATCAGCTGACAGCGTGTGACGCTGCGTCACGCCTGCAGAATGGGACAGACGCCTCGTAACGCCAGCATGACATGAGGCTTGGAAAACAGATCAAATCCAAATAAAATTCCCAGCAGAATCCTTTCAGTACTTTCTCTGCACTTTCCTGTCAGTGCTGTGAAGTCATGTGAAGACTGACCACAGCTGTCTGTCCACTTGACCTCAGCCTCAGGTGTTTGGCTTGCATCAGCAGGACGCCTTCAGCTGTGTGTTCATCTCCTACAGTGAGCAGAGCGAGTGTGGAGGAGACGGGAGCAGAGCGCACAGGGGGAGACGGCTCCTGCCTCTGTCTGTGATGTTGCTTTACCGAACCACAGTGTTATTTCTCCTCTCGCGCCCAGGGAGGTGCACAACCCCGGGGAACAGGAAAATGTGTGAGGATTTCTGCAGCCATCTCATTCAGATCAGCTGACCTCTACTCAAGGACTCTCTCTCTCCTTACTCCTTTACTATTCTCTAGCTGACCATCCCTCAATCCCTTCCATTCCTTGTGGTGCAAGCAGCCATTTCTCTCTATCGATTTCAGCTTTGCTTTGCTGAATATTAGATATCAAAGTGAAGAGTTTACATGGCGTGTGGTGGAAAGATTGGAATCTCCCAGGATGATTGAATGGATTTAGGAAGTATCAAGTCTACAGGATGAAAACAGGCTAGCTGCCTGGTCCAAGGACGAGGCTCAGTAAAAACCAAGACGATGGCAGATTCCATCTAAAGGGCAGATCTGATATCCTTTTATGTAGAAAGTGTGTGTGTGTGTGAGTGTGCATGTACAGCTTTATGGGATGGTTTAGTCACCAAACATCCAGAGAGAAGCATTTCAAAGGTGTTGAAGTTTTAGAAACATGCACTCACGGTTCAGGAGTACGTCTGCAGCCTTGAAATGAACAAGCCACACATGTTTTCGGGAGCACCACCTGCTGTGAACAAAGTCCTTCTAATGCGTCTCATCACTGAAGAAAAAATTGGTTTTCTGCAATCTCTATGGGACTGATTATCTATATTCATCAGACATTCCACACTGGGTCTGAGACTGTTCTGGCTCTGTGCACTTCACACGAACATATGAAAAAAGCAGTTATCAATTAAGACTCAGACTTAGACTTAAATATGATATAAATGATAATATGATATGATAAAAATGTGACATATCTGCAGTTAAATCACTGAGTAAAACCTTCAGAGGAGTAATGATTAATGCAAAGGCCAGGCCAATTTCATAGACTACCACGCATTCGTGATGTATTTCTTACATCCAGAAGACACTCACGTCTACATGTAGTAAATGGAAATGGTGTTCAGACTGCAGACACTGGAGAGAAAGTGGTACGATGAGTACAGCACAGCTAGCCTTGGGTTCGGGCTTGATTCCAATTGGCTGGACCTTCCCTGATAGACATGCTGTCCAAGAAGGCTTGTAACTGAGCCAGACAGCAAGCCTAAAAGATAAGACCAGGCCTCTAGTCCTCTCCTCTCACGCAGGAACAGTTCAGATGAGGTCTTAAGGCTTTTATGCGCTCATTCATTATGCTGCTTCAACATATTGTGTCTGTCTGAGTCAATACATTCTGCCTATCACTCTCCAAAGGCGTGTTTGGGTCTATTTCCTTTTATCTTCCTCTTCTCCACACACACACACACACACACACACACACACACACACACACACACACACACACACACACACACACACACACACACACACACACACACACACACACACACACACACACACACACACACACACACACACAGGTGTGGAGGTTGAGGAATGAGATATCATTTCAATAAACAGTTAGTGTGTCTGTAAGTGTGTCTGTGTGAGTGTTTTCTAGTGTGCTGAGGTATCCCCAGGGATTCGGAGGCTTCCCAGCCCTCCCAGCCTCAGATCCAGCTTGTGGACGGCCACTCTAACCCCTTCCTCACTCCCATAGCTCAGCAGACCAGCCAGAAGGCTGTGGAGCGTTCGTTAATCAACACCTCTCTCCATAAAAACTGAGCCGCCAAGGTTGATAGGAGGGGAGAGCCTCGGGGGAGACGCCTCTAGACAGAGTGTGACCGTTGGCCTATCGCTTTAAGAAAAGTATTGAGTTGTGCTCGGCGGCATGAGCAACCATCCCTGGTGCAGCTCGGCTCCTGCTAAGTTTATTTGTCAGTTAGTTTGAAACTGTTTTCTTTGGTTCACTAAATCACTAAAGCTATTCTCCAATTTCCAGTGCCAGTCTTCTAAACTGCACCCATGTCTGCTGTCTGAGTGGCAGTGGGACGCCACAGCGTGTCTGCCGCCTTGGCTAAGGACCACACAAACAGGAAGCAGTCTTAAAACTACAGGCCAGCAGGAGAGATTGATCTTGTGCTGTGTGTGGGTGAAAACTGTCTGAGCCACAAGATGAAGTGTCAATCACTCACCCTCCCTCCCTGGATTTTCTCTTGCTCTCCTCTTGACTGTGCATTTAGTGCTGAGCTTGAGAGAGTCATAACAGCTTATATAACAATGTTAGTGTGTGCAGGCCAGCTAAAACGGCAGGCAGATCAGAAACAGTTTAGAGGATACATAGTATGACTAGAGTAAATATGTGGTCATGTGAATAGTCATTTAGGCTCTGGGTAGCACTGGGAACGATTAGTGATTCTGTTAGAATGCCATCCAATTACTGCACTTACATAGTAACCATACAATAACCCTACATTACGGTTAGGCTGATTCACTCACTTGCACAGTGGCTTCAGAAACTTAACACTTTCCCAAATGGACTTCATCCATATCAGTTCAAAATGTAATAAAGATGCATACAAGCCTATGCAATATGCCTTGTTACAGCAAAGGACATCAACCAAAGAGGGTGGGAAACAACACAGCTTCAATATTGGGATCTGAAGCTGTTCTACAGCAGAATGCTTCACCAGCCAGGAATAATCTGGGTTGAGCAGCTGAACTGGAGGCAGTCATTTTCTAGAACCCTCAAACAGAGCCGTTCGCTCTCAAGGTCGATGTCCTCTCAATGGGGTTATCGATTCTATATTCAAACACATACGTGTCCCCCTATTGATTCCTTGTCCGTAGGGAACACGACAAGGGGAAATACAAGTCCACCACTCAGAGGGCTGAGCACCAGGGCTCTGCTGCTGCATTTATCATAGTTTGAGAGGCAGAGGGGAGGTTACCTAGCTCGAGGGAGGAGGCTCACTTCCTAGAACACAGACACATCCCTCTCATTCCACAGTCATTAGGTCCGTCAGACCCCCTCCCCCCCTTTCCCTCCCCATCATTACACATCTTATCATCCGCAAAACGTCAACAAGAGAAAATGCCAGGTCAACTGTGAGGAACAGCATTTCTTTAGCCTCTCTTCTTACTCAGTCCTCATCAGTTGTAACGTGCCTGACAATGCAACATGAGGTCACACACCCAAACCCTGGGAAATCGCTGGATCGCTCTGTGTTCGTGCAGAGAGATTTCTATTAAGCTAGATTGAGATTTGGATCACGCTAATTAGGTGGCTGTGGGAAGAGAATGGGTGCCTCAGGGAATTAAAGCACCAGTGTTACCGAGCCTGTACTGCCCCCCAAACCATTACAGCCTCCATTCTCTTCTTCAGTCATCGTTAAGTACAGCACTTAGCTATAGATAGGCGCAACACCCAGATGTACAACAGTTTATGTAAGACCGATTCATCATGACAGGTAACCCAGTCTGGTTCAGTACCTCACATTACTATATAAGTGAAGGATGATCCTGTGAGGTGCTTAACTCAACACTGAGCAGCTGTCGAATGAACCGATAACTCCAAGATGTGCCACGTTGGCAGTTTGCTTACACACTGACAGTCTCAGACCATTACCATGCTGAACGCGCGTACCAAGAAAAATGGGGTCGTTGTAATGAGGTTCTGTTACGTCTTTATCTCTTCCTAAGCGGTCGGTGTCCTTTGGCAAGATACTGGATGTTTTTACAAAAGGCTGTTGCACTTTTCCCATTGTCTGACTTCCCAACTCTGATAAAGAACTGTCGGTTCAGAACTTGAAGCGTGTGGCGCTATCCTTCAGGATAACAAGTCTTACCTGTTTGCCACCAGTGGTCCAGAACAGGCACTCTGAAGCTCCTCTTGGCCCAGTCCAGAGTCTCCAAATCACAGCGTTCTCCAGCCAGGAACAGACTGCGCAGCCTAGGGAGAGGATGAGCAGCTGTCCATCACCAGATTCTGAACAGTTCCTTGTGGCGCTGGTTTAACTAACCTCAACGTACACTGCAACTAGATATGCTGTCTATATGCAAATGCAGAGAGGCTTTCAGCAGATGTGTCTGCATCACATACTGAGGTAAAGTATACCCTTATTTTGCTGTATAAAATAGTGCAAAGTGAAATTAAGGATTTAAATCCAGTCATGGAAGATGAAATTCATCATGGAAGATGAATTCCAATAATAATAACTCAAGTATTGACGCTGGTGCTGCATTTTTCATTTTTCCGTTTACATGGGTTTGTAAATTAAAGAAAAAGCTCAAAAGACTCAAAAGACATGCAGGGATGCCAGTCCGTTAGTTATGGTGATGAAGGTCCCACTACTGCTGGATGATCAAAATACAACAGACAAGATGAACAGTTCTCTACACAACACCCACGCCAGGGGTCAAAGACACTACACCTCCTCTCACTCCTCTGTATTCTACATGAAGGCCCAAATTTCAATCTCACTCGAGTCACCTTGAGTCCTCTGGTTGCTACTGTGCATCATTCTCGCACAAGGCACCACTGGAGCAGCCTTGACTGGAGCTGTGTGTATAATTGATGTGGTGTGATCTCAGAAAATCCCGACAAAGATCCACACAAACAGCCTCAACCTTTCATGAGAAACAATGAGACCCTAACACTGAGCCGGTATCCTAGCCTGAGAACTTTACCATCAACAGGAGCAGAAATAATCACCCCCTACGCTCTGGGCTGTGTATGTACTGTGTATGTACTGTGTATGTACTGTGTATGTACTGTGTATGTACTGTATGGGTGCACATTTCTGGGTGGGTGTGTGAAAATGTACCCAGTGTAATTTCATCTGCATAATCTGCTCATGTAAAACAATCAAGAAATCCTTGAAAGGCGTCTGAAGACATCTGCGCCCCATCAGGTGGCGAGGGAGACGATGTTTTCTGCTGGGCTTTCTGATCCCCCCCCTCCCGCCCAGAGATCCAGGAGGCAGGCTGGCTGGTCCAGGGAGATGCAGAAACACTATTGACTGGAGTCATGCATGCTGTCCCCCCTTTTAAGAGCTTGCTGGGAAGCTTGGCATCAGGCCTACAAGCTCTGAAACACCACTGAGTGCTCCCTGTTGTTCTACCTCACCATCTCCAGGGATTCCTGCCAGGCTGCAATGCCACTCTTACTACCAGAGAGCTGTGGAGCCAGTTCTCTTGCTATTCTGACACACAGGTTGACAAGGAAAATTGCTCGATAGTGCCCCAAGGGCTATTACAGACAAAGCTAGCAACTTGCTATACTTAATAAGCAAGCTTAAATACTAAATGTATATGCTGCTGGAGACTGTGAAACATTCCAGGCCTCAATGCTATGACAGAAATGAATTGGATTAATGCCTGGCATTATTAATCACACCTTTGGCTTTAAATTGCACCTTTCCAAGTGGTTTCTGTCAAGAGTGAAGACTGATTGAAATAAGAGTACTTAAGAATCAATGTGGTAAGAAATTATATTATATTTATGTCATGAGCTACAACCTTGAACCAACATACTTTGATCCACTTATTCTATATATATAAAAAACTGCATTCTGTTGATGACAGAATCAAACCTACACTGTACTTTGTGACCATACAGTAAGATAATCTTCAATGGATTGTCAACGATCTAGTGGTTGATAAAAGCTGAACGCAGCAGAATGCGTCACATTCCTTCAAGTCATGCCCTTATAAATGCTGAGTAAGTGAGCCAAAAACTAGGTTGTATGCTACAGAGGTAGGAGTTTATTCAAGTAAAATACTTATGTAATTATATCTTACCCTTGTCTGACCAAGCAAAACCTTGTTGACGTTTGATATCTGAGCAATATATCTATTACCTTGAGCAATAACACTGGTCTGACGAAGATCGAAAAAATATATTTGTAAGATAATGAGATCTAAATGTGAACCGAAAGAAAAATGATGGAGACTTTAGTTGCTATTTTTGTCACTTAGGTTTTAAATTGAAGTCCTAATCTTCAAATAATGCCCCAAATTGCTTGTAATCCCACTTGTTTGGTAGTAGAAAACAAGACAGCACTTTGGTCAGTAGTGATAGCAGTCTCCAATAATAAAAACTGATTGCATAGCACAGAGGAAAAGGTCAACCGGATATTCCACTGGCTCATACTAAAATGAAACTATTTGTCTTCACTGTCACAGTGTTTGTTCCAGTGTAAAACACAATACCTGTCCTCAGGAAATGTAATTTTTCACACACATCCACGTCATGGTACTGACAGTTCAGAAACACAGGACTAAACAGGAGGCTTCAGTACAGTACATAACACAAAAGCAAAGGGGGAGTGTCATGGCCTTCTACAAGAAGGAAAGGAGGGGGGAAAACTTCCACTTAACACACTGCTTTATGCTGTGTGCTTCATGAAGATGTCTTTGAAGGGGAGGTTCACATTATAAAGAAGAAAGGGTTCCAATCCTGGGTGAATAACCACCATGAAACCACAAAGTCCATTTTGTTGACAAAAACAAAACACAATGTCTGCCTTACAATGAACAACAAACTGTCCAAACTAAAATGGATTACAAATCTAATGTCTTCTGTTGTCAGTCGGGTACGACCCGAGTCTTTCCCAGAACAGGAATGAGTGCGCTGCTTCCTGCAGCAGCGTGATTTAATGGGTGTGAGGTGCCATGACTTGCCCCCCAGGCCTCATCCATCCTGATTAAAACTATCAGCCTGTGATGAAAACACAGATCGGGAGGGATGAGGCAGGGTGAGGGAGGGATGAGGCAGGGTGAGGTAGGGATGAGGCAGGGTGAGGGAGGGATGAGGCAGGGTGAGGTAGGGATGAGGCAGGGTGAGGGAAGGATGAGGCAGGGTGAGGGAGGGATGAAGCAGGGAGAGAGCATTGCTCCGGCAGCTGCCTGCTCTGATCCTTAACCACTCTAACCATTGCAATACTGTTAGAACTCTGCTCTTCTGGACCTGAATGTTCTGGATGTTCATGCAAGTCACATTGGGGGAAAGCATCTACTTAATGAATGATGCAAAATGTAATGGTATTGAGTGCAGGCTGATGAGGGAGCGGCCAGCCTTGGGAGTGCTCTCGTCCTGGTAGAACTGACCTCCCGCTCTGATGTGGACGGAGTTGGGATTAGAGAAATGGCAGATTTTTCTGGCATAATCCAGTCTCAACCTTTGGTTTAAACTGGTTTTGTTCAGTTATCTCCACACCTGTTTTAGCTGGTCTTCACTAAGCAACTGTGTGACGATCTAACATTCTAGTCTCACTCTAATACTCATACCCTAGTGTACGCTACAACAGAGAATACACAGACGGTCTAGGCTCCTACATACGAATAAAAATCATTATGCTTATTAAATTCTTAAAGAAAACACATATCCCATATTACCAGGTGGAGCCACATAGCCCCAGGAATAGAGAGGAAATATAAGAGCCCATCCTACAGGGAGTCTGCTGAAACACACCTGCTGAGGGGGTACCTGCCCCCTACTGCAGCCTGGGGGTCCTGCTGGCGAATGGCTCGGATGGCAGTGGGTGCGGTGAACATGGAGGACGCACCATGCTCCGACAGGACGCGGAAGAAGGCTCCGGCGTCTGGAGTCCCCACTGGTTTACCCTGCAGAGAGAACAGTCCTGCCCATCAGCTACACACAAGCCTGGGTACCACATGGGCTCTCTTCCGTCAGCTACAGTGGATACTATATTGCCATAACTAACGTGTTCAGATCTTGTTGGGCTTGGTAGGGTCTATGCTGTCAGAAGCTGTCTTTTTAGACAGTATTCATTTCAAGTGAGAGAATAAGAAACATAAGCCAACGATTTAGTTCTATCCAGCATATTTTATGTAAAACTAGACCAACTACAGTCCACAGCCACCATACACAATGAATGCATGAATACTGATGTCCTCTTTTCTGGAATGTCGAAGCCTCAAGAAGTCTGCCTTCCAGACAGAGGGGCTGAGATTGATGGATTAGAAACAGGGTTACACCATCCAGAAGGTAGTGTGTGTTCACAAAGGGCAATATCAGGAGGAAAGGACCCGCCCTCTAACAGCGTCTCCAGTGTTTATCACTGTAAAGGTTCCGTGAGACGGCTCCCAGCTGTGTGATGGGGGACAACAGCGTGAGAGTGAGATTAAGTGAACAGAGTAAACAGGCCGAGCCAAGGTCCTCTAGTGATCTCCTCTGTGGGTAAATATTTGGTACTGCTTATTGATCCCAGAGAAGAAACAGATGGGATCGTGTCAGGGGGAAGCGTGGAGATTCTGAGGCTGTTGAAACAGTGAGCATTGTGCTACACAAACAAAGAGCAGTATTGGATGCTTTGATAACGGACGACTGTGTTCAACATCCACCTCCTGTTCTGTCCTCGGCAGGAAAAGAGAGATTGGCTAATGAGAGATACCAGTGAGCAGTCACAAGCTGTACTGTATAAATATCCATATTTAGTATAGAGGAGACAATCACCACCAACTGTACAAGCATAACCTCCACCCACAACACAACATGATTTCTCTCAGACAGCTGAATATTAGTTTAATGAGGCCAACCAAAAAAACTGTTAATCATTATCATATATTCACATAATCAAAAAAAACAACAAATCAACCATTGGCAATTTAACTAAGGATATAGAAATGGTATATTACAGATGGCTGAATAGATAGGAATGGTCATTGAGAAACACTTGCATCTCTGTTACTAGTTATATGAAATTATCTACAGTACATCACCACCCAAGGGACCTGTAAGTGGTTGGTAACATACCTCATAGAGAATCGTAGTGTTGCCATGGAGAAGAGGGGCATAGCAAATGTAGGAATGACCAACAACCCAGCCCAGGTCAGACGCTGCCCACCACACCTGACAGAGATTACAGAGAAACAAACGGACAGATAAACTAAATGAAACATGAATGTAAGTGAGCCCAGCGGTGAGTATTGACTACAGCAGGCAGGTTGCAGGTTCTACAACAGGACTGCTTCTCTGTCTTACCTCACCAGGCTTCAGGCCATAAATGTTTGACATGGTCCAATTTAACATCACAGCATAGCCAGCAGTGTCTCTGACAATGCCCTGAGAAACAACAAGGAGGAAACAAGTGACAGGTCCTGTGTTATACAGTGTGATGAGGGAAACAGCCCTGGGCCCAGGGCACTTGGGCAAACAGCCCCAGATTATTGTTCTTGTTGATTCCCACACATTTAAATACTGTGGCCATTTACTTGCCAGAATAATCCTTAATGCCACACTGGGGAAGTGTTAAGTAACTCAATGGGAGTGTGTCATGTGACTGGGACTATTTCATATGTGGTTATGGTATTTGTGGCATTGATTCATAGGGTGAGTATAGCTCATAAGAAATTCACTCATCACTCATCCTCCTCCCTCCACCCATGTGTCGCTTTGGATGAAGGCATCTGGTACATGAATGTATGAGCATTATTATTATCTTTATGTGAGTCTATCTAGTGTGTGCTTTCAGCAAATGAGAAAACAGCAGGTCTGAACAGAGCAGAAGACTCCCAGGAAGCAGCCAGAAGACGGATGGATTCAAAGAGAGAGACAACAGTGTCTGGATGTTTGCTTCTCATTTACAATGGAACTGTGAAATCCTTCACTTCCAGTGTGGTTCACCACCATCTCCATGTTCTACCCCCACAAGGGTGGTTCAACAAAGCCACACACACACAATTTACCCAATGGCTGTGGTAAGAGGTCTGTCCCCTACAGTACCTTGGGAGTCCCGGTGGTCCCAGAGGTGTAGAGGATGTAGAGCGGGTGGTTGGCAGGAAGAGACACACAGTCGTGGGGCCGGGCCTCAGCCATCTCCTCCTCCCAGTCCAGACTCAGTTCAGGGTGCATGGACACCTTCTCCTGGAGTAGAAACCAATGGGGACACACACAGCCATGCCTGTTTTGATCAAGCACCGACACTACAAAAAACAGACATTTGGTCGCTTCAGTGTTTCAAAGAAAATTAGGGACTGAAACTGCACAAAGAATTGTAGCACCTTCAAATTGTAAAAAGCTTAAAACTGTTAGTTCTAATAGCCAGTGACACTGTGGGCTCGTTCTCTGAATTAAGCAGAGTGAAATTCCTCCGCAGATATTTTTTTCTGATTCATCAGAAGGGCTGTACATCTATATGGATGTTGATCTTCTTTAACTAGGAACTAGGAAGTAAGACTAGTAACAAGGTTATTTTTCCCAGGACTTAATGGCATTACAATGACAGTGTTTGTTTCCATGACAACAGAGGACATTTCAATCTCCCCACCACTCCCCCTAAAAAGAAAAGGAAATGGTGTCCCTGTTCTATGATCAAGAACAACTGCAGTGCATATATTCAGTTATATAACAGGAAATGTAGTTGTCAAGTCCCATGAGCATCAGGTTGTTACTTTCCCAAAACAGCCAGTACTGATACTTTTACTGAGAACTAAAACATAATTTGAAGTAGAGTGATTGCAATATTTGGGAGGCATATGGAGAATGATTTCCCCAAGCGCTGATTTATTTTTATTTTTATGAACAGAACAGAAACTCATCTTTCCTTGCTGGAGTTCCATCACATTACTGTCTAATTGGCTTCTGTCTGTAAAGGAGAAAATGGTCTGTCCTGTTCTACACAGTTGGAGCTGGTTTCCCTTTTGCCTCACACCCAACTCACTGAGGGATTCAGTTTCACAGCACAGCTCACACACACACACACACACACACACACACACACTTTGCTTCAATTTTTATTCAAAGTGCATCATTGCTTTGCTCAGTCTATGCCTCGCTCCCCTCCAACTTCTGTTCCTCCCAACAGAATATTTAAATCGGTCCTGTCAGACTGCCTTTGCCTTCATAAACGTCTCTTTAGGAGCCTTGTTATCTCATCACTACTAGAATCACGGTCTATTAACATTATATTGACATTGCGTAACAGAGTAAGGAGATAATGTGGATGGTTTAGCAGAGCATGTGATGTGCTGCTTTTGAATGCAGTTCAGTGTCCAGATGGGTTCCATTGTCAGGCCCAAGCATTTAGGTTCTGATTTCAATGTTGATGTTGTTTGCCTAAAGCTATCTTTAAAATGCCTGAGTGTTTGTGTATTGGGGGGTGTGTGTGTGTGGGGGGGGGGTCCTCTCACCATGTTGGGTCTGTTGTAGATCAGGACCTTGGAGGGTTTATGGCTGCTGAACTCCAGAGCTTTCTCCACCAGAGGAATATACTCCACCCTCCTGCCTCGCTCGATCCCAAACGAAGCAGTCACGATAATCTTGGGCTGATCAATAAAGTAATCTGAGTCTGAATCTAACTTAACATGTGAAGGATATAACTGACAGTGCCAATAACATTCAGTTCATTTGGTTATCCACATAAATGGATGATATGTGTGACACAGAGGATGAAGTAAGGGTCTTTTGACTGTGGATTGGGTTCACTGAAGCTCCTATGGGCCAACGGCTTACAAGGCTTAAAGTTTATCAAATCCTCAGTAAGAGCCGTAACAATGGCTAATATCCCTGCTGCTTTAGGGAAAAAAATCCCCCATACAAATACCTCACTTGACTTCACAGGGTCCCTTATCTTATGCAACACCCCTGCCTACTGAGTGAATATGAACATCCATTTATCTCATTCAGCAGTACAGTGGGTGGGGTTAACCCTATACTGGGAGAGGGAAAATCCTTAGGCTTGGAGTTCAGAGTGTGCAGTAGATTAATTTTAGCAGGCATATGTTTAATACTAAAGAGAAAACAGAGGGACAATGACCTTCCATTACCCTTTGGAATAAACGAGCAGTTGCATTAATGAATCACACAGCGACTGAGGGAATCGTGCTTGGAACTCAAATGAATCATGAAGCCTAACCGCGATGAGGCCTTCTGGGCATGGTTCTACCTTGGCATGGTCGATACGGGTCGAGAGCTCCTTGGAGGCAAAGCCCCCAAAGATAAGACTGTGTGGGGCACCTATCCTGGCACATGCCAGCATGGTGATCATAGCCTGGGGCACCATGGGCATGTAGATAACCACCAGGTCTCCTTTCTTCACCCCCTCCTTCACCAGCACCCCAGCCAGGCTAGAGACCTGGGCCGAGGGAAAGAAAAGGAATCGTGGAATACCAAACGCAATGGTTTATTTAATGACCTTTTGGGTTTGATTTTTGGTTCATTGATTTGTTGGAATGTTCTACTCGGCGTGTGATACTGTGATACTGGTCCTACCTGTTGCAGCAGTTCCCTGTAGGTGATGGTCTGCTTGGTATCAGAGACAGGGCTCTCATAAATAATGGCAGGCTGCTCCCCTCGGCCATTCTCCACATGCCGATCCACCGCATTGTAGCACACGTTCAGTTTGCCTCCAACGTACCTTACATGAACAATCGACAATTGTCATTTATGGACCTCTTGGAGACGCTAGTAACTGCGCACCAACTTCAAGTCAATCACAGTAAATAACATACAAACAAAAACAATTAAGCACAACAAAAAACTCAGTGAAAACTGAAAAGGGGAAAAACTGTGAGAAATTACTTTTCCTACTAAGTGCAGCATCTGTGCTCAATCTCCAATCTTAGGGAGGTGGAAAAACCTTGAGTCATTAAGAGTGTTGCATCTAGTTACAGAGGTGCAGAGCAGGTGGGGGTTAGGCTCTGGCTGTGTGTTGAAGTTCACCAACACAAGCATAGGAGACATCCTGCAAAGTTACTCACATGCCATGTCCTTGTGAATCGTTGTTTCCAGGTCATCAAGATCAAATAGCACTGTCAATGTCTCTATTAAACACTGAACGTTACTCTACAACTGTACTCACCCATGTCAACACTTGTAGAATCTGCAGTAGTTTTAGATGACAAACAAGCCAAATTAATTGACTACGTATTGGTTTATGTTTATGTTATGTATTGCTTCAACACTGTAGAGACTGCAGTTTATCAACTCAACTTCTAATGTCATCCAGCATGCATCCGCATCGTGTAATAACATCTTGGACGCTCACACTTTCAAAAATATCCGTTCATTTCACTGGATTTGAGGCATGATAATGATGGTAATACCAGTTAGGGAATACAGGATCGTTCATCTGCAGTGTCTGGCTCCATGTCTCAAACCAGAAGATGTCCTGAGCTGCTTCACTCCAGAACCTTTCTGGGTTCTCCCTCGCTGTTCTGAACGCCTCTTCGTAGCTCACTTTAGTCAACTCGCTATATTGTCGCGTAGAAACTACTCGAGGATTGTGTAAAAGTTTTAACACTCTGTGTCCATCGCTCCAAGGAGTAGAAAGGGAAGTTAAACTTTGAAAGGGTGTTAATCTTTTTGTTCGGAATGTTGTAATAATGTCATTTTTAAAGGCAATACCCAATCCAGTCGCCCGTAAAATACGCATCTCTGGCGTGTAGGTTCCCGTGTATTATTAGTTTGCTTTCCGCGGGATTATTATTATATTGCACAGGTAAAAACAATACTTAAAGTCGTGATTGAAGCGTTATTAATGAAGCTTGGTTGCACACTTGGTTGTAACTGTGCTCCACAATGCGAACTATGAACTGGATGTAGTTGTATCTCGCGGTAGGGGGCGTTTCTGCTCCCCTAATGTGGGTTCTGTTTTTATGTTAATGCTGGATGAAAGTCTATGATGAAACCTTGAAATGTCAAGTCTACAGTTGAGTCGACTAAGGTAACCCAAAACATTGAGAGAAGTTTTATGGTGCAACGTTTTGCCATTGGTCATATAATGAAGGATTTTCCAGGTAGCATGGCTTGAAATATCAATAATATGAATCCATAACAAGTTAACAACCTCCAAGGGTCCTCAAGGCACTCTAACATGGATTCCCATCACTAGAACACAGGCTTCACTGTGTAATGTTCATGGAAACTTGGAAATAGGGTGTTCATTTATGTAAGGAATTGTTGGTGAAGAGAGAAAATGGGCAAAACTCTTTGAAGTCAAATGTAGGCTACTCAAATTCAAGTAGTATAAACCCATATAATTCAACCTCTTGACTGCTGCCTAACTTCCATCTTGCAGTGGCTGTATATATGGGGAAAACAACTGAGCAGTGAGTCCACACTAAAGAGGTGGTCACACGGTAGAAGGTGGCTTATCTCATCAGTCTATGGCTGTCGACACACCCACACTCACTTCATCATTGTCATCAGCTAATCACTTCACCCAGAATGCCGATGACTCCCAGGAAAATAACATGTAATGCACATTCAGAACATCAGAACCTGGAAACGCAAACTGAGTTGCTCATAAGTCTGACATTAAAGTCTGCTGTGATTTACATTACTGAATAACATTTTCCATTAAACTGTCTGCAGAGATCAGTGCTAAATGTTATTTAAGTGTAATTACAATTCTTTCACTTCAGTTTAAAGGCACAATTGTACAAGGTTTTGTGAGATTGAAGAAAGTGGGCAAGATTCAAATGTGGTACACTTCCAGAAAGACCGAAAGACTGAGTTCTACTAGTTTCTTGTAGAACATAACCTTCGCTAGTTGCAAGTGTCTGGCTTGAATCCTTACTTTGATTCCTAAGGGACTTCACTTTCTCCTGTGCTCTAATTTGCCTGATGTGAATTTCTAGCAGTAAATCACAAGGCCAAGCAATAGAGCAGTGATTCTTTCCATAAAAGCACACTTCTGATTGGGTCTGGCACTGGGCAGGGACGTGCTGGGTACCCTAAATGATGATGCTGTTAACGAAGGTTAGTCAAAACTGGCTTGAGTTATGGAAGTTCATTCTTTTCAACCCTCTTTCCTTCACAAGATATCATGTTAAGTATGTTAAAGTATTGATGCAGAAACCCAATGACCACTCATTAAATGCTCTTTAACGCTGATAGCACAATTCATCTTTGGACGGATAATTTCCAAACTAGTTTTGTAATCACCCCACCATAAATACAGATTAATGTCACGATATTTAGGTAATTATATTAATTTGAATATCCTGCCTTGCTGGGAGAATGGGTTAACTGCAGATGGGCTGTGGTCATTTAGTTTCATTAGTACAGATAAGTCATTAGACTGCATCCTTTGCATTTTAAGTAGCTATTTATGACTTATTCTCCTGTGGAAAGGAGTGAGAAAAGTGATAAATTATGCATTTAGGTCAATCCAATCAATATGAAACCAAATATTATAGGTGACTCGTTTCTATTTTTAGCTGAAAGCAAGTTAACTTAGTCCAACCTATTATTACTTCTTTACGTAATGACATTCTAATTTATATACACTAAAGTGTAATCTATAATATGTTGTATCAAAAATGGGTGATTCCAGTCCTGTTCTGTAGGGAAGAATATATTCCTGCCGTAGTGCCAAGCTCAGACCCATGTTTACACAAAATTAATCACAGGTACCCTTCTATGGAACAGTCAACAGCTGCCTTTTAAATATTAACTGTCCAGAACACTGCAGAGGCAAAGCAGCTTGTTTCACAGGAAGCCAAGACAAAAACTACAATATTGGATTGTCTACTGGTGAATGAATCCCATGCATGTAAAAGTATGTAACCAACCTGGCAACTAGCCTTTGATGCTATAAGATCTTTCTGTCTACTTCCCTATATTTTACCTTCTCTATCGTTCTCTGTCAATGCATTCTAAGCCTCTCCCCTTTTAAAAAGCAGCAATGTTTACCAAAGACTAGTGCTCCATCCCATATGGAAGCAAGCCCATAATCTCCTCCTGTCCTCTTTCTCGATTGCCAGCCCCTAAGCTCTCACTCCATCCCTTCATCTCTCCATCCCACCACTAACCACCAATCTACATCTGCACAGCACAATCCAGCTACTGGGTGGAACTGGCATGACGTTTGAATTCAACTACACATATGGTGTGATTAAAGTTAATCAGAAGTCTACAAGAAGCTGAGTTTAAATGAAGTCAGCTGTTTACACAAAGCATGCACTTTTACTTCAGTGATTACATTTTTACAAGGTCATACTGTGAAACAGCTTATTTCCATTCCTTGTATTACATTTAAATGGACACAAATTTGACAAAAGCTTTGTAAAATTAGGAGATTTATTTCATGATAAGATTTGATGAACAATGGAATTCACAAAAGTAGACAAAATACATGTGAGAAACATTTATGAATGGTTACTAACCTATTTCAAAGCATTTGTATTGTTGTTTATCAAAGCCACCAATGTGCTATTTCAATGACTTGCGATCTGGATGGATCTCATGTTAGAGGTGGTCTAACAGTTACATCTTAGAGTCCCATCACGTGCTCCTCATTCGCTGGACACGGCTATTTGGCCACCATGCTTTTACCTGATAAACTGCCTTTATCCTTCCCTCTGCTGACATGATCAGGATCAGAATCGGTCATTAAGAAGAAGAATAGCCATTAGTGGAAGCCAAATATGTCCAGTCTGAATGCAGTGTCATGCCATTTTATGCTAATTAAACCATCGCTTACTGAGAACTAATGTGAATTCATCAATAAACTCCTCATCAGTGAGATCGTTTAACCATATGTCATGCTCTGCTGCCTACAAGTATGTTATATTACATAACAGTCTTAGCAGAACACATGACTAAATGGACATCATATGATATATATATTGTTTGGGCTTTGTGGAACCATAAGGTCACAATCACACGCCCTTCTCTAGACACACACACACACACAAAGTATATGCCTCAATATCAACTTCCAGTTTCTCAGTAGGATATTAGGTCAGTAGGATGTAGGATGGGAAAGGAGATGGAGAGCGGTGGGAGGTAATCCCTCACCCTGACAGCCACTCCCACAGACGGCTCTCCTCTCCGGCTCAGTTGCCTCTCATGCTGCAGCCAGACTAGTCTCTCCATCTCCAACAACAGCAGTCATGGCGACAGTGGTTCAACCGCTCACTCTGGATCGAGGTAAGACTCACGATCCTTATATTTCCCCCTGTGTTGGATTAATTATGGATTTCAAGAATTTGAGTGTCGATTGCTTTGATGTTCTACTCAACAAAGTAGCCTAGGTTTTTAATTAATTCTCGATTCGTTCGCGCATCGCTGCAGTAAAGTGTTCATTCGCTGTAAAATAAATAAGATCCGTCCTACGCATCACTGGCGCGTGCGTCTATTACGCATTTTCAACTCTTCAATATTCATTGGAATCACGAATTGTAGACTAACTCAATAGTGTCTCAATTGTCTATGTCCATCAATATCGGTAATGAATACCGTTTAATTGAAGAAGAAAAATTTATGTAACACAATGAACAATATCATCCCACCGTAATCTTTCATGAGGTAGGATTTAAAATAACACGCTTCTGGTATCGGGGGGAATCATAGTACAAAATGTAGTCTGTTGGAAAACCCAGACAACTTTTTCTCAGTACAAGACGAAAAACTATTATTTTTATTATAGTCTTTTACCTGCATACCTGTTGGCAGATGGACGGAAAACCGAATTTGGGCATTTAAGTACCTACTACCGTGACGTCATTGTATGAGCATATTCACACCTCCCTCCAGGTGCTGGTGAACATTTTAACATATCCTGTTATTGAAAAATGTGGTGCCAAAGCATTTTGTCACTGCATTCCAATCATCCCCAACACATTCACTCACCTGTCACGTTTTTTTTTTTCACCTGACTAGTCGTCTATCTTTGAAAAAAAATCAAATATAGTCATTTATATTTAAAACAGATCACGGATAGGTCAGTGGTGTCTTACTGTATGCCAAATAGCCTGGGAAATAACGCATGTGCTGCTGAGAAAACGTCACGCGTATAGGAGTGGGTTGGTGTTAAAAATAAAGTAAGGAGATACCTATGGCATCTGCCAACTAACGATACATACGGTATCTGAAAGATGGTGAAACCACAAAGTAGCTCTTGCAGATGTTCCTTTAGATATTCAGGGCAACATGTAAACACTGAGGTTAAATTACCATCTTTCTGACCCACTAAAATCCTGCATGCTAATGATCAACACTGACTAATCATAAAGGGTCACCCATGGATATTGGCCTACTCAGCATAATCTGACTGGCTTCTGCGTCCAGCCAACATTGGGTTCCCTTAACTTTGTGTTGCTCTACATTATGATCATCATTGGAATTCATTACAGTTAATCCAATGCCCAGGGGAAAGTGAATGTATTAAGGCATTATCTCAGTGAGATGTGCTCTGAAGCAGTCAATACTTTCAAACATGAATGTGAAGCAATGCTGAGCTCACAACAACACGCAGTGTGTGCTGCCGTCCACCACTTGTCTTTCAAGGAATTGTGTAATTATAGGGAGGGCTGTTTACACTGGCAGATATTACTTTGGCCATGTAATTTGTTTCAGTTCTGTGCCTTCGCACATTCATTCATGCATGGAGCGACGCATTGAAATCTCATGCTCAGAGTTCTGTACAGTAGTTGAATGTAACAATACACTACATTCAGGTGACTGTTGCATATTCATGGTTTCTGCAGACTCGGTTAGTGATTTGCGCTCAGCTGTAATCATGTAAGCAGGAATAATGACAGGCTCATGAGTTGTCCCAATTGTACATAGAGGCAACAACTGGCTCTCAACCAGCTCTTTCCTCTCCTGCCACCAGGGAGAAACCACTATCGCTGCTAATGAAATACTTGTTTATCTCAACAATCATGCCTTGTCCTTGGTAGCGTGCAGAGAGGAAGTGTTGGGAGACGTGGTGGGGCCAGTTTTCCAAACACACACACACACCGTCAGTGAGCCCTGAAGTGCATTTCCAGACACGTGAGCCACTTACACTTGTGTTACGGGGTCACGCTGGGGTCAGCGAAGTTCTTGCATGACGCTACTTCCTGACATTGTCTCGAGTTATTGCTCTCGGGACATTAAACAAATGCCTGTGTCTGAACAGTCTCAGCAGGTCATGCTCAAAGACCGAATACAAATTCAGCTTCATTACAGGAAAGATACAGGGATAGAGTATTAGTTCCCAGCCTAGTCTGTTCACTTTGTTGAGTATTAAGTCAACTTCCTATTGACAACATCTATGCACAAAGGAAACTGAAAAGGATTTCCAAAAATAACTCCATGGCTGATGTGAAATAGAAAAACCTCAGCTGGACAGGTATTCTCTGGAAGAGGGGAAAAGGCCTGTGTGAGCTGAATACTTATCAATGTTGAGATGGAGCTGTTTTGAAGAAACTGACAGATAACCCAGGAGTCACTTAGTCATCTTTATCCAATACAAAAGAAAGTTAATAACATCAGATCCAAGCAGGAGAATATCTCGGCCTTGGTGAAGTAATGATGGGGTTTTATATACAATGAGAGCTACTCCTTAACAGAAAGTCCAAGACCGATGATAATGTAGCTATTCTGTAACTAGCCCATCAAGTTTGTGACCAGGTCACTGTTCAGAAGCTATACATAATGCTCATCCTGTGCTTTGTGTAATAACAGAAAATTACAAGACGGCTAACTGTTGTGAAGTAGAGTAAGCACCATCATTATCGTAGTAATCAGTAATCATCCTGGAAGGAGAAGAGGAGAAAAGCAGAGTGCAATGTCATCGGCATCTGTCTAACCGCAAGCACCCTTCAGGAGTCATTAGCCAATAGGAAGGTTTTATTTTTTCTCTATCATCAGTAATGTCATGGTAGGGCCAATTAGTGCTAATTCTCTTGGACTTCATGGTGGGTAGTGTGGTGGAGGGGTCAGGGGACGGTGATAAATTGTGTTTCTTCCACTTAAAACACTCTCCATTTGAGGACACTTCCTCTTGCCTGGCCAGCTCCGTCAGTTCCCTGCCACTCATGATCCCAAGCGTGGCTAATGTCTGTTTGGGGTGGGACATGCAGCTGGGTTAATTGGCCAAGGGCACAAGGGAGACCCAGGTTCTCCTGGGCAGGGCCAGATGGTCCCCTGTGGCAGGTTGGTTTGACTTCCTCATAGTATCTCAGTGCTCCAGTCTCCAGGACAGGACAAGAGTGGAGTCCTCTTGTATTCTTCCTACAGAGTGTGTTTAGAACCTTACAAAGACCCCCCTCCCCCTGTTCAGTTTAAAACTATTGAAATGACTATGTGAACAAAATAGTTAATTAGACGTGTTTAAACCCTGGCTTCTGCATTTTATTAGATTATATGTGGTTAGATATTGGAAATGTGCTACATCCGACTATGTCTACTGTTATCAATGAGCTAATTAATTATTCGGTGATTTGGATGACATCCCAGTGCCCAGAAATAATGCGAGAGACCTTTAACATAGCACTGTAGCAATTGCTGTTGTTTTGTCCAGCTCTGTGCTCGTTCTCCAATCAGTGAAGGATGGGGATAACCTTTGGTAGTCACAAGTACTTGTTAAGGGATGGAATAATCACGCCCTGAGGCAGGGCGGTGTAGAGCTAGGCTGCTACAGAATAGCATGACTTATTATGTTTGTGATTCATGCAGCTGGAGTGAAGGTGGTGTTATTAAAGCCTCCCCAGACTTTTACACATCTGATTCTTAACTGATGCAACCATGTGATCATCCACTTCACATAATGAGCAGAAAAGACAGAATTGCAGAGGGAAAATGCTAGGTACCATTGTATTCCCATGGAAAGAAAAGTATGTATTGGAGTGCATAGAATAAATCACCAATCAAATTCAAGATAGATGAACTCACCTGCATGTTCCATGCAGAATGGGAACATTTGGTTGAATGATATGGTTACAGCTCTGTGGTCTTTCATCTGACTGCAGATCAAGAGGTTTCAGGTTCAGATGCTTTGGATAAAAGCGTCTGTTGAATGAACACAGTATTATAATATACATTTACCAGACACTTTTATCCAAGGCAACTTACAGTAAGTACAGGGACATTCTCCCTGAGGCAAGTAGGGTGAAGTGCCTTGCCCAAGGACACAAAGTCATATAGCCACAGCGGGGGCTCAATCTCACAGCCTTCCGATCATGAGGCCAACGCCTTAACCATTGAGCCATCTGACCCCTAATATTCTGTAACCGAAGTTATAGCATTCGGTCCACAGTTCATCTCTAACCCACCATGCAAACTCAAGTCAGATGTCAGCCTCGGTGAATCATAAGAAACAGAGCGGATCAAAGAAAAGAGGGATGTCACTGCAGTTATAAAAATACAATGGTTCGATAAGGTGGCTTGTTATGTACTACACCGCCTTAACAGCTGTGAGAGACCAAGCACTAGACCACCATACCATACTTACACTGGGAGGGATGTCAAACCATCTGGGAAGCTATGTTTAGATTCCAACCACAAACCACTGTTTGGGTTTACTCTGTTCTGACAAACAGGATAGAGCAGAGATGGTAGTGGCTTCCGAGGGCATGATTACAGCATGGGATCTACTGTATCATTCCCAAATAACATGTTTAAACCTACGCTTGAATCAGTTCTGCCTTGATTGGCATATTTGAGACTTAATGCTTTAGCTAAAAAGCTTGTGAGCACTTAAAAAAATTAATATCAAAGTTAAACTCTTAATATGCTGACCACATGCTTAGTCATCTCATGTTTTGCAAAATAACCTCACTTGTTCAAAGGAAAGATGGATATTATTTGTCCAACATGTTAAAAGAGCGAAAACACAATTTGAACGCAATCTGATTCTCAGTTAATGTGAGTGTGTGTACCCAGTCTTGACACTGCTTAATGTAAATGGAATACATTGCCACTAATGAGCAAGAAAAAAGTAAATCGGAGGAATTTTGTCTTGTATGACCCTTGACTTTTCTCTAATGAGGAATAAACTCTCAGAAAATGTTTGGCAGGTAGGCAGGCAAGCTGCAGGCATTCCATGCACAAAGAAATCGAGAGAATATCACTAGCTAGGATTTTCATTAGCCCCAAGGTAACTGCTTTTTCTAGTTATGAAAAAGAGAAAACGCCTCTAGACTCCTGATCTTTCAAAGCATTCAAAGGATCAATAGAGATATATTCAATTATATTTACAGGGTTTCTGTAGGATATGGACTGAAGAGAGGAATCAATTGATATATTCCAAAATGAGGCACTTGCTTTAGAACTCGAAAAAAATACATCCACATTTCCAGTCTCTAGGATTTACTGTACATTGTGAAATCTTTCAGTGGGGGGAGGGGAGGGCTGTAATTTTCTACCCCCAGTTCCAGGCATCTGCCCCCCACCGTCCTTCCTGTGGTTGGTTTTACAGGCAAACCTGAGAGCAGAACTCTCTGGCCTTTGGTTTCCCCCCACATACATGGGTATGACGATACAGAATCATGTCTGATCTTATCTGTGGCACACAATGATGTCATTGGAGGGGCTGTTGAGTTGAGCTAGGGTGATGAATGCCCTGAAACCATCTCCCTGACAACACACACCGCCTGCCAAGCGTGATGTGCCAATATAATTCTCATCTCACACTCCTCCCAGCCTCTCTTATTAATCCCAATAGAAATTTGACCCGTAAATATCTGGATCAATGTTATGCGCAGATTTTTCTCATTCTGCTGGAGTAAAAAGACCACATTGTGTGAGTGTGTCTATAAGATCAGGAATGGTTGTATGACTTGTGTTGTTTTGTAATCTCAAATTTTATCACACCTAAAACCCAGTTAAAAATTATACAGCCGTACCAATGCAGATGCATCCTGCAGAAAGCCTGTTGTTGCTGTTGTCCCTTAGGTACATAAACACAGAAAGCTCCACTGTTGGCTGCCTGACTGGCTGGCTGTGTCATTCTCTCACCCCAGCCCACATGCTAGAATATTTGTAAACACCAACGGATGTTCTCCTGGTTTTAGCAGTGTTGTATTTAAAGTAACGCTGCTGTGATGGGCATACAGTGTTACACACTTACACACTATATCTTCCTTTCCAAACTCCATGGCAACCAACATCAAAATTCTTGGAAGGTTACCAACATTTTGAATTGTTAAAGATAACCCAGATTACTGTCTGACAGAGCTATTGTGTCATAACGTGAAATATAGGCCTCTCATAACCTGGATATGCATAACTATCGCTGGGCAGAGAACATTGAGAGGTTAGGCATCTTATCATGCACTGTCCTCAAATAAGCTAATCATGAAAAATACTTACACTGCCCTTATCATACTGTACACCATATCTAATGTATCATGCATCTGAGTGTTCCCAAACAATCTCCTCATAAAATAGAACTGTGGGCTGAAACATGAAAAGCCTGATGTTCTTTGAATAATTCAGGCAGTAAGGGAAAGAAATGTGTGCGATTAGGCCTTTTTCCACTCTCTTTTAGTGATTTAATAAAAGGCTGGCTAACAGATATTATCGAGAAATTGCTTTCATTTGTTCATTCTAAGCAAGTGGCCTGGTGACTGAGCACTATGCTCCCTCCTCTCTCCCATTGAGACAGAGTTTCATTTTTCCTAGCCTGTCTCCAAGGATAAGAAATTAATCAGCCACACTCTCTGTCCTTATTCAGAGAAGGTAATTGGGGGGCGGAGAGATATCCCGACACCAGAGTCGTAGCCTTTAACTTAGGGCGTAATGAGTTTGTTTAAAAGGCATCTGCTCCCAAAGGTTTCCTCGTCGTGGGGTGAATCGCTACCCTTGAACGAAATGATTTCCTCTGAGTTCCGCCCCCAGTTTTCATGCATGGATATTGTCCACAGAAATTATGGTCGGATTGTGTCGTGTGGCGCTCTGTCTCTCTCTCTCTCTCTCTCTGTCTCTCTCTCCCTCTGTCTCCCTGTTTCTTTCTCTCCCTCTCTCTGTCTCTCTCTCTCTCCCTCTGTCTCCCTGTTTCTTTCTCTCCCTCTCTCTCTCTCTCTCTCTCTCTCTCTCTCTCTCTGTCTCTCTCTTTCTCTTGGTCTGTTGGTGTTTGTACCTTTCTCCCTCTCTCTATCTCTTTTGGCTTCTCTCTCTCCTGTATAAGTTCATTATCTATTCGCTCCATTATCTTTCTCAAGACTCAGTTAATGTAATTCAATGGGGAATTATTTTTTATTAGCCACCCACTTTAGCTGTCTTCCTTTTGACTCACTGTCTTTATAACACACACTTCCTCTCTTTCCCAGATGTGGCCAGGGCGATCGAGCTGCTGGAGAAACTGCAGGAGTCTGGGGACGTCCCAGGTCACAAGCTCCAGTCACTGAAGAAGGTGCTGCAGAGTGAGTTCTGCACTGCCATTAGAGAGGTAAGTCACCTGAAAACTGCAGCTCCCATCATAACCCTCCATCTTCCAGGGCATCTGACAACCCTAAGGAAGAAGGGAGATGAAGCAAAAGACATAGGACACTCCAATTCCTAAACATAACTGAATTTTTACCTTTAAACGGGGAGCAAACTATCTGTAGGATAATAGATTAATGATCTCAGAGGCGGATTGGAAACTCATTTCACCTTCAACTCATGTATTCTCCTAATGCTTATTTAGGGACATAAAACGGAGGTCATTTTAAATCCGTCCTGCAGGCTGAAAGGACAGAAGACATATTAGACAGGGCACTATTAACAGCTATGTGAGGATTTTACTGATGTCATACTCTGCACAGGACAGCAGGGATGAGGAATGAGTCGGGGTGGTGGAGAGAGAGCACAGTTAGAGCAGTCGGAGGTATCGTTTAGGCTCGGCTAGGGCAGGAGAAGAGATATGAGACGGGTGTGAGAGGCCAGTGTGTTGCTTTACGTGTACCAGGCAGGGATAGTCGAGACTGGTACAGCCAGGCAGCGAGCACTTCATCTCACTGCCAGCCACGGCTATGTCAAGTGGTTGGCACACTGACCCTCTCTGAGCAGGTTTTTACCAACAGCTGGCTATTGAGAGCAAAGAGAGAGGAAGAGAGAGAACTTCAACTGCCATTAGCCCACGACATGGTATCCAGGGAAACTAGGGTCGGGAGTCAGGATTGGTTGCTTGCTTGGAGCGGCAGTGGCTTGTGCTTGTGCTTTGCAGTCAATTACAGACTTGTGTTGGCTGACAATAGCCCTGGTGGAAATGGCTCTTGCTCACTGTGTTGCTCCCGGCCTGCTGGAGGGCAGATCTCAAGCCTAGTGGTGCTGGTCCTGATTGTCCCTGGTATTCCTGTGCTCATTAGTATGAGCGGATGTTGAGGTGTAGCGTGCTGCCGCATGAACAGCTCTGTATGTGTAGACATCACAGCCAGCCTTCCAGCATGAGAGGAGTGCTGGTGTGACGCAGAGGTGCCTGTGAAAAAATGATTTTAATGAAGTCTTTTTCGTGTGTGCATGATTGGTTTGTTTGAGGGATTACACGCGTGTGCCTGTGTGTGTGTTTTGAGTGTGTGCCTTTGGATGCAAGCATTTGTGCGGTCACTGTGAGTGCATGGTCATTTTGCATCATACAGCTATCTCTTTTTCCAGCCAGCGGTTTGTGACAGCCATCAATGTAATTCCTTCCCAGCAGCCCTTGCTACAAGACTACGACTGGCTGACAGACTTCGATTGAATGTCCCTGAACCTCTTTAATTTGTCTTTGCAAGTAAATCATATTCAAATCAGCCATGACCCTGTCTGACCTGCTTACAAATAAATTCATCCTGCAGTGTCACACGTTCTGTGAAGTTAAAAGAGGTATTACTCAAGGCTTGACTTCCTGTCAGAGACATCTTTTGTTGAACAGCTTTGAATTTCATTAAATGCAGATGACCTGCACTGAACTGTAGCTGGCTGTAGATATTATCCAGCTATTCAGTTCATCCCCCCTCCTCTCTCTTCTAAAGTGCTGAGAGAGCTTATTTCACGGTATGGTGCTCAGACACAAGATCCAGCATGGCTTCCTTCGTCACCATGGGGGCTGGTGTATTTACCAAGCAACCAATACTATCAGCACACTGTCAACAGAATTAGTGGCAAACATGAAAACAGAACCAGCTTTGGATGAGCACCCAACTGTCAGGATGAAAAATCTACTGGTGATAAACGGTTGGCTTAGCTCGAGAACACAAATGACAGAGAGATGTCGAGTCCTATGCTCCTGAACCTTGTCTACTGTACGGAGGAGTGGACAATTCCGTTACACCAAAATGTTCTCTGACCGAATGAAAACTAATGTCAGAAAGGAGTTTGAGTTTGCTCATCATGTGCAGAGTATAACACAAGGTCGTTCTGAATAAGGAAATTATTGTGACATGGAAATCAACTACATAGTGGCATACAAAAAAAAATATTCTAGAAAAGGGGTGGGGGTACTATTACAAACCTTTTTCTGAATGGCCCTGAATGTTTGCTGTACAGTATAGATTATTTTGACATTCAATGTGAGCCTGGACACACATTTAATCATTTGAGCTGTTGAATATTCTCTTCAAATTCACAATGAAGGCAGAGAAGGAGGTTTGTAAAGGTGCATTATTAAGCGCTGGACTGCCTCTCTATAGTGATCCCATGAAATACCTCTCTCTCCCTCTACCCTTTCCTGGTTTACAAATGTGCAGTCTCTCAGTTCCTGTGCGTTCCTGGTGACTCAGTAGAGAGAGCAGAAGCAGGAGGCTCTGCTGCTCGCTGCGTTGTCACATTAAAGCCCCCTAGGCTGTCTTCCCCACCATCAGCCATTGTAGCATCTCCCCAGTCTTCACTGCACACTGCTCCACAGACAGGAAAGAGATCTGGGTTAATGCAAGCCCTCTTTCATAGCCAGTGACTGGTAAACTGCTGCGGATGTAGAGAGAGACAGAGTGGGAGGAAGAGGGGGAGAGAGGGAGAGAGAGACAGTATCCACAGAGAAGAGGAAGGACCGTGGTGACATTCGACAAAATAATAAGAGAAGAGGCTTCAGTGGACAGAGTACAAAAGATACCCTCAGGATCAAGTCTTCTAGATCTCTCTACTTACCTCCTCTCACTTTTTTCTCTCTCACTCCAATCTCCCCCTGTCTCTTATTCTTTCTTTCCATATCTCTATTTTCCCCCATCTTGCTCTCTCTTTTTATCTGTCGGAATTGTCTCCCATCTCTTATATTCACTCTCTCTGAGCAAAGTGCATTCTCTCACAAGAGTGTTGGTCTTGGCTATAGGATGTACGATCTATTATATATTACAGGTATGGTCCCACCACTGTGTTCCTCATCCAGTTGGTCATATATATGGATATATGGCCACTGTAAAAAGCTGGAACTCCATTTTCTGTGTGTGTGCAGTGTCAGTGAGATGGCTCTGTGGGGGTTATGCGTTGTGCCCTGATGTCTGGCTCTGCCTTGAACAATCAAACCCTCAGGTGGGACCTGAAGGATGACAGCAATACTAGGCTAGAGAACAAAAAGAAAACGATCTAACATTCACGTTAACTTTTTCTTCTAGAAACACATCAGTGAGGGAAAATGACATGATAAATGTTCTCTGCAAAAGGTTTTTAGTCGTTAAGATTAAACGCCGATTGCTCACGGAATAATTCATTGGTAGCTTGTCATAAATCGAATTTGCATTTGAAAGTAATTGTGAGAGGAATTTTAGAAAATTGTTCTGACCTTTAATGTTTTCCTCGTTTTTCCTCACCCAAGCCTCAAAGCAAGGTGTCCTTGGGAACCTTGAATATAACTCATATATCTTAAACGTTTCAGATCAACCACCCCAACTGGAGCAATATTCATTACTCTCAGACAGTGATGAATGGATGTAACATTGATTCTTTGTGTGTTTCAGGTGTACCAGTACATGCATGAAACCATCACTGTCAATGGCTGTCCAGAGTACCAGGCCAGGGCCACAGCTAAGGTAAGGGACTTTGCCGGACTCAATCAGGAAGCATTCAGTACTTCAGGACACCTCAGGACAGTTAGTCTCGCTTTTATGAACATCTTCAGTATAGAATTTCCTGTCTGAATTACTCTTATGTAGATCCGATTTACTGAATTAGATCCAGGCCAGAAAGGCTATGCACATTAGTGTAGCTCAGGATCAAAGTAAGTGCAGTTTACGAATGAGCCATTAAGCAAGCTTCTTTGTGAGTCTGTCTCTGGAGCTTCTAATTCATAATCCACCTTAGACCAACTGATTGAAAGGAAAGCATAGACAAAATACCTGATAGTAGAGTACAGGGAGGGTGTCTATGTTTGAGTGTTTGTCTATGTGTGTCTGAAAGAGAGAGAACGCTGGCTGTGAGGTCTGAATTTCTATGTGAAATTAATTTTATGTCAAAAAATGCAAGTCACAAGTAACTGACACTGCTGAAAAACATCTATTTGTCCTTGCCAGTAACTTTGATACGTTTCTGGACTTGATCTTTAGTGATCCGCATCAAGGTAAAGATTTAGTAGTATTTAAGTAAATGTATATTTAGATAGACCTCTTTTTTGTCTTGCATTTGAGCTATTCAGTTGAGCAATGGAACACTTTATTTACTTTGAATGATTCATTTAATCGCACCAGCTCAGCCACAGCCTTCCCTCCTGAGCCTTTAATGGGAAGCATCTCGACAGAGGAGTGAGTCTATCTCTGCTGTAATGCTCCACTGCAAGAGATGAATCCTAGGCGGTGATCAAATGATCGCAGATGCCACTCTGCATACGCTTGTGTGACTTCACTTGGCCAGTTTCCCCTGAGCGTTCTTGTGCCTGAGGTTTGGTCTAAGAGTCTGTTGAAGAAGCCAACCATATGGTACCTAGATTCTTGCTCAAAGTAACCGAGATAAACTGGCAAAGGTTTATGCACTGTTTGCTCTGGGAGCGATGTGCCTACTGAGCTCAGCTCCCTCCTGTCACTGATAGAGAGAGAGAAAGAGAGGCATAGAGGAGTGGATGAGGGCACCAAATCATAAAACACAGAGTTTTTCCTGCTCGTGGGGAAAGTTAAGATCAACTTTTTAAAATATATTATATATATATATTATGTCCTCATATAGCACTGACACCTCGTAACGAGGTGGACCTGCGGCTGTGCATGAGGGGATCAGAAGGCAACAAGGCCGCGTCTGTCCCTGTCTCCCCCTGTCTCCCCCTGTCTCCTCCTGGCTTCACCTCCCTTTGTTCCTCCAGCAGACTGTCTTCCAGGCTCGACTAACAAGCTCCGGAGTGCTTTGTTTCAAGGAGAAGATTTCTTTCCACGTTAAATCCGATCCGTAGCTCGTGGAATCTTCAGTCAGGAAGGTTTTGAGAGAGGGAGAAAAACAGAGAGAGAAATAAGCCGAGGGTGAAAGTGACCTCACTTTTTCTTCAGCTTCAGCTTCAGCTGAGATGTGATAATCCATGAGTTTCTAGAGGCAGAAAAGCTCTCACAGGAGTATGAATCGTCATAGTTGGTTCTCTCACTGTGTTATTGCTGTAAGCTTTTCTAAATCTCAAAACCTGTTTTATAGAGACTCAGGTTGACAGAGCAACCAATATCTCAAGTTGGGGCTTAGCGGGGTAAAGGTGTGAAGGAGTAAAAATGTGTTTCCCAGTTGAAACTGTAGCTCTTTCCTGTCGCAGGTGGATTCAATGGATTCTTTTCTGACCCTCTGCATGGTTCTGCCTACAGGCCACAGTGGCTGCCTTTGCCGCCAGCGAAGGCCACTCCCACCCCAGGGTGGTGGAACTTCCCAAGACGGAGGAGGGACTGGGCTTCAATGTGATGGGCGGGAAGGAGCAGAACTCTCCTATCTACATTTCGCGCATCATCCCAGGGGGCGTGGCCGAGAGGCAAGGCGGGCTGAAGAGAGGAGACCAGCTGCTGTCTGTCAACGGCGTGGTAGGTCCACAGAGATGAATCATCCAACTGTATTTATAGTTTTTCAGCTATTATGACATCCACAGATATTTTACCATTTATCAGAGACAGATTTAATTCAGAAACACCTGAAGAATTAGATTTTTCAAAATTAACCATCAAGAAATTGTTTAGAAACATGACCATGCATAATTAGAAATCTGATTGGGTTTCCTGAGAAGGTAGGTATGGTTTTGTATAAAACTTTGTATAGACTAATGACACACTTCCAATTAAACACCGTCAAATGAAGTCGTGTTTTCAACTAATGGGAAAATGTTCTCTGACAGAATAATAATAATTCTCAGAATGAAATGGCAGTAGTATAATTTGATCTCAGTGATATCCAGATTCGTGATTGGAACATACAGTATGTATTTGAATTTGAAGAGGAAGATCCAATTATGCCAAATATGTCATGCTATGTTCAGCTTAGTCAAAATAAATTGAAACACCAGGTTAAAGAAAATGGGCTAGCTTGTAACCTTTAGAAAACTTGAAGCAAGAGGAAAAAATGTACTTAAAATTTTAGCTCTTAAAAGAGCTAGGTTTTGGTATTAAGACATGTTGGAGAAGTTTGATCATTGCCATTAAAATATGAAAGATAAGTAGTACATTGTCACTAATGTCTTTACCACATCGGGTGCCTTCTCTCTATCCCCCTCTGCTTTCTCTCTGTCCTCTTCTGTTCCTTCCATATGTCCTTCACCTACTCTCTGACCTCTTCCCCTAACCCTCCGTCCCTCTGTCCTCCCATCCTCCCCTGCCTTTCTCCCTTCTTCCTCCCAGAGTGTGGAGGGTGAGCACCATGAGAAGGCGGTGGAGCTGCTGAAAGCGGCTAAGGACAGCGTGAAGCTGGTGGTGCGCTACACGCCCAAGGTGCTGGAGGAAATGGAGGCGCGCTTCGAGAAGCTGCGCACCGCCCGCCGCAGGCAGCAACAGCAGCTGCTCATCCAGCAGCAGCAGCAGAACCTTACCACCCAGCAGAACCACATGTCGTAGGTGAGGCTTTTCTTTGCTTTAAGGGTGGGGGAGGCCAGGACTAGTAGGGGGGGTTAGGGCTGAGGTGATGGGACAAGGCTAGGGATGGGAGTTGAAGTGGGAAGGGCTTTTGGAGCTGTAATCCTCAGTGGTATGAATGTGGGTTTGATTTATTTGGAATCCGTGTCTGTTATCCTTATCCTCTCGTTTTATGCTGCCTACAGAACTGAACGCATGCCAGAGAGAAATGAATTAGTTTGGCAAACAGCACAAAGTCAGACGCGATGAGGTGGCCCAAAACATGCGGTCTGGTCTTTTTCCATTTGAAGCTATACTGCATTAGACCAAGTGCTTCAGTTTTTCAGGTTCATGCTGTTCCTGGAACCTTCAAGGAATAGTCAGCATGGAAATGGAGCAGCTGATAAAAATTCTGGAATAGGACCCATTCTACAACATTATGTTAGTTAACCATGCAACTGCTAAATGATTCAAGCCTAAAACAATGTGCCTGGCAGACGTTTCAAAACAAATCTTCATCAGCCGAATATTGTTCTTGATGTAAGCAGATCTTCAATAACTCGGTACTTGTCTTCTGGTACAAACTACATTCATGAAAATAGCCTTGAATTCTTTACGGCTTTGTTTGTATTGAACAAAGCATTCAGGGCTTGCAAATCAGTAACATTCCAAATAAATAATTGTCACCAAAGTATAATGTAACACATAGACACAGGAACACTTGAAGCTGTCACACCATGCAGAGGTCCATTCTTTTGAGCGTATTCTGGACACATCAGAGGGCGGCACCGTTTAAAGAACATAACCTCCCCACACACACACACACACACACACACACACACACACACACACACACACACACTCCCACCCAGAGGCAATGACTTCCCCCGGTGCTAATACGCGGCTGATACCTAAATCCCCCTACAGAGCTCTGCGTCTGCACGTGGCATGGTACAGCTAGTGGAGGTATGTGGGGGTTTGCAGCTGTGTGCATGAGAGAGCTCTGGAGAGGCGGATCAGGGCATGTTGACCACAGAGTGTCATAATGTACTGCAATGGTCACACATGCAGGGGGGCTGCATGGCGACATGCACCATGGAATGTTAGGGTGTCTGTGTGTCCAACAGTTTGCTCTCAGCTTTCCCTCTGCTCTTCTTCTGCAGGTTGTTCCAGAAGAAGAAATGATCTCAGAGACCTTCCATCAGACAGGACGCTCTCAGAGGAGGGTCCACTAGGAACAGAACAAACAGGAAACAAATGAAGACTCTCTCTCTCTCCTTATGTATCGTCTCTATCTTTCTAATATCATCCATTCTTCCTCTCTCTTTATCTATCCTACCTTATCTTTCTATTTCTCTCTTATTTTCCTCTCCAGCTCTCTTTGTCTTCTCTCCCTTTCAGTGTCCTACTAACAGCAACCAAGCAAAAACGGAGACATGTTTGTGTCCTGAAATGTCAACATTGGTGCTTTTGAAACATGCACGATGATCTGATGTCTGGAGGGACACTAGCTAGCACTGAAAATGTGTTCCTTTGTGTTAGTTTCAAGTTGTCCATCAGTTGAAGATGTGATCCATTTTTCAGTTCCCTCATGTCCTTCGTGATGTTTGTTTGTTTGTTTGTTGTCATCGTTTCCTGATTGGTTTGACCTATTTAGTGATGTTTGGTTTGCCATGGCTTTGTACAGTGCTCTTTATATTCTTAATTGGTGCTTGTGTCTGTGCGTGAATGACTTTCTTTTTTTGTCAAACTGAACCTGTTTAAATAACCGTGTTCTCTTTTTTACCTTATATAATGTAGCAAGAAAATATTTTGTATCAACAACTAATAGATTTAGCAATAACACACTTTGTTGGGTTTTACATATTACATAAAAGTATTTAGGTGCATATAGAATGAGGTAGATGCAAAAGCTATCAATTGTAAAGCTAAAGTAAACTGGATCTTATGCACTGTGTGTCATAAGGCAGCTTCTGCCACTGGAACTGGTTTCACATTTTAAGAGATTTTTTCAATTGAACCTGCCTATTATAATGACTATATCAGGACAAAATCTGAAATTCTTAACAATATAGTCACCTCATCCCAAAGTCATCTAAAAAGAGAATATAAATGTTATCCAAATATAATTTATGTGTAATAGATATTTATCAAAAACTTACATAGCATTTCAAATGTTATTTATATGAGGGCAAAGAGAATGTCAAGAACATATATATTTAATCAGAGAGTGGATTTTAACTTTTTATTTATAGATCATTCTATTTTATAGTCTAATGATGTCAGAGTTTTACATAAAGTTTAATGTTTCATTGATATATGTGTACTTTGTTTAACATACAGATGGTTATTTGAAAAGATTAATGGTAGAACTGAATCTCTTAATGTACAATATACAATACAACTTGATAGCATGGTTCTAGTGAGCTCATTCTCCAGCGTCTGCTCTTCATCTGAACACGTTGACAATCATTGTGAGTAACAAGACTGTGTGGAATGTTTAACTGTTTATAAGGGACATCTGTGTTCAAACCATTTCCCTCAACCTTTGTAATATTAATACATTTAAAATTGCCATTTGGATTTATTAAAAACTGCAAAAATTGCAAGTGCATCCTCATTCATCAACAGCAGTTGTGTATCGGTAGTACTGTAAAATTACACTGGTTTTACATTAGATGGTTTTCTTAGCCAGAACATCACTTGTATTTTTTACTTGTTACTGAGTTTTTGGTTAATGAAATAGTGCAAGATCGTTGACACCCATAATCTACTGTGTGCAACATGCCCTCCTGGTGTAAACCAGGTCAGACAGTGAAAGTGTCATCTTTTTTTCTTCCCTTCATTTTGGAGAAGTTCAACAGATCCCTTTTGTATCTTAACTGAATGGTTTTCTCTTTCTTACTGTTGACTTGCAATGGCTGGACACAAATCTGTACTTTCTGTGCAGGATAAGAGATAACATCACCCAGTGATATGCAATTGTTATACATACTATATTTGTATAAATAAATATATGTGTGTGTGTGCGGTGACCCTTCTTTTATCTTGAGGCTCGTCTTCATTCTGTGTGACTTGAAGAGTATCTAAAGCAACAACTAAATGCTGGGAACGTGCATGTGACTTTTTGCATGACTTTGTTCTCTTGGTTGTCCCAGTGTTAGGAAGCAGCATGTTTCAGTGCTTTAAACAGTGAAGGGCCGACAGTAAGAGGGATGGATGTTTTCGACACGCAGCACTTTGCAGACAATCTGAGGGGACAAGCCTGAGGAAAGCAGAGGAAGCAGTGGCAGGAAAAGGCTCTTACTCTGAAATTCCCCCTCTAACGTTTGTCTGGGATTTTAAAGAGGAATGAAAACCCAATTGCCTATGTCAAACCAATACAGGAAGCAGACAGTGAAACTGATGAAGAGACACAGTGGTCCCTACAAATAAGGAGGAAGTCAAGTGATGCTCAATAGTGAGAACCAGCGAGGCTGGTAACACTGTCAGCATGATGTTCAACGTTGCAGACACTTGGATGGAGTAAATCTTAATATCCAAAAGACGCCCTCTCAATGTTCCTTCCCTGAGTTCTTCACAACATTAGATGAAAGAGGAGTTGATGAAGCTGGTAAATTACTTTGGGTTGATTCATTCTAGATGACAAGGGAAAGAACAAACTTTCCCTTTGAAGTTCCATCAAAAACATGTAATTTCAGAGTTTCAGGTTTTCAGCCAAAAACACTTTTTTGTAGTGTTGATATATGCATTTTCAGCATTAGCACACCATAGCTCAAAAAGCTTTTCTGAGCCAATTATCTCCATAATGCATGCCCAGAAGCACAACATTTGTTTTTTAATTATAGCTGCTGTCCAGATAGTTTACGAAAACATATTAATAAAAATAGTTGATAAGGGATAATAATCCAAATCCACAACATTTCTAATAATTTTGACATTGTGTTACTGGTAATTGTTTGATATGGAAACTACCCCTCTCTTGTGGTCATACCCAGCACTGCAAACAAGGTCCCAGTCTCAGTGGGGAAAAGACTTCTGGGGATTTAGACAGGAATTCTGAAAAACAAATTAAATTACAATATAGATAATCCATGTCACTGCTTTGAATGTTTCTGACCTTTGGCTGCACTATTTGTTATGATGGAAAAGAATATGATTCCCGTTTCCCCATCTCTTATCACATGCTTGCTATATGAGTAATTTATAAACCATTACTAATGTTTAGCAATGGAACATTTCTCCGAAGCATTGGAAGCTTCGTAGGCAGCAGTGTAGGTTACTGAAATACAACCCTCTGTTGGTATGGCTGTCATGCCTGGTAGCCTTGTAGAACTCCACCACTGAAGAGCCGATATCTAACTGCCAGTGTGTCCCTCAGTCCCTGTCATTGCTGTGTGCTCTGTCCCTATATCTTCCCACCAGAGGGGGGCTTGTAAACATGAGGACACAAGTGTCTCTCTGGAGGTTAGAATCACAATGGGATTAGTGCAAACTATCTACCAATGGTGGCTCGGCACTTCAGACGGTGTGGAACACTCAAGGTAGAGTTTGAGAGAAATAAATATGGCCCCTGTTGCTGCTGGACTAAAACAGCACTACTATTTAGATTCAGTTTTATGGACTCAGGCTTTAATGATAGTGCTCAGTTATGACACAATTGTCCCTATCCTCCACTCACAATGCTAGGTGTTACTCTGGAGACCATTTGTTCTAATACTGGTGTTGATGGTGTAATTAGGGCCTTTAATGGTAAGTAACATTTGGTACTTAAGCACAAACAGGTATACAAAACTCTTCCCTCCCCTCTCTTTTCTTCACCTTCAATACCTTTGTCACTGGGAAAAACAAGGACAGCATTTGCCTTTTCCAGTCTAAAGTTTACTCGACTAACTTTCAAGATTAATTCAGAAGCTCTCAATAGAATTATTGCTAGGAAGCTTTATTTGTAGTATAAAAGGTAACAAAATACAATAATCACTTAAATACAACTTGGTTTGCATTGTGAACATAAGATCAAAGGGCAACAACAAAAAAGTTTGAATTAAATATTTTACATTAGGTTTCATACTAGACGTAGGAAATTACTGAGCATTTACAGTACATATTTACACTTTTATCTACAGTCAAAACAGTTGATCTGTGTTATTCACAACTCATTCACCAACTCTAAGCGCGTTTCACAACAACACAACACAACACAACTGTTCACAGACATCTTAAAGGTTAGAGCTACCGTAGTTTTCCCTCACAAAACATGGTAGACCCTCCGGGAGCTGGGGCTGTCCGGGGTGCTAGGCTGGGAGTCTGTGCTGGAGGGAGAGCAGTTCACCATGTCTCTCAGCGCCACAGGAACGCTGGTGTCCACCGAGGACAGGCGATCCACAATGCTTGATAGACACTCCAGGCTGGAGGCTCCAGCACCCCTTCCTCCGGAGCACTCTGGTGGGGGGGACGGCAGGAGAAGACAGGGTCAGGCATGGAGAAACTCATGGAGGGACTCAAATAAAATGAGGGTCAAATTATGCAAAAAAGTTGTTTATTTCAACTTCTCCAGCTACTTGTGTTGGTTTCTAAGATCAAATACCAAAGATAGCTTTAAATTATTTCTTGTATTGCACGCATGCTTTTATCAAGACTTAAAAGATTTAGATAAGACTCTTACCGTGTTTGGTGTAACTGTAGTTGTTGTTGTATCTTGTGTTCATTTGTTGCTGCCACACAGGACTGTTGCAGTCAGCCTGAAGGAAAAACAACACAACATCAATAATATTAATGACAAACACAGGCATCCATCCAATTTAAAGGTCCCCCTTTTCAATCTTGAAATTGAAGCCCTGTCGATTCTTTCTTTCTCTCTGCTTCCCCACAACAACAAAAAACTGCACAAACATCAAAGTATGATGAAATTCTCAATCATTTTGACAGACTTGACTAAATCATTGTTGTTCCCTTGCAAGAGCCCCAGAGGTCTATATTCCCTGTCCACCTTACAAGTCCAAAGTTCCAGGCTACTCCCATACTCTCGCTTGCCTTAGGCGTGGAGAATCAATTTAAGCAGTGGAAGCAACACCAGTTTGTGCAAGATGACACTTTCTCCTAGTAAATCTGCAGAAAATCCTGGCACTGCTGGAGAACATGCAGTCAGGATGGAATGCAGAAAAGCACCAGGCCTGACTGCCAGACAACACGGAGGTGGATTTAGGAGGGTTTTTGGGTCATTAAATGTCCACTGGTGGGAAAGTCATTACTGTTTAAGTACATACAGTACAGCCACCCTCTGAAGTCTATTGTGTAGTTGGATACACAAAGAACATTGTTTTGGGGAACTGACTTCTGACATGGATTAAACCAGTCAACAAAATATACATCATCCATCACATTGTATATTATGTAGATTTATATTTTACCTAGTTAGTATTAAGTGCTGAATAGTTTATACAGCAGACTATATTTAATCAATATTGCAGATTAAAATAAATGATTGAACCAAAGAAGCATGAACAAATGTTATGCATGAAAGAACAAGTTAATTGAGTTCCTCAAATGGCACGATCAGGGCTGGTCTATTTGATTAACTTTTAAATTAAAAGATATTTTCATTTCGATCAAAGACGATCAGCGACTACCCCCCCCACCCCCTCCACCCCCCAAGATGCATTTTCACTCCCCCCCCATCTGCACACTGTCCTTAGTAAGTTGCCTTAAACACAGGCAAACCAGAACTATATGCAACAAACAATAGTACTAAAAACCATGCAAAACCACCTTATATTATTTCAAAACCTGTGTTTTTGATTTTGGGTGAATATTACATCAGATATGGAGTGAGCACTAAGCACTATAGTCCTGCATGCAATGACATAGAGGGCAGTGAAGACGGTTTGCTTGTCTCACCATGCCATCAGAGCAGCTGGACAAGGGGCTTCCTGGCTCCGAGCTGCTCTCTCCAGGTAGTGAGTAGTAGCTCTCCACCTGCTCCCTCAGCAGATCCTGCAGGCTCTCTATGTACTGGATGGCGTTCCTCAGGATCTCCACCTTGGGCAGCCGCTGGCTGGGATTGGCTGAGGTGCAGCGGCGCAGCGCCTCGAAGGCATGGTTCACTTTCTTCAGCCTCCGGCGCTCCCGCATGGTGGCCGCTCGACGGCGGTCCACGGTGCTCGATTTACGCTTGCAAGCTTTGCAGGCCCACTGGAGGCAGTGCCCAGGCTGGTGCGGGGCCCCCGGGGCCCTGATGTGCTCGTCCTCCTCAGACCCCGTCAGCTCTCCGGGGCCAAACTCCAGGGCTTCTGGAGAGGAGGTGCAGGCGCTGTCATAGAAGACCTGGGACGGAGAGAAGACCTCCATGGCTGAACTGTTGGCGGTGTGGACGGAGGGATCGGCTGAACGAAGGACGGAACGAAAAAAGGAAGGAAGGAGGGAAGGACGTCCGTGCCTCTGGAGAGCAGTGAGGTGAGAGAGAAGAGACCTCTGAGTGATATGAGTGGGCTGCTGCCATGGGGCCTCTCTTATATGCCCCCAGGCAGAGCCCAGGGCCCACATTTGCCAGATCTAATTACCATGGCCCATTGGCCCAGGCCAGGCAGGCAGGCCGGCAGGCAGGCTGGGGTTAGTTCAGCTCCCCACCCCACCCTGAGACCCCACCCCCTCTCAGTACCCTGCAGAGTTTCCCACATCTGCACTCCCTGGTGTTTTCCCACTCATCATCACAGCACTGGCCTTCCCAATGGAGCTCTATCTGCAAGGCCATTATGAGTAAAACGCAGAGGAATGTTTCAATGGATCCCTTAGGTTAACACAAAGCCTTAAATAATAGAACACCAGCCCTCAGTTAAGATCAATTGAAGGCCTGCAAAATAACTTGTTCAACCAAAACAACACCATTCCACTGATATGATATTGCTATAATTAATTGTTTTGTTGTCTAAAATTGAACAGCAAAAGAGGAAGGCCATGTTAAGTCCTCTGCAAAGCAATTTTACGCCTTAGACAAATACCAGCGTTGCAGATGCAGGCCAGCTGCAAAACAGAGGTGTAACATTTCAAACCCAGTGAATTCACATCATAGCGACCAAGTCCCCTAAACACACCAGGCTCATTACAGGAGGTGTCATGCACGAGGTGCACGTGTTTGTTCAAGCTCATTACATCAGTAATCAAGCAATTAACATCCGTGAAGTCGTTTGGTGAAGCCAATGTAAAAACAGCTGTCCCATACAAACTGGATTATTTAAGTTGGGGAAAATACATTTTAAAACATTGTTGTATTTTCATGACCAGTTTAGTCAATGTTCAGTTTGGATAGGTTGGAACGAAGTTTAGGTCGTAAAGAAATAAGTAAATGTATTGATTATTCGGGATATGTCGTTACGTTAGGGCTTGAAAAGTGAACAGCCGTCCACCGTGCACAGGCCACCCGTGAAAATAGAAGGAAAAACGGATGAAAAAGCAATGGTGCTCCCTTCGTTGGTCGTCTAGGTCGAGGTAATTACTTTGTGTTGTGTGTGTTGACAGCTTACACGGATACAATGCGGATATTTCTCACAATGTGTCAAAACGTTTGGTGTCTTGGTTCTCTGGGAACTGGGCGCACCTAACAAAACACCGCAGTACCACAATTTGTATGGCGCACAGCTGAAGAAGACATTGGCTGCAGTCTATCCCGTGAAGCCATCGACATGATCAAAGGATATTTGGCTGTGAACAACGAGAAAACCTGGCAATAGTCAATAGCTAATTGAACCTTCAATGAGATTGTGCAAGCACATGTTCTCGCGATACATCAGGCCTGTGCACGGCTCTCTTGTTGTCTCTTGGGAACTCTTCAGTTTGCTTTTTATCGCTTCTATTCTCAGGGGTCAGAGCCAGAGTTAAGTGTGGGGCAGTAGGTGACCTTTTATGGCCACTATACCCTCACGTCTCAAAACCTTAATTCTTCTAAACTGTTCATGCTTTGATTTCTTGAGATTTTTCTGACATATCTGAATGGCAATATTGGGCTATCCATTATTTAAATGTCCACAGACTAGTGTCATTTACGTGTTGTTACCGCCTTCATGGTGTGTTTTATCACTGTTTTATTTGGTATTGAGATATTTCTTCATAACTGTCTTTTTCTATCAAATATCTTCGTAAATCATGTTGGCATTTTAAGGTCAACCGTGTTAACTGTGTATAACTTCTATAAAAAAATAAAATAAAACTTGCATGCAGTAAAAACACTGAGTACTCCTCCTCAAAATCCTGTATTTATTTCATACTCTGATAAGATAATCTGTATCTTTTAAACATCTTACCACAACAGCCTCTAATGAAAGATAATTCCTTTCCATTTAAAAAGGTAATTTATATTTTTCCAGGACTTAAGGTTTATTGTCTGCTAAATATGGTAGATTGTAGTAAAAAAATATATTGGTGATAGCATCTTAAAACAAACAGCAGTTAGGCAAGGTTAATATAAGGGATCATGAGGTCTGAATAAACTGGTGAATTATAAGTTTTATTGGACATTGAAACACATCTACCATTTCTCTGAAGTGGATTTCTGCAGGTTGTAGAAGTCAATATGGTTTTGAAAAATAAAAACATAGTCAGAAGATTTTTACTTTTGATATATAAACTATAGGCTATATATAGTGCCATTTCTGAAATATCTGTGACATTAATCCACACGTGTGCGTTTGCGCATGTCCGTATATGCGTGAATGTAAGAGTTGTTTTGTGTGTTCAGACTTGTATGTTTGTGAGCACATGGGGCTGAGGGATGAGGCAGATAGCCAGAGGTCAGTCCAGGCCTGATCTTAGCCACAGAGATCTGAGGAGCGACCCAGTCCTCACTCTTGATGCAGGGTTAGGTTAGCACAGCAATGCACCCTGGGACCATAAACAAGTAGACCCTCTCAAGTCACGCAGGGCTGGCAGAGAGGGAGAGGGGGGGGGGGGTGAATAAAGGGAGGAAGTAAAATAAAGAGATTGAAAAAGAAAGAAAGAAAGTGAGGAGACCGATAGAGGCGGGGAATAAACAACCTATTGCCAAGCAGGGGTAGTAATCCACATGTCAAACATATGTAACAGACCCCAACATTAATGAACCGTTCATTCAGACTTACTAGACTTACAACACTGAGTCTCATTATCACTAAGATAAGTGTGGCACCCATGCATTCTGACCAACGGTAACCCGTGGTAACCATGTGACAGCTGAAAAAAAGAGTTATTTCTCGGTAGAATGTAACCAAAGTTAGAGTTGTTGGAGAGTAACTCTCTCCCAGCTGGAACACAAAGAGCTGACCTAAATATTTCAGGGCAATCAAAATGTAGTTATTCTACAATACTGGTGAGGAATTATATATTTCTACTGTGAGTCAAATCAATGGAGAGAACATGTGAACGGCAATACTGCATGGAAATACAAGTGAATTGTTGATGAATTTCAACATTTTTAACAAACAGTTAAATGTGTCACAGTTTTGAATGTACTACAAAAATAAAGATTTTGAAACACTTTGTAATGCTTGACAATTTAATTTATTGGTCAGTTTATATAAATAAATACAACAATAAATGTGTTGAGGTTTTGTATTTCGAATACAAAATAAATTACAATTATAAAATATATACATTTACGTGGAAGTAGTAGAGCACTTCTATTATTTCCACTCATAGATATAAAATATTGGCAATTCATGCCTGCCTCTACTTAAAATAATCACCATGAAATGCCCCTTCATTTGTACAAACGTTTGCATTCAAATGGAAACTAAAGTAATTGCATATTCCCTATGCAAGGGTTGGAAATAATTTAGAACCGCTCAAAGGAATTGTGAAATGTTGACGTTGCTTATGCAGCCAAAAAATCCCAAGAATTTATGCTTTTTTATTTTTCTGTGACTTCTTCGCTGCAATTCATTTTCTCCTCACTTGAGATGCTGTCGACAATTGATGAGAGGCGAAGTAGACTGGTTGATCCCGAGGACTCTGTGGTGACTGAACAGAAGCATCACGTGAACATGTTGTGTCTACAAGCACGCGCATAAAAATCTTAGAGTTGTACCGTTCTAGGTGGGCCATTCAATAAATAACGTGAAGTTTTCGGTATAAGGACTTCTAATACAGATAGAAGCTTACTTTTTTTAAAGAAAATTTTAAATTTTAAAGAAATTACATTCATGTGACAAATAAGTTAAAAAAAGAAGTAAGCTTCTATCTGTATTAGAAGTCCTTATACCAAAAAAATCACCTTATTTATTGAATGACCCTCGTAGTTTGACACTGACCTTCTCTCTGATTTGTCATTGGCGCATTGGAATGATCAGCGGAGGGTTGCCAGGTTTGACAGGACTTTTTCCAATGGTACTCATTGTTGGCCACCTGTACACACGATGTTATTATGCATGTTTCAATAAAAAAACTAGGAAAGCGATTGTGTATATTTTATATTTGGAAGTAACGTATTGTAATATGTCTACATAGTAATGCAGATTTACCCTTTTACGCGTGTAGCTAAATATATGGAAAGGAAATCAGGAACACAATCGAGAGCAACATTAATGTTCTTATTAACCTTACATTGTGTTCTTTGTTGTTAAACTCATATGAACCGTGTTGCTGTATGTCGTCTTGCTCATCCAGGGTGTGCAACAGGTCCTGCAGTTTCTCGATGTAGTTTATAGCGCTGCGTAAAATCTCCACTTTGGGCAGCCTCTGGTTGGGATTGGGCACCGTCTTCTTTTTCAACGCATCGAAGGCTTCATTGATCTTCTTCAGACGCCTTCTCTCCCTGAGAGTGGCCGCTTTGCGCCTGTCGGTCGGTGCAGACTTTCTTTTGCATATTTTACAAGCCCAGATAAGACACTGTCCCTCGCAGTGCGGGTGGAGACCCGGGGGGGCCAGGACGTGCTCCTCGCCACTGCTGTCACATCCAGTCTCGGATTGAACATGATCCTGCCCGGGTGATAAGGGGCTGTCATTCCCGGGATACAGGGGGGACACCCCGGCCATGTCCATGTGCTGCAATGGTCCATGATCTCCTTCGAGATAGCGCAAATCATTGAAAAAATAAGTGTTGGTCTCAAAAAGGTCCATCATGTTGCACCTCGTACGGCCTATGTTTTGACAGAGTCACTCTGGCATTTAAATAGCCCAGCGACACAAGCCACCATGTGTAGGTATATATAGAATAGTGAAACTCTATCCCAACGCTTAGCTGTCGCAATTCATCAAACTTCTTTTTTTTTTCAATGGGTCTTTACTACTAACGGAGTTTGTGTAGAAAATAAATAGGTGTTAACACCTTGCCTGAAAGTTAAACGTCACCTCAGTCTTATGACAGGTGCATGTAATATCTGTTTCACAGTGAAATGGTGACATACTGTACTGCTGCCTATATCTCAACTTCTGACAACCTGTCAGTATAATTGTAATGAACACTATTACGCAATGGATGGGTTGACCCCCCCCCCCCCCCCCCATTAAAAAGTTGACCCAAACAAATATTTCTTCGAAAGTTCCAGAAAGTGGGTTAAAACTAACTTAAGCTTAAGGGTAAGACTTCAGAATCCTTACGCCTGCATCTTTACACATTGCATTAGGTGTATGTATGTATAGTTTTTTATACTGCTTTTGCCATACACAACTTTTGGAAAGAGTAAGTGCAGTTGTAACTGGTTGCATGTCCAATCATAAATAGATAGGAATGTGACCAGTTGAAATGTCTGAATGAATACACCCATATGTGGTATTAATAGATATGGCGCATTCATCTGAAATCCATAAAGAGATGAAAGACTCCGAGTTGCTATGTGGCCTCTGACATTTTTTCTACGACGTGCAGAGTCTGCCTCTCTGGGGTAAGGGTTACCCAGCATGCACTATGTTTCTGAGTGGGTACAGAATATAGTAAACATCATGCCAAGTACAGTTGGTCTACAGTCTTGTCAGCCTAAAACCATAAATGTACCACCGACGAAAGGTACAGATGTAGGCTCATATCAGTACTGGTAGCTCTACCATCTTCTTCAAGGCTATAAGAAGGATGTAATATTGTCACTTTGTTAGTCAATGCTGGCTTACACAACAAGTGAGGGTGTCAATATGAGTGTGCATGCATGTGTGCTCTGACTAAATGATTTGAGCACCATGTGTTGACTAGGTTTCAGCTCAAGCTGTGTGTGTAACTTCAAAACTATGCTGTTGTGCAATTAGGGGTTAAAGCTTTTACATGTCCGTCCCTGTAGCCATGGTCCTGTTACCTTGTTATGGAAGCCCGAGAACCCCAGAACCCCTCCAATATCAGAGGACTGGAATACCTCTGTCAGTCAGTGGCCCGTCTCTCCCTTTGCCGAGCATGGATCTGCTCAACTGACTTGTGTACTAGGACAAGATGTCCCTGCACACTGTTCATTTTCTTGAACTAAAGTGTGTTTGTGATGAGCAGTCAAATGAGTGGCAACAGATGTGTAAGGAGTTGATAGCTACCGTTGCTGTTTATAGATGTTTTCTTCAAAGAGTTGCCGTTCTACATGTGATAAGCCTGTTTGTGTCAGTGAAATGAGATGAACCCTTTCCTTTTTATTTATGAGAGTTCAGGGTGGTTTTCACACCAATGGCTTTAATATAGCTTTTATAGGTTGACTGTTGACAGGTCCTGTTGGTGGACATCTTGAAAACGGCCCCTCAGACTGCAGAGCCTTACTCTTAGCTTTGTATAAGTGTCCATACTGTAGAAGGAATGGACTACATTAATTCATATGTCATCGGTTTGTAACATTAACAAGCTATCCCACAAAAGATCATTTGTATGCTGAGTAGTGTTTTCCATGTTCATTAACTGCGCTGTTGTCCCACGCCGTCACTGTTATTTTCCTAATGAAGTTTGATGAAAGCAGTCAAGTCACGTCACGTGCAGATCACTCTGACTAGTGTTCCGAGCAGGACATGGATAACTGCTCTGACAACGTTCTTACAGACTCAAGGCTGTGTGTGTGTGTGTCAGTGAATGTGTGGAGGTACCTGGGGTCGCTCTACTGTGTCCCACCAGTGTCCCCTTCCCCCCAGGGCTCCAGGGCATCCTGCGTTGGGCCCATAAATCCTGCTTGTGTCAAGGGTTGACGCTTCAGCTGTCAGGGAGAATCATGGGATACCCTGCCAAGAAACTCTAAGAGAGGGATCTGCCCTCGCACGGAGCAGGGTGGGGGTGGGGGGTGGGGGGGGTTGGCGAGGCGGTGAGGAGTCCAGGGAGGGGACTGAGGGAAGCGTAAATCCACCAGGAATTCAAGAGTCAGAGAGACAGGAGGGACGAACAAGTCAACAAATCTTCTGAGCTCAGCGTCTAAACGCAGGAAACTTGAAAGTCATTTGTGAGTGCGTACCAGATCAAGACTGTACAGAGCAACAAAAAGATGAGCTTCTCCAGGATCACTAGAAGGAACTAAGACACTGATCCTTGATGCAGCTAAAAACATAGATTGTAGAAAATCGATACTTGTGTTTACTCTTGCATTCCAAAAAACAATTGGATTTCGTTTTCTCTCTGTTGCAGAAAACACTCTTAAAGTCTTAAAATACACTTTACAGTGCTTAATCATTATACTGTAGTGGTCTCTTTGTACAGTCTGTGTTTAGCTCTGTGAATTGTGTCTTAGAAGACCCCTTCTGTCCTGTCATGACCTCAACAGTGGCCACTCTGCTCCCTTACCACAAGGACACCTCCCCAAGAATTCTCTGCTTCTCTCCCCCTTTTCCCCTCCCCCTGAGAGGAATAATTGACAAGGCACCTCAACCACCGAAGTCATGAGCAGCACATTGCTTTGTTCCAGAAACTTGCGCTGAGTACTGAGAGAAACTTAACGTGTGAGAGAGATAGAGAGCATGAGAGAAACACAGGTTGAGATATCTAAGTATAGATGAGAAAACGGGAGAAATAACAAAAAGATGTGACATTTATCAATATCCTGGCTGGATAATTATGACAGTTATGAATAATTACTTGCTTGGCGATTAATATGCAGCTATTTATTTCTTCTAGATACAAGACTAATGTATGTTTGCTTGTACACCACTGTACTATGCTGTAGTTTGAGGTGTTGTACAGTGACTCCATGTTACTTTTTCTGTTCTCCAACTTATGCAACATGGTCAGTAAGGCCAGTTTTAGACCCCCCCTGCCCTAGACTTTACACAGGAGATTGTCTTACAGACGGATAAAAATATACATGACAATACCCAGAGCTGGGACAGAGACTGCTGTACAGCTAATGTGGAAATTTTCAAGGAATCTACTAGGAGGTCAACCAATGACTGAGGTGCATTTTGGTTGTCCAATCCACCCCACCCACCTTCTACTCTCTTTTTATTTCTGTCTCTCTACCCCTCCCACACACCCTACAGTTTATCTCACGCTTCTTCTCCTCACCTGCCACTTCCACACAAGGCCGGTACATTAACAAGACGTTTCCATGTTCCATTTCTGTTCATTGAGTGTCAGTTGGTGGTGAGCGTGAAGGGTGTGTGTGTGTGTGGGTGGAGGGGTGGGTTAGTGATCCGGTGATGAGGTGTACAGTGCTGACACAGGGGTCAGGAACAATGAACATGAACTTTGAGACCTCTTCCCTCTCAGACCAGGGCCCCCCAGCCCCTTCCTCCAGCCCTGGTGGAGCAGACCTCCTGCCCCAGACAGCCTTCACCATCCACTGGGCCTGGGGAGGAAGCCAGAGCACAGCGTGACGGACACACCGTATATCACCCTGGGCCTCACACCTGGGATTTAACTTAGCCAATCAGAGGTTAAACAGCTTGGTCATGGACATGATGACAGTGCCTCACCTGGGGTCATGACCTTCCGACCCTCAAGGGTCATGAGCCTGGTGCCCAGGGGACTGAGGCATTGATGAGAGGATACGGAGGGCTAATGTGTGGAAAACTGGGGCCATATCTTAATGTGGAGGGAAACAATTATGTTTGTTAGAATCAATCTTTATCTTGAGGATAATCAAATAAACCTTTGGTTCTATCTCACCCAACAGTGATCTCCTTTCAGTCTGCCGCCATGGCAGTAAACCAGCCCTCTCAGATACTGTGTCTGAAGAGATTATCAGACTCCAGGCATGCTGAGGGACTCTCCCTCTGAGGACCCTTTTGGTATGGTCTGTGTAAATGTTGTAGAATAGTATCATAGCCAAACAGCTGCCTGGCCTAGCTCACAGGAGGGAGAGTTTAGCTGAAAGAACTGAAGGACAGCCAGTCAGCTCACTGTTTTCAACCTACACACTAACCTAGCCCAGCAAACAGGCACCTTCACCCAGCCCCATCTCTAAGATTGCATCTCACAACAACAGTGCTAATCTAGATAGCCTAGCTCCCGAAAATAAACTTTAGTCCGAATCGGTTGATCAAGGGCAGCAGGGACCACAAGGGTGACTCGACGTTGAGGCGGGAACTGTTTCTCAAAGCTAAGCAAACAGGCTGGTCCTCTCACTCGAGCCGTGGCAGGGTGCAGAGCTCAGGGTCACTCGGGGGTCTTGAGTTTCAAAGCAGAAGGGTAATAATGATGGCATCTGCATTCTCCCCAGTGGACGTCCCAGGGATTCAGTTCAAAGGCCCAGCGGCTGAAGTGCATCAATTAGCGGCTGGCGAAGGGGAAAAATAGAGCCTGGTTTGGGCTCCACACAGCGCAAGCTAGCTGGCTAGCTAACTCCCGATGACCTCACAGCATTACGTTATGGGACATTAGGGAGGCACTGCACGCTAGCCAGGCGATGCTAATAGAACCACACAAATGGCCTGGTACTGATGGATGAGTAGTGGGAGTGGGAGTACACACACATTAAACAGAAAGAGCTGATTGGCTAGAACAAAAAGCAGGACTGGAACCAATTGATTTAAGTCTCTTAGGGTTGGACTCCACCTCAGACTGTCAATTTCTGGTTGTCTTCCCATCCATTACTTTTATCCTTAGTATTGATGTTCTGTTGTTGCGCTGCACTTTGCAAACAGGACTCCTCGGTTTGTCAGCTTGTCGCTTGACAGCCTATGCTGATTTAGTTTGGGACTGATCCCAGCCCATGGTGATTGATTCTGTCCTCATAGAGCAGAGTGATGGATTGGAGCTTGTGTTTGGTTCTGTTAGTGGTGTGCGTGTGTCTGTGTGTGTCTCCAGACATGGCCATTGATAATGAATGAAGAGGGGGGGGGGGAGTCTATAATACTGCTGACCTTGACCCCCAAGCCCAGACCAGTGCAGACCCCATCACTCTCTCCTCACTACCTGTCAGCGTCTACATGGTGTCTACATTTCAATGAGGACATTGCAATTGTAAGTGACTGTGACAGTGTTGCATCCATCCGTACAAGGCATCAACATTAGATGAGGATTGTAAGAGGACTCTGGTCAAGTGGCAATACAATGTGGCTTCTTGTAGCTTCCCCTTTGATGTGGTCAGGACGTAAATGATATGAGGAGACGCTGCTATCATTAATATCACACCGTCTCAGGGATTTGTGATGTAGCCAGAGATAAGACTAAACAAATCCACTGGCTTGAAAAAGCATGGCGGTTGCCACGACAACCACCAAGTGATAGGACTCCCCAATATTGGTTTTACTAGAAGTCAATGTAGTTTGTGTTACAATGAAAATTACTCAAATGTAGTCAGGGAATAAAAGGATAGATAAAAACAAGAGGATTTGGAGGATGAACTGGCTGGCTCCAAGAGAAGCTAACAGGATATTGACAAATGTCAGTGTTGAGTAGAGAGGAGAGGGACACCACAGAGTGGCACCACTGGTTATGTTGGGTTCATGTCATTAAAACAACAGAAAGCACGACACTGAGGCTTTGTTGCTATAATATGATCTCCACAAAGCCCCAGTTGGTAAAGTACACACAAATGTCTGCTTAAAGCAGTGCTGAAAATCTTTGAAACACAAAACCCATTGGAGATTTCCCTGGTGGCACATCCCAGGATTTGTGATGAAGAGTTTTTGGACTGTCTGCATGCACAAAGCCATCAGTAGAGATCTGCATTGTCAGGCAATGGACGTTTTTAATTCATGTTTCCAATTACAAGTTTCACAGAGATTTCCATTCATAATAGCACATTGACAGAGGCTCCCTCTTAAAACACTGCGGTTCACAGAGGGCAAGTGAGCAATTAAATGAAGAGTGAGTGAAAGATGTGCTTGGGTTTTGTGAGTAGTCCAATTAATCCCAATCTACTATCTACATGTGACCTGTCTCCAACTACCATACATGAAGTACACCATACACAAAACCACTGCACCCCTGTGTACATTGTCTGGTATGTGGATTTAATCTGCCTGGTAATGGTAGTAATGGGAGTTACAATAGATCCTTCTAATGGTGATGAATGGCGAGGAGTTAAACTCTGACATGTCCTTATGTGTGGTCCACCAATTGTAAGACTATCCTAGGATTCCCATTTTTGACACCCGTGTGAGTTATACTCAACAGGTTCCTCTGGAAAGCCTGGGGCCCATCGTGGTCAAGCTGTACTGTCCAAACACACAGGATGGTAAGTGGCTATTAACGAGAGCGAGTGAGCGTGTATTGTATGTGTGTGTGTGGTGTGTGTGGTGTGTGTTTGTGTGTGTGTTTGTTTGCGTGTGTGTGCAAAAGTAAGGTTGTGATACCATGAGAGCAGACCGCAGAAAGCACAGTAGACATTCCTTACTAGAGGTTACTGTTGGCAGACAGGTCCAACATACAATGGAGGAAGGATTTCTTGTAAACGGGTCCAAAAACAAACATGAGAGACACACATATTCACACACATACACACACACACACATGTGCACACACACACCCACAGTCACATGCATACACGCTCACACAGACAGACACATTCCATTTATACTAGAGGTTACCCCCACCTGTTTTAATACTGTAAAAACTCTAGTGTTACTGTGTTGGATGGTGGATGTTATTGGATATTGTGTTTCGTGTGTGACTGTGTAATTTAAGTGCAGGTGGGTGTACAGGAAAATAGTCCTTTGGGTATAATAACAACATGTGATAATAGGACATCCTTAAAAATGGTGAGTGGGCTGGGGTGGCAAGGAGAAAGACAATGAAATGGCAGTCTGCTTTTTCGATTATGAGGTTTTGCCCTTTCCAGTCGGATAAGCCAGTTCTCAAGGCTTATCATTTCTTGCCTCCAAACATAACTAATTCAGTACATCTGCTTCGAAATATACATCTATACCAGAAAGCCCTCAGGCTATCAGTTTCCTCCAGCTTCTTACATCAGCTTCACAGAGAGAGTCCCCAGTGGTAGCTTAAGGTGATGTTCTTAATGACTTAATCCAGGTTCAGTCCTAGTGGCTCTGTGCCTGGCCCTGGTCCTAGTGAGAGGCCTTTTCTGACCTCACTGTTTAGTTTCCAGGGGTCCCCGGGGCCCGGGGAGGTTTGGGCATGGCTGTGCTGAAACGCTGACGTGCAGGCCGGGCCCCAGAGGGACTCCCGGCCCCGGCTTCTGTTACCGGTGGGTTAGTCACGCTCGCAGAGATTTATGTGTGGAACGGTAGCAAGCGAGAGGACCCCGGAATCAGAACACAACCCAACCCCACCCTTCCCCCCACCTTTCCCTCTGCACCTCCACCTCCCACCCCTCCTTCTGCACCTCCATCTCCTACCCCCCCTCCCCGCCATAACCAGCCAACAAACCCTCTTTCCCCGGCACTGATGCAATCCGGATTTTACACAACACACTGCACACTGACAGACGTACAGTGCATTCACACGCTTTCATATTTTCTCTCTCTGCCTTTTTTCTTAAACTGCTCAGGGAAGTGACATTTTAACACCTTGCGCTACATGATAGGCCCATTATTATACGACTTTAAAATCAATGTACTCGTACAAATACCTTCAGATAAAGCTTTCATGATCAACTATTGTCTGTGTTGTTTCAGGAGATCACTACCATAACCCATTAGAGAAAGTAACAGCAGTAATAGAACTGTTTGCCTACAAATGGGAAGACTTTAACACCTAAACCCTGGAAGTCACACATGCAAAAATCTCTGATGTCCAAAATCACCACCTCTTCAAACGACATAACCGCTTCTGGTTGGTCCTCAGCTTTACTAGGGTGAGGCAAGGATACGTGAGACTTTCTCCAAACAGGTTTCTTGGACATAACGACCATCCGCCTGACAAAACGATACATCTTCATATGCAGGACCACACAACAGGCTACTAAGTGTGTGGCAGTCGTTTTTTAAAAGCCAACGCTTGTTCTAGCTGACATTTGGACAAAGTGTCGATGGTTAATTTGTTGTTTCACAGTTTGATGGGGTGGGCTGGTGGTGTGTGGACAGAACAGACCACCTCTCTGGCTGGTGGCTGACCCTCTGGAAGCGGGGAAGGGGGACAGGTGGCCACTGCCACCCCACCTCCCCTACACACACAGACACACACCACACACGTAGCCTAGCTGGGGACCACTTCAGACCTCCAGCAATGCATACACAGACTCGTCTGACGTGGTGTAATTAGACAACAGCAGAGGTGATGAGAAGAATTACGTGACTGGCCAACAAACAACGACGTTCTTCCACTACAAAGGGATTTGATATGTTCATTTGGTTTGTAGTGTTTTACTGCAGGTAGAATGGACAGTTTAGGGGTTGGCTGAGACAAATTGTGTTATACCAGCACTTTAACTCTATTGACAAACCTTAACAAATAAGACCCTCTGTTTTTCAACCGTTCGGATAAATCTTGTGTTAAAGATTTGCAAATGTTGGAATGGTCAATTCTATTGAATACTGTAATTGATGAGGTGTATCTGTGCTAAATGGTAAAGACATAAGGACGATGCTCTCTGCTCTGCAGTGGCTGTAGACCACAAACAGCCAACATAAACACTGATGAGGCTGGCTTGTGTTTTATCTCCATGCCACCCACAGTTTACACCAGCGGGGAGCTGAAACCCTAGCATTGGCCAGGGTCCATCTGTAAACCCTTGCTAATCACCGTACCCACCCCTCACATCTCTGGCCCCAACCAGGACTAACCCTGACCCCACCATGGCTAACCCTCTCTCTGGCTGTAGTCCCACCAGGGTGAACCCCCTCTGCCTGACTCCTACCCCACCAGAAGAAAAAACCTTTTCTTCTTAGCTGAAACAATATTTATGGATAACACTAAGCCAGATATGGTCATTGTTTTGTTATTTGTTTGACTGATTTTCTTTGCCAACTACATACGTATACCCTTACAGTATGTCTGCGTCCTACTACTTTGCACTGTTCAAACTTGCTCATTGTTATTGTAAGAGAGTGGAGCTAAAGGGATTTGTTACTGGTCATTGGGACATTTTTTGAGAATGAGAAGTTCATTTGAGGGGCGAATGCCTGTGTTTTGAGTCATTTTAGAGATTAAGTCCAGGCAGAAGATGAGTAAAAGTTGAGGATGAAATGCTCTGGAGCTTAGTGGTCACCCTCTGCTCACAGGCAGGCATGCATGAGGGTGCTAGTACAGTATGTCATCATTGTTTTGGCCTTTCACTTCTTACTTCACATGCAGCCTTGCTCCTAATATTCAAGAGTAGTTCTCAGAGCAATGCAAAGGTTGTGTTCAGAGAAATGAGTTAAATGAGTTAAAGTTAACTTAGGTGTGTTTTTGAACACCCAAGCATGTCTTTCCTTCTCACAAATTGTGACAAAATAGTTGGGTGTTGTGTGGTACTGGGAATGTTTACTATTGTTGAACACAGCTCACCAAATGTACCTTCGTGTGTGGTCTCCAGGGTGCTGCTTTAAACAAGGAAAGAAAAAATCAGCCGAGAGGAAGCAACTGTTATACAGCAACGAGGCAAGAGGCAGAAAGCAAGAGGGAGGAAACAGAAACAGGAGACTGGAGGCAGAATTCTGGATTTAGGAGGCAGAAGGATCGATTCAGGATGTTGGCGAATGGAGGCAGGATTCAGGAGGCAGGAGACAGGTTATGGAAGTTGTATGTACACCTGGATCATTCAAGATGTATCTGAACAATTCAACGTTTTCAGTGAGGACCCTGACTGGGGGGTTGAGGTCAGAGGAGGGGGGAAGGGGAGGGGAGAAGGGAGGGGAGGGCAGCATATGTAAACAGAGAGGGGTCGCTGGGGGTTCAGCCCTGGGAACCTGAGGACCACTCCCATCCTGACCCCTGTCCCCCCCAACACCCTGCCCCTCGTCTAAAGTCTCCCCCCACCTCCCACCATCCCTGACATTCACAGAGAGGTGATTGACGCAAGCCAGGGCAAATCAACACCTTTGACCTCTAATACTGTACTACATGGAGATGCGTTCTTCGTGTAACGCAAGGGCGAATTCCTGAGGATATCTTGCTCACTTAATGGTACACCCAAGAGCTGCTCTGCAGTAGAAGCGGGCATAGTTTTCCACTGAGCCCAAGGTGAACAATCTCTCTTTATGACTGGTGTGGGCAGAATGTTTGGAATGCCAAGGCCTTTCCTTGTATGACATGGATGAGTATGGCGATGATTTGTGTCTGACACTGGCTCTAGATCCCCTCCAAATGTCCTCTTTGGCTATGCCAGATGAGCTAGGGTTACATGACAGATGAGCAAGCATTTAGATCACCTTACCCAACACAGATATGCACCACTGGACCATCGAGAAAGAACTCAATGGAGAATAGTTTCAGTCTAATACAAAAAGTGACAACATCCTAATATAAAACCAGCTGGGCCATAGGAGAATATAGACTCCACTGCAGTACTGCCAGACTAGACTACAACATTCTGTATTACATTAGAACTATACAAAGTCAAGCTGAAATCAAGGACCCATGAGCATGTGAGCTATCAAGAGTGCCACTATTCTGTTGACCCTTCATTGGTTGGTTGATGTATACTCTGTAACCAATGGTGATGAAGTGCCGCTGTCACTGGGCACACACACAGTCTTCTCAGCAGATTAACCCTCATTGATTTATAGAGATTTACTCCTGAAAAGAAAACAGCTGGCACAGGGACAAATACCAGAGCTGGCAAGGAATAAATTAAACTGGGAAAAAACCCAGCTCATTTGTTAAAATAAATCTGACTTCATGCAGTGAAACACATACATACAGAATTACGAAATATCTTAAGGTTCAATGATAAATCATTTGGATGGGCCAAGAAGATTCAACTCAGAAACTTTAGAGTTTTTCCTGTGAACGCTTTTCTATTTAGTGGATTTGTGCCACGGTAAGGGTATAAAGAATTACTATAAAAGTCTTAAATTCAAAACAATTGTACAACTGATTATATATTAATTGTGATGATACATTACATTTTATGCAACTAATGGTTCGTGGACAAAAAATACTGTTGATTTCCCAGCTTTGTCTGGATTTCTAATGAGGAAACCTTTGGACATGGATGTCTTGGAAAATGTACATGACTTAACCTCAGTGAAGGGCTCCACTGGGCTAAAACCAGGTGAAAAGCAAAGGTTTAGGATTTGATTCAAGCTCTACTTCTTAGGGATTCTATATGGAATTCATTCCTCAAAACCATCAAAAACCCGCTCTCAAATCCACACTGTAGAAAATCCTTCCTCTCTTTTTGTCCCTCCCACTCTCAGACTTCATCACCTTCTTTTCTATACAGAGCCAACAAATTGAAAAAAAAATGAAAAATCCCAGCAGCACCTAATCTAAACAATAGCCCCACTCCCATAACGTCAGCTCTGTTTTTGTGCCAGAAGCCTGGAGCTCAGTTTCGGACGAATCCCCAGTGAGAGTTTCATTTGTGGGCTTAGGCATCCTCCAGTCCCTGGTGTCTGAATAAAGTGCTGGATGAAGGCCTAGATCTGGAGCAGCTCAAACAGTAGTCTCCCCTGTGGATGCGGCCTGTATCATATCCAGCTGTGGTTGTGTTAGGTGGACCTTTGTGTGTAATAATGTTACACAGCGGCTGTCGGGCAGATGTGACTCTGTCACTCTCTCTCTCATTTTATCCCTCTCTCTCTTTCTCTGTCACATTATGGTTGATTCTTTACCCCCTCTCTCCCCTTTCTCTTCTCCCTCATACAGATGTGCTGAGGTCCTTCAGGCTGTCTGTCTTGCTCTGATCATTCCACACCTTGCCTCACTGGACATACCGGAACCTTCCGCTGTTCACTGGGGTGGGCTTCACCTGATTCCTGGGGAGGAATGAGAGGGATCACGACCCTGTCCCATCAGCTGGTTCCTGTTGTGTCAGAGGGCTCTTCCGAGGCCTGTGGTGATCAGAGGAGAGGCTGGAACCACAGCATCCGGCAGTGAAGAGGCTGGGGCAGTTAAAGACATACATCAGTGAACAGTAGCTGCACTGGGACCAAGGGAGGTAGTGAGGGGGGGAGAGAGAAGGAGAGAGAGAGACATACAGAGAGAAGTACAGAGCAAGAAAAGGACAGAGCTAAATAGAAAGAGAGAGAGAGAGAGAGAGAGAGAGAGAGAGAGAGAGAGAGAGAGAGTGCAAGAAAGATGGTGATAAAACAGAAGTGGTGTTATTTATTGCCATAGGGGGTCAGAGAGAGAGATGAGTTCACTCACTGTGAGGTGGAACAGAAGAGCTAGTGGTCATTTGGGGCTTTGCATGACCTGTCGGGGGACGTTTGAAGCTTTCAAAGACTTGACAGAGCTGTTCTTGCTGACAGTTACATAGAGAGTCTATCCCAGAATAGTGGTATGAATACGAATGATCTTGACCAATGGTATTAGAGGAGCAAGACATTGCTGTGAAGGGCACAGTGACTGAGGAATACTGAAGGGCACAGTATATCATGTGGACAATTAGCTAGTTGATACTGGAGAAGGGTGTTACAGGTAAATTAGGTATTTAAAAAAATGAATCTGCAGTTGGACATTCGGGACCTTGCTCAACCTTCTTGGCACACATTTAACAATAGAGATTTGTTCCTTTCTCTCCTGGTGAGTGACTGTTCTGACCTCCCTCTGCCCCACTCACAACTGTCACTTGCTGATTTAGGAATATTTTGAAATCAGGGGCTGTGGGGTTGATGGGATGAGGATGGGGTATCAGCATCCCCAGAGGTCTTATAAATCTGGCCAGTTTACTGGTGGGGGAAAAGGCCAGGCCTCTGTGTGTCCGAGGCCAGGATAATCCCAGGACTTCCTCTCCTCCGTGTCTCTCCCCTGGCCCACCGCCTAATGCATTTTCTGTAACTAACAGCCGTTGTTTCCCGATTGACACGCTCCCATCCCTTTCTCCAGGAATGTGTGTGCCGTACTCTTAACTCTGTGTGTGTGTGTGTGTGTGTGTGTGTGTGTGTGTGTGTGTGTGTGTGTGTGTGTGTGCAGGGTAGAGTGTAAGGGCCAGGGGCTTGATTTTTATATTAGCCTTGGGCTTTCAAACATTGATGCATGGGTGCTCAAAATGTGAGAGAGGGGGAGAGAGGGAGAGAGGGAGAGAGAGAGAGAGAGAGAGAGAGAGAGAGAGAGAGAGAGAGAGAGAGAGAGAGAGAGAGAGAGAGAGAGAGAGAGAGAGAGAGAGAGAGAGAGAGAGAGAGAGAGAGAGAGAGGAAGGAAGGAAGGAAGGAAGGAAGGAAGGAAGGGGGAAAAGTGAGCTTTAAAGAAATATGGGAGATAGAGCTGGTCTGGAGGTCTGGAGAACTCATTAATTTTCACACCAATGGCCACTGCCTACCTCTTCCGCCCACTCCTTCTTCACCCCACCCCCACAACCCCCACAGTTCCCCTTTCTCCAGCTCCTCGCCCTCCACCCTCTACCCTATGATGGCTCTGGCAGATAGGGTGCTGTAACGGGGCCTCCGTCACGCTTGTCTACTCTCTCGCTCTCCTCTCTCTCTCTCTAATACCCTGGCCCTATTGGAGCACCACCACAGCAAAAGAGGAACGTGCAAGTGTCAAGTCCTCTCGTGCTGGCTGCGTCCGGCGCCTTTCAACAGCCTTTAGGCCGTTTAATGAACCATGTCCCTTATCTGCACAGGGTGACCCCAGCACATGGCCTGTGGAAGTCACACAGCGTAGAGCACAAGCAGGAGCAAACAGCGGAACACAGTTTCAACAACATGCTTTCACAATCATCAGATCATGGTGATAGAACCATCGACAACCCTTTTTATTCTGGTGTCGATGTGTAGCGATTTGGTTTGTGTGTGTTCATGTGTGTTGTGTCTACAACCCAACTGAGCAAGCTGTCTGGCCACAGGGGATTATCCATGATGACGAAGAGGTTCCCCCTCATCTGTGGCCAGCCCGCCAGGCGAGGGGGAGGAGGTAGGGTGGGGGTGGTAGGGTGGTCCTGGGTGCGCGGGGCACCCTGTGACCTCTAGTCCGGTTCGGGTGTCAGGGACTCACCTTCTGGAAGGACTGCAGCTTGACCTCTTCGTCTCATTTCACATGGAGCTGTGTTGCAGACTGGCTCCAAGGTCATGTTCAGAGCCCAGACATGAAACAGACTGTCGGAGCACCAGACATGGAGACAGACCAAGAGGGATGTCGCGGAGGGTGCAGAAAAACAGCCAGAAAAAAAGAAAACACAAGCGAGAGATAAGAGAATGAAAAGAAAAGAGAGGAGGCCGCTGACAGGAGATAAAGGCACAGTGGTGTGAAAGAAGTGGGACTAATTTCACTTTAGTTCAAGTCTTGGGTAAATACATTAGGAATGAGTCAATGCTGGCAGGCCACAGTGTGACTAAACACCATTGGGGTCAATAACTCTGGGCCTATCCTGGCTGCTTTTTGACTAAAACACACTAACGTCACAGGTTTTTTATTTTTCTGGATAGCACTTCGAAGGACCACTCGGACTGATGCACATCAGACAGAGAAGGAATCAGCAAACAAGCCACGAAAGAAAGGCTCAGGTTGACTAGTTTTGACCAAATGCTTTCCACCCCCAGGTGGTTGAGTGCCTTTCAAACCGTTTCTTTTTGAGAAGCCGTTTGAGATCCTGAAAATGAAATGAACACTCTGTAAAAAGAAGACTGTGCAATTCAATGTCCAATGCAGTAGCACAGAATTGCCACTTTCCTTTCAACACCTGTCTTCAAAGAAAACTAGAAATTAATTTAAGAAATATGCAGGTTAATCTCCATAACACAGATAACATCTGACACTGTGCAAACTCTTCTATCATCTTGTTTGTCTGTTTCACAGAGGCACAAGGAGATGCTAAGTCCCAGTCTCACCAACACATTCCTTTCTTCGCAGCACTGTCCAGCAGGGTTAATTATCACACTCAAACAGCGGCGTGTCACTTAGATGAGCTACATTTCCTCACTAGCGAAGCAAGCATCTGTTTTGTCAGTGCTACTGTCCTCTGATCCTCTGCCTACTCGACACCTTCCCAAGCCAAGTGTTGTTGACTCACCCTGAACAGAGAGTGACTAAGGGGGTGGGGGGGAGGCAAGAAGGGTGAGGGATGACAAAATGCATCCTTGTCCAACACCTTTGCGTTTGTATGATTGGTGGACGCAAGCGCCTGGAGGTGTGGACAGAGGAAAGCAAGGTGTTGAATGGTGGAAATGTGTGTATACTTCCCAACAATAAACAAATAAAGCATCCACAATAAATGACAAATGCAGGATATCTAAAGAGATTCATTTGTTGTGGAATGGAGCTGTATCATGAATTTGAGTTTAGTACATTTAAAGGCATTTGGTACTTGGTAAACATGTTTCCTAAAACTATGGACCAAACTACATTGTATGAAAATGTAGTTTAACCAGATTTGAAGAGTTTGCTGTGGTCCTGTTGATAACATATATTTTGCTGGGTCCTTGTGTCTCCCAAGCTGGTTTGTTTGAATTAGTGGTGGGGCTTCTCGTGGCCCATGGTAGGATCAGACAGTTAACATAGGTAAACAGCAGCAGCAGTAGGGTGGAGGGCTCCATGCTGGGATGATTATTTGACTGTTGTAAATGTCCCTGCTCCCTGGAGAGGTTCAGAGTGAATCACATCTGCTGCTCAGATCAGTGAGCAGCTCACCTGCTCTGCTGAATTAGCCAGGAGGCTGAAGAGGTTTCTTCAATTCCGAAAAAATTTTTCCATCTCATTTGAATAAGCAGTGGGAAAGCACTGCTGAGTTCCTCATCTTTACATACAATTGTGGTTCCATCTACTGGTAAGTATGGGGAACTGCATTAAAATAATAGATACATGAAATACTGAATGTTGACCTTTACAGCATAACCATGACTGCCATTACCATACTAACCAAATATAGCATTCATTATCTTAACACTGCTTGAATTTAAATGTTTATTACTGTGGTCAGGCTACTGGACAGAAGAAGCTACTCCAGTTATGTGTCCACATGTTGAAGGCATTAACCCTAGGTGACTTGAACAATTTAACATTCATATTTCCAATGACAACCATTGTGTTACTGCTCTCTAGCAAAATGGGTTGATTCCAATTATGTTGTTTCCATACATTATAACTCATCATAATACGTTGTGGCAACAGACTGACCCAGAAATGTATTTCAAGTCAAAGCACACAACGTTTTTTGTCCCTCAATTTTATTATATGAAAATGTACAGAGAGATTAACGGTAGGACTTCTGGTAGCGAGCACGGGCTCCAGGTCCACCAAACTTCTTGGACTCGCAGCGACGAGGATCGGCGACCAGCAGGGTCCTGTCGTACTGGATCAGGATGTCCTTGATCTCCTTCTTGGAGGCCTCATCCACATCTGAAGAAAAGCTTGGAGGTTAACTACAGCAGACCACAGCTGGATCAAGACTTTATAAGAGAAATGTTAACATAAACAGCCTCATTGTGTTTACTTACACTTCTGATAGTAAGCGACCAGGGCTTTGGAGATGGCCTGACGGATAGCTGTAAAGGACAGAAAACAGAAACTATTACATAATCCTTAAATGTATCTTACATACTGCACTAATCAAAATGATACGATATGAGTTTCAAAATATACATGAGAGCAAGTATGAGCAGTTTACCGTAGATCTGGGCAACGTGTCCACCACCCTTCACCCGGACTCTGATGTCAACCCCAGCAAAGCGCTCCTTCCCCAGCAACAGCACTGGCTCTTGAAGCTTAGGACAGAGGACAGAAACACGTCTAGAACTGCATGTAGATAAGAGACCAGTGATGAGCTGAGAAGCACTTTAGATCACACTAGAGGTGACAAGGTGGATTTCAGTGAGGCTCTCTCAACACCCACCTTGTACTGGAGTGTGGCTGGCTCTATCATATCCAGGGGTCTGCCGTTCACCTTGATGAGACCATTTCCCCTTTTGCAGTGAGCTACTGCTGTGGCGGTTTTCTGTAGTCAAATCACAATGTCATTCAATCAGACGTTAAAACAGCAACACTTGTTGATGGATAGCATGGGGAATGACCATCAAATGTGCAGCAATTGTTCCATTAAGGTAAGATTGGCCATGCCTTAATATACAGGTAGATAGCAGTATAAAGCTTATAGCAGTAATATAAAAAAGCTCAGAAGGTGGTTAGATGATACAATATCATCAGTGATCATCAGCCAACAGTACTGTCGCAGTAACAGTTAGGCTACCTAGCCTAGGCCCAAATGTTTCGACTCTATTTCCAATTTGGACAGATCACTAAACCTAGTAAGATATCACTGTAGAGGTTTACTGCACCTATATCATCTAACTTCATTAAATGTATACTGTAACGTGGTTCATGTGTTGATAGACACAGGAACAGGCTACCTTCTTAGTAACGCTTTAGCTCCATGCTACTCTGCGCTAGCCAGCTTGGGTGGTTGAACACACGTGGAATAAATACAGTCTTTTAACTTACTTTGCGTCCAAAAACCTGGACAGATTGCAGAGGACCTTTAGCCGGCATTTTTCTGAAATAAGACAAGTACAATATTACTTTCACAGACCCAAAAATGTCATCATTTTGGCCTTTATAAGAGGTAAGAGAGGAGAACGTACCGTCTTCAGCTAGAGAGCCGTACGGAGAGGCCGAGCGGGTTTCACACGCCGAAAATCAGGGGCAGAATTACGACATTTCACAGTCGACATACGGCTAAACGGATTTTTGTATTTACGACGGTTGGAGTCCCTTTCCTCCATTTTGATATTTCGCCACGCCCACTTTAAAGAGCGTTTCTTAAAAAAGGCCTTGAAAGGACATAGTTTCTTCAATGCCTGTAGGCTGTGTAAGAATGCAATTAAACTGTATTACGGCCTTTGCATGCCTGTCTTGAACGTTGATCTGCATTTGACTCATTGTTATCATAATAAACCCAGGGCTGTTTCTGGAGGAAATCTCATGGAAATTCAACCAGGGCATCAAATAATATAGACTGCCTTCAGGACGCTCAGCTGAAGGCACATTATATCAGCCATTTGTTACGTTGTGTATAAACAACCAAGCCAGTAGAGGGAGTCCATATTCCTTCACATGTGCATCAATTACTGCCATAAACCTACATGGTCAGAGCTTAGTGGATGTTAACATTAGTTGTGGAATATCCACTTACATTTGACATCAAGCCGAGTTTTCATTCATACATGAGTGATTCTATAATTAGGGGTACATTTCAAGTCCATGGGTCTATTTGTTAATTTTACAATGACCAATTTGATATTGGATGATATTCCTCTTTCATTTAATACTAAAAGTTAACAGGTTCCATAATTTATTTTGGAAAAAATGCTAATTATATATTGGAATTTGCTGTTTTTGTGCTGTCCGAATTCTTAAATGTCCAGTTTGCTCTTAAAACTTAACAATAAAATACATGTTTTTGTATATTATTTCAACTTTAGTTGTTCAAAAATAAGTATTAAAACATGATAAAGCTGTTTTTAAATGTATTTAAAACATTGAAATACATGAAATTATTCACTTTATGTGTGTCCAAGAAATCACTGTCAACTGTGTTACCCATTCATAAAACCCCTATAAATAAGCAATGGTTTGCTCTAAAGTCACATGACTCACATTGCTGGAAGGTACATCCTTTTTGGTGGGAACCTTGAAGACAATGTGGTAAATTTCAACTCCTCCTTGTCAATAATTCATCAAAATTATTGTCTACACATGGAGTGGATTAATTGGTCGTCAACTGCGTTACCAACATTTTCTTGTGAATTTATTTGAGATTTTTTTAATGACAAAAATGTAATATAGCACACATAAATATGACTTGATCATGGTCATGTGGTGACATTTTCAACATCTTTAGCTTGCACAAAGGCCAAAAAGTTGAGGAAATATCAACTGTGTTACATGCAGTTGTGCTACACATCCCTAATGTGTCCTGTCAACTGTGTTACTCCTGTCAACTGTTCTGAAATGTACCCCTAATTATAGAATCACTCACATGCATGTGATCTAATTATGCAAGGAAGTCTTATCTTGTTTCTTATGGCATAAGTTAAGCCTTTTTCCCATCAATGATCCCAAAGCTCTGTTAAAGAGCACCATCTACTGGACAAAACAACTACATCATTTCTGTCTTCAAAGTGACGTAATCCTTTTAGTTCACACTTTCCAACTGAAAATCATAGGTTGCCTGTCAGTTATACCTTATATCTTAACGTAAGCAAAACACGCACATATACACATATAACAAAACATACATAGTTTTGTTGGCATGTGTCTGCAAGGCGGTCCAACTGATCGACAGCATGTCAGTGTACACATACTTCCTGTAGTCAATACGATATCACTGTGAAGGTTTTCTTTGTTTTTGCTTGGGTTTGAGTTGAGTTCTTTGAGGTTTATCTTGACCACAGGGATCATGTGATCATGGCTGTCTGGGGAGCTCATGGTCCGAGGATGGGAAAGGGACCACTGCTGATGTGGGAAAGAGGAAGTGGGGGGCCTCCAAGGCTGCAAGTGCCCGACCTGCTGCGCGTCTGTAGACTTGTGCTGGCTGGCTTTCCCATGAGCTCCTACAGCTCTGACAGGGCAGACTGACAAGAGAATGGGACTTAATTGAAAGTGCCACTATTTAGGGTCAGCTAAATCAAAGGACTTAATCAAAGCACATGTACAGAGACCATATGAAATGGTACTGACGCACAGCCTGCAGACATGAATGACAGTGATTTGGCTGCAATCAGAAGAAAGGAGAGAGAAAGAAAAGGCAGCGGCGTCTGGGCATACTCTTACCCTTAAAGGAGGGAAGCGGCAAGACCATTACTGGGGCAAGGGAGGGCTGAAGATAGATAGCATCTTGGGAATCTGTATACAGTGGCATGAGTCATGCAAGCAATGCAGCGCCTGCATAGGCCTGACATTTACTGCAGGGAGAGTGGTGTTTATAGTGTGGAGTGCGGATGAACAGGCACCTGGCTTCTTTTATTGTCAAGTAGTAGTCTGACTCCCCTTTAGCACAGTAAGTAAGCTGGTCTGGAGATGGAATGGTAATGGTTTTTGTCATTCCTCTTGCTTCTCCACCTCGAGGATTACTTTCACTTTGGTCCCCCCTCAAACTAGCTGCAGCTTGTATGTTAGCTCCAGGGTAAATGTGGTTGAGTGTTGTGTAGAACTTGCAGGCCAGTACTGTCTCTAGTTAGCACTGACTTCTTTCATATAGACCAGAGTCCCCTGAGCAGCCATTTTGAAAGTGTTTGTTTTCTGTCTCCCTTAAACTTGGATGAAGTCCATGCTAAATCCAAATCAACAGGGTTGATACTCAAGCAGTGTGTTTGTGTGGGAAAGCAGGAATGAAAATTAGGTATTTTTGTTTTTGAAGTGACAGTTATGTCACTTTTATTGAAGTCAATGAGGGCTTATTATTTGAGTGAATGGGTCCTTGATATTCACATGAATGTGGATTTACAGAACAGTTCAGCTTGTACCTGTTCTTGCTTGTACTTCAAGATACTGAAGAGGCCAACTGATGTGTGGTGCTATGTGAAGGCTCTGCTTTCTGGCCTTGTTTCAGACTGACAAAAGTCTTAATTGCATACTACTCTGTCACTTAAATACAGAACAGTTCATTTGTGACTCTGTCTTTACATCAACCAGCAGCAGAAGGATGTGCAACCCATCAGGTCATGGTAAGTGTGCCAATGTCTGCACTCCTGTCGGGCAGACAGAGGAAGCGTTGTGTGGGATGTGGACGCAGGTCTGGACGATAAGCAGTCAGATAGACCTGTGTTTCTGTGGAGGGGGGGTGGGGGGGTCACACAGCTGCCGTCTGCAGAGGAAACATTTTAAGGCCGCAGAATCGTTCCTGATTTCCTGCCCTCTACTCAGCGGTTGTCCTAAAGCACACAATCCCTTTGTGTTCCCTAACTGTCAAGCTCTCCTTACATTGTCCAGGCTTCCAAGCCATTTAGAGTTAAATAAGCTCAAATTGCTGCTTTAGGTATGATATTTCAAGCTCAGCTTTTGTAGCTTGCTAGGTGCTCCGCACCATCACAATATACTTCCTTTTAGTTTTCAATCGGGTCAAAGACAGACATCTTTTATACTTGCAGAGCGCTAGAATTACCTACGTCCGTTATTGTAGCAGAGCTCGTCCTTACCATATTACTAAGATCTGATGTGTAGCACCAAGAGAGGAGCACGTGGCCAACCAGGAAAAGCAGAGAGAGAGAGAACAGGCAATAATTTAAGAGCACACCATATATGTGCATTTCCTCTCGAAGAGGCCCTATGGAAACACCTCACCTGGAGGTTCAACCTCAGGACCTTGTGTTGTCACGGCACCCCGAGCACGATACAGCGCTCTCAGATTTACTGCGGTGCGCCTGCTTTTTCAGGGCCGGACATATCGTCTCATTTTGACCATAATAGGCTGCGGCTAAGATTGAAAAAGTGTTGCTGGTAGCTGAAGTTTCCCCAAGCAGAGAGAAAGGTTTGCCAAGCACACAGGGTGAAGGGAGGGTGGGAGGTGAGGGGGTTTTGTGAGGGATACAGTAGTACAGTTACCATGGTGATGAGGCAGGACTCTTTCTACGAGACTTGGTTATGAAGCAGAAGAGTGACATCCCATTGAGGGGCCATGAATACTCAGTCTGCCTGCCAAGAGAAATAATGATTAGAAGCACCAGGTCTTACCTTTTATATCTGTGTGTGTGGGACCGTGAATGGGTTCTGTCTCCCTGATCTCTCCCCACCCTAATCTTTGTGTGGGAAAAGTTCAGAGGCATTTTCCAGGTTCCTCATAATGAGTTGTCCTATTGAGGAAGGCTTTGCAAGGATGAGTAATAATAGGTCAGAAAAAAATGCATAACATATATAACAATAGTAGCTATTGTTCCTAATAGCCAATAACAATTGTCCTGTGGTCCTAATGACCAGCTTAGTTTATGGAATAATACTTTGGGGTGAAAGTTATAATACTAGAGAGGCATGTTTAATTGTCAACGTTGATGGATCACATTCATGAAGGAATAAACATTTGAAACAAATTTGGATTCATTTATTTGAATTCATAGCTGGGTTAGGCTTGACTCAGGTACACTGTGGTTTACAGAACAGTTGTCAGAGTGACATTTAAATCCATTCCCTTCTTTTTCCCAGAAGAACCAACCCCACCACCACAACAGGCCAACAACGAGGGACTTTCCTCTGCATCGCACACCCGTTCCCCAGGAGCAGAGAGCCTTTTTATTCATTTAGCAGACGCTTTAATCCAAAGCGAAGTACAGGTGACATTCTCCCTGAGGCGAAGTGTCTTGCCCAAGGACACAACTTCATGTAGCCACAGGCAGGAATTGAACTAACAACCTTCCGATCATGAGCCCAACGCCTTTACCCCAAAGCCACCTGACTCCCTTTGTGCCATGGCAGTGGTAAATATTGATGTCTGCCCAGTGGGTTGACAGCTCATGGTTGTAAAATGTGGCCTGGTATTGAACCCTCGCTTGGACTTGAGCCCCTTCCATTAATTGAGCTATTTTAAGGTGCATTGACTGCATAGCAGCGAGCCAGGCAGCAGCTGTTCCCTGGCCTTGTCCTCTTCCGTCTGGCTGGGTGGTAAGGCCTCGGAGGATGCTGAGTTGAGGAGAACAGATCCAAAGGGTCAGCAGCCATTGTCCCCTGTTCTCTCTTCCCATCAGCTGACACTCTCCAGAGAGAGTGGGCATTCACTTCTGGGAAGAGACAGACAGGGAAATTGACAGGAAGAGAATTGAGATGAACGAGCTCTAGTGGTGTGCTTGGGTGCAATTGCACATGTATGTTCATTTACATGTGTGTGTTATGTGTGCTAGAAGGGTTTAATAGTGAGCCCTGAAAACATAAACCTTCAGAAAACCTTTCAAAGTCCAGGATTTGAACTCACACAACGGATGTTATGATTCAGGTCATCTAGAACTGACACTGCCCAAACGTTTTAAATAGCCAGATAATATTGAATCCTACCGCAAAGAGATTTAAAGTCTGATATGTCCAGGTTCACGCAAACACATCCCTTCTGAGAAAGCCTCATTATGTATTTCAGAGTAGGTTCGTGTTTATAAATGGGGGCCGTGGCTCAAAGAGTGTCTAAAGACGCTGCACTTGAAGTGTTAAGGACATAGAGTTTATGTGGCAGCTGAGCAAAGGAAGATGTGAAATGAGACAAGCTTGTGAACACACCAGTTACTCTGTCACTGTCTCTCTGTCATACTTGCCCCTCCCCCATCTCTCTCGTACTCTTTCTCCCACACTCTCACACACACAACTTGTTCTCACTTTCAAACCCTCTCTCACTCTCTGCCTTCGTCAAGCATACACACACTCTTGTCCTCCCACACGATTACCCTCCATCTCCCTCTCCTTCTTTGTCTTTCTTTGTGTCTCCCTTCCTCCCCCTTCTTTCCTCTGTATGTGTGTGGGTCCAGTTAGGGTTCATGTATGAGACAGAGGGTGGCGGGGTGAGGAGGGGCCAAGTGGGGTCTGACATCAGCAGGACTCAGGGCAGAGAGGGCAGGAGCAGCGCAGGCCCTTTCTCTGCCCTCTCTGCTCTCTCTATCTGATGGGCTCTGGAACACAGGGCCCAGTCTGTTCTAAATCTAATGACAGGGGAAATAAAACAACACTCATGCTGTCACAACCCGGCTCACGAGGTAAGTCATGGGTTTAAGGACAACAAACATACAAAGACATTAACAACAGGACTGGTTAATAATAATTAGTAGTGTAGGGAGTAGATATGTGCTAGGGTGAAGTTTTGCCACAAAAAAATATTGAATTAACTTATTGAAACGGGGCTCTAATGGTGAGGCCACATCTACAGGACAGTTCACAGGTGTGTTCTATCAGTGATCTGGGCTCCTCCCCCTACCTGCAGTCCTGCAACTGAAGCAAACAAAGGAACAGCAGACACACACACACACAGGCATACACATTCACCCACACACAAACTGGGGGATGTGCCTCCAGGGGAAACAAATTAGAATTTGTCAAACTTCAGTACCTATTCAGTTACATAATATTTAAAATGAACCAATGAATATGGAGGCTATATTTTACAGCCATGCATTATGTAGCTACTAGTTCCTGGTTTTTTTTGGGCTGTCCATGTCAAGTTTCATCCCTGTTCCCTTGGATACTCTGAGTGATTATGTATCTGACTCTCAATAGTCCTGTACATTTTAGTTGTGTACATAACCTGTCTTCGAATCCATAATATATGTCTGAATTTTTGTGTGTGTTTGTATTTTTGGTGTGTGTGTGTTCAGTCATCCTCTTCTGCGCTCCAGGCTCCTCAGAGTGGGGATGGTGGTGGTGGTGGTGGTGGTGGTGGGGGGGGGTGGTTGATGAGAAACTAGGCCAGCTCTCTCACAGGTCTCCAGAGGAGCACTCCTTAAAAGGCCTGGATGGATGATGTCGTGGACTCTCTCCTCTCCCTTTCCTTTAAGCAGCACAATAGTAGCAGCCAGACCAGCAAGACAGGCTGGCTTTAAGAAACTCATCATGCTGAAACACACACCGGTGATGACATAATACATTTGCGCTAAGGCTCCTTATCCATCAAATGAACAGAGAGAAGGAGAAGAGAGAGAAAGTTATCCCTGGACCTTGCACGTGATCTTAGCCTACAGTCCGATTACATTATTCAAATAAAGGATCTTTGAACAAGTGTTAAATGGTAAAGATTGTTTTTGATGTGCTTGACAGCATTGCCAACAGTGTGCTCGTAAAACAGGAACTCGTATACAGCTTCCTTTTCTTCTAAAAGCAGAAGCATACAGAAACAACATGAGACTGTCAACTGACACAGGACAAATGAGAGATGACAAAAGATGCAGAAGTGCTGAAAAGTACTTTCTCCATCAGTCTGTGTTGTCCCTTTTATTTCCACGCTCGGCCCGTGTGTAGACTAACGCTCTGTAACCAATGTCTTCAGACAACAGCTGCTGGCCTTTTTAGTTTCAGCAGCCCCTGCTAACTTTTTCCACTAGGACCTCTTTGATGAGGGTCAAGGACCGCTTCATGTACACAATGTCCACTGTAGCCAAAACATATCCCAGAGTCAGTCTTAGTCACTTGTTCACTGGGCTCTCCACAGAGCAGCTCCAGAGAGTCTGTCTTGTGGCATGTTAGAATACCATGAGCCTAAAAATGTTAAAGCTTGTGTGGTTTCGCAGTTTTATTCTCGCTTTCTCCTTCCTTCCTATCTCTCTATCTCTCTTTCTCTCTGTGTATCCTTTCTCTCCTTATTCTCTTTCAATCATCTTTATCCTGTCTCTCCATCTCTCTCATCCTGTCTCTATTGCTCCATCCCACTCCCACTACCTTTAGGCACAAATCTGTGAGCCATCTGTTATTATCTGAGGAATTCTCTGCACACTTCATGGACATATATGTCCCAGCACATTGACATACGCGGCCTATTTATAGACGACCAGCCTGCCCCGGCAGTTGTTATAATGATGTCACACAAGCTCTCAAGATAAATCAGATTGTTTATCTTAAGTTTCTCTCTCTACCCACTGTTCGTGGCCTGTTTGTTTGTGTTCGCTTGTCGGTTCGGCTACGTTTTTCCGATTGGTTCCATGCAGCGTATTTCCCAGAAGCATCAGCATCCTAGCGTGTTCCTTGAAAGACGAGACAGTGAGAGAATGATTTGGTGGACATGTTCCCAACAGTGATCTGGCCCTTTTCTGATGGTTGTGAAGATTTTGTAGCTGGCATTAAAGTATTGCAAAAATGTGCTTGAGGGAAAGATATTTATATACTGTACCTACCTGTGTGTGTGTGTGTGTGTGTGTGTGAGTGTGTGTGTGTGTGTGTGTGTGTGTGTGTGTGTGTGTGTGTGTGTGTGTGTGTATGTAAGTAAGAGCAGACAATGCATGTTTGAGCTGATCCTGTGCGACAACTTGTGTTTGGTTGTGTCTAAAATAGCAAGCTCTGACATGGGAAGGGACCCCAGGGAAGACTGTAGAGATGGCCCCTAAAGCTGATGTCCGCTTTCCCTCCACCATGAAGACGCTTCACACACAGACAGGCATATGGTACAGTTTACACATGTAGTTTGTCTCCCCAACCAAATGTAAAACAAACCAGACCCTCTCTGCTTGTTGCTGGGTGGTTGAAAGACACGTCATTAGTGTCAGCTTGTCTTTTCTGAAAGGCACATCTCTCTACAATATTACCTGGCTCACAGATAACTGACAGATGATCTGAAGTGAAATTACTGCATGATATCCTAGCTTCTATCAAGGCTGTTTTCACCTGCAACAGTCAACTCCAGTGTGGAAAAGGCTGTGATCGCAACTGATGGCATTCGTTCAACCTTGACCCAATTTTTACCTCTCCCTCTACATTAAACCCCGTTTATAGAAAGCGGCAGCATTGGCCACCCACGCTGTGTCATTATAAGCATCTTTGTCTCCCTGGCTAAAAAATTTGTCCATTAGGCAATTGCTGGGTTACTGAGGATAAAGACTGAGACTGGGTCCAAATACCCTGCTGCTGTTAACTGTGAACTGCAATTTCCACCCCCTGGAGGACAAATAAAGGTTCATCTAATCTATATTGTCTAGGCCCAGAGCACTGTGCAGTGGAGAATGCATGCTGGCTGTGTTTTTAGTGGAATTATGGTTAGCCTGATTCATATTTTTACTTAATTCATTTAATGAAGAAATGTCTGTCTGTGTGATAACGTCAAGTTATCACACAGTTCTAGTCTGGTGTAACGTCCTTGAAGGTGAATATCCACATGACAGTACCTCAATAGATTGTAATGACGTTTAATTGACTCTCATCCTTCTCACCCTTTCATCTAAATACAGCTCTAAAGTTCTTCAAATATGTCTCAGTTACATAAGGCTTGCACTGACATGACTGTCAATTGCTACTGAGACTAAAATAAGTTCAGTTGCCAATGTTTGCTTTAATGCTAATTCTGGAGTACATTAAGACTCATTGTGAGTGTCTACATTGAGAGAAAGCTGAAGAACAGAGAGGACAAGTAAAGACAGGTCTGTTTATAGTTTTGGACAGAAGGATTTGCTTCCGTCTTGCAGACACTCAAGAAACTAGCTTGAGGACTTCCTGAGCTAAATGAATGGTGTGTGATTAAAACTACCTTACAGTCCAGTACTGGAATTTTCAGAGTGTTATTTAGATTGTGTCTCTGGGCCGCAAACTATGGGAGACCCTATGTCATTGTGACTGAGCAATTTGCCATCACAAGGACTGATAACACGTCAAGACAGAAATACTCAGGTGTATCCAATTAAAAAACAATAGGTTATACATCTAAGGATTTGATTGCTGGGGTCATGGAAGAGATGAGAATGTGCTAGAACAAGACACCATAGGACACCTGTTCAATGAAACATGATGCATTCTGAATATAGATTTGAGGACCTTGAAGTGCTGGCAATGATAAATGAGATGTAGGTGACCTTTGACCCTCTGAGCAGGATTCCCTCTTCTGTTTAGGACCCCCATTATCATCAACAGTGTTGGCTTGTGCTTTTGACCCAACTATAGATAACTTGTATTTTAAAACAAGGCTAAAAGTACTCAATCCCCTTTCTCCCTTCACTTCATCAATGGAAGTCATCTTCCTTATTATGACAGTCTGAAATGGATAACCTTTTTCCATTTCTCAACATGGTTTTGGCTGAAATCAATCATTTTAGCAAGTAGCTCCAGCCCATTACCAACAGGCCTTCGCACAGTTCCAGATTTGTACTATTATTAGCCCTTTTTCTCTAGGAAACAAGGTCACTGCAATTGCCTGTCTTATTGGGCTGTCAGTTTATAATCCTCCCTTAAAGAAACGTCTACCCTAACACCAAAATGTGCAGGATGATTTTTTTTAAGAAATGTATTTTTAGTGTATCCTCATCACACAAAGTGCCAAACAAATGAACATCTATACTGACTCCAGAGACTGCATATGAGTCTGTATGGTCTGAACTGGAAAATGCGTTACAGGAGATTGAAGCCACACATACTCACAGAGAATCAAGTGATTGTACAGCTGTACTGGCTGCTAAGTGAACTGCCCTATTTCTGTCACCGGGTAGAGATCAGCTGTTGTCTACAAAATTATCCCCACACAAACACCCCCATACCCCACTCCAGTGCCCCCATCCCCAAGTCTACACCCTGTGGCTCCCCTCTATGGCCCCCTCCCAGGTCTATGCCCCACACATGTTTAACAGTGTAATATCCTGAAAGTGTGAAGTAGATCTGACAAGCTCTGATGAGACTGCTGAAAAGGGACCCTCAAATGTCCCCCTGCCTGCATGTTCAGATTGCTGCTCTGTGCTGTGGGGGCAGAAAGACGAGCTGTGGACAGCTGCATTGAGAGTTGGGGGGTGCCACACCATCACAGGTCTGTTTGAACTCCAACCCCATGGCTTTGAGAGTCACATTCCCGCCTGTCTCATTCAGTGTCTAAGCTGCTGTTTACGTTGACATTCAACTGAACCCTCAGTACGTTGTATGCTGAAGACGCTATGTGGTGTGTAGTTGTTTTGAATCAAAGAGTTGTCTCCTGCTGCCTCACACACACACACACACACACACACACACACACACACACACACACACACACACACACACACACACAGCTCCACCTCTAATGATGAATAGTCTAACAAGTTTGAGTCTCACAGCCTGATTCTCTCTGATCTTAACGGATCTCTCTCTTTGCCTGGTACATTGTTGTCTGGATGGTAGAAATTGATCACATACTGATTCCAAGATCCCCAAGTTTACTGGTGAACTTGGATGGAATTCGGATGGTGTTCGATGCCCAGCTGAAATCAACAAACAGCTTTCTTGCATAAGTGTTGTTGTTTTCCAGGTTTGAGCCTACACAGTGCAGTGCTGTGGATACAGCACCCTCTGTGCTCCTATTGCTTCGATAGACAAAATGGTGTGGGTCCAAAGTGGGGGGCAGGCATTTCTTGAGGCATGCCAGGACCAATTGCTCATCCATTAGGGTACGTAATCTGTCTCTCTGTGGTGACATTGCCAGTAGTGGTCTTGTGATGTATTGTAATACTGAGATAGTATAAGGTGTCAGTGTTTTTGTGAGCGCCACATGTAGCCTGGGAGGAAAACCTACTTTAATCTGTGTCTATAAGACCTGTCCTAGAGCACAGAATCTGCTCCCGCTGGCCACATTTAACATCGGTCACGTACATTGAGGTGCAGGCCTCCCTGTTAGAGAGGCTGGTGTGTGGATGAGCCTAGATGCATATAGTAGGTGTCATTGTGGACTTTGGTCATGTGTTGTTGAGGCATCATGCTGTGCTTTTCTGGGAATGTCATAATGTGCCATAAGAACATGTGCATATGACAACATAGTGGGCTGAGAGCTCCACTGTCTGCAGACCTGCTAACTCTCTCCTGATACCAGCGGCCAGGAGAGAGATCTAAAATCTGACAGTGACTAATTGAAAAGACTAAGGGGCTGAGCCAGTGCTATCTGGACATTTCTAACCAAGGCTTTTTGTACCACACAGATAACATCAAAGCGTGACTATTTCTATCAGTGTGATTGCACTTCAGTCTGGATGTTCTGGTCTGGTAGGAGCTGAGCGAAAGTGTGTGTCATGGGCGCCAATGTTGCCATGGCAACAAGCACAGGGCAACAAGAGTGGGCGTCTGGCTTCAATCAGATGATACTTACTTGTCCATACTCAGCAGTCACCCCTTTTTGAGTGGCTGCTGTTTTTCTAACTTGCACTGATAGCTCAGTGTGTTAGCATGACAGAGCTGTATAAACATACGGTGTGTGTGTTTCCTGGAAGGGCTTCTCAGAACTGTCAGCTGTTTTACCTTTTCAAGATTAGATTTTTATGAAGTAGAAAAAACTTTTTGGGATATTTTGCAGTGACACTGGGACATTTATGTTAGTTTTCCCCCAGACACTTTGATCTCCTTCAGGAGTAACAGCGAAACAGCCGTTGGGCATCAGAGGGAAGGATAATGTGGGAGAGAGTGTGTAGGAACCTTCTCTTTCAGTGACACATCATGACTGTGACGCACAGAGCTGATGATCACAGGATGACAGCACTGCATTGACTTCAGCTGTTGAACGTGTAAGATAAGACAGCTAATAACAGTTACTGTACTACAGGTTGGCTGTGTGTGGTGAAATGGAGAGTGTAGTCATAATAATAAAGTGGTCGGCTCACATTTCACCCCCTGGGAACCAGTGGCACTTTAAAACACAGAGGCTGTGGTTTATGTGGGTCAAATGTCACTCGAGAAATGTCTTGCTCTGTGGGAGAGCCTTTGACTGCACATCAAGGATTGGAGGTTTGAATCCTTTCCTGTCGCTTTGAATGAAAGCGTCTGCTGAATGAATGTGTCATAGGTTATTATGTGTTATATAAAGATGGTGTATTAAAATATCAAACTGTGTCTCATATGAGAAGAACTCGGGTGCAGATGGCTTGGCCTTGAGCACCTTCAGATGCACAGCGGTCTTATGAGTATTCCAATCAGATGATCAGAGGGGGCCTTGACTTGGCTGGAGAAGAGAATGAGCCTTCCAGTCGCAGATGGTTTGGTGACGCTCTCCACCTTCCCCCAGCAGAATGGTAATACCCTCATGCCATGCTTAGATCTCCCTCTATTTAGTTTTGTTTCTTCCTCTCTCCCCTCGACTTATGCTGGCTACAGTAAATTCAGAGTACTCTGTTTGAAGGACCATCACTTCCCAGATAACTGTGATGAATGTCTTGTTATAAGTAATCTGTCACTGGATAGCCTGCTCTGTCTCAGACAGTACTGAATGACCTGATCTGATTACTTTCTTGGTTAGTTGACAATACTGCTTTGACAGAGTACATTTCTTCACCCGTGTCATAACACACACACACACACACACATAAACACACACAAACACACACACACACACACACACACATAAACACACACACACACACACACACACACACACACACACCCCACACTGGATGTTACACGTGGGGCTTCTTTCACACTGTCCAATACGGGAAGGTCGGCTTTGTTCCCTTCCTGCCAACAGGACACTTTCCCTACAAGCTACAAGTCCTCCTGATGTCAGCAATAATAAACTCTTCCAGCCAACCTCCTGACACACCACTGACATTCTGTTCTCAACAACCCCTGTGTCTCAACAGACCTCCCTCCCTGAGGTATCCCATGATGCACTTTCTAGCATGGTAGACCATCCAGCAGTGCCAGTAAATTAGGATGAACTAGAGTCTGATTCCCCTCTGTGTATCTTGGCCCCTACAGACTCTCCTATCCAGGCCCAGAAACTCCTTTGCCTCAGCCAGGTGTTTTCTGCCAGGAAGGTGATTTATTTGCTGCATCTGCAGAAATCAGCTATCGTAAGTCTGTCTTTACCGAATGTCCACTAGGGCTTGACAGATGGCGCCAGGGTTTGGGGAAATAATGTTGAGGAGGGGAGTTACTGACCAAATTTCAGTTTGGTCATCAATTTTTTTTACAGACATTAATAGGATTCATTAATCAGCGTTGGACCACACACACCCTACAATCAATGTCAAACGTTTCAAAGTTTTCTTTATATTGAATACATAAAATACTATATGGTTCTAAAGCCATGCCTGCCACCCGCGTCTTCCCACGGACTGCTTAGGAACCCGGTGAGTGGTAGTCCTCAACTTGATAATGAGAGCGCAGAAGCCACGCCCCCCTGATGCGTACACCCTCTGCCCTCTGCCAACAATAATGTATGGTGGTGCCAAAACAATAATCCCTTTTTACTTTGCTACCTTGCTTTGAGTGGACTTGAGCTTCCACAGTCCACTTGACATTCCAAACACTTCAAGTCCATTAAAACAGGTACTTGTCTGTCATAAAAGAGAGTCTTGGAATTGGTCAGATTTTTTTTCTTCAAAATGCTGTTTTGTTTATAAAACTCCAGAACTCCATTAATTGCTCAGCTAATGTTTTTCAGGCATTTGTTTCTAAATGTCTTTTTGTAATGGTTTCCTATGGGAGTGTCATTTTAATGCAAATCAAAAGGGTAAACACACTAGTCTGCAGCTGATTCTACAAATTAACTACCACATGTGGTGAACCTATTTAGTCCTATTTAGACATATTTCCATGTATTTTTTTTATGAGTGTTGTACTTTTCAGCGTTTACACAATAATTTCACATTCATGTAAACAATGAGGACTGCACTTTCAATGAATTATTAAGCTACATTCAATGCTGCGAATACAATACATTTACTGTTGAGACATTTAGAATGCAACAATAATCTCACTTGTTTCACAAGTTTAGCATGAAACCATTGGCAACTAGTTTTGTCAGCTTTTAGGTTCTGCTTATTCACAGTGAAGAGATGTAATTTGCACTTAGATATGGCATAGAATATTTTTGTAATCGATTATTGGCTGATATAGAAAAATAAATACATTTTCTAAAGACGTCGTTCCTCGCATAATGAATGTATTGCATTTCCTCATGGCTATTAAAAACTCAAATAAAATAAGTAAAAACATATCGTATGGTCAAACGAATTCGTCATCGCGCTAGAGTTCATTTTATTTTTAATGGCCTACTTTTATAACAATATTACTGTCCGTGTTCACCTTTTCCCTTATCTGTTGACGATGACGTTATACTGCAGATCCTTGGATGACGTTTCATTAAGTCCATACGATTTGTTTACCAGTGTTCGCCAACAAAATGTAGCCGGCGAGGTAAGACTTAAAACAGTTCGAAGCCAGCTGACTGTGAACGGGAAGGACAGATCACATCTCCTACTACTATTACTTGTCATTAGACAAATATAACAGAACAAAATAGCCAAATAGGTTTTAAATTCATTTTGGAAACGAATAGCAAGTTGAGTCTAACTTAAACCCCCAAGCGAACCTTCACGATTCCGCTCAGCAGGACAAATACCGGCTGTTCTCGGAGTATAAAACGTACAACCCTTTGTCTCGCGACTCGCGAGTTTATGGAAAACAATCCAGCCCCCCTCTTTCAGCCCCCCCCTCTTCTAGCCCCCTCCTCCCCACGCCCCAGTGCGCTGTGGGATAGTGGCACTATAAAGTATATCCTCTCTCCAAGAAAGATAAGGAGCACCAAGACAGGAGGGGGATGAAGATGGCGGACGCCAAGCAGAAGAGGAATGAACAGTTAAAACGGTGGTTGGGCTCGGAGACAGATCTCGAGCCTCCTATTTTGAAAAAGAAGAAGACGAAGGTGAAGTTCGACGATGGCGCCGTGTTTCTGGCTGCCTGTTCGAGCGGCGATACCGAGGAGGTGCTGCGGATGCTTGACCGTGGTGCCGACATCAACTACGCCAATGTAGACGGTCTCACTGCCCTCCACCAGGTCTGTTTAATAACATACAACAGTAACTTTCTATTCGATCTGCTTATTTAAATACGAGAGACTTGTAGCGATGGCAACCGAAGATGGAAGCTAGCTTAGCTTAGCTTGCTACCTGTCAAAGGAGAGGCTGTTTACCTCGGCTAGCTCAACCGTCCTCGTCGCTGAGAAAAGGGCCACATTCATCGTCCTGGCAGGCTGGAATGATTTGATGTGTCTGTTAAATTGATTGAAAAAATGAATTGTGCCGAGGAAACGACACGATCGGACATGATTGTTGTATAAAATGAATGAAGTGTAAAGCTTAAGTTAAGTAAGCTTGGCGGAATAACCCTGCTGACACACTGGCGACAGTTAAGCAAACGATTCATTCACTCTTAATGTTGCAGTTACGTCGTTAGCTTCATAATGTTTTGAGGATTTTATTGTTTGTAAAGCGACTTTGAGTACCCTGAAAAGCGCTATATAAATAAAATGTATTATTATTATTATTATCTTGGTTGTCCAGAATCGGTAGCTAGCTAGTTTAGCGAGATTCAATCAGCTTGTTCTTATCAAGTGTTAATGCATTTATCGCCCACGTTTAAAGTAACTGTTAATAAGACCAAATCGTAGCATAATTGCTTTAGTTTTTCTTGCAATAAAGTATGTAGATTCGGGTTACTGAGGTTGCCAGTCCCTTTTTCTGACACTGATAATATATGGTCTAGTTGTAGCCAGTTAGCACTAGCTTAGTTGAAAGTTTGTTCTGTGAACATACAGCTGGTGTCCTTTCTTTTACATTTATTTGACGCATTTCTTAAGCCCTTCACATTGGCATGTTGAGTCCATACAAATTGAAAGCTAATTTGTTCGGATGTGAACGTTTGTTATGCAATTAAAACCCCGAGTAAAATGTCTACAACAACATTAAGCTATGTAGACTGTCAGATTGCTAGTTAGCAGTCGTAGCTAGTCTCAGTAACCAAAGCGGCTATTTTGTGTGAACTGACTTATTCTAATCAGCCTTGAGAAACTGATTTAAAGTATTGATATAATTTAGTGCACCAAGAGAGCTTGTTCGACAAGGAGCTTTATGCAGCTTCATGCTAACTAGGCTACTTCATCTGCACTGTGTGCAAGTATGCAGCTAACGACGTGCTTAGAAAGGGCGACTTTATGGCGAAGTTATTCTTCAAATTGAATCACATGATTTAACGAATAGTCTTTCCTATTTCAGGCCTTCACTATACAATTTTCTTTGACGATGATATGACAAAACTGGCATCCATTATCTAGCTCTAGTCCAGGTAGCCTCTGTGAGCTTAGCACTGACACCCTATCTGCAGACTGACACCTCTTGGCATTGAACAAACATGTATAATAATGGGTCTTGTCATCAAAATGTCAACTTCATTGTCATTTAAAAGGTTAATCTTCCAACGGCATCGATTTTGTCGAGGTGGGACAACAGTTCGTTACTTTCCTGTATGAACTACAAGATTACCTAACCGTCTAAAGCAGGCCTACATTTCAGACTCAGCCAATGTAACTTTTAACAGTAATTGTTGACAAAATGGGATGAAGTTATGTGCAGAGGAATCTAGCTGCTGCCAAACTGCCATCTGAGAGGGAATGCATGGTTGACATGTCAATGCCTGTCACACAGAGCTGTGTTAGGAGGATATTATAGGTTACATGTTGGCCTGACATTTCAACAGCTGAAAAAAAACACAACAGCCTAGAAACAAAGACAACCCCCTCCCCACCTGTTTGCTGTTGGTGTTGACATTTTATGCACTTGCGTGTAAAATGAATAATGAGAGCTGTCTTTGAACATGACTTGCATTAGTGTATTTAACTAGGCCTGGATGGCCGGTGATGTCATACCTTCAGTCATTGCTCACAGATGTTCTGTTTACTCAGTAATGCATCACTGTCGTAAAAAGCTGCTGCAAGGAGACCGCACATAAGTGTCATGTGATATTATATATTTTTGGTTTTGCAACGCTATATTTGATATTTGGAAGATAACATTTTCAACCCCCCCCCCCCCAAAATGGTAGCCTAATTATCTAAGATCAGCATGGTCTAATAATATAACAGAGACTGCAGCCAGTTTAATTTGTCCTGGAATTAGCCAGCCACCCGCGCAGACTCATTTGGCCCCCAAAAATGGGACCTGTTGTAGGGAGGAGCAGAGGGGAAATAATTTTCTGTGCAGCTCTCCAGACCACACCATGTCTGGAGAGCAGGCTGGATCTGCTTGTCTGTGTATGGAGTCGGATGTTCCAGTGTGTGATCTCCAACTCTGGGGTCTTAGAAAGGACTGCAAGGCGATATAGGGATTTGCTTTTAACGTGCTAATCTCAGGATTGGAGTTGGGTCAACCTGATGTTGGTTTTCTCACCCAGTGGGGAATTTAAAGCTAGACTTGTCTGACATTCAGCTCAATGATGCCTCTTCTAGCATGCTACATTTATGTCTAAAGTCAGTTATAATCCTAGTTGTTCCAGATTGCATTGAAAAGCACTTGCGTCATGCTTAAAAAATAAATTATATATATTTATAGGTAATCTTGTTCTCATGTTAATGTGTTATCAATCTCTCAAAGAACTGTAGTTTAGCCAATGTCTGGACCACACATGTTCTCTGTTTAAAAGAAGACATTCAGTAATTTCACAAATACCCATCCCAGATGATGAAGGTAATGAAAGAACACCTAAAAGATAGATGTACTTTGTGAATTGAAGAGTCAAAGTTTATCCACTGGTGAAAGACATGACCCATATTTTACTACCATAAGAAAGAAAACACTGCCTTTACAGTGGCATGATTGATGTGCTTCACTAAGTTATCCTTATACACAAGTTTTCCATAGATAATGGTGATTTTTATAGTGCAGTTAAACGTAACCAGCCATGAGTTTGCCTGCTAGTTATGCCGATGACATCATGCCACTGACACAGTTTCCAGGTGCCCCAAACCATGTCCTCTACCTCACTTATTGTAGTGAGACGATGACCTCTGATTTAGAGTGAACTGCTCTGTGTTTTTACAGCAAGGGCTGGCCACTCCTTGTTGGGTCCAGTGATTGTGCTGGCTGGAGTTATAAATAACAGCTGCACAAGTTCCCCTGACCGGGCATCAGGAGCCCGTGGTACTAAGTTTGGGTATGAGTCACTCCATGCACAGGCTGAACAGCTCTGCAGCTAAACTCTGTGCTGGAGGGATGACAGGTCTGATTTTGTTTGTTTTTTTTTTCCATCTGGTTTGGGAGTTGCACTGTGGACAGCCTGTCTCATTTGGAACTTACTTTTGTAACCTTGAAACTTTCTCATTCATGACCTTGTCTCTTGTAAAGGGTCTGTGATGTCCAATTTGGCTTTCGGTTGTGAAGAGAACTAAGTATTGGTTAACACCCAAGAAAGATTCTTGATTGGATCGTCACTTTTTTTAAGAGTTGATTATTGCCTATCACATCTCAAGCCTGGCCATGTAACCAGAGCTCTCAACTTGGCCACTTGCTATAGAGAAGGTGGAGGTAGAGAGGAAGGGAAGGGGACTCGTGAATGAGGTGGGCTTAAAGAGGCGTGTGTGTGTAGAAAGACAGATATGCTCTGGTCTGGGTGCGTAGCATTCCCTGGCCCCAACGCCCTGGCCTGTGCATTCCTCACATGACAGTCGGTAGAAACCATGGCAAAGGGAGAGCAGAGCAGGCATTCCTCAGCTGTCACCCCCACCCCCCCATCTTCTCTAGTCATCTTCTGTCGTTCTGTCTCTCGCCTGATGCTGGGCCCAGCTCTCTGGCCTGCTGTGCCCTCTTTCAAGCCCTTACAGAAACAGACAGACCAAGTAAATGCTTCTCTCTGGCCCACACCTGGTCCTTCACTCAGTCCTAGTCAGCTCCCACACTGCCCAGCCGTGTACTGCACACTTATCTGTTTTTACTCTTGGATGTGCAGCCTTCCATCATCTAATGTGCATGCTAAGATGTACACATTGTTCTGGAACTGTAAAGGAAGATCATTCCACATTCCTTAGAATCAGTTCTATATGGGTTGTATGGCTGTCTATGGTTAAATGAGGTCCTCGCATGCTATGAAATACCAGACAGTCATGTTGTTTCACTACATTAGACTACAAACCCTAATTATGACTATTTCTATCTCCAAATGCTATCTTGCTAAGTAGTCATGGCAACGGCTCTTGCCCAGTTGCTAGAGGCATGTGGGTTCATTTGCATACACCGGGAGTTGCGTAACTGACTGAGCACAGAGGAATGACAACCGCAGCAGATGAGCAGCGAACACACTGTAGACTGCATGAATCTCCAAGTGGAACAAACAGTGCTGTACGTCGCAGCAGCGACAGTTAACATGAACACATTAGCCGCTCCAGCCCCAGTCCTGACCCTGAGATTCTCAGCTGTGCAAGAGAAGCTCCCAGTTGGCCAATGAGAGCTCCAGGAGTGGATGGCTGCTGACAGGCCCCCTGCCCCCCTGTTTAAAGCCTTATTGCGTCCTGTTCCACCCTCTGCTTTGTGTGTGTGTGTGTGTGTGTGTTGTACTAGCTATGTGGGCGGGGCCCAACATTCAGACAGCGTAGCATCACAACGTTTTTACAAAGTTTTGATCAGCTAAAGGGAACAGGTAGATCTTTGAGGTGTCCAGAAGGCAGGCTCAGGCCTCTATGCATGACTGTTCTCACAAGTTCTATGCAGCTGTACAACCTTTTCTCTTAGTCATGCAGCACATTGACGCGTTTGACAAGCAAATTCACTTAGCTTAACTTGGGAGGCCTAGAGGGGTGAACTCACCAAAGCTTCACCTTCTGATCATAGACTTAAAACAGCAGCACATCTAGAATCAGAACCTCACTCTTTACAAACCACAAACAGTAACAGGTGTTGCCACTGACAACCTGTGTGCCTTGTGTTTGACTGCAGAGAGTTTGGCAGTGGCAGCATGGGCATAGCATGCTTGCTTACTTGTACATGTTAGTATGTTTGGTTGGTGGAGATGGGGGTGGTGGGTAGGGGGGCTTTCCAGGGAAATGCCCAGCATCCTTTGTTGAAACCCCAGAGAAGCTGTCCAGGAGCCCCTGGTCTCAGCCCGTCATGAGCGCTGCAGACAGACTCACTGGCCTGAACAGAGAGGCCAGGCCGCCACACAAAGGTCAACAGCACAACATGGCTGCATTGAATCACAGCAAAACTGTATTGTCTGCGTTGCATTCAAGGTTGAAGTGGAGGAACAAGATTAACTTCAGGTTGTTTCATGACAATAGGAGACCATGCGTCATATTTAATGCAGAGTGTATCTCTCTTGCTGCATCTCTCCTGCCAAGCGAGCGGCTTTCATTGACCTCAACACAGACAAGCACCTCATGCATTTGTAATTATGAAAATGACAGCAAGCAGTCTGAAAACACATTAAAATGTCACTTAATTATTTATTGTCTGCAATCAAGACAATCTGGATTTTATTGTTCTTTTCGGAGCCCATATGTTGAGTCGGCACCCTTTTACAAAGGTTAACGGCTAACAGATATGGTTGATATATGGAATGGCTGTAACTTTACCAAATTGCTGTTTCTTATACAGAATGCTCATGAATTTTGCATCACCGTCGAACCACCGAACGTCAGACTTTCATCAGCATGCCTGACAGCTCTCTTAGCCTCAGATCCACCAAACCTGCACATATTACCTGTTCTTCTAATTGGCAGGTCGCACCTTATTCACATACCATGCTGGTGTTTTCATTAACGTCTTTTCCCAGCAGCCCTATAATCATGAGGAAGGAAGTGTTTGTGGCATAGCGCCGACGTGCTTTTCAACATGTTGGGTCATCCGTTGATTGACACATGCCTTACTTTTCTGGTTCGTTACATCGTCGAAGGCCTTTAACAGGGACTTTCTTAGACGCTTAAATTAAAAATGCGACGGTGGATACATTTAGTCAAATGTTCTTTCTGTAGTTCAGGTTGAGTTGGAGCTCAGTTTGTAAAGTGGGCTCCTTGTGCTTGGTGTGTTAGGCTGGACAGGGTGAAGCCTTTCAGACTGGCTTTATTACAGGTTCAGACTGGTTCACTTGGGGTTGGAGGGGAGAATTCTTGTCAGCCTTTTAGTTCAACCTCCCCGTCATGCTAATGCCACGTATGTGTCCTGACTCACAGCAGCTAAGAACAACCCATCAAACACAGCGTCTACAGACACTCATGTACGTGTCAAAGGAAATCATGCGTGTCGCTCTTCTGCATCGCCCAGGGGCTCTGCAGACCAGTGGAAGCCTCTGAATATTCACCAAGCAGCACTTTATTCTTCCCTACGTTCTCCAACAATCACATACCTCATACTGAGTGTATGGGCTTTATTGTGTGTGTGTGTGTGTTTGAACCGAAAACACCTGGACTCTGCAGACTCTTCATTGTCTTGTTGTGAAGAGGCCAATTAAAGCGGAGGGTCTGTCTGTTGGGTATTGGAGAAGTCCTCGCCCCCTGGTGCCTGGATATCCAGGAGTCCCACTGCTTGGCTAGGGACTTTCACAGGCTGCAGGCGTTAAACATCCAATTCTGCATTTGTTGTCATGTCATCAGCAATTTTAAATGCATGTTTTATAGAGCATGAAATTGATCAGGTCACTGAGTTCCAGATGTTAATAGTTTGGAGGGGTCTAGGCTAGGCCCTAGTTAGCCTTAGACACTTACAGCTGAGCTATTGTTGCCCTAGAGAAGCTTTATAATGCAGTTAAAGGCCCTGCTGCTCAAGGCCTGTGGTTCCCCTATTTGTAGACACTGAATATTTAGTGATAAACTAGGGTGCTTGCTCCCTGTCATCCATCTCAGTTAGCTAAAATTAGCTGGTTTTCAGTAAGCCTCGCTGCTCTTCTGCTCTGCTGGGGCTAGCTGGAGGGATGAGGGTGTTGCAAGGTTCGGTCAAGAGAGGAACAGGAAGTATGTGTTTATTTTTCTCATTTCCTCACCCAGTCTGTGCAAGTGAGCTCGGCTTCATCTCCTCCTGCCGGAACCCTCCACACACACCCAGCACGCCCTCCCAGGCCCGGTCAGCCTGGGTTGTTCTGTTCCAGGTAGACCATGACAGGCACACGCTGCTCCTGGAGTTCTTTGGAGCTGGAGATCTGATGACGGCTGAACTTTGCCCCAGCGCTCTTAACTGTGGGATCCTTTTGTCCTCCACTCGGTTCAGATGCCTGATGGTGTGGTGTGGACCCATAGTTGGAGCCATTAGGCCACTTATGGCAGAGCAATCCATATTAGTAGTGGTAATGGCTATGGATTGGTGCTCTGCCTGGGGGGGCACGCCCTGGCAACCATGCCGAGAAACCTGGTAACCATGCTGCTCGTTGAACTTATGCTGTTTAGTGACTTGAGGCTCTGGTGCTGGTACAGAGGGGTCTGTACATGCGAAGCCACAGTGTGTGTGAGGAGGTTTGGATACACTTGGCTCACCTCTAAACTACAGCCAACTGTACTGTTCTGTGCTTTTGAGGCCAGTACCTATTTCAGCAAGGAATAACTCTTGACTACTATAAAATGTTTAACAGTACACTTACTGAACAGTAAACTTTATATAATAACTAGGAAAAATCAAGCATTTGAGAATTTGGAAATAACTCAAATTGGTGCATGTGCATGCTGGGCTCTACTCTAAATCAAGCAGGCCCCCCCTGTAGTGCTCCTGACTTTACCCCCGACTCTTTTTCTTGAACCCCTGACAGTAAAGATCTCATGGAAAAAAGCGTGTTTTTGGAGCGTGGCTATTGTTTTGACTGCTGAGCGTAAGCTGGAATGAAATGTACAGTTACCATCTCCCCTGCCTTTTTTCTGCCTCCGCCTCAATTCCGGCCTTCTTTTTCCATGGGAATCCCAATACCATATATGGTCGTCCTCAGCATGAGCAGGAGGAGTAGAGACTAAGGCAGCGCTGTGAGTGCGTGTGTGTGTGTGTGTGTGTGTAGGGCTTATCTTGTGGAAGGACCCAGCTGGCTGCCCTGCAGTGCTCTCTTGCCCTCTGGCAAGAGCAGAGGAATCATGTCTTGTATCTCCTGAAAAGCTACAAACAGACATTTTATTTTCGATCCTGCACACGTATATGTGCGCTCACAAGCTCCTTTCGTTTCTCTCATCCTCCCCCCCGACACACACCAACAGGCGGTAAGGAGGAATTCCTTTTGTGGAAGTGGCCGCGAGGCTGTAGGCCTGTGACGTAGGGGTGTGGGCGGGCGTGAAGCACCGATCCTTGAAGTCTGCAGCCCTGGAGTATTACTTATCTGGGAATTTCTCCACTGGTATGCTAGACCAGGTCTTGGGTGCTGTCCGACTAGGTGACTGCAGAGCGAGGAGAGGGAGGGAGGGAGGGAGGGAGGGAGAAGAGGATAAGAGGGAGGGAGAGAGGCCAGCTTCCACCTACAGGACAAGCAGCTCAGTCCTTTTGCTTTATATGGGGGTAAGTTAGACTTTCCCTGAAAGAAAACAAGGGCTGTGTTATTAAGCTCCACTGTGGATGCCTAGCCTACTATAATATCTACTATTATTAAATGAGCTGCCGACTCTGAAAGCCAGCAGTTATATTTGAGTTGCATGTGATATTTTAAAGCCCTGACCCTTGCTAGATAATGTTTTGGTTTTTCTGACGGCCATTCAAACCTTGCCCTCTCCTTCTTACCCTCTCTCTCACCTCCAGTAATTAGATTACGAGTTTCATTTTCCAGTCAGTGAGGCTTATCCAAAACATATGAGCCAATGATGGCAGCAGCAGCAGAGGCTTGAGAGAGTGACAGGATGAGATGTGCCCAGTGACTGAGCACAACACTGAGCAGAAGGAAAGCTGGAGAGGAGGGGAGACGTCCCACATTTGAATTATTCAGTGTTGATATTGGGAACTCAATAATGCTAGGCTGGAAGGATTCTGCGGCTGCACTGTGTGCTTCCAGTCACTGTGGAGGTGACTCAAGGCTTGCTTTGTGGTTTGGGGTTTGAAACAGCTACTTGGTTATCTGGGCAGCCCCTGCCTATTTATGACTCAGCTTTGGGGTTTGTTTTGCAATTTATTCCAAACTTGGCTAAGATGCATTTTTCTTTCTAGCAAGTTCTACCCCCTCCACCTATAGTAATTCCAAGATCTAAAGATGTGTAACGGTCAACATTTTCTGTGGTTTAAGAGGTGCAGCCATTACGCTGTTGATACTTTTTGGGGAAATAATTATTTGGATGTCTTCAGGTTTGCTATGTTCAACCCACCTGTTCACTGGTTAGCAGCCCAGCCGTCACACCTCAGACCTCCATGGACTGTCCGGTGCACAGAGCTGCTGTTTTAGTGGCCCGTTTTGAGGGCCCTGCCAGAGGAAGTGAGGGAGGGGCGGAGGTCTCAAGTGTCCCCTACTTGATGTGGAGTGCTGCTATAGTTAGCCTGAAGCGCTCCGCTCGATGCCCTGAGAGATTAGAAGACCTCATCAGACACAGGTGTGCTGTGCCTACCTCCTCCCAGCTGGAGGAAGGGGACCTTTTAAAGGGTGGAAAAACCACGCTGCCACCCTGTTGTACTCCTCCGAAGCCTTTGGGATGAAATTGCTGAGAGGCTGTATTGGTTTTCATGCTATAAATTTTGTGTAGCCTACATCATAGTAGGACAGTCTTTAGGCTAGATTATGTGCTCTAAATCTGCAGAAGTAAGCACTCTTGAGTATTAATCGTTGGTGTTTTGACATGCGTAAAAGCTTATTGGAAGATTATGACCATTCATTGAACTTAGTTTACAGTAAGACTGCAATGTCAGCTTTAATTTAGCTATAAATAGTTCATGTGAAAAGGATTTGACCATGCATCAAAGGTAATAGTAACTTTATTTATGGGAATTTATTTTAGAAGGACTTTCTTTCCTGGAAGGCATCAGCAATTACTCCTCGTTCACCTTTGGTCCTTCTGTGTGTAAATGTTAGGCTACTGTTGCCATCTCTTTGGCCCGGTAAGGTAACCTGCTGTGGGTAGTGGAACCTGGGAGAACACTGGAATCTTCATGACTCCATGACTTTGGGGGTCAGATGGTGGTGGTGTCGGACTAGTGATCAGAAGGTCGTCAGTTCGATTCCCGGCTGAGGCAACATGACGTTGTGTCCTTGGGCAAGGCACTTCACCCTACTTGCCTCAGGGGGGAATGTCCCTGTATGTGCTGTAAATGAAAATGTGAAGCGCTTCATAGACAAACTGCATCACTATTGTGACCATAATGGGTCATGAGAACTACACCGGTAAGACCTGAAGCTCTCTGCTAAGAAGCGAAAAACAAAAAACAAATAAATAACTAGGAGAAGCAGCCCTCCTGTTTCCAGATGAACTTTGGATCATGTTTGGTGAAGGCTCTGCTCTGTACATCAGAAACCCCAGTGTGCTTTAAATGAAGACTCTTCTCTCCTCAGTTCAGTTTCATTTACAAAAAGCCTGGACAATGCTGAACTCTTGTCCTCTTATTTCGGCCCTCTCTCCAGGGGCCACACGTCACTGGGTGCATTTTTCAGGGCCCCTGATCTAAGAACTCCCATCTTCTTCCATCCCCTGCTAGCAGGCGAGGGCCTCGGTGGCTGAAAGCTCCCTGGTGTTATTTTAGGATTAGGCCGTGGCATAGGACGGTAACTGTATTGTTTTCTGGCCTAATCTTTTCCATATTTATCCCTGTTGGGAGGGTGGAGTTTATGAAGTGAATCCACATATAGCGTCCTGTAATCAGCCCCATGTGGGCGCTAACGTGCAGTGGACGTTTCAAGTGGGAGATGCTGGAAAACCTTTCTGCCCGTGTATTTTTGAGGAAAGTGCAAGCATGTTCTGTTTGTGTCGGGTCTCATCAGACTCATCCAAATGTCTCGTCTTGGACAGTTGGTTTCTGTTGGCATGTAAGCTTTATCAAGAGGAAGTGGCCTGGCTTCCCCCTCGTTCAGTCGAGGAAAGAGCTCTATCTTTTTTTCTAGATCTTAAGTAGGTGACAGGGTTCGTACTCGATCCATAACATTTGCATGACTCACAGATATGGCACCTTGTAGTCAGAAATGGCAGCTAGCAGTGCTAGGCTACATATGAGATTAGCATTAGCCTGTGTGGTTCCCTGTGTGGTTCCCAGTGTTGTGTGTGTTTGCTTGCAGGTTAGGTTTCACCAAACTGCTTTGTGTACAAAGATACTGTACAGTTCTATTCACAGACGAGTGTGTACACAGACCCACACTGACAAAATGACTGCCAATCACAAGCAACCCATTAGAACGGCGGTCTCCAAGCAACCCTGTTACCGGGGAGATCCTTTTCTGCAGATTTTCACTCCTAACCTAGTTTGATACAACTCATAAACCATGTAATTATTTGACCTGGGTGTTCTAGAAAATGGTTGTGGTAAAATGGTACAGGAAGGTAGCGTCCCAGGAACAGGGTCTGTAAGTCTGCTGTTAAAGTAGCCTCCTGCAGAGCTGCCTCTCTGGTGGTCTTCACAGCCTTGAGGCTGTTCTACGCTCCAGGCTCTGACGCAGACTGGCCCTGGAGGCCGGGTCACTTCCTGGCTCTGGCCAGCTGACGTCCCTGTGACGGAGCAGGAATGGGAATATGGAGCACGTGGGCTGAATGTATGCACACAAGGTCGGATTTGTTTTGATGGAACGTCCACTTCCGAGAAATGTCCCACCCCTCTGGAGATGTGTTTCCAGAAGCGGTCCCCAGCACTCTGCTCTGTGCCTTTTACTGGCAGCTCCTGAAGGGCCTGCTAGGCCTTACATGCAGTAAGGAGGGCCCTGCTCCTGTGTGCTGATATGATATCCAGGGGACCCGTCAGCCCTCTCTCCCCTCTTTCTCTTTCACTCCCCCTCTCCTTGTGTGGCCACCGGCCAGTTCTGCTGTCTCACCACTGCGCTAAGCGCTAATGAAAGTCACACTCAGCTGTATAGAAGAGCTGTCCAGACTGAAGGGAGGGTGTAGTTCATTCAGAGGAGAAGGGGGAACTCTTCCCTGCATCATAGAATGTTCCTAAACCCCCAAGCTTAGGAGATCACTGATGCTAGGAATTCAGAGGAAGGCTTTCATTGGCTACTGGAAGACTAACCTGCTAGTTAGTCGCAGTGTATTTTCTGTCACCCAAAACATGATAAACAGCGCATGAGTTTCCGTTGCGATGTGTAGGTGTTATTAGATGACGTCCGTTTGTGTTTTTGTCCTTTGTTGTCCATCTTGTCACTGGAATTTAAACCACCAGGCCTACGTCAAGATCATGCGATTGATTCATTGGGAGGAAGGCTATTTTTGTGCCTGAATCTCTTCTATTTCCAGAGAGTGTTGCTTCATGCGCAGGGCTAGCTCTCCCTGTGAATGACTAGGCCTGCTCTTCTTCCTCCTTGCACGGTGACCAAACTGGTTTGTGTTTCAGCTGCGGAGGGAGTCAGTACATGTCTGTAGTTCTGTGTCTCAGCCTGCTCTGACCTAGCTCTCTATATGGTGTCTTCCTATCAAATAAATACATAGCTACTGGCTGTCATATGTCAGCTCTGTTTTCTAAATGTGCCCTTCTGTCACACCGCAGTATGTTTCTGTAAATTGAGCATGAGGGAAAGGCCAACAGTGGAAGTCTCCAAGATGGTTTCTTATAGGCTTCTCTCACTGCAAGAATTGCTGACTGTTGCTGTGAGCCGCCATGCGCATTCAGAGCATTCTGTTGGCTGAAGACAGGACGCGCTCGCCGCAACGCTCCCATCACATTCCACAGCAGCTCCTATATTGGTCAAGGAATGTGCAGCGACACCCACCACCCCTCTTCCCCTCCAGCAGTGGTAGTGTCACTCCTGCGTCAGTGGTTTACAGGCCTCTGGGAGATTCCAAACTAGAAGAATTGTGGGGGGCCAAACGCTCTTTCCAAGAATCCCTAAGGGAGGAGAACCCTGACTGGTGTCACGCGAGAATGTTCTTCCTGATGTGGCCAGTGACTCTGGCACCTGTTAGACAGCCAGTTCCTGCATGCAGGAATGACATCATGACATCATGAGTGGTGGAACTTTCGGTCCTGACCAGTGCTCGTCAGTTCCATCAGGGAGCAGGGGTGAACAGCCAGCTTTGCGGCAAGTTAAGACAAGTCCTCTCAGTGAACTGCACCTGTAGTACTAGCTGGTGGAGACACACACACACACACACCTCTAGATAAGAGCAGTGAAGCCCACACAAGCTCCCTCCAGCCTTGACCATGTACGGCACTGTAAACAGGCCAAGTTTGGACAAGGATTCCTTCTAGTCAGATAGTCGTGTGCCCAGAACGTGAGGCTGTTGTGTGTGTGTTTTCCCCCACCCCTTTTCCTCTTAACAGTTCAGTTGTCATAGCAACCCATGGATCGAGTGGGAGACTTGCAGGCCTTTAAAAGGAGGATGGGAAGACCAGCAGCAGCATGGAGATCTTATCAGATCAAGTTTACAGGGACTCAAAGCAAGGATGTAAACCTCCAACGCCCAGGGACCAAAAAAGCTTCCAAAGCGAAATGCCCAGCAATGGAGCTGTGTTCTGGCTGAGTGTCTGGCCTGTAGTTACATCATGCACTCGGGGAGGGGGAGGGGGAGGGGAGGGGGGAACGGACAACGTTTCACAGATGGTCACACATTCCCACTTCTCCGTCATTGGAACACACCCCAACAAACTGACAAAACGTAAAAGCCTTTGTCCGTCCTAAGTGAGCGAGCCTCCCTCCTGCTGCTGTGATCCTGTTGTTACCCCCCTTCTCCTTTTTCCTGGGTCAGGGTACCTGGCTGTCAGTTTGGCAGGGAGCTATACCTCCACCTCCCAGGTCTCTGCTGAGGTCAGAGTGTGCCTGCCCCAACACATCTAACTAACCCTTTAGTGTCTCCTCCTGCTGGGCCATCTGCTGACTGCTGATCTGTTGATCCATGGTTGTTTAGGGGTATGCATACATGGAAGTTGTGGACCGTTAACTTTCCACACCTTGAACCGCTAGTATAATCGATCTCTGGTCATCTTAACTGAACAAATACAGCACGTACACACACAGATTCCTACTTGATCAGTATTGTAAAACCCTTCTCTCCACATCCTCTGCAGGCGTGCATAGATGACAACGTTGACATGGTGACCTTCCTGGTGGAGCATGGAGCCGGCATCAACCAGCCAGACAACGAGGGCTGGATCCCCCTGCACGCGGCCGCCTCCTGCGGCTACATGGACATAGCAGAGTGAGTACGGCTGCTCCACCCTGGAGCCCCAGCAGGACCTGGACACTGGCCACATGGGGTCTCTGATGGGTTTATCAACAGATCATGAATAGTAGAAGGAAGTGAGCTAGTATTTATGAATCCTGGAGAACAATGGCTGTTTTTCTTGTGGAATTGATCTGATGAGCTTACTATTGACATCCATGGTTGGATATGTCACTTACAGAATGCAGACAGCCATAACGATTACCTTTGCTTTCAATTTCTTCCGGGGTTCTTTTTTTCCCCCCACACAAAAATGACACTTAACTTAATTTGTGTGTGATGTGTTCTCCAATGTTGGGCTAATTATTAGGCTTGCTGATCCCCAAACCCCCATGCTCTTCCTGTTAAACCCTGTCTACCTGGGCCCTGAATCGGAGACACACCAGGCTGACCTTGCTCAGCTGCAGCTGGGGCCTGCAGGGCCCCTGTTTGTCCCCCATTCCAGTTTCAGCTAGCCCTCCATTAGTGAACCCTGTCTCTCCACCCGCAGACCGTATGATTGATAACCCACCATGAAAGCCTGCTGCTTTTAGATAACCTGATTGGGCGCGAGCCCTTTCACCTTGAGGAAATAGATTTTGGTTCTGCTCCGTTGATAACGGCTACTCTCCAGTGCAGCAAGAATCAATTGAGAATTTAATAAATTGGCTGGTGTGTGAGGAAGTGTTTGTGTTGCTCTGAGCATTGCCATGCAGCTGAGTTATTGCACGTGATGGCCTTCTGTGGACATCCATTACCCTACCCTGCACCTGATTGACAGCCCATCCTGGCAATCATTGACCAGGCTGACCAATCAATGAGTCCCAACATACATCATGCTCCTTCAAAGAAAATGGAAAACAGTGTTACAAGCTCAAGGGCTGGAAAGAGCTCAGTGCTCCAGCGTTTGACTGCAGATCAAGAGGTCATAGGTTCAAATCCTACCTGCTCGTTTCCTTGAGTAAAAAAACCCCCGCAATTTGCTGACAACTTTGGCATAGATGTTTGAAATCATCGCTCTTTCCAATACTTGGTGCGTGTCATAAGTTAAGGATCTTAACCCGGCTCTTGTGATGCCTGGTGATTCTCCTAACACCCATGAGCCTTTAGGGTCAGCAGCAGGGTGGTTCAGCTCTACTCTTGCCTTCTTGGGTCGTCACTTCTACCCCACACCCCCACACCCCAGGGTCAGCAGACCATTCATAGAGCGAAGCAGAGAGATATGATCAGTGGGTATTTGAACAAGCTGAGGAGGACTGCTCTGGCTCACTGGCTGTCATTGTTTTGCATGTAGGGAGTGTGATGTGACCTGTTTAACTGCTCAGGGTTCTATTACAGCACAGAACAGCCTGGCTGTGCTGGATCTCTGCTATCACACCATCAGACACCTGACCACTGGCTAAGTTCCAGACGTCTCCTGCTTGTCACAGCCCTCAATGGACTGGGTTTGCTGTTGTCATTCCTTCGGTTACGTTTTTGTCATGACAGTTTTGTATAACTCTGTAAGAATTGATGGATGATAATAATAAACACATCCCCCCCCACCCCCAACCCAGCCAGATCCACACTAATGTCAGGGTGGATTCATGAAAAAGATGAGCCCAGTTGTCCGAGCGTCTCTACATGATCGGGAACTTTCAGGGGAATGTGAGCTTGTCTACAGAAGTGCTGTTGTCTCACACACAATAGAACAAGAAGAAATGTCAAATGCCTTCTCTGATGGCAATGACTAACGACTGGTCTAGTCTCGGGAGATCCACGGTAGGTGGGTAGAAGGGCTCATAACAGAATCACTGACCCCCCCCCCCCACCCCGCTCAAGCCCCCTTCCCAGCAGTGTAGCACCACAACACCAAGAAGGGCTTCTCTCCCACCCCTGTTTCTTTGGTGTCAAACCCACAGCCATCTGCCTTACAGGGTAGGACTTTCAACCGCCAAGCCACCACTATAAAACCAACCCAAAATAGGCCGGGCAGGAAGTGAATTCAAGGGCAAGTAAAACTTAAAACATAATGGTGGTTGCGGTGCTTGTTGGGGAGTCAGTGGGGTGTGCTTTATGTGGGTCTGCTGTTGTATTCTGGAAGGTCTGTTGTTTCTCCAGTACCATGATGCAAGCAGCACACATCAGGCCATCGTGTGGCTCAGAGGCTCTTCTGCCGGGCCAGGAGAGGGGCTGATGGGGGAGAAGTCATGGGGGGTCAAGCTGGGTCAAAGCCAGGACATGAGGGTGGTTCTCAAAGTGCAAAAGCCCCAACTGCCCAATGAGCTGGTGACTTTGTTACCAAAAACTGCACAATGAAGTCCAGAGGACATTACTACAAGGGCCCCTCAAGGTCAGGGTGGTGGGGACAAGCTGCTGGCCTGTGACATTCTAGTCACCCATGATGTTGTCAGTTAGTCACTGGACTGTTTCCCAGCAGGCCAAGGTGGATTATTGACAGTTAAGGAGAAGTCATACATTTTTCCATAAGATGACAACAAATGACCATGGTGACCAGATCTTCATGGAATGAAAACTGTATGTTCATGTATTCATTCACCAGACGTTTCATCCATCATGGCTTTTGAAGCTTGTCATTGTTTTTGTGGGGGGGGGGGGGGGGGTTCATGGCGTTGGGGTCCTGAGTGTGGTTCTGCCCTGTGTGTTTCTCAAGGTACCTGATCAGCCAGGGGGCCAGTGTGGGCGTGGTCAACAGTGAAGGGGAGACCCCTCTGGACATCGCTGAAGAGGAGGCCATGGAGGAGCTGCTGCAGAACGAGATCAACCGACAAGGTACACACACACACACACACACACACACACACACACACACTTCACCCTGACCCAGTATACCAGTCCTCTCCACACATTATGGACATGCCTTCACCAACTACCAATTGGTGTTTATATTCATGGATGATTCATTTGAGGTTGAACGTGCGATTCACATACAGTTGTACCCCCCCCCCCTCCCCTCCCGCCCAATCATTCTACATCTCCAACAGGCTAAGCGGTTAGGTTCAGCCTCTTAAAATAGCTCTGGCTGCTCTGTTTAGTAAGGGGGGGGGGGGGGGGGGACGGACTGTTGTTGTGTGTGCAGTGGATCATGGTAAATGCATGTAGGCTGCTGCAGCAGCCTCCGGGCCTGTCAGCCAGCAGGTCCTGGCAGGGGTCCAGCCCGCGTGCTCTCAGCCCTGCCTCAGCAGCACAGCGCTGGGCCACTCTCCCATAATCTGTCTGTCGTGCTCTCCAGGCAGCACATGTGGACACTGTGTCCAGGTATGACATGCCGTGTACGGTGTCATCAAGGATTTATGGGAAAAACCTGAGTGTCCTGGGGGAGGGAAAGCACCTTGCATAACAGACATCAGATCCTCTGATCACCTTTTGCGATGATGCTAAACTGAATGAAAGCACTCTCCTATTTTAGCCTGGGGCCATACTTGAGATTATGAAATGTCCCCCTCCCCTCCTGATCCCCTCCTGTGAGCGGCCTTGTACAGGCCTGCTAACGACCACAGGGTTGGGGGGGGAAGTCCTCTCCCCTAGATGACAGCCATTCAGCCCAGCTTCGCCTCCTAGCAGGCTCCACACACACACACACACACACACACACACACACACATCCATCCATCACAGCCAATCACCTCCACACATGTCTGAGTACCTTTTTAAAAGTGGTTTTGGTTAATCTGCTGTGTAAAGGTTATAATCAGCCTATAACTTTAGCCTTCCAGGCAGGTGGCTGGTTCCACATGCATGATGTCATACACTCTAATGTCCCTGTACATGCAAGCCAGGATCAGGTCCTGTCTGTCCACAGGAAGTGCTCAGGGGAGGTCTGGGTATGTGGAACTGCTCCCACAGGGTCATGGAGAAGCAGCCAGGCTTGTAGTGTTGTCAGGGCCCTGACAAGGCCTACACTGTCTTTAACACTCCCTCAGTCCTCCATGGGATTTGCTGTGTAGCCTGCCTCCTGACATAATAACCCACAGCCTGCTGTTTGTTAGCATGTTGCTGCTCCTTGAGAGCCCAGCCCGAGTCCAGACTAAGTCCACCCCAGCAGCCCAGCCCGAGTCCAGCCTAAGTCCACCCCAGCAGCCCAGTCTAAGTCCAGCCCAGCCTGAGTCTAGCCAAAGTCCACCCCAGCAGCCCAGCCTGAGTCCAGCCCAAGTCCACCCCAGCACCCCAGCGGCCCAGCCTGAGTGGAGCCTATGTCCACCCCAGCAGCCCAGCCTGAGTGCAGCCCAAGTCCAGTCCAGCCTATGTCCACCCCGGCAGCCCAGCCCTGCAGGAGTGTGGCTTGGCTTCCACTGGAGGCAGCTGTCAGACAGCATTACCTCGTGACTTGACGGCTGCCTTTGTCCGCAGATCTGGGCTGAGGTGTCAGCACCCCCCCCCCCCCCCCCCCCCACACACACACACACACACACACACACACACACACACCCACCCCCACACCCACCTCCCTCATCCCCTAGTGCACACCACTGCGCTCACCCTGATCATGTGACGAGGGTTAGTTAGAATGCCAAACATCATCACCCCCCCCAGCTCAGCATGCACATGTGTTCTCTGCCACTGAGGGGGGCCATCTGCTCAGTGGAAATAAAGATTTGTTTTGGGAGGAGGCAAGTACAGTGAGGAATTGGTGCTGGGGAGAGTTGCACGAATGCCCCCTTTCAGACGAGCGTCCACAGAAGAGGGGTGAATGTGCTCTGCTCTTGACCCTGACACAATACAAGACCGCTGGGCTCTCCCTGTTCGGAGATGGTGGTTGTTACGTAACGGCTGTTGTGTAAGCCGTATGTGTGTAATGTGATTTTCTCCTCCTGCTCTCGTGGGCTGTCTACTCAGAGACCCCGGTGATGGGGTTAAACTCGTTAAGAACAGCCTACATTTTCCTGCCCATGTCTGGATTGACCTTCAGATGCTCTCTGCCCTGGTCAGGATAACCTGGTCAGGTGACTAGACTGCTGACCACTCCCACACACACACTGTTGTCATGGCATCTCCCCTAAGGGATGCCTCGAGTTCCAGCAACAGGACAACCCCCACTAGCAACACCTTGACCCACCCTCTCTTCTCACTCTCTCGCAGACACACTCCCCCCACCTCACTTCCCTTTAATGGGCTGCAGGGGTCACTTTGCTTTGCCTAGTCAGCAGTTTCCCCTCAGCAGTGATTAAACTTGTGTAATTTTATCCCAGGCTGCCAATTTCTTCAAAGGCCTTGTCAGACTGTATGCTCCTCCAGAGTTTTACTGCCAGTGACTTCTGGACATTTTATCTTCAATATTAGCAGACCAACACTTTTGAGTACAAAAAGTACTCAGTGTTAAGGCAAACTGTTCTTGGTCTGCTGGGTTCCCTCCCATGTATTTTCTCAGTAGCAGGTGCAGTGTTGAGGTATAAAACAACTTAGTAACCCTGTCAGCTCTGCTGCTGCTGCTGTTTGGTGCTCCGGTCCAGAGCCTGTTGGCTTTGCTGCTTGAATAGCACAGCTGCAGCCTCGCGAGCCTGCTCCAAGGAGCGCTGCTAATGGGGCCTCACCTAGCTGTTACACATTTACCCCATCAGTCAACCATTTCAAGTCATTCTCAAGTAGCAGAGGCCATTAGAATCTGTTCTACACACTTCAGAACACTCCTACCGAAACTAGGCATGGTGTTTACGTTCGTCTTTTGTTGGCATGTCAACGAACATGTTAACACAGACCTAATTCTCTGTTTGAATTAGACGTTTGATTGTTTCGTTGGTCGTTGAACCGATAGAATTACAGTGCGGGTTGTAATGTCGAAGAGTCAAATGCCTCCTTAATGCAGTGAGATGAAACCCCCCAGCCTGTCTGAATGGTCCGTTTGTCAGGCGTGCTCTTTTGTAGCAGAGTGTACATGTTCCAGCCATGCCGACTGGACTCTGAGAAGCCCTGGAGGAAGAAAGGACTAATTGACGTCCATTATGTCAGCCCCAATGTATTGCTGTATAGTGGCGTCACATGGACTGTGCTAAAGGGCAGCGCTTTTCTAAACAGTGCAGCCATCTATAGTGCCATCTCACGCTGGCTGACTCCTGTCACCCCAGGGCCGGCTGACCTTATTGATCCAGACTGTCAGCGCGCTCCATCGGAGATGGGCATTAAACTGGCCGATTCACTTCTGCCTAGTTAGCTTTGTTGACTTCTTGCTCAACCTTTTGAGCTGGGTTTGATTGTTGGGTAGAGCCATGGCGGTGAGATGTAAGGCTTGACTGGGCTCATTTCTTCCCACAGTTGTAAAGCAGCGCTCGGACAAGCAGAGCTCTGTCAGTGGGAATGTTGCAGGACAGGCCGCCCTGCTGACAGATCTGAGGCCTGCCGGCCCTCTAGACGACCTCAGGCGTGGCTGCGGGTGTTGGCCAGGTTCCTGGGCAGCCTGAGCTGCTGCCTGGCCAGCCCTGCACACCACCCACAGTTCTGACGCTTTACTGAAGATACAGCTTCTTAACCATGCCAACACTGGCCTGTAATGACCCATGCTGCCTGCCATGGGAACAGCTGGCTCGTCCAGTGAAATCAGAAATCATGTTCCAACTCTGCTGACAGAACCCGACCCATGTGACCTTCGCAGAATAGGAAGCATCAGTCGTCTATAGAAGTTGGAATACAAAGGTTCACCTCAGTTTTGCCTTCTGCTGAACACTCTGCCCTGTCTGCTGTCAGCACAGAATGCAGAGACTCTCCTGTAGTGTATTTTATTGCAGAAGGTTCAACATGACAACACATGCCTGTTCTTTACGTAGCCTGGAGTGTGTAGCTTCGACATGCTGACCCACATAGCAAGCTGTGGCCTACATGTTTGTCTCCCCAAGCTATTACCAAAATGTACAGATTCTTTTAAAGTTAATTAGTCCAAGTTCTAGTTCTCAACATTGCCATTACAGTGTCGTTGTTGAATGACACAGGTCATATTTCTGATGTTCTACTATATTTCTTTGAGCAAAGTAAGCAAGCTTACTTTTTAAATAGAGCTAGCCAGTCATTTGTAAAGATCTTGGTCATGGTTTAGCTTTTCAGCCTGGGTTTGAGTGAACGGGCCCCCCTAGCTTCATGTCTCCAGGTAACCATTTGGTCTGGTTCTTGAGGCTGTGCTTCAGCCCAGATGGGCAGCAGTAGACCTCAGCCTGCAGTCTTCAGCTCTGCCTCCTTCCTCCTCTGTCACCGCAGCAGAGCTTAAGTTGTCGTAGCCGTCGCCTGTCCTTATGTAGCCGCTAATCCAGGCTGGGCCTGGCTAAGGGACGCCCCCTCACCCCCGTGTCCTCCCTGACAGGAGTGGACATCGAGGCAGCCAGGAAGGAGGAGGAGCGGATCATGCTGAGAGACGCACGCCAGTGGGTCAACAGCGGGCAGATCAGCGACGTCCGCCACGCCAAGTCCGGCGGCACAGCGCTCCACGTTGCCGCCGCCAAGGGATACGCTGAAGTTTTAAAGTGAGTCTGACTCCTGTCTCTGTGTCTCAGCTTGTTGTGGTACTGCCTACAGCCTAAAGCTACAGACCAGCTCTGTATGTAAGATCTCAGTTCTTGTTATCGACGGAGATTCTGAGCTCGCTTGATTTGAGGAATACGTTAAAATCTCGGGCAGCTCTTGGTTGCTGTTTGGGAGCTGAGGGTCATTTTATTGTTCCCTTTGTGTCTCTTCACATCATGCCTTGCACACACACACACACACACACACACACACACACACACACACACACACACACACACACACACACACACACACACACACACACTGACTGCTCAGGGGAGGGACTTAAGCTTTCTGACCATCTGCTGCTGGGATCTCAGCCAAACATCTCCAGCACAATCCACTGTCACTCAAAGAACCAAACTAAGATCTGGAATGTATTCACTGTAAAGGTGGCTGGCATTTCAAGCATCTGAACATATGGCTGCTTATTCAGTGTCCAAGGACCACTAGAACAGTCACCATGTTGCAGGGGGTCTTTGCACCACCAAATCCTCAGATTTTCACCATCTCAACTGCTGTTTTTGTGTGTCCCCCCCACACAGGCTTTTAATCCAAGCAGGGTATGATGTCAATATCAAGGACTTTGATGGCTGGACTCCCCTCCATGCTGCTGCACACTGGGGTAAGGAGGAGGCCTGCAGGATCCTGGTGGAGAACCTGTGTGACATGGACCTCATCAACAAAGTGGTGAGTCTCCAGCACCTTCTCACCTCCAGCACCTTCTCACCTCGCACGTCCAACACTGAGGAGAAGGCTGGAGCCGACAGTTCTGGACCCATGCAGACCTCTAATGCGAGGTCTTGCTCTGTGTTGCCCTCAGGGGCAGACAGCTTTCGACGTGGCGGATGAAGATGTAATTGCCTACTTGGAAGAACTGCAGAAAAAGCAGAATCTGGTAAGCCTTGGTGGAGTGAGTGCTTGTATAAGAGCTTTTATATGAGCACTAATGCTCCCACTAACTCTCTTTACGGTTCTGAAAACCTGTCCACAGAGTTGTTTTTCTGCGCAGGTTATCATGACACTCAGTTTACAGTTTAAAATGATGCGTCATGGAGACCTGGGAACTGTTAGTGTTGATGTTCAGAGTTCAGGCTGCTGGGAATCACAGCTGTGTGTCTTCCTGCTTTCAGCTTCTGAGTGAGAAGAAGGACGTTAAAAAGTCTCCCTTGATAGAAACGACCACCACCGGGGACAATAATCAGTCGCTGAAGCCGCTGAAGAGGTAAATAACATGGCAGAGACACATGGACCAGTAATGGAGAAACAGCCACCGCTTAGAGAGTTTGTCATCCAAGCCAAAGGCAAACGACCCGTTTAAACCAAATGAAACAAAGTGCTTTGAATTTGATAACTGTTAGGGAACGGACAACTGAGCCAAATGAATGAAAGATCATAGATGTTAGTCCCTAAGGTGAGTCATGGAACCAAGTGTGTGTGTGTTTCAGCAAAGAGACAGTCCTCCTGGAGCCAGAGAAGAGCGCGCCCCGTATCGAAGCTCTGGAGCCAGAGAAGGTGGATGAGGAAGAGGAGGGTAAGAAGGATGAGTCCAGCTGCTCCAGCGAGGAGGAAGAAGAGGAGGACTCTGAGTCTGAAACTGAAGCAGGTATACTGCCGTCATCCCTGGAAAGACACATTCCCCCCCCCCCCCCACCACCACCTGGCCTGTATGGTTTTGAATATCCTCTGATAATGTTATGAGACGCTCCATGCCCTGTGTATGGCTTGCATTTGCATGAGCCCTAGGCTAATCTACTTCCTGGTTCTTTGCTGTGTGTGCGTCCCTGTTCCTACCAACACTCCCGCCCCTCTGCCGTTTCAGACAAGAGCAAGCCGTCCCCCCCGGTCAGCAACAGCACCAGCACCAGCACCCCCATCCCGGCTCCAGCCAGCGTCACCGTGTCCACCCCCACCACCCCGACCAGCCCCACTAACCAGGTGACTCCCACCTCACCTGTCAAGAAGGTACGGCCTGGTGGATAGGTCTGCTGCTGCCCGGATAACCGGACATCAAGCTCTAACGAAGGAACTCTGTTCCAGGTGTTGAAGCAGGGGGTGTCCCTGAGTAGAGGGGTTCTGGGATTGCAGAGTTCTTGTTCTGAGGGTCAAGGGTTGAAAGATGGGAAGGACTCAGTGGTTGACTGAGGATCCACAGGTTCTGGGTTTAAGCCCACCCTCTCTCTCCCCTCTGCATGTTGTTGTTCAAGTTCAAAGCGTTTTGTAAAGTGAAGGCATGTCACTGGGTCTGACCTGTGAGCCAGACGTAGCCATGTTGCATCAGCGGCGCTACCTTGTCCCCTCCACCCTGCTCCCTGGTCCACCTCAGGCAGCGAGCTGCAGACTTCTGGACGCCTGCCTGCCTCGCTACCGCCCGCCTTCACAAATCAATATGATTCACCATCTATTTAGTTTCTCCCTGCTTCCTCACAAACCCAATTATGCGGTCGAGCGAGTCGTGTCGAAGGGGGAGTTAACACAGATGAGGTTACGGTTGAAAGGCCGTGCGTGTCACATGAGCTGTTCCTCTGGGTGGCAGAGTGGCAGACTCAACACTGCCCTCCTGACGTAGCAAGCTGAACACCCAGCACAGGGCAGCTCTGGGTGAAGAGCAGAGGCCTCGGTTATTAACAAACATGGCAGCAGTTGGAGCGTGGGGGCTTGTAACCAAATGTGACAGTGTTGGCAAGGCGTGCGTCGCATGGCGTCTGTGCCGTGAACTTCAGAGACCCAGAGGATGTCAGCTGTTCTCCTCTGGCCGTCTGCTGCCCCCTGCAGGATGCGTGTTAGAGCAGCAGTTTGGATTGGCACAGGCCCGGCCATGTTGCCAGGCCTAAGCTGCAGTGTTGGCCATGATGACATCACATACCCTTACCTCTGTAAGGGCTACACAGACACACGCTCTGCTTCTGTGGGGCTTTTCATAGGATGGAGATCAGTTTATCGGTTCTTGTGTTCAGTTGGTAGCTTCAGCTGCAGTTGTTCTACTTCGGCAGAGGTGAAGTTCTCTGTGACATGGTGTGTTAGAAGGGCTGTACCGATCAAATGAGATCACCCACTGGGGGTTTCATGACCTTTTGATGGGTTTCTGTTGGTCCCAGAGCGATCAGTCAAACCAATCCAGAGACTGTCCACCAGCCCATTGTATGTCCCAGCCAACGAGGATTCCTTTTTTTGTTATTCATTACATATACCTGTCCGCATTTTAAAGCCAAACACCTGACACAATGTTCCCTGTCTTAACAAGAGTGAGAGAACCTTAACAATGTCCAGTTTGACACTAGCAACATTGTTTTTCTGCCATGTTTTTAAAAGCATCTGATATGTAAGACATCAGGCGGTGTCGCTCTTGTGCCAGTAAACATTGTGTGGTGTGTCTGGGTGCTCCGGTCTGTCTGCCATAACGTGCCTCTGTTTCTCTGTTGCTGCTTCAGTGTCTCTTTCTGGTTTTCTTTTTCTGCGTCTCTCCTCTTTCTCTGCTGCTCATGATCACTTCCTTCCTTCCTTTTTTCTCTCTCTCTCTCTCTCTCTCTCTCTCTCTCTCTCTCTCTCTCTCTCTCTCTCTCTTGTTCTCGCTCCCTCTCTCTGTCCCTCCCTCCTTCTTTCTCTCTCCCTCTCTTGCTCCCTCTTTCTCTCTCTCTCCCTCTCTCTCTCTCTCTTTCATCATGGCTCTTGTCTTGGTTGGCTGTAGTCTGATTATATGACTCCCCTCACACCTGTGGCGGAGCCAAGCTGTCCTGCATTGTGGCGTCAAGGCTTGCGCAAAACTGGCATTTCTCTTGTGCCCAAAAACCCTATGGTGAGCCATCGGTGTGTTCTGTCCCAGCGTTCTACCACTCCCCCCCTGCCCGGAATCATTCCCTCACCTCCCCAACATGGCTAACCTCCTCGGCCTGACCCAGCTGTGGGCTAACCTGTGTTCCTGGTGTTCTCTGACATGGTTTATCAGCATGACACTCACACACACACACACACACACACACACACACACACACACACACACACCCTGTGTGAAGAGCTCTCACTCTGCGTCTCCGTGGCCTGTGTGCTTTTTGTGTGTGTGTGTGTGTTGTTGTTGACGACATCCAGCAATTCTCTGAAACCTCCTGGACATCCCTGTGTTGCCATTGTGTTTGGAGAGTGGCTGGTGCCCTCAGTGTGGGGCGGTTCCCAGCCGTGCTAGAGCGCACGTGATCTCTCCCCATCTTAGTTCAGGCCAGCGGTGTTTAGTTTGAAGGAGGAGAATGTATGCTGTGTAACATGACTCGCCTGTTTGGCCTTTTGTAAACACTTCCTAGGGGAGATTAAGTGTCCAGCATGCATCCTGGCCCTCCCTTCCCTCTTCAACATGAATGTCTCCTGAACGCTAATGAATCCACCCCCATGGTTGACTTCAGGATGACCCGTACTGATACTTTAGCCGTTTGCCTATGATTAACCCCAAGTCTTATTTACCCAGACACTAAACTGAATTTGCTGCTACTGTTTTCAGGACAGTCTAACAATCCCCCCCCCCAAAGAATCATTCATTCAGTCAGTTAATCAACCCTCCTTCTCCCCAGGTGGCTCAGTCGGCAGGCAAGGTGTCCCCCAAGGAGGATGAGAGGAAGGACGAGTCCCCTGCCTCATGGCGCCTGGGCCTGAGGAAGACGGGCAGCTACGGGGCGCTGGCAGAGATCACCACCACCACCAAGGAGGCCCAGAAGGAGAAGGACACGGCTGGAGTGATGCGCTCGGCCTCCAGCCCGCGCCTCTCCTCCTCCCTGGACAACAAGGACAAAGACAAGGTCCGCCTCCCTGTCCATCCTCGTATTCCAAACTCTTGTTTGAGCGCTGCCACGGAAACCAGAGGTCTAGGACCCGTTTAGAAAGGCCACTTCATAACTGGTGTCAATATGACATCTTCAGGCTGTTCTCCAGTGTTGAATCATCCTTGTTCGTTCATCATCTTGATGCAGCCTTCAAGTCACCCCAGATCACATGAGCCAACCCGTTCCTGCTTCTTGTTGTGTCCTTACAGGAGAAGGACAAAGCCACCAGGCTGGCTTACGTGGCCCCCACCATCCCCAGGAGGCTGGCCAGCACATCAGACATCGATGAGAAGGAGAACAGGTGACCTGCAGAGCCCTGCTGCCCACAGGAAACTCCAGCAGCATTGATTCAGTCTTGACCAGCATCGTTACTGCTAGAATCTTGTTTGGCTGGTGGAACGCTCTCTCAGAAGTTCTATAGTGGGAACCCAGGAAGTGGGAACCCTGCTGTGTATGTGTGGAGCCCCAGGGTGTTATTGTAGCTTGTCGTCCTCTCCAGGGACTCTGCTGCTAGTCTGGTTCGGAGCGGCTCCTACACCAGGAGACGCTGGGACGAGGACACCAAGAACAGCGAAGGCTCCGCCTCCACCAACAGAACCACGCCCAGCTACCAGCGCAGGTTAGCTCCGCCCCCTCGCTCGTTTTCCAGCCCACGCCCCCTGACCCCCTCATCCCTCATCACCCGACCCTCCTCATCAGGGCGTCAGATCGTCAAAGCATCAATCTGACCGCTCTCCAGTCATTCAACTGTTAACGAGGCAGACTAACGACCTCGCTGACTCAGGTTTTCAGCCTTTGTTGTTTTAGTTCAGTTTTAGTGTTGGACGCCAGTGCATTTGGAGGCATGCTTGTACATGCTTTGTGAGCAGCTGTTCTTGAGAAAGCCATGCATAAACTCCACATTCATCTCTCTCTCTCTCTCTGCCAGTCATTTGCATGACAGCACTTGTCCTGTCTGGTTGCTGTGCTGTGGATATTTTTTTCCACCCCAGCCATCAAATTGAGGCCCAGTTGCCTCATTGGCATTCCGGTGCAACTACATTACCCACAAACCCTAAAGCACAGACAACCAGGACACAGACAGATGTGCCGTCAGAGCTTATAGTCTTTTTGTTTATCTGTGTGTATACATGTTTGTGGGTGTGTGCGTGCGTCCCCTGCTAACATGCCTCTCTCGCCTGCCCCGACACACCACGCCACCCCTCCCTCCACCCCACCCGCCCCCTCACCGTCCGACCAACCAGCACGTCCCACACGCTAGCGCTAGGGCGGAGTGGCAGCACGCGGGACGTGCCAGCCAAGTCCTCATCCGCCTCCAGCTTGGATCCTAACACCTGTAACGCTAAACCTTGGCAGTCGCCCTCCTCCCACTACCAGTCTTACAGCATATACCGCAGGTATACCATCCACCGGTCCTGGGGCCAGCCTCCACCCTCTGTCTCTGTCTCTCTCTCTCTTTCCCTCTCTCTCTCTCTCTCTCTCTCTCTGTCTCCGTCTCTCTCTCTCTGTCACTGTCTCTCTCTCTCTCTCTCTCTCTCTCTCTCTCTCTCGCTGTCTCTCTCTCTGCATCATGTAAAAGCATTCAGTGTGTACAGCTGGAGCCTGGTTCGTTCCATCACGTGTGAACTTGAGTAATTACCCTTTGTGTATTGCAAAGATAATGGCTCGCACCTCTCCCCCTGTCTCTCTCCGCCTCTCCTTCCACCCTCCATCCTGTCTCTCCTCCTCCATGCTCCACCTGACGGGGGGGTCTTGGTGTCCACAGTGGTTCGTTTGGCAGGAGGCACGAGGACCTGGGCACCACCACCACCACCTCCTCCTCCTCGTCCACCACCACCTCCTCGTCTGTTACCTCACCTACGGGCCACCGGGGCCTGCTGTCCAGCCTGGGCTCATCCTCAGCCCGCACAGGATCCTCCAGCAGCCTCACCAGCAGGTAAAAACGCACGCACACACAACTCCTATCCTAATGAAGCTTATATGTTGGTTCAGTAATCCAGTATTGACTGTGTGCTCAGGTACTGGGCAGAGGAGAGTGCAGAGAGGGAAAAGGACAAGGAGAAGGAGTCTGCTGCAGTTATCCCCACTATCAACACTGGCTCCACCACCACCTCCACTACGACCACTGGCACCATCATAGGCTCTGATGGCAGGGAGAGGCGCAGGTATGAGCACACACACACGGATGTGTCCCAGCCGCTCATCAAAATGACTTGATGAATGCTCTCAAAGTCTGCTGTGTCCTGGGCCTCTCAGTAGACAGGCAGCCTCTGTTTGAGAACAGGGTGTGATCTCTTCCTTCTCAGGCTCTGTGTACTCGTGTTAAGGACAGAGAGGGAGGGTGTGTTTAACTGAGGTTAAGAGTGTGTCTTCCTGTGTAGTCTGCAGTGAAATAAGCCACCTGCCAGGGGTGGGGGGGGATGGAGGGAGGGAGGGAGGGAGGGAGGGAGGGGGCTGGGCTGGGGGCCGGGCTGGGGAGAGTGTTCCACTCTGCTCTGGTGAGTTGTGTCCTTATAAGGAAGATGGGTAGGAGCAGCCTGCTGTCTCAAGGCCAGGGCCCCGCCCCTCAAGTGAACAAGTTCACCTCTGTAGGGTCAACATTCTCCATGGAAGAAACCACTTTAACTGCTATACCTAAGAACTCACTGACCTTCAGGATCAGTACAGTGAACAGTATTGGGATCCAGCCCCAGGCTGTGGTGCTGTCAGGATCAGTAAAGTGAACAGTATTGGGATCCAGCCCCAGGCTGTGGTGGGCAGTGTCCAGGCTCCTCCTCATCACTGTGTTTGCTCCCGGCCAGATCGTACCTCACGCCTGTCAGAGACGAGGAGTCCGAGTCTCAGAGGAAGGCTCGCTCCAGGCAGGCCCGCCAGACCAGGAGGTCCACCCAGGTCAGCCCCCTGCCTGCCTGCCTGCCTGCTGCGCCCCCTCCCCACACACACACACACACGCACACACGCACACGCACATGCTCTTGTCAGCTACCAACTGTAACCTTCCGCTTCTGTAAAGGTGGTGGATTTTTAATGTTGAGCGTGTTAAATGTTGAACGATAGTTACTGCTGACCATCCCATTTCTTGTCAGTCCATTTCATCATGCTACTGAAACACATAATGTTTACAGTTCTTTAGTCTAATCTTTCACTGCTGAACTTCTATCAGTTGTTCATCTTCGGGTGTTAAGTTACTGTTTGTTTAAAGTATGCCCACATTCCTCACTGTGGCAGTGTTCTTATGAGATGGCTGTTTACAAGCTGAGGGAAATGAAAATGTTTCTCGTCCCTGCTGAAACACTGAGACAACTAAATGTGGTTCAGCTTGCGCTTCCTATTAAATCGTTAGAGCGTTTTTTGGGGGCTTTTTTTACAGCCGAATAATGCTCACCGTGAACATCCTAAAATGAGTCTTAAAAGCCTCGACCTAATTCACTGCAGGCCTGCCATTTTGGTGCTCAGCCCCATGTGAGATTTAAAATGGCCGTCTCGCCTCACTCCGGCTTCTCTTCCCCAGGGCGTGACCCTGACCGACCTCCAGGAGGCGGAGAAGACCATCGGCAGGAGCCGGCCTGCACGGAGCCGCGAGGAGGAGAAGGAGGAGCGGGAGAAGCAGGACAAGGAGAAGCAGCAGGAGGAGAAGAAGGAGACGGAGACCAAGGAGGAGGACTACAGGGCGAGGTACCGCAGCCTGGAGGAGGTAGGTGTCCTGCTCTGTCCCTGGCCCTCCCTGTCACTGGCCCTCCCTGTCCCTGGCCCTCCCTGTCCCTGGCCCTCCCTGTCCCTGGCCCTCCCTGTCCCTGGCCCTCCCTGTCACTGGCCCTCCCTGTCCCTGGCCCTCCCTGTCCCTGGCCCTCCCTGTCCCTGGCCCTCCCTGTCCCTGGCCCTCCCTGTCCCTGGCCCTCCCTGTCCCTGGCCCTTCCCGTCACTGGCCCTCCCTGTCACTGGCCCTCCCTGCAGACCTCACTGAAGGGGCTCAGCTGTCATCCTTAAATCACTCACCCAATCTCAGTTGATTCATGCAAGCAAAAACCCTCTGAACGTGTCAGTGAGTGTTTGAACTCTCTCTCTCTTGTGTTGCAGCCGTACCAGCGTTACCGCCCCTCCTCCACCTCCTCCTCCTCCACGGTCAGCACGGCCGCCCCCTCCTCCAGCTCCTCCATCAGCTCCTACAGCTCCCTCAACCGGCCCAACAGCCTGACCGGCATCACCTCCTCCTACAGCCGCGCCTCCAGGGACACTGAGAAAGGTGGGCGTCTGTTTTATACTGCTGCATCACACACTCACTCACACACACACACACACACACACACACACACACACACACACACACACACACACACACACACACACACACACACACACAGACAGGGTATTTTAATGAAACCCAGTTCCTGCCGTAGGGTTTCAGCTTACACTGCAGCCTCACCACAAAGCCAGGCAGGCACAGACAGGTTAAGCTGATCTCAAGCCTGTTTTGGCAGGGGTCCTCTTGCTCAGGTTCACATGGAAACTGCCACACTCAGCTCAGTCCCTCCGAGGGAAGGGGATTGGATGGCTCTTAATCGAAATACTTCTCTTCTGAAAGTGTAAACTCCCTGGGAAAGGCCTTAGTTTTTATCTCAGAGTTAAAACACGATCCACACTTGGTTTGCTCAGAGACAAATATGTTTTCGTTGAACCCCGTCCAACTCGATTGTTCCCCGAAGTTTGCCAACGAGTGCAGTCAAAAACACAAAAAGGTTTAAGATTTGGACATAATCAGTGCCAGATTAGGTTCTTGTGCTGGGGAGGGGGGCGGGGTGTATGTGAGGCTCACCTGCTGCCTCTCTGCTGGCAGAGTCGGACAAGAAGGAGGAGGAGAAGGAGGGAGAGGACAAGTCTCAGCCCCGCTCCATACGGGACCGCCGGAGACCCAGGGAGAAGAGACGCTCCACCGGGGTCTCCTTCTGGACCCAAGATGTACGACACACACACACACACACACACTCTCACTTAAACACACCCACACGCATTAATAACAAACATAACAAACATCAAATCAACATTTATTTGTGTGTACCTATCCCAGAGTGATGAGAATGACCAAGACCAGCAGTCAGACTCAGAGGAGGGCAGCGTCAAGAGCGAACCCCAGGTAACAGCACGCTCCTCTCTCCCTCCTCCTGTCTGTGCTTGCACTCTCTCTGTTTCTCTCTAACACACACACACACACCTATAGGCTCTGTATGTAGTAAATGATCCTTAGGGCAAAAGTATAGATAACAGGCAGATGAAAAAGTATTGGAATTCAGCAATACCCTAGCTTCACTGTAAGCTTTGACCCAACTTACACCTTATCTGATTGCTTCTCCCCTCTGGCCTTTCCCACCATCAGCCAAGGCCAAACAAGCACTACTTTGCTTTCATTTGGTCTATATTTCATCAGGCTAGGCCAGGCCTGCTTTCCTTGGTACAGTAAAGAAACAGGACCTTTTTCCCCTCTTTCCCTCCCAACCATTAGCCCCCACCCCCCCCCCCCCCCCTCCGCCTGCTAGATGTAATCATCCCCCCCTCCTTCTCCATCTTCCTGTGATTGTCCTCTTGCTAAGGTGACCTTGCGAACCACATGCAGTCTAACCCGCTGTTCAATGAATTCCAAAACAAGTTTGTCACATGAGGGGAAGTGTGGGTGACTGTCAAAGTACACTGAGCTTTGGTTTGAACCTCAGAGAGAAACTAAACGTCAGACAACTTTATTTTCGAACCTCATTCACTGTAAATATTGAGAATTGAATTAAGGAAATTCACTTTCTGCTTAGCCTTTCGAAAAACTGTTTATTTGATAGCAAGTGAAGCCATTCTCTGGAGCAGAGGTTGCCTGCCTGCTGTCTGCAGGGAGGGGGGCTCAGACTGAGGGGGACCGGGCCTCTTGGCTCCACATCACACAGGAGATGGAGGGCGCTGGGTTCTGACAGCCAGCAGGCCTCTTTGTTGTTGGGCAGCACACATGGGCGGGGCTGGAGCAGAAGACAAATTAGGAAACAGACTATTAGCTGTGCGTGGCTAGGGAGGCGTGCAGAGCAGCTCTGTGGTCCAGGCTAGGCCAGCATACTGGCTGAATCTCACTTCAGTCCCTTGTTCAGTGTGTGGAAATGACAAACCCTCGCATGCACACTAATTAATCATGTATTTTCCAGACCTGGGTCTGCCTAGACACCAGAAACACTGAAGTGCACTCAACATGTAATGGGACCTTTCAAGTGTTTAGGCAACAGGGAAATGCATTACATTTCACTTACCATGTTGCTTTCTTTTACAGAGTGACCGACTGTCCAGGTATGTTTCACATTCCGCATGCACACACACACACACACACACACCATATTTACTGCACTGCCACTTCAGAACCTGAACCCTTTCCAAGCCCTCAGTAAATGATAAGGCTGTGTGATGGTGTTTGTTTCCTCAGGAACGAGAGCAGCACCTCCTCCTCTGACCGCTATGACGCCCTGGGTAGCCGTGGTTATGGCGAGGGCCGCAGGCCGTACTCGAGCAGGCTGGACAGAGATGACACCACTGACTACAAGAAGGTACCTCAGCGGTCTCTCCCAAACTGGCTCACCATTCCAAAATCCCTGCTCCACACCGTCCCACTTAATCACTTCACATTCACGTCCTCATTACGGTGGTAGATCTTTACAGTGGCTGGGCCCATGTTGACTAACTTGCTGTTGTCATGGTCCTGCTGAGGCCTTTAGTGAGGTCTTATCTCGGAGATGTTTTGAGACAGGTGTCGTGTTTGAACTGGTTCTCTCTGGTCTCTTCCAGCTTTATGAGCAGATCCTAGCTGAGAATGAGAAACTGAAGGCCCAGTTACGCGACACCGACCTGGAGCTGACAGACCTGAAGCTGCAGCTGGAGAAGACCACACAGGTGGGGCTATAGGGGGGGTGGAGATGGGTGCTGAGGGGTTTGGGGTAGTGTGAGCTGGTTGGCTAAGCAGGAATGGGGGGCTGAAGGGGAGGTACGACTCTTACTGTTACATCCTGTATTATGTGAGTATGGAGGGAGGGGAATGTTAAAGGGATGGACATGTTTGATCTGCCTGCCTGACTGACTGACTGACCGTCTGCTGTTTGTCTTCCAGAGGCAGGAGCGCTTTGCTGATCGCTCCCAGCTCGAGATGGAGAAAAGGGTAAGTAGTGTCTGTGTTTGGACTGTGAACATTACACTACTGAGGGCCTGATTTAATGAAAGAGAAACACTGTGTTATTTGAAAGTACTCATTACCCTTCTCATAACAATTGCGCTAAGTAGCATTCCCTGGAAAATGTATGGACTGGCAGATGTGGCGTACAGTTGCAGCTAACAGAGTGGTAACACATGCTAACTGGTTTATGTCTGAAGGTTACAAGCAGGCCCCAATATCAGCCGGGTGGTGGTATGGTCTAACAGAGTCTATCCTCCTAGCACTCTGCCACTGCCTCTGGCTGCTGTCACATGCCCATCTACTGTAGCTCCTCTGGGGGGTGGGGAGAGGGGTCGGGGTGGGGGTGCTCTCCGCCCCTCAAAGCACCAAGCTCTCCTTCTCTCACCTGTTTATGAACCTTCTAGCCAGCGTGTGGTCACCCCTCATCATATCTTGTCATGTGTAGTAGTATGCATTGTGTAGTTTGTACAATCTGTGCGTGCGAGGATGAAGTTCTATGTGTGTCTTGAAGTTTTAAGTGTGTGTGTGTGGGGGGTTGGGGTGTTGGGGGTATTCTGCATGTGCTTGCACAATACATTTCTCACTGACATCTGAGGCACCGTCACTGTCATCACGTCGGCAGCCTTTCTGTAGACGCCGTGCAGTCGCTCATGGGAAAACAAGGTCCCAGAGTGAACTCTGTCAGCAGGTCATCTTCTGGAATGATTGACTCTTCTCCCATCTGTGGCTACAGCGTGTGGACATTCCCTGTGTTAACCAAAGCGTGGCCCTCTCCCCCCCCCGCCCCCCTCTCCCCTGGCTGTGAACCCAGGCCCCAGCCCAGCGTCCCTCCCTGCATGGGGCTCCTGCATGGGGCTCCCACAAGAGGGCGGCTGCTTCTGGTTAACCCCTCGCTGCCCAGCGTTTCTTCCCGGCGTCACCATGCAGACTTCCCATGGACTCACCTCCCAGACCTCTCATTCCACCTCATTCCACTTCTCATCCGTTTCCTTCCCCTTAATGCCCTCATCCCATGACCCCCGTCTCCCAGGGTGACCTCATCAGGCAGGTCTGCACACACGGCTGGATGACGTAGGCGGGAATGTTTTGCTGGCCTCTCCCACGGTCGTGGCTTGATGACGCCTCACGGTCATGCTTGTGGTCACGTGTGTGTGTGTGTGGGGGGTTGTGTGTTGCACGTGTCTGCTGCGTCTGTTTTTGTCTGTTTATTTATTTCCGATTCCCCTGGTCTGACTGCTGTCTGTTCCTCCTCTCCCCTCCAGGAAAGAAGAGCTCTAGAAAGGAAGATCTCTGAGATGGAGGAGGAACTCAAGGTATAAACCCCCTCCTCCTCACCCACACCTCCCCCCAAAGGGGAGACACACCAGTTTGGGGCTGTTCTGGTGCTGGGTATCTTACCTAAAGACATCACATGAGTATTGGACTGCCAGGGTAGCTAGATCATGGCATGACAAGCTTAGATGGGAGTGTATTCTGCCTTGCTCATTCTCCAGTGTCCTCATGGAACCAGAGGTCAAAGAGCAGCTGCTGAGGAATTCACCTGATCGTAGACAGTTTGCTGTACTGAGCGGATCATCTCTCTGTCTGTCTGTCACACCTATGCAGCCAAGGCAGAGGTCTCAGTTTCCCAGGGTTAAGTCTTTTGTGTGCAAGTTTGGATTCCAGGACTAGGCAGCATCTCTCGCTCCGACTCAGTACAGCGACACAGATGACCGTGTTTGGACGTCCTGCTGGAACTCCTGCAGAAGAGATCTGTGTGGTTGCTCTGTGGGGAGGGGGGCAGGGAGGGAACACAAAGCCACCATGTGCACTTGGCTCTTCCAAGCACTGAGCCTGAATGGGGGGGGGGGGGGTTCTTTCTAGGTCATGGACGGCTGTGGGATCATGTCTCTTGTCTTGTCATTGTGCTCCAGTTTGGGACTGTGATTATCATCTCGCCTACATGCCCACCTGGAAAGCCCTCGTCATTCCTCCTGTGCTGAAACTCTGTCCCCATTCCTAACAATCTCCTTTTCCCTCTTTCTGTCTTTCTTTTTTTTTCTTCCCTCTTCTCTATTCCTTCCCTTCTACCATTTTGTTCTTTTGTAATTCCTTTTCTTTTTCTGTCGTGGTTCTTATTCTGGTTCCCTTCCATCCTGTCTGTCTCCTTTCTTCCATCCTGTCTGTCTCCTTCCTTTCTGTCGGTCTCCTTCCTCCTGTCTGTCTCCTTTCTTCCATCCTTTCTGTTGGTCTCCTTCCTCCTGTCTGTCTGTGTCCCTCTCTCCCTGTGTTGTGGTTTTCCTGCAGAACCTCCCCCAGGTAAAGCAGGTCCAGGCCTTGAGGCAGGTTAAGGAGCGGCTGCAGGCTGAGAACCGGGCCCTGGCCCGCGTGGTTGCCAAGCTGTCCCAGTCCGCCTGCAGCCACCTGCCCGCCGTTGACCTGTAGCGCCCCCCTCTCCTCCCAACACGACCACCACCTCACCACCACCAACACTTCCCTCAACCCAACCCCTTGTCATGCTCTTCATCTGTGCTCCGGCCCACGCCTATAGACAGGCAGGTGCCCCCACAGCCACCTCCACACCAGCAGGTTTTACCACTGTGACCCCCCCCCCCCGCCCCACCTCTGCCTCACCATGTATACAATGGGGAGTGTGATTTGGTTTTGTTTTGCCCTTTTTTGGACCGGACACTTTCCTTTTTTAATACACATTTTAAGAACAGAAAGATTTGAGCACCTTTTTTGCTACTTGGGATGTTCATCTGATTTGAAGTCAGATGAACACCAGTAGCTTAATAAGCAAGTGGTACTTAACAAGGGTCCCATCTGTTTGGTGGCAGCTGGTTGTCCAGCAGTCTGTTATGAATCATTCCAATGTGCTTTAAAGGAAAGTGTCCCCTTTTCCTTTCCTTCCCAAAGTGTGCAGTCTTGAAGCCTTGACCCAGGAAGTGCACTGACGGAGTTTGGCTTGTCTTGGCTTCTTTGCATGACATGGCTTTTCTTTTTGTGTCAAAATGGCGGCCATTTTTTCTGGGGGAGGGGGGGTGGGGGAGTGTTTTCTTCACTTCTCGACGCTTGTCTTCTTGGTCCTCCTCTTGGTTTTGATTTCTCCCTTTTGAGATGACATCAACCCAGCCTTTGCTCAATGGCTGTGTGCTCCCTCAGCTCCAGTCAGGGACTAGCTGCTGTGCTTATCCACATGTAGTACAATTCCACCTGTCCCAGAATGCAGTTGGAGTGATGAAGTGAATTGAGGCCTGGTTGGTTGATTGTCATTTGGACCATAATTTTGACTCTTCCTGTTCTTTTTGACTGTTGTATGTTAGTGTTTCAGAGGGAGATATGTTTAGACCAGGATAGAGCTTTGTTACTCAGGACAATCCTCCCCCTCACAACTTTACAGACACTATCAACTCAATGTGGTAAAACAAGGCTTTTCCTTACAGAGATCTGTTCTAAGATCGGAGATCTAATATCGTCTCAAAAAGGTGGAGTTCTGGGTTTTTGGTGCTCTGTGTGGGACAATAATTGAGCATTAAGCATTTTTAGAGTAATGTTAAATGTGTGAGGTCCAGCAGATCTCCACAGGTGCAGTGTAGGACAGTGTAGGCAGTGTAGGTCTCCCTCTCATGCATTGGAGCCCTGTGTGCGTCAGAACAAAGCCTGTTTGTTCTGCTGTGTTGTATTGAAGAGGCTTGGTTTGGTGGCCGCAAGTGTGTAGCCATTCTTGTTCTGCATGGCTATTTAGCTGAGAGTTTGGACTGTGGTGTGTGTGTGTGTGCGCGTGTGTGTGCGTGTCTGCTCACTTTCTCGTGTGAGAACATTTATGTGATGAGAGACTTTCTAGACTTGAAAGACACTAAAAGGGAAATATGTTTGCTAGAACCTTGTGTGGCTTGTTGGAACAGCTGACATGCGTTCATGCTGCCATTAACACGTTTGGAGAACCAGACTGACTGGTTGCAGCAGCTCCTCAGTGTGTCTCTGTTGTGACTCGTCTAACCCAACTCTTCCCCCCTCTTCCCCGTTTCTCCCTCTCCTGTTGTTTGTTCTCTCTTTCAGACGTTACCAGACTTGAAAGCAGACAACCAGAGACTAAAGGATGAGAATGGAGCACTCATTCGCGTCATTAGCAAGCTTTCCAAGTAGAACTGCGCCCTCCTCCTCCCTGCCACCCCTCCATCCTGTACCCCGCTCCACCCACCCCCTCCCTCATGGCAGTGACTCATGGAATTGCACATTTAGATATTAAATGCAACAGACATCAGAAACCAGAACTCCCCCCTTCTCCTCCCTCTATCCCTCCCTCGTCCTCCACTCTCTATTCCCCAGCCATCCTTCTACCTATTCACCCCCCCCCCCCCCCCCACCACCACCACTATTGTAGACACCTTGAGGTTATTTTCCACTTGATGCAGTGGCTCCTGGTCCAGATCCAGGGTCCCAGTTTACACAGCAGATGAAAAGGGGATTGTGAGCGGCATGCCAGTGTTGCGATGTGGACGGGGAAGCCTCGAAAAAACCCTATTTAACCATGAAGCCTTAGTTTGTACATAAAGACACACTTGCACCAATCTCTCAGCTGTCACAGGAACAGCTACTATACCCACACCAGATTTTACTTGTGCCACACTCTTTATTCAATGTGATTTCTTCTCCCCCCGCCCCTCTTAACACCTGTCCTCTACCTGCGTAGACGTGTGCTGCAGTTCCCTCCTCCCTCTGAAAGTGCCCGAGGTCTGCCTCCTCCTGATGGCTCTGTCTCCCAGCAGATGACTTCTCAGCTGTACTCCTAGTGGAGGAGAACTCTCTCTTCTCACACACACACAGACACGCTGCCCTATTACTCTCATCCCTTTTCACCTTTCAACTCCCACCGGCACGTGCACCCCCCCCTCCCCCTCCTCCTTTCTAACCATGCCACCCTCCCCTCCATTTCTGTACCTTTGTGTGTCTTCCTCAAAGAGGGAAATGGAATTCTCGATTTATACAGATCATGGTGGACTTGGTGGAATTTAAGCTTTCACTGTATGTGCAATATGCATTTATTTCTTATAAAAAAAAATAATGCTTTAATGATGAGTCCATCACTAGTAGAACTTTCACCTCTCCTCCACCTCTCCATCAGCCATCCTTCTTCCTTGCTTTCCCCTTCCTCCTCTCTCCTGTTTTTTTTTTTTTGGTTTTCTTTAAGTTTATAGTGTAGTCAATGGTTTATACTCTGTGATCCTCACTTCGTTTTAGCAGGTACTGAGTGATGCTGTATATACCTGGATGTATTGTTTGAGCCCAGCACATGGCATGCGTTAATGGTTCCCGCCTGTTACTATCAAAAATATACAAACTCCAGAGGACAAAAAAAAAGTGTGTTTTAGCTATTTTTCTTCTTCCGTTTCTAGTCTAAAGACATTGGATGACAGTAGGGCCACTCTCAAAGGAGTTGGCCGACAGTGTTCAGTGATTCTTTCCTCTCCAGTTTTAAAAGTGTTCACCATAATTGTGAGATAAGAAATAATATAATTGCTTCACTACATTTCACACATTGTATTCAGTATCTTTGGAAGAGTGCTGTTCATTTTCTTTCTTTATTCTTTTTTTTTTTTAAGCTGTAGTATTAGCCAAGATTTTGTCACTAAAAGATCTGTAGGTATCGCTAACCCAGTCCTTTTACGATGTCTATATGCACTGTCAGCGCCATGTGAGGAGGTAGGATGGCAGGTTCAGCTAACTTGCCACCTTCAAATATAAAGTCCATGCATCAGAAACAGTTTATGCATTTCAGTGGCCTTTTAAAGAAATACTGTAGGAAAGAGGCACTGGAGATGGACTGTGGCCCGTCTCCTCTTTGGGTTTCAATTTTATTGGACTTTGTTTCTTTTTTTTTCTCATTGATTTTTTTTGTTTGTTTCATTTTTTTTCTTTTTAAATGTCCTGTCATCTTGTAAAATAGGTGTGTGTGGCTTCATACATGCAAGCTGTGCTGTGACTACCAACCACTGAAGAGTTCATTAAAAAATAAACTTGTACATTGTAAAGTCCTTGTTGTTGCTTTTTTTTGTTTGTTTTTTTGTTTGTTTGTTTTTTTTATTTTTTATTGGTTTTCCTCAAGTGAGAAGGTCTGGATGAGAGGTAGGACTTAAAGTTACATACCTGAATTCACTGTTCTGCCACTAGATGGTGCACATTTGTATTCCATTTTCTTATGATTTCATGAATTCTTTGTTTATTCCTATATCAGCAGGCTGTCAGTACGATTTTAGGACTTGTTTTAACACGATACTAGCAGTTTATCATGATATAGATGTATGAGTAAGACCAATCTGTTAACCTTTCCCTGACTGGTTAGAACCAGTTGGTTTAACAACTACAATGATGACTGAAATACCATTTGTTCTGTTTATAGGACCTACTTTAGAACAATGTTTACTAATATGTTAATGCAGTGAATTGATGACAAAAACATACTTTGTAAAACCTGCCGGGCTTAGTGATTGCTGCTGCATGCTGGTAACGAAACAATCCTTGTTGTTTTCTGTGCTTTCCTATACCTCTCTGAAATCACCCCAGCAATAACAATGTGAGGCCCAGCATGTCCCCGCCCATGGTTACCTACAAAACAGGCTTCAATACACGCATCATCTGCTCAGTCTAACGCTGAGAATACCCCCAGCAATGTGGTGAAGACATAATTAAGTTCCACCTGTATATAAAGTGATTTGAGCTCATACGATCGGTGTGCCATTGAGGCCGTTCTAGAGACTGGTTTAATCAGGATTCATGAGGCAAGATGTTATTTTTTCCCCACAAATGGTGACTCACTGTAGTAGTTGCACTATTGGTCTGGTTAATATCTCACGTTGACACGCAAAGTCCTGTGCTGCTTCTTCAAGCATATTGTCTTCATCAAAGCTTTGACCAGAGCTAATAAAAAAAAGATCAGCTGGACAGCTTCCCAGACGGAAAATGCTGCTGATGATTATAGAAGCTAATGGATTTAATATGTTGTGTCTTGAGCATAATGTTACAGAGTGTGTGAATCTTTTACAGGTGTTATGTACTTTGACTGCTTCAGTCATTGGTAGTAATACCTGTGTCTTCCTGTGTGAATGCTGCTGTGATGCACAATGATCCTTGTTCCTACTGCTCAAAAGGCGATCAGAGTTCTGTTTCAACCTCCCCGTTCTGACTGCTCAAACCCAGGCTCAACATTAGTTCAGTGAAGCACAAAGAAATGTGGAACATTCCCCCAAATCAGTTACAGCAGAGCTTAGACTCATGATTGGTGATTGACAATGGTCCCAGCTGGAGATGTGCTGCTGTGCTTTTCTGGGTCTAGAATCCTACAGAGGGATAAGAGCTCAGACGCTCCTGTCTCTGTATCTCTCTGTCTCTGTATCTCTCTGTCTCTGTATCTCTCTCTCTGTCTCTGTATCTCTGTCTCTGTATCTCTCTCTCTGTCTCTGTATCTCTGTCTCTGTATCTCTCTCTCTGTATCTCTGTCTCTGTATCTCTCTGTCTCTGTATCTCTCTGTCTCTGTATCTCTCTCTCTCTGTCTCTGTATTACTCTGTCTCTGTATCTCTCTCTCTGTATCTCTCTGTCTCTGTATCTCTGTCTCTGTATCTCTCTGTCTCTGTATCTCTCTCTCTGTCTCTGTATTACTCTGTCTCTGTATCTCTCTCTCTGTATCTCTCTCTCTCTCTGTATCTCTCTGTCTCTGTATCTCTCTCTGTATCTCTCTGTCTCTGTATCTCTCTGTCTCTGTATCTCTCTCTGTCTCTGTATATCTCTCTGTATCTCTCTCTCTCTCTCCCTCTCTGTTTCTCTCTCTGTGTCTCTCTAATACACACAATCCCCTCTCTCTCATTCTTTCCACCGTTGTGGCCTAATCTCCTTCTCTTCACTCCTGTCATACTGTGCTGAAGTTGCAGAGTGTAGTGGGCTAATGGCAAAGCAGCTGACAGCACAAAGCTAGACTACATTTCATGTCAGTCTCCCTTTACCCTCTCATTTACTCTTATTTGCATACTAGCTAAACAAATCACGTTTTACTTGAAAGAGTTGTGGGGTTTAAATGAGTTATTCCAATTATGACACTCCCACCACAGGTGTTACTGTCAGTTTAGGGATGATAGTCGCTGCATCTGACACAATGATGTGGTGAAATGTCAGTTACAACATCTGAATCAACCAATCAGTATTCAGAGACAGATGGAAGATGCTGAGTCGGGGAATGCAGAACATAGTCTGGGCTTGAGAACAGGTTGGCTTGCTGGCCCACTTAGTCACCCACCATGCCATTCTCACCAGATGGCGCCCCGCAGATGGCATGGGCAGCCGTTGGAGGGCACAGCAGGGGCTACGGACATACCGTGCTGATAGGGAGAGAGGACTTCATGAAGCTAGAGAGGACTTCATGAAGCTACAGAGGACTTCATGAAGCTACAGAGGACTTCATGAAGCTAGAGAGGACTTCATGAAGCTAGAGAGGACTTCATGAAGCTACAGAGGACTTCATGAAGCTAGAGAGGACTTCATGAAGCTACAGAGGACTTCATGAAGCTACAGAGGACTTCATGAAGCTACAGAGGACTTCATGAAGCTAATGCCCACATCACCAGAGCAGAGCAAGGGTCAAAAACTGGATGCCTTTTCTCTTATTAATGAGAAGTAGGGAGTCTGGTCATTCTTTTAGTCTGTTCCAGAAATGAAAGTCAACAAAACCCACCAAGCATAAAGAAACCAAACTAGAGATCTGTCTTCGGGTTGTGACTTCCGGACTGTTCTGTCCCCTGCAGAATACAAAAGGTGAACCATATCTGTTTAAATCACCTTTTTTTGTCTTGACCTGCATTTCTCGTCTCTCTCTCTCTGTCTCTCTCTCCCTCCCTCTGTCTCTCTCTCTCTGTGTCTATCCCTCTGTCTCTCTCTCTCTGTCTCTCTATCCCTCCCTCCCTCTGTCTCTCTCTCTCTCTCTCTCTCTCTGTCTCTCTATCCCTCTGTCTCTCTCTGTCTCTATCTCCCTCCCTCTGTCTCTCTCTGTCTCCCTTCCTCTGTCTCTCTGTCAGCCATCCATGTTGAGGCCCTCCTGCAGAAAGTCTTGTTTTCATTCAGACTCAGCGAGACATTCCTGTTAAGAGACTGAACCCCCTGTGCCTCTGCTGGTATGTCCAGCACACTCACTGGGCCTCAAGAGGCTGTCTGAGAGTTCCTTATCTCCCAGTCACCTTACAGCTTGCTGGACAAGCAATTAGTAGAGAACCAAGAACCAAAGCTTAAGAATTAGACTGAACATACAGCATCTGTTTTTTATACATATCTGAATTACGCATTTTCCATAAAGACTTTCTTTCAAGACTACGGGTGATTTGTGTTTGAAGATTCTCCCTTTGACCCAAATGAGTTGAAATGTGGTGGGGTGTTTAGAGTTGAGCTCTGCATAAGTTCATATCCATAAAAGGCTGCCTGAAATATAGAAAAAAAGATCATTTCCATTTTTTTGGGCCACTTTGTGGCTTCTTGGTTTAAAGTGTACCTGCGGGACAAATGAAAAACTGTGAACATAAAAGAAAACATAACACAATGTTATGTTTAATATAAATTTGAGGCTAACAGGCATGGACATTTTACGGTCGGCTCTTCTTTCTAACCCAACCACTAATGTACACTGTGGCTGTGAGAGGAAGAAGAACAGATTATTGAAAGAAGCCAGACTGGTTTTAGTGAGGGTTTTGAACTTTTTAAGATAAGACACATTTTCAGCAGAAAATGGGAGGAAAGGCTTCTACATTGAAAATGTGTTCATGGAACGCCAAGTCTCATCTAGTTGAAGGGGGTGTTGGTATGGAGAGACACTTGGAGAGAAACCATTGTGTCCTATCCTTTCTTCCACCCCAAAACTGATGGAAACATGTTAAATATGCAGCAGTTTGACCTCACCCTTAAGACCAGAAGCTATTTTTAGACCAGGTGTCTCCTCCTGAGTATTATTCTCCTTTATCTCTGACATTTGATGACAATGAACAGTGATTTGTAAAGTGCACTTTTGTGTAGATAGGAACAATGCCTGTTGGAAACCCACCAGATAACATTGCTAGACTGACTAGATATGGGAGGGGCTAAGTATGAAACTTTCAGAGTTTCGGCTCTCATGCCAGTCTCTGTACCAGTGGAGGATATTTTAGGTTCCTGAAACCCAAGTCTAGAGTGAAATGGTACAGAACACACTTGGATGGCATGCAGGTTATTACAGTGGAGTTCTGCATGCATGCACACAGCAGGATATTACCTTGATCAGGGTGTAGCCTATGGATCATTAAACATGGAAAACCTGAAAATAGCAGCTATATAACCAGTTTCCAAGCTGAAGATAAAACTGTGGTTGGCTTCAGAGATGCCTCATGAACCAAGCGTTTTAATAAGGATTATGCACAGGTTCTTCCAAGTTATTAAATTGTGTACAGTGGGAAGGTTTAAGAGAGAGCTCAGGGGAACATACCAACCATATAGTAAGTCCTGGATCGTGGAGGCAGCACTGGTCTGTGCTATAGAGATTAGATAACTTCAGTGTTCACCTCTAAGCTCCCGTGGGCCGCCGTGCTTGGTGACTCATTCACAGCATAAAGAAGCTCTCCGTGGGAGATGCGTGGGAGGGACTGCGCATGTCTGCGATAAACTGTGGCCTACCTCAAAATAAATGTTCGATTACATCTCAGCATAAAACTGATATTGCCTCCATAAATACGGCTAAAGTCTTACAGGAAGAAAAACAACTTTTTATTCTTCTAAAATAAATAAAAAATGTGGACAAAGTATAAAACCAGGCAGGTATAAAGACTAAGAACTAAGAAGTAGGTATATCTTTAAACAGGGCTTGATAAAATACTACTGTAGGGTAAACTTGGATTCAATTCCCCCCTACGTGTTAGTATGGACTTCGGTCTTATTCGTACTTACTCGTGTGTCCTCGGAAAAGCCTGGCGCCTCAGAAAGTGGGCAGAACTCTGTTCTCTGTGTGACTAAAGCTTCCCTGTGAAGCAGCATTGCAATTCATACCAACCAGTCTGTTCACCTGGGAGATCTAAAGCATTGGAAAAGAGCAGGTGAGTAACTCCAGTGGTCATTTAGATTTAAGTAGACTGTTTAGTTGAAGTTTATAGTTTTAAACAACCCAGTAAAACTTCTGGACATGTGAGTTGCTGACAGCGCTAAAGTTTCCAGTTTAGATGCAAGTGTTGTAACTTTCTAACGAAGTTCCGATTTTTATGAGACCTGCTTAATCTTTATATCCTATCGGTGTGCCAGCAAGACGCATTATGTAAACAGTAATACAACATTCGAAGCAAATTGTATGAAAGATAAACAATTTAGTTAACACTCTGCATCAATCCAATTTAAACGTAATTGTTCTCACCTGTGTAGTGATGTTTTACTGTTGAACGCAGAATACTATTGAATAATAATAATAATAATAAATAAAAAAAACTTTTCTAGGTGAACCCCCATTGGCGAGAACAAACGTGCAAGGAAGGGATCATGGCAACGGGGGGATTTAAGTCAAACGCACAGACTGACTTTTTAGAGGAATGGAAGGCTAAACGGGAGAAAATGAGGGCGAAAATGCTGGGGGACATCGCCGCAGCCACAGGCGCGTGTGCTGCTGGGAACGCGGCTGCCGCTCCGCTTCTCGGGACAGGCGGCAGAGGTGAGACGCGCAGCGGCGCTCAGAGCGCAGAACTGAACAACAGCGCCAACACTGATCGAGGGGGGTCTCTTCCCCTGAACTGCCTGGCATCCTCCCCAATGGCACGCTCATCATCATCATCCTCCTCAGCCTTGAAGAGACCCGAGGACGACCTGCACCCCACCCCACCAGAGAGCAGAGCAGACAACCAGGGAGGTCCCTTGAAGAAGACACCTCAGCTGGAGAAGGTTCCCTGTGTCTCTCAAGACTCCAGCCCCACTGCTGTCTCTAATGACAGTGACAAGGAAAGCACGTCACCTGGCAAAGGCAAGGACAAGAAGAATAGTGGTCCAAGCTCCAGGAAGGGCAAAGGGCAGATAGAGAAGAGGAAGTTGAGAGAGAAGCGCAGATCAACTGGTGTTGTCAGCATCCCATCTAATGAGGTAAGTTAGACACAAGTTTGTTTACATGCCGTAAACCCCACATTTAATGAGTACTTTTTTATGAACAGAGGTTTGGCACATCTGTTATTCATTCTACTTTTAGGTTTATTATTATGGAAAGACAGTTCGAGCTACATACTTAATTAAATACTGATTGTATAATGACAAATATAAAACATGTATGCCGTCACCCCAGTTTAAATGAAAACCAACAGTTGGCACACTTGAACATGGCCGACACCGCAATTGAATGATTGCAAGTGTTGAGGGAGGTGGTGTTATGTAATTAAAATAATTTCACAACCAAGGCTGGGTGCAGAATGAAACCAGAACAATGAGACACAGTCCCTCTAGACACAACCTCGCTGCAACCCGCTGTGTACTTACTGCTGTTTGGCACATTGGCACATATTCCTATATGAACGGCCCCTGGTTCATGATGTGGCTCAGGCTTTTCTGCCAAGGGGGGGGTCACCTAGAAAAGACACCCGCATACTAACATGCTCACACATTGACACACACTGGATTCCAGCCACCCAGATCCTGTGAGTTTCACTTGGAGGTTGACCAGTGTATGACTTGGCGTGCACCATCCTGTTATTAAGCTATCTGCCGTGCCAGAACAAAGTAGTATAACAACTGGTCGTGAGCCAGGTGGTAATGCTGGGTTTCAGCACGGCGGGAGGCAACTCAAATATGTACGATCATGCCCTATGATCTGCCACTGGCCCGTTCATGGAGGAAGGAGGATTGTTACATTTTCTGGGTAACATATAACAGAGCAAATATGGCTGCCCCTGTGATTGGATCCACTTCACACAAGTCCCCTGGCGTCCTCAATGCGGTTGAATAGGTGTGAATAGGTACGCCTGGGTAATCTCTCCTGCTTGTTCTCAGGCTACAATAGCCTGTTGAAGGGGGCTTTTCAGAGAAATGGGGAACCCAATAACCCTGCCTGTGGTTACGATGGGCTGATAATAGCTTCACGCTTAACTGGAGAATACACTCCAGGTGGGTCTGGGCTGTGTCAGTCAGGACCACCTCCCCACATTCCAGACAGGTGTCTCCTTACGCCCTCCTCTGTGGGGGAGCGAGGTGGGAGTGGGGGGCTGTTACTGATGGACCTGAACTTGCCACGACCGCTACATAGGAATATGGTGTGTGTGTGTTTGATATAAGAGAAATGCTGAGGCTGTTTTCATTTGCAAGATGCAAAATATTATAGTATGCACAGGATGAACCAGTATCTTTCTTTTCCATAGTTATCTTGCCAGTTCTTGTGCATGACACGTAATAGACATAGCACAAATGTTGTTGTGACAACATTTATGAGTATGTTCTATAAAGGATTACTTGTCTGACCTCGCAACTTTGCATAGTGCATGTATGGTTTACTGAGCACGTGTTTGTGGAGTGTGTTTGCTGATGTATGTGTGTGTGTGTGCATATTTACAGAACACTCTGAGCTTGTCAGCTGTGTTTTCCTGTGTATTCCTGGTTTCCTGCGGCCAGAGAGGATATTGTGCCAGCGGTGGAGGTGATCCCATCAGCCACACTGAGGGCCACACCTGATTTATATCCTGCATTGTTGTGGGGGCCGGCCACTTTTATGGGCCCGTGAGTTATGAGCCCCAACTGGGCACTGTGGAGGTTTCAGGCCACAGTAGAGACTTTGTTTCAAGTACAGCACTGGACCCCACCGATAACGGCTTCTGATGTTTGTGTGTGTGTGTGTGTGTAAACACATGTGGACAACACAATCCTTGCTGAAACATGCCTCTGTTTCAGAAGCAGTGGACTGTCCCAGTGATCTATGATACACATCTGAGCCCAAGAGCTCTGCTAATTAGTACCCTGGTGATAAAGCCATATGGTCATGGAGATTTATATTACAGAATCTATCATTTGTACACTGTGTGTGTCTGTCATATGGAATGTCTCTTCCACATTTTTATGGGTGAGTGTGAGAGAAAGTTCACTGATAATCAGTTACAATTCAGACAAATCAATGTGTGTTTAATATATATGATTTATTTTGGAATTTGGATCAGCAGATTCAAATTGCTGAAACGTCTTCCAATCGGATCCTTAAACCTTTTTCCAAGCTAATTTGCCAACTGAAACAGTTGTAGGGGCAAAGGCTGCATGAGATTGGAGTTGCCTTTCTAAGATTGATGAAGTTATGAAATATCAGGGTCTGTGTCTGGCTGGATAGTCCTACACACTTATCAGGAGATTGTCATATCTGATCCCACCATTTCTTTGCGATAAGCTTTGGGGTCTGAAGAGGAGTAAATCATCTGCATCAAGTCAGCTGTGCTCTGGAATGAAGCCCTACTGAAAGTAGTTATTTGACACAACCGTGATAACGTGGACATAGACTTTTTCATGGTGCCGCCTCCTGTGTAAGTGAAAAACTTTCACAACGTCCAGTCAGGGGCTTTCTGGGAAATGTTGTGGGGCCCCTGGTGACGATTTTCTTTTCATCACCTGTTTGTGATATTTTCCTTGAGATATTTTCGCTGTCTGGGTACACAGTGTTCCTTGGAATTAACCACTCTTAAACTGTTCGATAAGATAAGATAATCCGTTATTTATCCCGCAGCAGGGAAATTTCAGTTTGCAACAACAAGGTACAGTACAGTTAGACCCTCACCCTTAAGTAACCCGATTATCTGCTGTGCTTTTCATACTTTTTTTATTGCTTTGGATCAGCACGTTGTGCTACATAAATAAATGTGAAGTGTGTGTGGACAGCATGTCCTTAGGCAGCAGTGCAGGTTTGAACACTGCCTCTTTAACCGGTACCAGGGGGCCTCCATGCCTCCCTCTCATCAGGGTTCTGTTGCCCTGTCAGAGGAAGCCTCTCTTCCTGCTCAGCCTCATCAGAACTCCATGTGTTCCACAGACCCTCAGGCTGCATGGAGAACCTCATACCTCTGTGTCCCAGTACCGTCCCAGAGTGAAAAATGACCCATCCTTGATCTTAAACTGATATTGACCTGTTCCAAAATGTAAATTATTGTGTCAGGTAAAGGATATTTTCAACACTATTTGAGTAATCCATACAGTTGTGGAACTCATAAGTGTCTACATTTAAATGGGAATGCATACACAACATAGAATACACACTTTTACCACTTGTTTTGTGGTGATTTTAACCCCTTTCCCCAGACCCCCAGGGGGGGTGAATCGCAGTGGCTCTGATTGTTTCCAGGTTCAGTTTCAGCTGAATCATCATATCTTTGTAGAAACACTTTAGTTTTGGCAACATTCCCTCTCCCCACCTCCCGATGCTTTTCATGAACTTTACATAATGATGAATCCATAAATTGCATAAAATTATGATTTGTTAACTGATTGTGCAGTAGGACAGTTTGTCCAGAACGTGTGTTTCACCTATTTCACATCTGTAGAAAGGAATGTCACAATGAAAGTCTTGTTGGGGCGGAGTACGTTTAACATGCTTTTAAAGCCTTCTCCAAACAAGGTCACATCATCACAGCAAATACCTAAAGGATTTTATCATAGGCTTAGGTAAGCAAGGAATTATTTGGGCAGGGTGGTAAGCTTATTTTAGTTGCTTCTTGGTAGAACAACTAGCATATGGGAAACTATGTTAAACTCTACTGTTGTTCTAAGTTGTTTTTCTGGGGGAAATCACCATCACAAGGAAAACTTTGTGAGAGGTGTGACTAATGGCTAAAGTCCCCAACAGAGTTCTGGGAGAGTCTGGGGAATTCCAGGGGGCGAGCAGAGGAAAGGAATGTGGAACTAGTGTTCGCTGGGTTACTTGACATGGTCTCCAGGTAGGCCCCATGTGGTGGGGGCACAGAGGGGTCTCTCTACACCTCATCAAACACCTTGTTTCTCCTAATGGGCTGTGGCACAGGGGAAGGGGCTGATTTCACAAACTTTTCATGAAATGTCCTCGCTCATTAAACCCTGACTAGGTGAAGCTCTGAGCCTTCATTGGGCTGTCAGTGGCGATCACACCGCTGGATCAGGAAGGTGGTGCTGTGGTGGGATGATGGGGGGAGGGGGGGGGGGGCTCTCTGATTGGTTTAAAAGGAAAACCTCCCCTGGGTCAGACTGTGCTGTAGACATTTCAGCAGCTCACAAAGATATATTGTTGTAATGTAATGTCGTCCTAGGTCAAGATTTTGATCCAAAAACATGTCCACATTGCTGTGGTTTTCTTGATCTAGGTCAGTGGTCTTTAGTTATGGCTGTGTCTGACCTCCATGCAGCCCAGCATAGTAGATTATTATGCAGCAGAAAGGCTCCCCCAGACAGCCTCCAGAGAGGAATGCACAGTCATGCAGCCCTGCTTGTCCTAGCCACTGATGTTCCAGACACGTCTTGTGATTGAGGGAGAACTCTGCTCTTTGCACCTCTACACAAACACACACACACACACACACACACACACACACACACTATCCCACTTGCTTGGAACAACACTACTTATCCCTGTCAAGGTGAAAATGAATGCGTTGTCTGACAGTGATGGGGTGAGGTCAGTGGAGTTGGTCTTGGGGCACAAGGCTAACCTGTTACTATCAGTGCAAATAGGTGACTGTGCAAATGGACAGCACACTGGGTCAACTGTAAAAATAGCCCTTTTACTAAGGTGTGTGTGTGTTTAGACTTCGTGTGTGCGTGTAACAGGGCTGGACTAATGCAGTCCTGACTGCCTGAATGACCAATCACCAGCCCAGTCTGGCAAACCAGAAAGTCCAGCGTGATCAAGGAGCAGGACCTGTAGATAACCTCCATGTACGTTATTGTTATGCATCCTGTTCATGAACCTGACCTTTACTGGAAGGATGAATGAAGGAAAAGATCAACGATTCCATTTCGAGATCTCTAACAGATCAGTGTTCCATTTGGAATCATTGATCTGTCTCCTTCATTTATAGAAGGATACAGCTGAAATCCGTGGATCTAAAGGTCTCTTGGCTTTCAGGCTTGGTTGTCCCCTTTGTGTCTGACCTCCCTTCACAAGAAGAGCACTAACATGGCATGTTATGATTACTGATGTGCTGCTTGTCGAGAGGTCCCTCCCTGCATATTCCCCTTTAAGTCTCTCCTAACCTTGTGCTGCTTGTCCCGGAGTCATGGGGCAGGAAGCATTTTTATGCCTCCCATGTGGAAATGGCTTGCGTGAACTTGTTCACAGCAGTGTGGGGAGGGAGTGTCAGAGTAGGATCAGGGTTGGTCTGCTGAACGCTTGCTCTTCTCCTGCTGATCTAGCGGTACTGTGTGTGTGTGTGTGTGGTGTTTGGTGGACATTCCTACGTGTCGGGCAGCAGTGTAGGATTTGTGAGTCAGCCCTAATCAGGCCACTCTGCATGATTAGGCATTTGGGAGCCTGTCTGTGTGGATTCCCTGCAGTAGAATAACTGCCTCCTTCACCCTCTCTCCCTCATTACATCTCTTGCTTTTCTCCACATCCCTCCTTCTTTCTGACACTGAGAGCTGTTTTGCACAGTGACAGTCCAGCAGACAATTTCTTATGTTACCAGGAATATCTCTCAAACTTTGTCCCCTGATAATGATGAGATAAGCATAAGCACGGCATGCTATGTTGTGTGTGACGAATGACAAACAAACATTAGTCACGCCAAGTACCTGGCCTTTTTACTCTGCTCTGCATTAGACAGAGCCAGGTGCCATAGCAACACCTAGGCAACTACAAGCAGGTAGAGAGGCACGTGAGTGAGTGAGGGAGTGAGTGACTGAGAGGGATTTCTATGGAAAACACGTTTTCTTTTGGATACATCTCTAATTAACTGATGCATGCAGTCTGCATATTGACATTGACAATGTTTTGGGGGCGATTTACAGAAAAATACTGTCACATCTAATGGAAACAAATTAAATGTGGCAGTCTACGAATGTTTCCTCCGTGAAACACTAAATCAAATAAAGAATGTGCTTCCAATGGCAATAAGATTTAAGGTAGCTTTGATATTTAAGCTTTTCACCTAAACCAAGGAATAGATTGAAGCTTATATGGTGGAACTGAGTGGGTGTGTGTTGGTTTTTGTAGTGGGAGAAATGGTCCCCTGTGTCTGGATCCCTCCTCTTTGGCACTGGGCTGCCACACTGATCAGCGATTGGCTGGTGCAGCATACCCACTTCACCATGTGACCAATGGGTGCCTAGGAAGAGTTTGTTTCGTTCACAGGTGGTGTCGAAGGGCAAACCCATACCCCTAGGGGTTGGGAACACATCCAAACTGGAGTTGGTTTTGAACGTATTGTTGGGGCTCCCTGAGACTCTATTGTGTGGCTTGTGGCAGCTTATGGGGGCTTGAGGAAGGCCGCTTTCTCCCCCGAGGCAGATTCAGAGGCACGAGGCAAACCAGGCCCAAAGACAACAGCGACATGGAGCACAACTCTTGGATCAGGGTGCCCATTGTTACAGATTAGCTGGTTCCAGACGTGCTTAAACGCTCTGGGACAACTCTCTTGGTCTTGGAGCCGAGGGGAGTTTAGCCGACCCCCGCTACCTAGCCAAAGGTTACATTCCTGGGCCAATGGCAAAAGAGGTGGTGACCCAAGGAGGCTGTTGTGAAAAGTCAATATGGTGGTGTGTAGTACCACACCTCCACAAAGTTCCACACGTGATAGTCAGCAGCGTGCTCAGGAGGTGAGGAATGTGAAGAATGGGGACATCAGCAGCTCCGGGTTCCAACACTTATACTGTCGATTCTAACATTTCCATAGCTGGAGGTACCACATGAAACAGGTGGTGTAGGTAAGGCTCTGTCAAAAGCTGTTTAACAGCCCGATGGTCTGAACCCACAGTCTGAAACTCAAAGGTCTGGGGTCATGTTGTCTGGAAAAACAAAACTAGCCTCTAGTTATTTATTTTTTTAAAGACGAGCTTTGATATTGGCAAAAACACACAAGCCCATCTTAGTGACAACTCAGTTCCTTGTGATTAAAAGCAGAAATGCAACACAGAAAGCAATGTGCATTTTTAAAATTCAATTATTCTAAAGCGTAAGCAACCAGACAGAGCATTTAATTTGTTACATGTTTGTGACTCTAGGGTGTGTCAAATATTCATGCTTCATTGAAAATGCTGTGCATGCATTGGTAAACTGTCCTCTAACCAGATTGGCACAGGGTAAGAGCTTTCTCCCCTGCCGAATGAAAGATTTGCTCAACGTCCTGTTATGCATACTGATTTTCATAAGTACATTTTTGCCTAATTAATTTAAATGGTGTCTACCAGTCATCACTTGACACTAACTCTAGTCGGAAATTCAGTTTGAAGAGACAGGGGGCCTGCCAAGACAAATCTCTGTCTGTCGGTCTTTCTCTGTCTCTCTCTCTCTGTCTCTCTCTCTCTGTCTCTCTCTCTTTTCCTCTTCGGAGCAGACATTTGGTGGTCATTTCTTTGCTGCCCCACATTTAAACATTTCCTGTTCCTTTGGTGTTAGCTTCTGGAACAGGAAGGACCAGCTCCGCTGCCTGGAAGATGCATGGGCTGATGAAATGCACAGTTCTGGCCCGACAGATTGGATTCTCATTGAGACGCCCTCACTGATTGTTAATGCTGTGCCCTGAATTTCCACTTGTCATCTTTTTTATACATTGTTTTTTTCTGGTTTATTTTGTTTATTTGTCTGCTAAAAATGACAAAATGTTATTTGTGGTATTTTTAAAAGGTCTTTTTTGGGGGTGGGTGAATAGGGAGAACTGTGTTGGCTTAGTGGTGAAGCAGATCATTTACATAGTGCTTGACTCTTGCCTCTAACTGTGTTTTTGCTTTTGTTTGTTTGTGCTCAGACAGAAACAGTTGACCTCTTTGTGTACTTTGAACCAGGCTCTAGTAAACATTAGGGAGGGAGAGGACCAGTGTGTGCTCTATATCTTTCTCTCTTCAGCTCTCTCCTTTACTCTGTCACTTTCTCTACCTCTTTCTCCGTATTTACATTACATGTACTGTAAGTCATTTAGCAGACGCTCTTATCCAGAGCAACTTACAGCAAGTACAGGGACATTCTCGCAAGGCAAGTACAGTGACGTGCCTTGCCCCAAGGACACAACGTCACGTTCGCGTGGCTTGGATTCGAACCTGCAACCTTCGATTACTAGCCTGATTCCCTAATCGCTCAACCACCTGACTCCCATATATTTCAGTCTATCTCTCTGTCCCTCCATCTCTGTCTCATCCATCCTCCTTTATGTTTGTCTGAGCAGGATGGATGGCCTTCTGGTTTCTGCTTCATCTGCCCTCAGGTCTGGAGTCATGTTCCTTGCATCAGCATGAAAGGTCAATTGGGAGCAGCCAGTCCTCCTTCATAATGAGACTGGGTCTGAGACAGAGAGAGCAACACAGACAGACTAAGAGAGAGAGAGAGAGTGAGGGAGGTAGGAAGGGAGGGAGGAAGGGAGAAGTAGCACAAACATAAACAGGATGTTGCTGGTATTTGGGAATTTTTACTTTGAAAAGCCCTAACAACACACTTCTATTTTTTATCATTAGCATTGTTATTTTCACTTCCTACACATAGGAGATGATCACATGAGACATGATTTCAGGTGTCTTAATTTTAATTAGGACATTTCTCAGCGCCAATGTTTTTGCAGTTGTCCCAAAGTGGTACGCTGTTTATCTGTTTCTCTGTATCTCTATTATTCAGTGTCTTGACGAGAGCCAGCAGAAGGACTACAAGAGGAAGAATAATGTCTTCCTGTTTGCAGAGTGCTCAGGAAAACCTGAAACAACATGGCATGGTCATGAACAAGTAGGCAGCACACATACACGGGAGGATTAATCACTAAAGTGACCTAGACTTCAGACAAATGCGCACAAGAGATGATACAAAAAACAATCAACTTGCGAAATGGAGCACAATAAAAAAAGCAAGGCCTCAGCCTTCTTAGATGGACATTTCATCAAACTGCGTAGGACAAACAATGGCGAGGCCGGCCTTTTGATGTGCGTTAGCACGACACATGAAACTGAGCATCCTGTTTCCTGGGCTGTGGCCATTATCCCCTCACTAACACAGTCTTGGCAGCAGAAACAACCTGCTCAGCAAATGCTTCTATCAAAAGCCACACTTTCCTCTGCACAGCTTTCTCTCTCCTTTTCCGTGTCCAGGGTCCTGTGCTCAGCTTACACTTTCACGCTGTTCCGGTCAGTCAGGACGTGATGTTTTTTTCCTCCCGTTCTTTCCCTCACCCGGTGACTGCTAACACTACCACACATGGCTTGTTCAGCCTCAGACAGCACTGGCCATGACTCACAATCTGCTGTGGTTGTCTGCCAGGCTCCAAACACAATGGTTTTTGTAGACAAAGCCCCCTTTCTCAAAAGAATGCCAAACATGTCTTAACGGTTTCCGATACTGTACGTTTGGTCAGATTGTGTTACTCGTTGGGTATGCAAGCTGAAAGGTGCTTTAGCGATACATTAGCCTCCATCGGCTACAGCAAGTTGACCAGTCCACAGCAGTTACATGAGCCCTTTGGAGATAACAACATATAGAGCTTCTTGATGTACGAAATGTTGGTCGATATGAGATAGACAGGAGCTCTATTTCTCTGAAGTGTCCCGTTTTCAAAGCCACCAAAATGATTTTATCAATCCCCACGGGTGTTCTCAATCTAGAATGTCAGTTGGAACAGGACACGTTTTTCCAGTACAGGGAGTGTAGAAGCCTCAAAGGGTTTGAGTGATAGTTCTTATAGGTGTGTGTCTAAGGGACAGGTATGTAAACCTAAATGTTAGGCACTTCAAACTGATTGGGAAGGCCACAGGAGTGACTGAGGCCTCTACTCTCTCTTTTGTATTCCTCATCTGCCTTCTATTACTTTCTCTAATTCTACCACTTCTGCAACTCCCGCCTTACCGGCCAGTCAGTCTCTCTCTGTCTCTCTCTGTCTCTCTATCTTGTCTCTCCTGCTTTCTTCCCCCTTCCATCCAGTCATTATAATAATTGAAGTGTAAGCCTGTGCAAGTCTTTAATCCATCTTGTTTCTTCTTTCCACTGTTCAAGAATTCTTGGAAAGAAATCTCTCACGCCATTGCAAACTGTTGGTGTTTCTGAGAAAAACAAATACAGAGAGGAGGAGATGCAGTTGGCTGCCGTCATGAAATATGAGACGCAGCTAATCCCTTTCTATTCAAATGCTATATAGAGAGATATAAAGGGTGAAGGGCGTCATTGCTTTGGGGGAAGTGTGATTAATGTTGTGGATCAATGTGTCCTAGAGAGTACTTATGTAATGTTGTCTAGATACACGGGACTTATTATGTAATCGGTTCCTTGTGTTGACAATGTATTCTCTATCAAGCAGCCATCCAACATTGAAGTCTCAGCTTCTGCTTTGTCACGCTCTTATGTTAGTCATTACCGGTTTTGTTTTCCTGCAAGGTGGTTTGGCAGCTGTTAATCATTATCAAGGAAAGAGATAAAAGGGTTTCGGTTGAAACGATGAACTTATTGGCCCGGCGCTTGCGTGCCAATCGTTACCCACACCGTTGAATCTATTTGAAATCGGTCAGGTGCCGTTAGCCATATCTGGTTATTACATCACTATTCTTTAGGCTGGTGACTGCCGAGGAGCCACATGAATCTGTTTCCAGTTGGTGTCCCTGATAGCATGCATAGCAATGCACTCCCCACATGCATGTAAACACATGTGCACACACACACACACACACATTAGATTAGATAAAGCTTTATTGTCTTTACACATGTAAATACAAGGAAACAAAGTTTAGCATCCAATAGCATATAGACACATACCTAACCAACGTCTTTTACCTCTACTGGCAGTTTGGACATACAGAGCAGCTGCTGTTCTGAAATACTCAAGCCTACCAGCTATATTATGTGCTGGCAGATATTACTGAATGTTAACTTGTTATTGTCTTTCCCTTTCCTAAACATTTCAGAATTACAGTGGGAGACCGGCCATGCAGGTGGTTTTGGTGTGTTGGTCTGTGGTTAGCAGAGGATGTGCGGTTTCAGGTGCACTTGAATCATACATGAGTGGTTGCAGGCAGATCGGCTCTCCTTGAGTTCTAGACTGTGCTGTCCTCTCTTACCACCTCTCTGACCTCTAACCTTCTGGATCAGTCTCAGTCTTGTTTCTATCCTCTGCTTTTCTTTTCTTCTGAGCCTCAGTCATGCCAGATATGCAGCGCCAGGGTGCAAAGGTCAGCAGAGACGTGGGAATCGAGGCGTCCATGTTGGACCAGCTCCAGGACGGCCTCAGTTTGCCCAGACATACTGTAACATTCCCAGAATCCCCAAGGGACAAAACTGCATGCTCAGAAATAACAAACATACCATTTGTCTATTCTAGGAGAATCTCCCCCTACCTCTATATTAATCCCTCTCTCTTCCTTTATCTAGATCCCTCTCTGTCTCTGTATATATATATCTACCTTTCCACCTTGGGCTCTTTGGCTCCCTCAGAAACCCCACAGAGTTTATTGCACATTTCTCAGGTGATCCTCTCTGTGGGCTAGGTTTAGTAGGCTGGAGTCCACATGCACCATGTGAAGCGCCCCGCTACTACGTCACAGAACCTGACACCAGCAGCACAACAGAGCTGGGATTTACCCCTCAGGGGGAAAGGAGGAAGTCAAGATAAATAAAATCAGCTTTTTATTCCTCACAGGAGGAAACAGCTCGTCTGATGTTTACTGCTGGAATGCAGAAAGGCTTTGTTTAGAAGACTGTAAATCCCCCCCCCCCCAACTCTGTCCCATCATGCACCTGGTGTCACAGTCCTGAACCACACTGGGGTCTGCTGCTTATGGAAAGTGTGTGTGTGTGTACTTTTGGGTTTGCCTTTCACATTATCTCCAAGTACTTCAACAATCATGGTAATTTACATGAGCTTTGTGGCCCTTGCTCTTTTCTGGAAGGTTAAGGCGAGAGCTGAGATGGGAGGATTTCCAGTAATGACTCTCAGGATTCAGCGTCCATTTTTAATCTGCTGTCTCCGTGGTTCAGCGAGAGAGGAGGGACCCGTAGGTTCACCAGCAAATTACTGGCAGTGATCCGCTCCAACAGCCAGTGTGGGAAGCGAGCAATAAGTATCCGCATTCCATGCGCTTATTTGTATGTAAATGCAGGAATGCGGTGACGTGGTGACTCACTGCTTTTGAGTGCGTGCGTGTGCTTGCGCTACTGTGTGTATGGGCCTTGTCATTGTTGATCTAAGCCCGCCCGCTGTCTCGTCTGTGATGAACTGCTGTTGGAGCAGAGAGTTTAGGAATGCACTAATCGTGCACCTCTGCCAGCCAGCCTGCCCAGCCCAACCTAACCCAATGCAACCTTACCTAGTCCAGCCCAGCACAACCTAACCCAGCACTACCCCTCTAAAACCAACCCAGCCAAGCTGTGCCAGACAAACCCAGCCTTTGTCCAAATTTCAACAAAACCACAGACTAGGCTCTTTTTAGGTACAGTTGCTCCCTTTACTCCAATCAACGAGAAGCAGCAAGTGTCACCCCTCCCTCTCACCCCCTTGTGCCATGACGGGAATGTTGTGACACAATCCGTAATCCAGGCTGGATCTTATCCCAGACAATAGGCCTCATTCATAATGAATGGTGTCTGATCAGAAAGGCTGTTTCCCACTTTACATTTTCACTTGCAATGTCATACTGCGTCTGCTTCAGTGTTTAAACAGCGTTACAAATTGTTTACCTAAAGATTGACGCACTAAAGACACATCGATTAAATCACAAAGATGTTCCATATTGTCTTATTTCATATTCGGAACGATATCTTTTGCACTTTATCTTTGAACTTCTTTTTTTAAAAGACGATAGACAAGCATAATGATCTGAAACTAATGTGATGTTGTCTCTGAGCAGAAGAACACTTGACATTCTGAACTTCTTTCAGTGCTAAAGGGAGTGTCATTTCTTGGGTATATCCAAGCCAAATATTTTGGATAAAGGGTTGGGTGATGTTTACATTGTCACACTTCCGTCGGCTCTTTCTAATTTTTCATCTGAGATTAGTTACCCTCTTCTGTGTTTGTTTTTAAACCAGTTTTGTGTGCCCCTCAGTTGTGGTCTGTTCAGTGGTCAATATCACGACTGACCGTCACGTACATTTTAGTTGTTTGATTTTTGGTCGGTAAGAATAATGGGAATATGGTATTTTAGTTGTTTCATGTTATCTTCTATTTGGTGTGACAGGATGTGTTTTGTAAACTCAGTGTTTAAATCCTGAAGCAAAAATATCCCCAACTGTTCTTGTAAACAACACGTCACAAAGGGAATCTGATAAATGCTTATTTAATCACGTAGACTTCTCTATGTTTTTCATCCTCCCTCCCCCTCTCTCCCTGTCTTCACACCATCTTGTTATTTATTTGCGAGGAGAAGAGGAATCGACTCATTGGAAAAGTATTTTTGTTTTTTATGGAGTTGTTTGTTTACTCCTTTGGGAACAGTCTTGTCCGCAGGCTGAAATGTAGCTGAGCTGCAGCTCTGTCAGTGCAGTGTCATCCAGGATGAAGCTCAGCATCCGCCAATGAGGGGCGAGGCGAGGCATCACACCTGCAAATATCACTTTTGGGAGACAATAGAAATTCCGACTGCTGAACAAGCTCATCCCTCATCCAAGCTTGAGGGGACAACAGTCTAGAATCTAGACTCTAGATGTTATGTTACTCTTTTTAACTAATCCCTTTTACACAATAAATTTGTTCCCAACCTGTCATTTATTTTAATGATGAGCTGTAATTATCCTTTATACCCTCGTGTTGACTGAGCAAATTGGTAATTATTTAAGTGGGGGGCTCAGCATTAAATTAGAATGTATCAGATGCATGAAATATTGATGTTTTTCCATGTCAAAAATTAGGTCATTGATTTATCTAAACAGTGTTCAGTTAAAAAGTAGGAAGTGTTGTGAGTGAAATTAAGGTTTAATGTTGGCACACTACTCAGTAAAGCCACATGTGAATGAAGGTTTGCTTCCTGGTACCTCAGACATGCTCTATGGTATAAGGCCATGGGTGTGCTTTGGCTTGTTGGTATGATCATTAAGTAGTTAGTTAAATCATTAACAAACTTTTGGAACTCGTATGCAGTATAGCCAGGAGGAACATTCTAACAGATACTGTTTGTGCTCCAGTGCTGAAGCTTATCCAACATGCTTTATTGGAAAGCTGTTTTGACATAGGCTTAACTGTGTCCCTCTGTCTTCAGCCTAGATCTACACTTTGAAGTTTCCCCAGTGTACCATCGTTCTGGAAGCCAACATCCCATTCCTCTGAAGCTATTTTCCCCAAACAAGCCAATACCGTTATGCAACACGCAAAAAAAAAGAGAAAAAAATGCTTATCCCGTTTCACTTTCCAGTTTATCCTTTCACCTGAGCTCACCTGCTTTAGTGGCTAAACAGTTTATTAGTCCATCAATCAAAACCTCATCTGTACACTGTATAATTTGTTTTAGGGGAAATTTGCCAAGAAAGTAATGTGATGCTATGCGGCCTGCTCACAATGTTCGGCCCCTTCTAGAAAACCGGTTAGTGTGTTAGTGACGTGCCATACTGTGAACCAGTTCCTTTGAAGTGTTTAGGGAGTCTCCCCTGCACTGCAAGTTCTGACAAGAGTGGGTTTGCTGTTATTAATAGTGCTGTTATTTAAGATCTGCTCTCCATTCGTCTTTTGATATACGTATAGATTTTAGCTTTATCAAAACCTTCTCTCCAGACTGATGGCTCCTGGAGGCAGCAGGTTAGTATAAAGTAACTCCTGATATCTGAGGTGATTAGAAATATCATTAATCAAACGTTCTCAGCATTCTAGCTGATGGTCATGATGTAGTGTAAGTAACAAAATGATACATCATCCTCCAGTGATATTAGCACTCTCACCCTTATTCATTTTACAGCTTTCACCTCATCCTCCCATCCTGGCCCCCCTCACCCAGTGAGCCCACCCTGTCCCCCACAGCCAGCCTCTCTGTCAGACTGGCACAGTGTCTGTTACTCTGCCTTGGTTCCCTCCTGAGGGAGTTGAAGTGGGTGGCTGGGGGAGTCCGTCACAGATTACAGGAGTCAACAAGAGTCAACTGGCATCCAAGTACTGCTTGATACCTCAAACTGCTGGAATTAGTGCTTGGAGGGAGGGTGTTCTCATTGTCTTTCCTACAGTTTTTCTCTCTCCAGATGACTTGGGTCTTCTCTCCTTTTGTTTCTTCTTATGTTGTTTGGAAGTTCCAAGCATGCGGTGACATAAGCGTGCTCAAACCCCAAATCAGCGCTTTGATATTAATGTGCCGTCCCCCCCCCCCTTCCCCCCGTTAGTGAGCTTAATAACCATGCTTTTAACGGTTTTAATTGCACTTGCTATCGCTCTATAAGGGTAAGCCTGGGGAGGGCAGATGGTGTGTTATATCTCCCTGGTGTATTGTTGCCTTTGAGCAGCGTAGCAGCAATGGGCAAAGTCACCATGCAGGGAAAAATGTGTCTTCTAAAAGGATATGGACCATTATACACAATTGGGTTTAAATCCCGTAGGAAAATGAAAACCTAATCAGAGCAGAGATGTGGCTGGCCTACAGCTAAACCACTGTTCTGGCTGTGAACGATACACTTCTCTGTTGACTCCAGTAGGGATTGCCTAACTTAATTACACTATCTAACCACACTAGAGAAGCCTCCCTTCCCTCCAACCACTCTCCATGTGTTACCATGTGATTGCCTCTACATGTGTGGGGGGAAGTCTCCAATGCTGCTCTGTTTCTGGATGTAGTGTGTGTCACTGTATGCTAGTTCATAGAGTTCCCTCCACCTTGCCTGACACGAAGCCTAGAGTTGTTTCACAGACATACTTTCTTGGTTTTGGAATCTTCTCGCGGACAGTGACTGGTGGAGTAGGATAAGAATAGCCTGGGAGAGAGGGAGGAGAGGGCCTCGTTGGCCTCTCACCGTGGGGTCTCTCGTGCAGTTCCTCTGCTTACAGAACAGATTGCTGTTAATCTGTCTTTCCCATCATCTCTGGAGTGCTCAGTCTACTGTCAGAAGTCAACATCAACTCATTATGGCAGAGCTGGTTTGGCCCACACCCACGCCATGTCTAACCAATGGTAGGTCTGAAAGCCCAAACACGCCCACCCTTCAGCGTCTATCATTCAGTTATCACTGCAGAATTAACCGAACCATGACTGAACACTCTCGCCAGCCGTGGCAACCTGGGAGGAAGGCAGGCCTCCCAGGCCATCCGCCACATCAGTGTAATCACTCAAGCAGACTACATGTTCATGTTTGTCTGCTATGGAGCTGGGGGGGTGGGGGGGGGGGGGGGAGTTGGTTTATTGACTTAAGCGTCTGCCACTCATGAGATCTTGCCGCAAGAAAGCACGGGAATGTGGTCTGGGGGGCCAAGACAAACCCTCAGAAACCCCATCAATGTCCTTCCAGCTCTGCTCCTCCATCGCGGCTGCTGTTTCACTGGAGATCAGTCTGAGTTTCATACTGCTGCGGAGGCTCATTGAGGACTCATTACACAGCCCACAGAACACAAAGCTAACTATTGGCTCACACAGGCGTACTGTGTGCCTCCCTCATTGATCATTTGTATCTGTTGGAGGTTATTGATTGAGACTCCTGCCTTTCTCATCAGGAGGACATCAGAGGCCATATTCTATCTACTGTCCTTGACGGGGCCCACAAACGAACATTGACGCTAACCATTCGTCTATTTGTTTCAAGAAATATTGATACTTTCTGCTCCCTCTCGGTTTCACCACCATTAGTGTGTTTTAGGCATTCATGTTGTTGTGGAGAAACCCTAATGATATATTGTGAAACACTGCCTCTATTCAGAAAGTCAAGTCAAGACTCCCCTAACTGTGAGGCTCTCTGATACGTTATAACATGTCCAAACCAGGTAATGTATGTCTTGGAGATGAATGGAAGTATGCTTACACACTTGTGAATCTTTGGTAATCTATTTGCTTATTTTTCTTTTAAGCGACAAACTGCACTTTTGAGAATTTGAACCTGCAACCTCCTGTTGCAAATGCTCCATTCTATACAATAGATGGGATTAAATCATTAGGAAACATGATGACCTTTGAGGGTTTAGGAATCCAGAAGCCTGTGTTGATCTGTTGAATTTCAGCAAAGCGTAGATCCTTTCTCATTAACTTCTCATTAGTAAACGTTCTGAAACGTAGCTTCTTCTCTACCTTCCTGGAAAATAAACCGTAACAAATCTCCCTTCTGGTTGCACTTATTACCTCTTGTGTTTTCTGATACTCCAGTTCCCATATTCTCTTTCTGAGCTTCCCTCCCACCCCCCTCTTCTTCAAGATGTCAGGCTTTTTGGAGGAAGTAGAGGTGGATGGAAGTCTTACCTGCAACCTCCTGTTCTAGTTTCTGATGTTCAGAGAGCTGAAGGCCCTGCAGTCTCTGCGGTAGGTAGCTAAGCGTGTCAGGCAGGTATGCATTTACAGCCTCGTCTGCCACGTGTTTTAGTAGAACAAAGTGTGTAAACTTAGATCCAGCTCAACCCAGAATGTCTGAAGTATAGTTTCCATGCCGGTTGCTGAATTTTAATTCAGGAGAGCCTCTGAAATTGTATATGTTTGGGAAACAAACCCTTCTCATTGTGCAACAATGTTGGATCAACTTGTTCATCACTTTGACAACAAATCTCAAGCGAAGCTCCGTATCTGGGCGCTAGTGCAGTTCTCCAACATTCTGCAAGGACATTTTGTGAGTGATTGCCTCTTATGTAAGCAGAGTATCGTATATTTCAAGCAGGCCAAGTTCTCTAGAAATAAATAGCGTTTGATGTAACAAGGATTAGAGCTGATGGATTCAGTGATATGTGGTAGAGGAGGACTATCTACAGGCTGTTATTGAGCTGCCAGATGGTAGACATTACATACAATTTCCACGAAGACCAGACAGTTTAGAACTGCACCTCTCCACACATGTGACTAAGCTGTGAGAAAACATGGGGCAGATCTCATCTCATCCATATTTATTATATTCTGTTGTTAATAACTGTTTTGCACTTCTGGTTGGATGCTAACTGTATTTCGTTGCCCTGGACTTGTACCTGTGTAATGACAATAAAGTTGAATCTAATCTAATCTAATCATAGTCATGTACACAAAGGTAAGGTTTATGGAGAACCTCTATGATTGTATTTTGTGTTGTCTGGCAATACAACGCACCAAGCAGGTGATGATATTGTGGGCCTAGCAGTCGTCCTGACTCGGGATGGCTAATGTGTGGTCTTTTTATTGATTTTATTTTTGCATCCATTTTCATGTTGAATTTTTTCTTCACGAAGGATGAATTGTTCTCTTTAGATGAAGAAAGCATCTTTCCAAGTTTCAATTTGGCCTAGTACGTTTATTTTGAGTACTGGAGCAAGCCATTTAGATTGCATATACATAGGCCCTGCTAGCTGGCTGCAATGTCCCTGTCTTTACTGGCACATAGCAGCCTATGCCAGCATCTCTGTGGGGCTTTTGATTGCTCTATGAAAGCAGTATAGCCCCTGAGTTGATGAAGCTGTGAATGAGAACCTCGACCACAGCCAAGAAACCCAGAGAGGAACATGCCAACAAAATGCAAGAGCCCCACAAATGTAGCTGAGGCCTGAATGGTTTTGTGCTAGACTTCAACTGGCAGAAAGCCTTGTTTCATTACAAAAACCCAATCAAAAGGATGTAGAACTGATGCCTTTCCTCTTTAGTGGTGGAGGAAAGGGTTCTAGTTCCCTGTTCAGTACCACTCTTCAAATCCTTTTTTCGTGTCGTGCCCAGCAACAACTATCACAATAACCAACTGTTTAGCTGCTGTGCTCACAATTCCCCCGGCTGTCAGATGAGCCTGCTCTGTGCCCCGTTGCTAGGTAGCCTCAGGGCCGTGGGATTCAAAAGGCTGGGAAAAGGAAATTATGGGATAGTTGGGAGAAACTGCTGTAAACTGGCACATTTAGTACTGTAACTGCAGATTGGGGAGGGGGCAGTGTGTTGGATGTGCATGAGGGCAAGATAACAGGCATTCCAAGGAAAAAGGGGTGTGTCTGTCTGCCAGGGCTGCGGGGTCAAAGATCCTGTAACATGCTGACATACACAGTAGGAGTGGGTCACCAGATAAGCAGCCATTAAATTTGAGGTTATAAATGTAAACATTATCTTTCTCACCAGTCCCTCCTGCATCGACCATCCACCCTGACATGCACTCCAGCAGAGGTGCCCCCCCCCTCCCCACACCACCCCCCTTCAGCAGGAGGCTAAAAGGCCATGCACGCTTGTCCATTGTAATGGGAGGGGAGTGAGGGGGGAAAGGCCCGGAGAGGAACACATTTGTGTCAGAGGGAGATGGAAGCGTTTCCCTTTGAGATGGGGTTGTTCTCTCTTTGTCTGCCGGCTCCCAGGCTGCCCTTCCCCTCACGCTTTCCCAGAGCTCGCGTGGCTGTGGAGGGCCGCGTGCGTTCGGACGATGCGCTGAGCGGTGAAGAACAATAGGAGTTAGCTCTGCTCTGCTCCTGCTGGAATGGTCCACACACCAGGGCCAGTTGGAGGTGGTGGTGGTGGTGGTGGTGGGGGGGGAGGGGGGGGGGGGGAGGGGGGAGGGGGGGGGGGAGGGGGGGGGGTGTAGTTAAAGACATGGTGGATGTGAGCCTCAGTGTTTCAGGCATATCAGGTTGTTGGATGAACGTTTGTGGGGTTGGAAGGCTCTGCTTTTTTGGAGGCGGGGGGCGGAGGGTGGAGGAAATGTTCGTGCCAGGGCGAAAACAAGATTATGGGGTTAGACAAACTACAGAGCTGCTAGCTTCCCTGCTGCCCTCCTGTATGCCATTAACAGTCACCCCATTATTATAGCTTGTTTGCAGGGATAGGTTTCATTACAGGCCTGGACCCCAGAACAGGGCTGGTTCCAGAGCAGGGCTGGTTCCAGAGCAGGGCTGCTTCCAGAACAGGGCTGGTTCCAGAGCAGGGCTGGTTCCAGAACAGGGCTGGTTCCAGAACTCTTTAGCTTGGTCCCACAGTTCCCTCTCCGTTCCCAGGTCCATGTTGACTGTAGCTGGAGAGCAGATGCTAAACCATTCACATATCAACAGACGAGCCTGCTTATGTCTGAGGAGGAAAGTTGTATAAGTCAAACATCGTTATGTTTGGAAGCAGACAGTGGGATCTGGCTGTGGGAATGATTTAACATCCATACTGCTGTAGGGAGTTTTCACCATCAGAATATATCCAGAGCAGAGATTGGAGGTGTGCAGGAGGTGGATACCTTTCTGTTTTCAAGTGAAGGCTTTCTTCTAGACCAGCTCTTGCGGTTGCCAAATGTGAACCCATAACCTCATCGGTGTGTTTGCAGTTAGCATGTGTTCTCCCTGGTCAAACAAACAGACGACTTACTAATGCGACCCTCACTCCATGCTGTTTAAGTCCAGCTTATCAGGACCAGGTCAGCAGTGTTTATAGAGAGTCAACATCCACAGATGAAGACCCCCCACCTCCTCCACCCCCCCCCCCTTAACTCATGCACTCCTGTGGAGATTTAAATGATCTCTTGTGAGGGAGGAATGTTTGTTCACTACTGCATATTTAACATTTTATTGGAACCTAAATGCATTTGTGGTATGTGTGTGTATGTGTGTGTGTCTGGTGGTCATCATAGTTACCAGCCTGGTAATCTTTTCAAATGCTTAACCCAGCAAAGACATAATAGCTGTAGTTATGTCTTCTCATATTTGGATTTGGTTGTGTGGAGCCAAGACTCCATCCATTACATACTTTTACCAAGCACTAAACCCTCATTAGGAAATTAGAAGCAAAACCATGTAATTAGGCTAATCTTCATAGAAAAATTGCACAGGCAAAACATGAAGAAACATCATGCATTCATCAGTATTCAAGTATTGCATGCACATGTAGACCAGAACACCCTCCTAGTATCAATAGGGTTTCTTCCATTAAGCATTTCTCACTTGAACTTCCCATCCTCCCTCTCTTTTCTATGGTTGCTAAGATATGAATTGCAGCAGTGTTTAAAATGGATTCCAGGTTTCCCACAACCAACCAGTAGATGTAAATAATTTTAATACAATATTTTTTTGGGTCAACAACAAGTTTATTAACTCAAGGGAGAGGCCATAGAGGTCATGGCCACATATTTGCTGTGGTCAAGATCAGAGGCTTGGAAGCAGGGGGGGGGGGTCATGTGACCCTGCAGTGGGCCTTCCCTCAAGGCCTCCAGCAGTTCAGTATGTGGGTGGAAGGTTCTGAACAGAGGCCCTGCTCGGGTCCCTGGAGCCCTGCGGCTCTGGGCCGGAAGTAGCCATTTTAAGAGAGAAGCCCTGAATCTGAGAAGACTCTCCCTTAACACAAACATGCAAACACACACACACACACTGTATCTCTCAAACTGACACAGACCCACACGCCCCCTCATAAAATGCCTTGGTCAACTACACGCTCCTGCCAAACTTGTGCTTAACAGCGTGGTATAATGGGCCTGGAACATGGAGAGCGTGCTGTGACCCAAATAGCATGATAAAGGCAGGGCCCAGACCATTCTAGACCAGGTCTGAGGGATGCACAGACGAATGCTGATTTGAGCTGAGATAACACTGGACTTTAGAGCTGGATGCTGGACCTAGACTGTGTGCTGGCCGTGTCAGGAATGATAGCCCAGCAAGAACTGTGTTTTGTGGCAGCTGTGTTGCCCCAATGTTGAGCAAGCATTGTTGGTCATTCTATTAATGGGAAGATGTCCAAAATGTATGGTTTAAAGGTAATACCATATCTTTTTTATATGTTTCTAACAATGTCTTTCAGCGACCTTGAATGTTGTAAATTCCATTTTCAAAAAAGGCAATAGTTTTCACAGCCAATTCAACTGTTATTTATTCGAATAATCTTTGCTCCTTGACTGTCTGTCCCAAATACAGCCTTGTAAAACCAAAGGTTCATTGGAATTTTGGTCCAACTGGATTCCAGTGAAAACTTAACAGACATTCAGAGATGGGGAGAGAGCGAGACAGAGAGAAGGCTGCTACAGACAGGGGTGATAAATCCTGCTTTCTGGGTCCAGAAGAAGCTGGCAGTCTGACCTAGAGTCTCAGGGATGGTTTATGATTGTCCAGGTAGTTCATTCGTCTGTCTGGGAGGCTGTGCCGCTTCGGAAGGGGCTGTGGGCTTGTGCGTGCGATGGGAGTGCCAGTGGGACTGGAGCCAGCCGCTGACTCTACCTACCTGAAATAAAGTATGCAGTGGTATAAGTAACTTCACTGTAAAGGACAGAAGCTGGCGCTGGATTCTGGATCTTTTTGTGGGTAGAGTACAGTACGACCAGGCAGCTTTATCACAGTCTCCAGATCCTGCTAGATCAGTGTGCATACCTCAGATATCCAACCTCCCCAAAGGCCGTGTTGACCCTGGCAGACTGCTGGCCTGTGGTGTTCATAACCCTCCCCGATTCCTGATTGGCTGCTTGTGTCTTTTCATCTCTGGCTATCACACAGAAGCACACACAGCAGACCCCTGTAGACCTGTGTGTGAGCAGACTGGGTGATGAGGTGCTCAGCAGTGGTCAGGCAGGATCACCTCTGGGTTAGCTGCTCCTGCACCGCTACATCACTGCAATGAAGCAACGGAGCCTGGGGTGAGTGGAGGGCTGATCAGGGCACACAAGTCTGCTGCAGACTTTAAGGCTGCAGTACCGCCTGCCTGCCACCGACAGGCAGCACCACGCAGGTGGCGCCCTCTGCTCGTTTATTCATAAATCTGAGCGGTAAGTGGACAGGACGCTGGCACACAGACAGAACTTCCCTGGCCAGCTTGAACACCCCCCTCTCTGAGGTGACAGCGGGTGACAGTAATGGCGCAGTGATGAGTGTTGAGGAAGGGCGTGTGAGTCATTTGACCCCTCGCTTGTTCAGTTTGGGCTCGGAGCCGCAGATTGTATCGCTTCTGCCTTGAACACGTCGTCTCTTTCAGGACTAGATAAGGAACACGGTGTACGCACACTTCTTCATTCCTCACAATGTCTCTCACCACAATGCTAATAAAAGTTTAGTTTTTTTCCCCTCTTCCCACAGCTTCGAGGATGTTACTGGAGAATAAAGTCCGTTTGTTCAGAGCAAGTCAGATGTGTTGCTAATTCCTGCTGCCACAGATGACTTATTAGAATGATAGATGGAAGGACAGATTTTTCCACGCACTGTTCGCATGTCGGCACGCGCGCACATAAACAGCTGCATTCCTAGTAGACGTGACACTAAGCCCCAGATGTTGCTTCTTAAATTCCCTTTCTGCCGGCGTGATGGACAGGCTGCAGGGAGCTGCTCCATGGTTTGCCCTGCTGTAAGCTCTCTCCAGAGGCCCCTGCGCTTCCACCTTGGCTTGTGCTCACGCTGTCTCCACCGTAAACAGGAACTGGAGAGGAATTCTGCGAGTCGACCCCTTCTCTTCAGACCTCACTCCCCCATTTCCTTTCCTTGTGTTCAGACGCATGCCTCTCTGTCACTCTGTACCAGACTCCTTGATGGATGGACACATACCACGTCCCGGGGCCAAACAAGGTTTCTGCCTCCATGTTGATGGGCACTGCCTGTCTGGTTGATGGGGACTAATAGTTATTAGCTCTGCAGTATCTCCTCGAGTCATTCCTCATTGTGGTCCAGAGTGGTCCTACTTGAGATATTTAGATCGCTCCAACTTTCTAATCATTCACTGTTGTCTTAGATTGATTATGGACAAGCATGGCAAGAAACGGAGGTCGATCTCTCACTGTTAGCCTCTGAATTGTTAGGAAAGTTGCTTGGCAGAAAAACTCTCTTTTTTGCCATTTGGGGGGAGAAAGACTCCCATATATGGAAGCAGTGAAATCTGCAAGCTACTTTTAAAAGGGAATACGAGAAACACATGAGCATGTTCAAACAATAGTGTGAGAGAAGGACTGGATTTCATTTCCAACATAAACAAGAGAGAAGTTCTAATTCCAGACTTGAGAGCCTGAAAAGGACTGTGTTAACTGTGGTTAACTGCGTAGCTACATGGCTAGTCATCAAACTTCCTGTTGATACAGACTTCTGGGTTGTGTGAGACTCCGGGCCTCTCTTGGCGATCGTTTGTTATCTGCGCTTAGTTCTTCGCCCCTGACCGCTCATCCTGACCTGGCCCTCTGCTGTGTGTCCTGGTCCACTGGGGTTGTGACTGGTGCTGGTTCTAGTAAAGCACAGTGGGGTTCGTGCAGAGGAGACACCATGAACCATGTCAGACCTTCCTCTCTACGGGTCAGCTGGATCACTGCAGCGTGTCAGTGCCCAGAGGAGCCTCAAACTGCAGGGAAACTGACACTGCTCTAATGAGCTGCTCAGTACGGGTGTTTCAATGGTGTTTGAATTGGCGTGTGTGTGTGTGTCGGACAGAGAGATGGGGGAGTGATTGAGAAAGACTGAGAGGCAGAAAGGGAGAAACAGAAAGGGAGATTGCGTCAGAGACCAGAGGGTAAGCAGTTAGCGTTAGCATCAGTCAAAGCTGGAGCAGGGGAGAAACGAGGTTGACTTTCTCCCTGGAGAGCTGATAAACTGCTTGGCAGGAAAGTCTTTGTAAATGAATACATTCCTTGTTGGCCCTGTAAGGCTATTTTTACCATTCAAGGGCCTACTCAGCAGGCAGCTTTTGTTAGACCTGCAGAGAGACAAGAAAGACTGGTCCTTGTGGGAGCTTGTCTTTTACACAGTCCTGCCATCCATTTCACTGTGGCAAAATACTGCTATTTATCCAGGATTGCATCATATTTTCCTCACTGATAATTAGTACTTTTATTTCTTCATGCTTAAGTGAAGTAATGAACGTTTTCAGGTAACAAAAAAACTTTTTTATTTAGAATTGTACATTTCAAGATGAAGTTGAGATCAGAGGCATGCCTCATTGAAGTTACAGAATGTTCTGGGTAAAGTGCAACATTTCTCAGGTAGTTAGCATCTAGCTTTAACCATGCACCAACACATGCACGAATACACACACACACGCAATACACATGGACACACATATGCAGACCCACGTCACAGCGATGTTTACATTCCGCCCAGTCACCAGGCCTGCTGTGTGTTGACGGGCCGGCGAGGTGAAAGGTCGCATCCCAGTCACTGCCCTGCCAGCCTGTGGCGTCAGCGCTCCCCAGGGGTTCGGGGAAATGAACGCGATCGTTTCCTGAGAGGATTAGGAGAGGAGGGTGTGGGCCATGGACTTTTCTCAATGGATGTTACCACGGTGACTGTGAGAATAATCCTGGCTGTCACCAGGCATAAACTTCATGAATGACCATGTGTTTTCCTGTCTTTATCTCTCTCCCCTCTCAGAGTTTGGATGAGCTGGATGACGATGACGGAGGAAAGAAGGACGAGGATCTCACGCAGCACAACACGGTCCAGAACGAGGCCATGGCTGACCCCGGGGCTGCCCACCTATTACAGGTGACCACCAATCAAGGCTTCATATCTGGGATGTGTATACAGTAGCTCAGTGATAGAGCATGTGCCCTAACATTAAGAGGTCCTAAACTTCAAGTCACTCCTACCATGCTTTGGATGAAAGCAAAGTGAATATACAATCTATTACTGATAGTATACAGTATCTATTAGGATAAGATATGGCAAATATAACGCTGTATGTAGTGAAAAGCATTAATTCATTCATTATCTACTGTTCATAAGCAGTGCTGCTTATTCCCGTTAGGGGTCACGGGTGACTGGAGCCTATCCCAGCCACTTACAGGCCTTAGGCGGGGTACACCCTGGACTGGGGCCAGCTAGTCGCAGGGTAATGCAAAGCATCAAAAAGTCAAACGCTCTAACCCCTGAGCTACGCTTTTATGTGTAGTGCAGTTCAGACTCCCTCACCATGATGTCCCTGCATGCCTAGTCCTCAGTCTGGCTCCTGCATAGCAGAGCGGCAGCTGAGATACCTCCAGGCTGCCAAGCTGAGGCACTGTTGGCCAGACAGAAATCCTTGAGCAGGGCTGCTCTGAAGCCAGGCAGCAGACACTAGAATGCGCTCATAGCCAGCAAATTGTAAAAGTACAAATGCAATTGTCACCTACAAAACTATTTATCTCCATTACTGTTCAATATGTTGACATTAGCATCGTTCTAAGCCCCACCGGCGCTTTGTGAACGTGTTAAGGTAGCTGCTTCACTGTTGCAATGATCCGCCATCACCCTCCTGTACTGCAGAGTCAGGCCTGGAGTTGTCTTCACATCCACCATTCCCAGAAAGCTGGTCAGCCATACATTTCTAACCAGACATGGTGAAGCCCATCCTCACTGCAGGGGAGACTTTAACTGGAACCAGATGAGGACTTAACCTCTAACCACACCACGTCTCTCCCTGACCCAACTGTCATCACACATGCCAATCCAATAGGTTTGGGATGGTCTTAGTGGTGAGACAAGCGTTTGTAGAGACAGATGGAGAATGGAAAATAGAGGAGGTTAGAGAAAGATGGAGAGGGGGGAAAATGGAGAGAAAGTGGTATGGGAAATAAAGAGGGAACGGGGAGTGAGGTGGGGGAAATGGATTGGGGGGGGGAAGAAAGATGGAGACTGTGTATGGCAGACAGACATCTGTGGAGTTAGAGATTCCCAAATATGTGCTGCTTTATCCTGGGCCATTCATCAGAGTAGACAAGTGGCTGCTATGTTGGTCTAATGTAAAATACTTCTACCAAAAGAAAAGTCTGCGAAGCCTGTTAGGTCCTGCCCTGCTATCAAGATGTCTGGACAAATATTGGACTGAAACATCTATATGTAGCGGCATTATGTCAGAGAAGTCTTTGAAGTGTTCCTGTGGACCTGTGCCTCCTCTGGCCGAAAGAGAAGTAGTCCAGCTGGGAGTGTTTTGTTAAGAACCTCCATGTTTTTCTTGTCCCTCTTGTCTCTATGAGCCAAGTTCAATTTTACTCAGCTTCTCATTTCACTGCTCATGAAGGCACTTCGTTTTCAGCCCGTCGCAACACTGAGTGACGATGATGTTTGCTGATTGTGTTGGCTAGCCTGCTTGTGCTCGTCTGTGTGTGTGTGTGTCTGAGTGTGTGTGAGAGAGAGAGAGAGAGAACACTGAGAAACCTGTCTGGTAGAATGCTCTTCTAACATTTGTGTACCTGCTCATTTAGACAGTCAGCACGCACACACACACACACACACACTCACTCTCTCTCTCTCTCTTTGGGTCTCTCTCTCCGTCTTCGTGTCTTTGGAGTGCTCTGGGGGCCCTCATGTGGTCCTAGTTATCAGGCCTCCTCTCAGTCATGCTCTGTTAGGTAAGTGGAGCTGTGCAAGGAAAACACTTTCCATGATTCTTGAGCTGTATCAGAGACATAGACTAGAGCCTTCTGGAAAATTCCACCTCATCATCTGCTTTTAATGTGAAGCTGGGTCCATTGATCACTTTTTACAAGCGGGTGGTTCTGTGGCCTCTTGTTTCTGCTCATCCCTGTGTGTTCTTAGTGTGTGTGTGTGTGTGTGTGTGTGTGTCTGTGTGTGAGTGTGCACCCTTAATAATCTCTTTCTGTCTCACCCCTATGAAAAATTTGTTACACCTGAGTAAGATCATCTATTGCCTTTTTTTTTTTTTTACACAGTGTCTCGCTCGCTCACACACACACACACATATACACACATTGAAAACCCTCATTTGCGTTTTTAATTTGCACCTTTCAGTCCTAAAGCGTCAGGTGATCATTTACCAGCCAGGGAATTATCCGGAATAAACCCTGGTTTCCTCTCAGTTGAGCACTGTTTGCACATTTAAAAGTTTAGTGGTTTTATCTGTCAAAATATTTGAACAGGGTCTCACCTATGTTGACCAAAGCTTACAGGCACATAAACCAAGTCACCCAGAGTAATATTTGTCCTTTACTAGTTTTCTGTCAGCAAAAGTAGGTCATGTACTCTGCTGTTCCAGAGGAATTCTCTTCCCCTACCTCAAATGTCAATCATAGTCTTGTATATATAAAAGGACACATCAAGAATGTCATGGCTCAGAGTCTCCAGTATGATAGGCATCTTTTATCAGCTTTGTGGAGCAAGGTAGGTAAAAAATGTGCAGCGCAGTGTTTTTGGGAGCGTGTTACAATCCAGAATGCATCTACTGTTGGACTTGTATAAGGCATGAACATAGAGATTTACCATTTTAAAATGGGGCTGTCAAATTCACAAAAGCTGTCAGATCACAAACAACCTCAAATTCCTTTTCAAGGAATGTGCATGTTATTTATGAGAGGGGAACATCGGCATGAATCATGCATGCTTGCCTCCCCCACTACAAGCTCACTTCAGTCAGACAGGGGTTGATATGACGAAACTCTTGTTTGTCTTAAGTCAGCAGTGGGCTGTGACCACAGTCTATAGGTCAAACGAGAGCAGCGCTGTGTGGTGAACAAGCTCTCCACCACAGCCCCATAGACCAGAATGCACAGCTATACTGCAACCCTGCTGCAATGTACAACTACTGCAAACTCGGTTTTCAATGCATCTCAAGTCTCTATATTCAATCCCAAGATTCCAAACGCAGCACTGTTGTGATAACGTGTTCCCAATTGAAAGTGCTTTATTTCAGTCGAGCAGTTCCTAATGAGAGTAGATGCACCAGTCAGTGTTAGTGTTGTTTATGTTGCGCCGCGTATCCTCTGTAATCGAGGCAGCTACGATGCCTATTATCAGAGCTGTCAGCTGAGCTCAGGCATGATGAATAGAGTCACGCATCCCATAATGCACCCCTGCTAAAGAGGCCGCACTCGAATGGTGTTAACCTACAGACTGTCAGCATTCTTGCATGATCTCTCTGAAGGACAGCAGAGGGTACACAGAGGTGCTGATGTTCAAGAGGAAGGTGGAGATGGTATTGTAGTTCCCACTCCTCCTTAAAACCATCAGAGAACCTTTGAGTTCTTGAATGTTTCTCCAGGAACCACCTTAAGCCTTGATGAGATCTCATCAGCAAGGATTTATCCAATCAAATAACCACAGTGCCTTTTTCACTAACAAATCTGGGTTTTGTTGTAAATTCTTGAGGGATGACACCCTAATATATTTGGTGTACAGTATAGACAGTATAGATGAACTACGCCTGAAACAGTGACATGTCTCCTCTGAAGAGCTAGTGCTGCTATAGGTGAGGGCTTCTTGGCGATGTACCTGCTATCTTTCCTAACATTATTGTACATATTTGCATTTAGACAGCCAATCTTATGTGGCCTATACTTTGCTGTGTTACTTTGTTTTAAACAATCTTTTCAGTTTAAATATAGATGGATTTCCGTAAAGTGTGGAGCTACCAGTAATATGTGATCAGATAATGACGGCTTTAAAGCCTATGATCGTCTTATTACTCTGGTTTTAGGGCTTTTCTCTAAACGTCTCTCCCTCTCTCACAGCTCTCTCTTCCTCTCAGCTATTTCTCAGCTACCTCTCTCCCCTCATCTGCTGTCTCCAGTCCTGTCACTTTGCTGCCATTAGCATCCGGCCCTAACACCCAGCACTAAGTCATCCTCATGGACAGTCATGTGAGACATTGTCATCACAGTAAGCCCTAATCCTTTATAAAGTCAGCAAAGCTCTCCTGAAGCGCCACCAACACCACAATGTTGTCCTCCCCCGTCACTTCAGAGCCAGCCCCACACTCTTTTTCATAGTTTATGGAACACATAACCATTAGCTATGAGGGTTTTGTATGTTGTGACTCACACCTATGGCTGATAGGGGAAGGGAGGGGTGTTGCTGTGGAGTTTGGAACCATATTCAGTGTGGTTATCCCACAGTAGAGCCCCACAGGGATGGAACACTCACCCTGGGCCTGTCATCTGTCCTATGCTATCCTACATCTCTCCACCAGGCATGACCTGTCCTCTAACTCTAACACAGCCCAGGGAAGCTGCTGATCCCAGAGGCCAGATGAGAACAGAACCCATTCACACAGAGGGCTCTGGACACACCGGGGTAATAATGGATGGGATGTCAGGAAGTCAGACGAGGCTAGGACATCCTAGGAAGCAGACATGGGGAACGGCCCTCCCCTATAGCCTGGCTCAGAGTGATGGAAGGAAGGAAAGCCATCCAACTAGAAATGTTCCAGTGTCTGCCCCGAGCGCAGCGTGTAGGCACACACACACACACCAGAGCATAGCACCTCTGAGAAACTGACCTGCTTTTCAGATGAAGGTTTTTCCCCCTAAAAGGAAACCTTTGGGGGTATTACCACTGAGGTATAGACCTAAGCAACCATTAGATTATTCAATAATGGAGGGGGGTTATGATTAACGTCCTCACCTGGGGTTGCAGTTGGAGATTGCGGTGCATCACTCTAGGCTATCAGGGTCTAGCTAAGCTATTAAACTCAGACAGAATACCTATATATCAGCGCAAAAGCTGAGCTCAAGCTCAAGGTTTCTGTACAACCTGCAGGCTTGTGTGGAATGGCTATTCCAGGTGTATATCTGTTAAATCATGTTGCTGGGATAGAATTCTGTTTTTATGGTCCACATGCATGTTGGTTTATATTCTTATTTAATATATAATTTCCCCTAACCCAGTTCTTAGTATTTTTATTTTTATTTTAATTAAATTAAAAACTTATAAACCACTTTAGAACATCCCTATTGTTTGTAAAATTGTTGTCATCTGTGTTTGTTGTTGATGTTGGAGAACATGATCTCTAGACTGACACAACACTTCTGCCTTGTTGTTCCAGGACACACCAAGGTCTGGGAGCGGTCATCATAAGAGGTAGGAGAACTGACCCTATTGATCACCGTCCAGAAAGTATTATGTTGCATACCAAGTGATAAATTGCACCGACTTGGGTCATTAACTATTCTTGTACATCCACACAAACGCATCTGTTCATTTTAGTTTCTTTAAAGTGGAATATGTGTGCATATGAATGCAAGTGTGCGCTTCACCACATGTCCGGCCACCACCAGTCAAGCAAGTGTTAGTTACACTACAGACCTTTGGACAAATTCCTTAGACTGTCATTCTAGACGTTGGCGTGCGCCCTGGTGAAAATGAAATGATTTGCCCAGAAAGGACTGACAACGAACTGGCAGTTCATTTCAGAAGGCTGGATCAAACCCAGCTACATGTACTGCAGCCACTGAATTTAAGTTCAATCAAAGTCGATATAGTCATAAACGTCTCTGATTGCAGCCCATTTCCTGTTCGCACAGTCCGCTCAACCTGACTGATTGACACGCGTTTCTCAGCACCCCCCCGAAGCCATTTACGTCTCTTATAGATGTGAATTATTTGCGCGCTGATGGAACCTCACTCCCTTCGCTGCAACACTTTCAAAGAACATTTTGGAGTTGTGGGCCCCTCTCTCCTCCCCATCATTAACATGACACCACCAAGCGAATGCAGACTTGAGGCATGAATACAGGCCAGGACCACCAGCTGATGCTCTCAATCTGACCAAGCCATTACGCCAGCCTGTGATTGGCTGCTGCCGCCACAGTTGGACAGTCCAACAAACTGGAGCAAAGACGATGCCAGGTGGACACAAAAAGGCTGCAGATGAAGAGTGGGGAGGGCATGGGCTGACTGGCATGGGTTAGTGGGCAGGGTTAGCTGGTGTGGGTTAGTGCGGATGGAAGATAGAATTGCGGTTCTTCTGTCTCCTCCCCTGGTTTGGTTGGAGTCGTGGTTGCAGGGATCATATGGTCCACATGATCTGATTTAGGGGTTTAACCAGACCAGGCCTGTGTTCTCGTGACCAGGATGGCACAGCGTGTACAGTCTGCTGTTGGCTCTGCTTTCTCTGCCCACCTGCTGGGGCTCAGCTCAGATCATCACTGCCTTCTCTTTCTCTTTCTCACGCTCTCTCTCTCGCTCTGTCTTTCTCTCTCTCCCTTTTGCACTTGTTTCTTATTTCTTCCTCTCATTCTCACAGCGGGTTGCTAATAGGACAGAGTGGGCTGTTTAACACGGGTGACATGGACAGCAGATGCTGAAAGCTTACAAGAGACAGACTTCAGATTGTGTTTGTAAACAGAACATGCAAAGCAGCTTTCTGCTTGGGGGTGGGGGGTGGGGGAAGGCGGTGGGGTGATGAAGGTCAGGCCAGAGTTGGGGGTCCTTGTGCCCCAGTACTGATTTACTGCTGAGTGGTGTGTGTCAACGAGGGAGGTGTGGCCTCCAAGTAGCCTTCACAAGCGAGAGGAAGGAAAGGCACTCTATGTGGGTGTGGGCGAGCCCCCCGGAGTGCGCTTCAACCTCTTCCTCTCGATCAGGAACAGCGGGCACAGCACTGTTTAGCTCTGAAAAGGAATGGAAATGGTCTTAATAGGCTTTAGTAAATGTCAAGGAGCCGAAGCGTCTCCGCTCCCAGCGAGCGTGTGTGGCAGCTGGGTACGTTCCAGTCCATGTTTGTGCGGGTGTGTGCATGATGAATGACGAATGATGAAGTCAGGACTCCTGAAGCAGAGCTGAATGAGGTGATCCACAGGTGGATGGTTGGAGTGCTTGTTCCCTTCCAGGTGGTCATTGTGGCCTTTCACTCTGGGACTGAAGCAGGCTCCAATTTGAGACTTTTTCAAAGTCATCTTCGCTTTCAGAAGGGAAAATGGGCACTCCAGAATGTTCTTTCAGATCTGGGCATAATAGAATGTCATAGTTTTAAAAAACTAGAAGAAGGAAAAAAACTCTTTCACGCACACACACTTTTTACTGTTGCTTTAAAAAAAAGTATTCTTCAGCTGTCAGCCCACAGCCTGCGGCCAAGTAACTAAATTCTCAAAGTGAGTGAAAAGACTCAGCACAATCTTCTTCAGCTTCGAAAAGTAGGACTGAGCTGTGCCCTGATCGGTAAATACTGAAATAAATCCACTAGGAAAATCAGTTCCTCCAGTCACTGGCTGCCACTGCCTGGTCCTCAGGACAGAGCGAGAGACAGCTGATCGAACAGCATTTCGTCCTCAGCAGCTCACAAACAGGACGGCATTGTTTGCTTGTGACGTGAAAATAATGGATGCCAATTCCAGCTCTCTCCAGCCTCTGTGTCATTTTTATACCTTTTAATTTTTTATTCTCTGCTCGAGTGGCTAGAAGAAACTTTTGACAGCTTTTTTGTGCTAATGGAGCTTAGAGGCAGGGGGTGCTGACATGAACACTGTCGACTGATGAATGTTGTGTTTTTTAATGGATAAAACGCTCTTATTTTCAGAGCCTTAAGAGTCAGTCAATTAGAAGTCCATTGTGTAGCCCTGGCTTGAGTCCTAATGGTCAGAAACAGCTTTTAGTTTAATGCAGTATTTGCCGCTATTGACAATCAGTAACAATCTCTATTCTAACTATTCTATATCTAACTATTTCTGTGTACCTGTATGTGTGTCTGCCTACCTGTCTGTGTGTGTGTGTTTGTGTGTGTGTGTGTGTGTGTGTGTGTGTGTGTGTGTGTGTGTGTGTGTGTGTGTGTGTGTACAGTTCTTCAGGGTTCGGCTCCGAGGAGGAATCTGGGGGAAACAGCCGACATCGCCACAGCCGCCCCGGGCGAGAGGTTCCTGGGGGACTGGAGAGACGGCTGGAGGAGCTGGAGAAGGTAGCTGCTGGCTCCCATGCTGTGGGCTAGCCACCTCACTGCTCTGTGAAGGGTCCAAACAGACAGCAGCTCTAGCATGGAGCCCTGTGGAGTGTACATGTTAGTCTGATGCATAAGTCAGATCTGATCCTTATTTAGTCAAGTAGTAACATACTAGTGCAGATACACTTGCTGCATCCTGTGTCTCGCCTGTCTCCTAACCTGTCTCCTAACCCTGCACTAGCCAAGCTGTCCGGTTCCTCTTTCTCCGTAATATCTCTTCATATCTCTTCAACTAGCCAGGATGACCTTTCCTTTGGAGACATTTTCCTTTGCAGCATGGGCTTTTATGAACAGCCCGGTTCGCACAGCTCTGCTCCCATCACTTTTCATTCTTAAATGTCAGGGCCAGTCCTGGAGGAAGCGGGAGAGATGACAGCTTTAACCTGGCCCCCACTGCTGGGAACCAGGGCTTTCCTGTCTGCGTGATGGACTGCTATACTGATCCATCTGTTTAGTTTTCTGTTGTGTGTTGTGTTGTGGTACAGGCCTTTTTTAACCTGGCTTTTTGTTGTGTTTGACTGTTCTGGTTTTATCCAGTTGCAGAGAATGGTGCTACTGCATGCTTATGTTTTCGGGATATCCCATTACAGCATCTTAATATACTGATGCTTTGAAGCTCTGGTTACTTAGCCTACTCAGTATTGCATCAGGTAAATACTGCTTTGGATGATCAACCACATCAAGGCTTATTTTTTCTTGTTGTTACGGAAGATGTGTTTCCTTGGAAACCAGTTCTGGCTTATCAAGTGTAGAGGGATGGTTTAGCCAGAAAGGCAGATTCAATCAATAAATCTGTGTATATTACTGCCGTTCACACAGTGATGTATCCTCTCATTCAGTTTCTCTCCTTCTTTCCTCCTTAAGCCTGTACTAACAGTGTCCTAGGGGACATTAACAGATACTTCTTGTCTGTTAAACTTCTTGGCCTTAGCCTCTTTTTTTAATATGGTTAAGTGTGTGTGTGTGTGTGTTCAGGAGCTGGCCATGGAGAGGCAGGAGAATGACAAGCTGGTGAAGGCCCACCAGGACAAAGACGACCTTATCGACAAGCTAAAGGAAGAGATCGACCTGCTCAATAGGGTAAGTCTTGTCTCCCCTACCATTGAGAGTAGAAGAGAGCGTATTAATAACTTCTACCTACACACTGGCAGAGTCGACCGTTTGAATGTTCATCTATGCGTCCATCCATCTAATCAAAGTATCACAGCACACAAAAAAAGTTTGCTTGGCTAAAAGATGGTGCAGTGTGCACGGTGCTTTTTTCCTGGTCTCCCAGCGAGTCTGTTTGAAAACACAAAGTGGCCCGCAGCCTTGCCCGGTCACCTGTCTCTCCCACAGAGGACGTTGCTGTTCAGCTGTGGCTGACACAGCTGCTGTCATGTTGACACACCGATGTGCTCTAGCAGAGCACAGAGACAGACCTGAGGCAGTCACTGCCCTCACAGCTGTGTGTGGAGAAGCCCACTAGCAGATTCCCTCTTTTCTATCTGGAGACAATCAGCTTGATATTGTGAAGAGGCTCTCTCAGATAAGCAGAAGATTACAATTATCCACTGTCGATTAGAGTAAAACTCTCTCAACACACCACAGGCACACACACCAATGCATTCTACCCCATACCCAAGCTGCTTATTTAGCCCTGTTTTGGCAACCGATCAAAATCGGTTAAACTTTTCAGCCACCATGGTGTTACTTCTCACTGTGGTTAAACTGATCCAGTTTGTTGAGGAAGGTTGGATGTGAACGGAAAAACTTCCATTGTATCAAAGGGAAAGGAGGTTTACTGGTGGAATGGGACAGCTGTCTCCTTGGCAACCATACAGAATATATTACCCTGGCACATAGTTTTCCCAATGGTACCAGGTAGCAGGAAGTGTGGCGCAAGTCAGTCAGACACTGATCTGGCCTGTCATAAATCTCCTAGTAGAGCTCAAAGCCAGGTCAGAAGTTATTGTTTGGTTGAAAGCATGACAGATCAAAAACATAATTGCCTCCTGGCATTAAAAAAGGACTAGACTCAGGCAGCCACAATTTCCCATCTTTCTATTTGCCTGCCCTCTGAGGTCACAGTCCTGTTTTCCCCAGACTGCAGGCAGGGTTCAAAGTTCAGGGACGCTCATGTAGGCGTCGCTTCGTTCCCTCTCTGAACCCTGAGCTTATTCAGTAGCTCTCGCCGTCGAGAGACGGCTCACCAACCCTCCCTCTCACGACCTCCTGCTCCACTTTTCTGGGTCACGCTGCTGGCGGCGAAAAAACACAGTTAGCTTTTTTAGCATTTGAAAAAGGAGAAGTAGCAAGGGGGGGTGCTGACACCCTTTCATGTCTCAGATATACTGCAAGAAAAGCTCCTACAAAGCAGTCCAACTCAAACAACATGTGAGCCCACAAACACAGGGCAGAGTGTTGTGTTTCACAGGACCCGCCATGCATTCTTTCTAGGCCTGACTGGTTTCATTACCTTGACATTTCTTCATTACAATAGTACCCACAAGCTATATGGCTGTACAGGGAGGAGGGGGGGGTTGAGGGGGGAGGGGGGTTGGGGGGGGGTATGGATTGAGACATGAGGACTGATGCCATCACATACAGGAAGTGTGTCATTTAAGGGCTGGTCTTGGGAACGCCAGCCGTGGCGATAACCATCAGACAGCCTTTCCGAGACACTCTACAGATCAAGGCCTGATGGGATAGAGGGAGATAAGTATAGATCCAGTCTGGCATCTTCTGTCAGGGTTCCTGGTAGAATGTTGTCTATCCAAGAGAAGATCCTCTAGCAGAGGAGGGGCGGGGGGGAAGCTTTGATGATGTTCCTCCACTGGCTCACTGAACATCCCCAGCAGGGAATCTGTGTCTGGATGTCTCTGAAGAGCCCAGCCTGTCTGGTGCTCAGCTCAGGTGCATGATGAAGGCTGTGCCGTCTAGATCTTATCGCTTATCTCATTTCGGCTGGAAACTCCTCTGTGGTTAGTAGTGTTAGACCAGAGATGGAGGCTTGTGGGGGGCCACAGCTGCTGCAGTCCACAGTAAACAGTGTGTGGCCTCCAGTCCACGTCTCTCATTAGAGAGCACTATGAGATCAGCCCTGTGTCTCTTTCCACGGCGCTCCAGTGTTGAGCCTCTCTGTGGGCTGCTCCTGAGTCCTGGGTTACACGCTCATCCTCCTCTCTCTTACCTTCACGCCTTTTCAAATTTTTGCACGATGAAACGCTCATCTCCACCGGTGATGGAGGAAGCCGAAATTGAAAAGTGTCAGTTTGGGATGGGCTTTGATGAGTCGTTGGCAGCTACTTGTCTGAGGCTAATTGAAGCTGTTGATGTTTCGCGTGTTATTATCGAAGGCGAGCTGGCTGAAGGATACACCTAGGAGTCCCCCCCCCCCCCCCCTCCCTTCCTGTAACGACGTGACGACCAGAGACAGGTCTTTGCATCCGGACAACATGTCCATGTATCTGACCGGTTTGTGTCTCTTGCAGGACCTGGACGACATTGAGGATGAGAACGAACAGTTGAAGCAGGAGAACAAGACTCTGCTGAAGGTGGTGGGTCAGCTGACCAGGTAGAACCAACAACAGGTAGAACCAACATCAGGTAGACCCACCAACATGGACATGTCCTTTCCCCAAAACGAACAACAAACCCTTAAGGGACCACCATGTCTCCTTTTCCTGTCATTCCTGATTTTTACAAAATAAATATATAAATATATATATATATATGAGAGAGATAGAAAGAGAGATTTTAGACTCTTCCAGCCTTAAATTCTACTTGAGTTGTTCCCCCTGAGGATGGGATTCTGACTTCAGTGGATCCTAAAGGAAGTGAGTGTACCTGTTCCTGGCCTCAGTGTGTCTCTGTGGAGGTCCTGATGTGTCAACGCTGGCATATTTAATGTAAATGTATTGTAAATACTCCATTCGGATTTTGTTTGTTTTATTCGATAAAACCTTTTTTAATAAGGAAACATTGAATGTACCCAGTTGATCACAAAACACCCAATTACACGGCACGTCATCTTGTCATCCACTTCTATTCAATCGTCAAAAACTCCTTAGTTCATACCACATTTCAGACAAAACCACTACTGTCAGCCAAAGTGGGCTGTGTGCCTTGTCCCGTCCTTGAAGGGACAAACACAGGAGCTCCCTAAGCTTGAAGGAACAGGTGTGTTCCACCTGCCCGTGCCCATGATGACTTTACCATTCATGAGTGGTGCATTTGAACCCAGGTTGTATAGAAGCAACCCACGACTCATTAAAGGCACACAGTATATACCCATGCTTTAGCTTATTTCAAGTGTCGAAGATTTACTATTACGCTGTAGTATGTTGGTGGTGAGGTTTTGTTTTGGGGTTTAACCCTTGTAGGAATCAATGTGGAATCTTTATGTATGCATATTTTGGCGTCATTAATTAAAGCGTTTACAACTTTGTCTTTTTTATTTTTCTTGCAAATGTTCTTAGATATGTTAGCTGCTCGTGGTTATACAGTGAGCAAGATATTTACAGTTAGCTACAGTTCTCCTTTTGTCGTATGCTAACCAAATCAACTGAAGGAACATGCTCTTTGAAATGGTTGCTTAACTGTTTACTCTGAGCATTGATGAAGCTGAGACAGCGTGTTACTTTTGCCTAGTCTGTACTTGTGTTCCTGTGGGGGTTGACTGGGGAGGGGGTCAGTGCAGCTTTCTATCTCCCCCTCTGGTCTTGTACGTGTCATGCCCACTCACTGGGTGGCAAATAATATATTAGAAGTTGTAAACTGTACAGAGAGGATTCTGAACATAAACTACTTTCCCTCTCACTTAGTCACTCACCCACACGGTTCATCTCCCTCACTCGCACAAACACACAAACACAATCCGTCTCGCACACACGGACACCTACCCTACTCCTCTGCCTCTCTTCACGACACCATGCATGTAAAGAAGATGAAGACATTTAATAAACGTTGATTATCTCTCCTCAGTCGACTTGTTCTTGTTCTTGAAGTCTAAGTTGATGTGACAGTTCCGTGCACATGAGCAGGTAATGTATCCTGACAGGGCAGGGGTCGCAGGACAGACTCACTCCTCCATCATTCTCTACAGTGTTCTTAGTCATTGTATCACGTGTTAGCCTAGCCAGTAGACCATCCTCTTCTTGTATATCTCTCTGTATATCTCTCTGTATATCTCTCTCTTTCTCTGGCTGTCTGTGTTTATGGATTCCTCTCAGCCCCCTCCCTCCACTGAGCTCAAGTCATTAGTCCTCTCACCTTGAGAGGAAGGAAGGCTCCACAGGAAGCACATCACCACTAATGTCAAGGTAATTGCCTGGTCTCCTCAGGTCTCTTGGCCAGCCCCCATCGTTCCTATTAGCATTTTTATGCAAAGAAAGGTTTTTTACTCGGTATGCTTTTATAACGAACGGCAACCATCGTATGTGTTGGCAGTATAGTTTCTCAGGGAGCCTCCTTGGACCATGGTTCTCAGGTCATTCAGTCTCGTCACCCATTCCACTGTTCTGCTTCCAGCTCCCACCCAGAATAGCTCCCTAAACCTTTCAACCTGTCATCATTCATTCTCCCCTATCCAGCGTGGTGATATAGAGATCAAAATGCAAATTGCAAGCCACGATCCCAACGCCTTACCGGTACTGAACGTTGCAAAGCTTGGATTGAAATCTCAAGTCTGAAGTCACAGATGAGAAACTATCAAAGGTTATTACCCCAATCCCTCATTAGGTTGTCTCAGTGGCTGAGTCCCAGAAGTGACACTTTGTATTCATAGCTTTTAAGCAGACCTTAAAGATGTACTTGGAGATGAAGCTGGCAGAGAGGCAGCTGGTATGGTCTGTAATGTAGAAAGGCCCTCTCTTGTGTACACACCCAAATGCATTTGATCCTGTGGAGCTGATAGCAGTATGGGGAGGCTGGCTGCCCCTCCTTATCTTGTTCTTGAAGGAGCCCATATTTCATTATCAGTGGTTTCATGGCTGCTGGTCCTCCGAGTCTATCTCTCCTCCATCTCACATCCAGTGTGCACAGAGCCACTCGCCCATCTACAGACGGGTCACAGCGAGGGAGAGAGGAAAGGATTTGAGGAAGGAAAACAGACAAAGAGAGAGAGAGAGATGGAAGGGATGGAAAAAATATCAATTTGGTTGTTTTTTTGGAAGGTCCATTTTGACCAGATATACAATTGTTGGAATATATCTTTTGAAAAGAAAAATCTCCCAACCCACTCATTCATGTCTCCATTTTGCCCATTTTCTTATACTTCCACGTTCCAGAAAGCCGATCCGAACCTCGCACAGATTTTGTCCCAACCACAGATGTATTTTGTCATTTCTAACCGTACATAAATGACCTTGGTGTTTCTGAGAGAAGTTCTGTGGCTGACCTCCAGGTGTTTCTCTGGTCATCCTCTTCTGCGGTCATCTGGAAGTTTCCAGCTCTGACTCAGTCTGTTAGGTGAGAGCTTGGGGAGAACATCATCCTGACTCACTCTGGATCTTCTCACCAGCTTCCACCAGCTCGACACGGCGCAGCCACAAAGTACCCTTTTCAAATCAATATAGGACCATGGTTCATCATCTATCACCGCTGCAGAATGAAGACTGTGGATAAGCCATGAAATGGATTCTCATAATGTCTCCTTAGACTGTTACCATAGCAATACTGGTGATATGTATTAGTTTAAACACGCCCAAGCTTGATTTGACGGCATACTGTACTTTGATGGCATTTTTAATTATTTTTTGTCTGCTTAATTAAATGCTTTGAATCAGATGAGCATGTTTGTTATTATATTTTCAAATAATATACATATGTGCTTAGATATGAATCAGCACTTGATTTAGTGACCGGAGGCCACTGGGTAGGACCCACAGCAAAGCAGGTTTTTACAGCGCTAAGCCCAACGCTGGAGGACCTGAGGATGACATTCCTGCTCTCTCTTCTTCCTCCTCTTCTTCTGCTGAGAATAAAAGTAATCTCTTCCAGAGATCCTCTGGTCCGGTAGCCATGGCAACGAGGTATGATGCGGATCCTGATCAATCATTCCCCATCTGTGTCAGAGAACACACACACACACACACACCCACCATGTTAACTCTGTGGAGATTCTCCTCATCCTGGTTATGGAAGAGTAATAGAGCACTAATGACCAGTGACACTGAAAACATGGCAATTCTACAATTTCTTTGGCTAAATCTGGGGGGATTTTGATGAGACAGGATGAGGCAGGAGATCGGGAATTGAGAGTGTTGAGTGTATTTTTACCTAGAAGACCCTGGCTAATGGAACTCCTGCTTTTCTGATGCAGAGTTCACTGGTCATTTCTGCTTGAAGGGCTCCCTCTCTGCCACATTGACTTTACTTCACCAGTAGGTGGCAGTATTCCCATCATCTGCCTCACACACCAGCCAGCATTCTCATTAACGCTGCTTTCCACAGATTCAACGCTCTGTTTTGCATATGCCCTTGACCCCAATGTCTTCCATCTCAAAGTCCCTGGGTGGAATATCATATTATGTTGCGTAATTCCATTTGGTGATATTCATTGTAATGTGACCATTTGAATTTAGCTAAGTGAATCCATTTGCTGTTAAATGTAGCCAAATCCCTTTTGCATAACATTCTTCCTTTTGTGAGCATAAATGTTGCTATGCTAATTTCCATTGCTCATCTTTAAAAATTCAAAGCTTCCATGATAAATTCTGGGTTACTCAGTAGACAGTTTGCTGCCCAAGTTACAGCCATGAAACAAAGTCAGATGATCTTTATTATTGATGCCTTGATAGTGGAAAAGGTGGCTTCTTCAGAATCTGTCAATATCCTCGTTTAAAACCCATTACCCTCAGTATATAGAAGCTTGGCATTTCAAGTCTGTTTGATGTAAAAAAAAAATATATATATATAATTTAAAAAGCTGTATTGCGGTATTGCACTGTGAAGAAATAATTTCTTTGACCGTTTCTAATACAGGGCTTACCAAGTTTGATTGTTTTGCTGATGAGTCATAAACCGGAAAATGGAAGCTCTCTGGGGACTGTCGATAGTCTGGGAAGGTCACTCTATACAGTTTCCATGACAGCGAGGTGCCCCCTGGGGGGGGAGCAGTGGCTGTTGTCTTCCTGTTGTTTCGGGGGGGGGTTGATGTGGAAGGCTGCACCTCAGGGTCCACACCATCCTGAAGCCCCTGCTGTCGTCTCCTCCTCACCAGGGCCCCCAGCAGGGGAGAGGCACAGGGCCATGTGGGCATGTTCTGCTCAGAGCAAAGTCTCTGTCTGAGCTGCTCCTCTGGGGCTAGTCAAGCACACACTATCGTTCCTCTTCCCTTCACACACGCACGCACGCACACACAAGACCCACCCAACAAAGTCACTGTCTTGAAAACACACAGACTCACACGTGTAAACACACATACACAAAGCATTTTTGTCTGGAATGATGGAGACAACAAAAGCCCACCGGGGACTTTATGCAGTAAGTAAGATACCTGGAATTTATCTTTCTCCCATGCTTGTGTGTAAACGTAATGAGAATGTCAACATATCAGTAAAACTCCAAAGGACAAAAACATTCCTAAAAAGCTTGAAGCGTCTTCAATAGTATATCCCCTAACCCCACCCACCTGCTCCCTATAACTATATCCATACACTAATCTCATCCCCAACCAACCCCCACAGCCCCCCCCCCCCCCCCCCCCCTATTATTTACGTACCTCTAGCACACAGGTGGTTTTCTAGCAGAGTACGGCTCCTGACTGGCTCATCCATTAATGCATGGATGTTCCCACAGAGACCCATCAGGGGGCTGGCGTCAGAGGAGGATCTAACAAGCCAATTATCCCCCTGGGATAGGCCTCTCACTCTGCCACACAGGCCTGGACGCAGACCTAGCCAACCCTCCAGTCAAGATGATAGGTTCACTAACACAGAAGAGACCAACATTAATATTTAACGCTGACAAATGTATCTGAAGTGAATCATGCACATTTCTTGTTGAGACACAATTGCACGCCGGCTATTTTGATGAACTGAGCCATTTTCACGGCCACACATCCCATAAACAAACAAACAGTGTTCTTTTCTTTTGGTGACACATTCCTACTGTGAGCAGACTGTCCCCAAGTCTACAAACGCTAAGCTGGTGAAACTGTGTGACGTGACATTCAGAGCTTTGAGGGCCAGCTTGGTCTCCTGGGCAGGTGACAGGAGACTGGAAAGGTCACCCAGCTCCTGGGTCTGTGTCTGGTCCCCAGCTATGACACTTCAGCCATACTGGCCCTGCCCCCACAGGACCAGGGTCACCAACAGATGCAGGGTATTTTACTTAGTCTGTGTAGACTGTTCCTTGACTGGAACCCTAGCACTATGCACTTCTAATCAGTGATCTTCTGTAATACTTTATGTACTATCGTCCGTTGCCTTGGATAAAAGCATGCGCTAAATTAATTTAATGTAAATGTCCTGAGGGGCCTCCATGCGTAGACAGTCTGTTATTACATTCAGCTTGGAGACAGTGATGTCTCTGAAGTTCAGGGCCATCATGTTAAACATAGTGAACCTCAATCACAGTCATGCATTTCAACAGAGGAAAAGGATTGGCAACACCAGACTCACCAAAAAGCTGATTGTGAAGAAAATGACTGGTTTGGAGCGCTGACGTGTCCAACAATGACTAGGTGGTGCTTTTCTGCTAGATGGAAACAAGATGGCTTTGTTGTGATGTTTCTGAGTACTTTCCTAAAGATGAAAGGAGAAAGAAAACATGTTGTTTGTTGTGTGCATTCTTTTACTTCCACAGTCAATGTGTTGCTGGGCTTCTAACACCTGTAATTTGATGCTGTAATGTGATTTTACTTCAGGTATGGGGCCCATACCAATGCCTTATGTTTTGTGCCTTATATTTTTCTTCCTCTTCATTGGACAGAGAAAGTTAAAGATGTGATGTGCAAAGGAAGTGTGTAGAGAAATACTTTACTGATTCTCAAGGGGAAATTGCAGTGGGCAAAACATTTTTATCTTGCAGAGTATCTTGCAGTGTATATGTCTGTATAGTCTAAAGGTTATAACGCATACATTCAATTAAATATATGTATGGAAACATAAAACATATGACAGGTTTTTGGTACTTAAACATGTAATTAAAAATGTTAAACAAATAACATGGTAGTCGTAGTTAACAAGACCTTTTATTTTCCAGCTGGATGAAAATTGATGTTTGAAAAGATGATGGCATTCCTGCTCTAATTAACATGCTTCGGGAACATGGATAAACAACATTCACAATTTTGTGGTTATTTGCAACTCAAAATAAATATGGTAATTAATGGAGAAAGAGAGAAATCAGCTGGGAAGATGATGGATGTGACATTAATCATCCTAAGCAGTACAATTCATTAGTGAACCACCTGACTTTCTTCAGCAGGTATTTGCTGGATTCAATTTCCATCTCTCAAATCAGCCACAGTCTTCCCTGTTTTGCTATCAAAGAAGGGCTTGTGAGGGATTGGCATTTGTCTGCCACCATGCAAGAGACAGATTGACAGTCCATGGTGTGGCTGTGTTGTATCTAAGAAGGGCTTGACAGCAGAGAAGGCTTAGGGATAAACTCAGCTCTGAGCTGAGGAGTGGAAATGCTTCCGCTTGTCTATTGTGTGGCCGAGAGGGAGAGGGCAGTCAGCTGATCACGGACTTGACTTTAGTCTTTCCGCACATTTATTTTGCCTTTCCATGCTTCACACCCCACAGTCCCACAGCTCCTCCTCTTCCTCATGGTATGATACCAGAAAGACTGAACGCTTCAATTTCTCTCCTGTCTCTTTCTTGTCCTCAGCCCATGAGTCCATGTCATGCGAGCTTCTTAAATGGCTAACCGCTGGATAATTTCATTTTAGTCACCCATCGATTTATGTGACTTTAGCCCAGAGTAATTGGGATACATAATTGGGAAACACACTATACAAAAAGGTTTATGTTTGCCAAAAGGCTTCTTTTCTGGTACCATTTACTGTCATTAACGTGATACAGTTCTTTTTCTGCAGAGATGCGTCTCTGAGTGTTGTAAGTATAGACTGCCAGCTGGAGATCCATTATGGTAATGTTTGGAGGATTCACTCGCATCTCATCATGGTTTAAATTCCATTTGGAAGTTCCTCTTTGTCTTATGGCTGGGGAAAGGCTTTTGAGAGTGGCCTTGTTGGTAAATGGAGGGAAAAGCATGTGCATTTTTTGTGTTAAGAGTAACTATTGCACTAAAAGCCTGTCTAGAACCTGTATTGAGGGTCACAGTATTGTCTCTAATGACGTTCAGTGCTTAGGTGAGAGTGAGGGCCAAATACATTTCTGTCAACCACTGCTTCTTCTCTCTGAAGGTTTTCTGTGTGTGGATGTGTGATAGAGTGAGAGGGAGTTAGAGCTCATTTGAATTCATTTTAGTATGACCCACTGATCTATGATTCAGATAACACAACGGACTTGGCTAGAAACTTTTCGGTGCTCTTGAGCCCCATGAAACTTTCATAACAGTAAGTTTCTGATTATACCTCTAAGAGACAATGATAGGTTTGACGCTAAATGACAGCTCCAGAGGCTGGACACCTCCGGGACAGTCCACCCACACTGTTAACTAGAGGAGCCAGTCTATTCGTCGCATCGTGTGGTTTTCAGGTGTCGTCGTGGGCGAAACAGTTGACCACCTTTGTGATACCCTCAGATAATTTGAAGAGAAAATTACACAGTGTAACTGCCAAGCCTCTAGAGCATGCCATGCATGACAAAGCCAAGTCTCTCATGAAGAAAATAAAGAATGTATTCAGTTGGGTGCATTTTAGTAGCGATAGAACCTCTTTGTGTTAGGTAATGAGGTAAATTATAGACTGGGCTGCGTCAGTAAATTACAGGGCACCAATCATCCATGTCACTCAGATTTAAACAGCCATTTTAATTGTTCTGGCCTCAGTCTCAGTCCCTTCAGAAGTGAGGTTTGAGAATATCTACAGAAACTTCTGTTTTGTGTTCAAAGAATTGCTTGTTTATTCGCTTGTAATCTTTACACAGGTGAGACAACCTGAGAAATAATTTAAATAAGATTATGGATCAAAACAATCACAGTATAATTAGTTTTCCCACTGTAGCAGAACCAGTATTTATTCTACTGTGAAGGAAGCAAAGTTCAACTGTTGAAAGACTTTCGCTGCAATGTGTTGAAACCTGATCATTGGTGTTGGTACACACTAGTCATATTTAGTTGATGATACTCCTAAAACGTAGTGTATTATACCTGAGTAACGACATTTAATGATGTGTGAACTGCAGTAAGTATAGTATGCAGAAAGAAAAATGCATGCTGTACATGTTCATTAGATCCGAGAGATCCTGTTCCCAAGGAGACCAGTCTATACAGAACACTAACAGACAAATCAAACAAGCTCCCACAGCTGATTGGAGACAGCATATCAGACATGTGGTCAGTTTTCAGTTACTGAGCCTGTCATGCTGGAGGATATGTTGTGAGATCCAGAGTGGTCATTTGCTGCTTGAAGCATCAGATCTAACATGCCAACCTGGTAGTAGCTCAGTGGTCGAACATCTCACTGGAGGGCAAAGGGGTTGCAGGTTCAGACTCCCCTGTGTACATCTGTCTACTAAATAAATGCAGCACATTACATGAACATGCAGCCTGAGCTGTGGTCCTCTGTGTAGCTCCACCTCGCTAAAAATAACCATCCCTCTCTGTGAAAGACCTAGAGCCTAAGACACCTTCAGGGTTATTTTTACTGGAACTGACACTGTATGTTAATTTATGAGTTAGATTCATCGGCCCAATGGCAGGAGGAAGATGCACTGTTATAAAACCAACAGCCTAATGATATTGGTGTATTCACAGACAACTGCTTGCTGTGGCTATTACTGTGTAGCTCACAGATACAGTATTGTACATTTCCATAACTGTTGCAATCTGCACATAAGGGCCCGAATCACTTTGGGATGTTGAACGCTATCCAAAATATTTTCCCCATTAATCAGACACACACATTGCCATTGTCGATGTGTTTTCCCACCGGCATACATGCAGTAAGGTTAAAGCAATTAATAACAAGAGCTGTATGCC